>CM061041.1:57500-657500 GCA_030762985.1 Adelphocoris suturalis
CTGTTGGTACTTTCAATGGATAATGCATCATAGCAATTTTGTCCTCCCTACGCAAAATATTATTTATAAAAGAATAAAGTAATAATATTTAAATTAAGTAGGTACTTCTCCTCATTTTACTAGTTAAATCATGTGCGTTGCATAATAATTTCTTCCGTAAGTTCTTTTGTTTTGTTATTAAATATTTTCAGCTATTTTGTCTAGTCATCAACAATTTTTGAAAATTTTTCCTAAACGCTTTTGCTGAACTAGCCTCGTTAAACAAAATCAAGTTCGTGTTATATATCTTGGCCCCTAGAACCGCCAAAGATCTTGCATATGTTTGGGTGCTATGTTTCGGGATTAGTAACATAATTTCTTTATTTCTGGTATTCATATGTTCACCAGTCAGCTTTTTGAACAATTGGGACAAATATTCGGGTTTTTTTGTAGTCATAACCTTATACATAATGGTTGCAACCGCTAATTCTCTTCTTTCTTTAATTTTTAACCACTCCAACTTAACATAATATGGTGAGATATGCTCCCTAAAATCAGGATTGTATATATATCTTACTTACCGCTGCATTTAATGCTTTTTGTAGTTTACTATTTCCTCTTTCGGAAATATCAGAGAAAACTGACATTGCATATTCAAAATGAGGGATAATTAATGACTGAACTAATTGTTTTTTAACAAATTGCGGAAAATGTCTACCTAGTTTTCGTAATTGACTCAATGCCCTATATGTTTTATAACATGTATTTTGAACTTGGGTTTCCCATGATAAGGTTCGATCCATAATTATGCCTAAATTTTTAATTTCATTTTGAAATTCAACAATTTGACCATCAATCATAATTGAAGGTACCTCTTCCCACGAAACACTTTTGATTAATTTAGGCGTCCCAATAACTATTGCTTTGCATTTTTCCCTATTAATTTTAATTAATTTCAAGTTACACCACTCGACTAGGCTACAGATCTCATTGTTAAGCTTATAGATTGTCTCTTGTAGTTCACTAGCATAACTTTCTACATATATCTGCAAATCATCTGCATATAGTAAGTATTTTATATTACAATGCTTTCCAAGGCTCTTACCAATTGAATTTATAAATATTACAAATAACATAGCTGAAAGCGTTGAGCCTTGTGGAATGCCACAGCCTATTTTTTTCCAAGAAGAAAAAGTGCCATCAGGCATCTTAATACGTTGCTCCCTATTGTGCAGGTAAGACTTAAACCAATTAAGTACATTATTTGACACATTCAGAGCATCAATACAAGCTATAAGTAAGGCATGATCAACATTTTCAAATGCACGAGAAAAATCAAATAATACTATTACCGTTAGTTTTCTATTATCTATATTGTTCCGTATTTCATTTGTTACATACAGTAATGCTGTCTCAGTACTAAATCCTTTTTTATAACCAGACTGCAACGGATCTAACAATTTATTACGATGCATATATTCGTTAAAAAGCTCATAAACTATCCTATCTATTACTTTACCCATTACGCATAACGTATTAATAGGTCTATGCTCCTTAAGCTGCAATGGATTTGCCACTTTCGGCACTGGCACAATATTGGCTCTTTTCCATATATCGGGATATACTCCATTCTCTATTGAGTAATTAAATAAATGACACATAACTTTAATAATTTTAGAAAAAATTAATCTGAGAAAATCCGCCGAAATATCATCAGCACCAACAGCTTTAGATGAAATTCTATTAAGCGCTTGTTCAATCTGGTTTTCATTTATTGGACTCCATTTAAATACTTCGTAATTTTCATGAAGCTCTTTTAATTTCTTATAAATTTCAAACGCTTCTTCACTTGGATATTCGGAACTAATTTGACAAAAGTAATTGTTGAGCTCCTCTCCCGAGAAGTTTAATTTTACTATTTCGCCTTTCACTTTTCCTATTCCTTGCGCTTTAACAATTTTCCATAAAGAAGAAGAATCATTATTCGCTTTAAATATATTGAAAAAGTGATTATTTTTTGCATTTCTCAATTTTTGTTTAACTTTATTTCGGTAGTGTTTATAATTTTTCCGATCCTCAGTTGATTTAGATTTTTTCCATTTTTTGAAATAAACGTCTCTAATACCCATTAATATTTTAATTTCATTATTTATCCAAGGAGCAGGATTATGAAATACCTTAATCTTTTTCAAAGGAACATATTTGTCATAATAATTGTTAATAATTGTATTGAACATTTCCATCTTTCTATTTAAATCATATTCGCTTTCAATCGCCGTCCAGTCCTGATTTTCTAATTCTTTTAACAGCATATCTTTATTTAAATTTTTGAAATCCCTAATAGTTATTAAATGTTTCTTTTCCTTGCCTCTTGATATATTAAATGTACAATAGATGAGGTCATGATTGGACAATCCTGGTACAGCCAACTGCCCATATGAATATAATTTATCTAATGAACTTGCTATAACTAGATCAATTAAAGTAGACGACGTTTCAGTATGATGTGTAGCTTCGAAGGGTATGTAACTCATGTTATGCTCCTTTATCAAACCGGATAATTCTCTACTATAAGCGTTTGATGTTAACATATTCGTATTAAAGTCCCCCAAAATCAAAAAGTTTTGATATTTCGGAAGCAGGCCAGAAATTACGTTAAATACTAAACCCATTTGCCCTATTTTCGGGGGTCGATAAACAACGCCCACCACAACGGTTTCACTACTAGTTTTAATTTCCAAAAATAAAAATTCCGGTTTTTTACTATACACAGAGTCAGACTCCGCTAAAATACTATACTGCAGTGAATTGTGAATGTAAACCGCAACTCCACCACCCCCTTTATTTTCTCTATCCTTTCTTATTAACTCATACTCGTTTAAAGAGAATGCATTGGAGGGTATGTTTGGTTTGAGAAATGTCTCACTAACTCCTATTATATCAAATATCTGATTATGAAAAATGTTGGAAAATTCAGCAAAGTGCGCTACTAACGATTGGGCATTCACATGAGCTACTTTCAATTTGTCCGTCGCCATACATAATTTGTCCATGAGTATTTTATTAGTTGACTCCATCATGGCACAGAGGTAAATACACTATAATATACCAGATATAATCCCACGGTGTTATGCGAAGATCACAACAGTTAAGATCCTTTGTAGAGGTTGACATGAAGATGAACGAGGAAATGAACTGACTTCTTTGGAAAAAATAAACAATATAATCCATTACTTTAACGCTTATTCCGTAGGCTGCTGAACTTATTGAGATTTTCGGGAGTTTTCTGTCATTTCTAATTGCCGTAGCGTTTCTGTTGATTGTATCCATAAACGAGGTGAATTTTCTCCGTCGACTTTCCTCAAGTAAATTTTGCCATTTCGCGTCCATAAAAAACGGTATCCGTACTTCTTTTTAAATTCCTTCGCAGCACCAAGGAGTTTGCGATTATTATAGGTCAAGCTATTATTGACGAAAATCTTGGAATCCTCGCCATCCAAAAATCCCAAGGCTCGGATTGATAGATTTTTCTTTTTCCAGACGGCCTGAAAGAACTGTCTCTTATCAATCTTTCTCACGAATTCCGCTACAATAACTCCCGGGAAGTTAATGTTTTGGTTTGGGCGGGTTCGATAACAATCCGATATCATTTGCTCCTCAATACAGAACCCAGACGATTCACCGACCGCTTTGATAAGTTCCAACACGTTCTCATTATCTTTTTTAGGGATACCGGAGATTTCAACAATCGTTTCTCTTTGTGACTGCTCGATCTCGTTCAACTTAAGCTGCAGATTATCAACATTACGCATTACGACGAGGTGGTTATCATTAAAATAATTCATTTTCACCTCTAGACCCGCCAACGTTGCGGACAACCGAGACAGCTCTGTATTATGTTCATCAATCAGGTCGGAATATTTACCAAGGTCAATTTTTAATCCTTTAAGATCCTCCTTTATCACCTGCAACTCAGAGTTCAAGGAACTCATTATCTCACTCTTCATCTTATCAATATGCTCAACTAGTAGATCGTATTCGGCCTTACCCATGTCGATTCCTGTCTTGTTTGGGACTGATTCACACTTGGAGCAAACCCAATCTCTATTTTCAGCTTTCCAAACTAAAAATTCGGATTTGCTTATGGAAGAGCAACCCAAATGTAACAAAAAACCGCACTGTTTACACTTCAGCCTATATGAGTTGTGTGCAAAACCTAATTTACACTTTCCACACTTATTGGACATCAAAATAAACAAATGACACGAGGAGAGGCACAGATTAGATGTTACTTGCTTGAACGCGAGACACTGACTGAGAGAGAGAGAGAGAGAGAGAGAGAGAGAGAGAGAGAGAGAGAGGAGAGAGAGAGAGTGAGAGATGAGAGAGAGAGAGAGAGAGAGTGAGAGAGAGAAGTGAGAGAGTGAGAGAGAGAGAGAGAGAGAGAGAGAGAGAGAGAGAGAGAGAGAGAGAGAGAGAGAGAGAGAGAGAGACGAGAGAGAGAGAGAGAGAGAGAGAGAGAGAGAGAGAGAGAGAGAGAGAGAGAGAGAGAGAGAGAGAGAGAGAGAGAGAGAGAGAGAGAGAGAGAGAGAGAGAGAGAGAGAGAGAGAGAGAGAGAGAGAGAGAGAGAGAGAGAGAGAGGAGAGAGAGAGAGAGAGAGAGAGAGAGGAGAGAGAGAGAGAGAGAGAGAGAGGAGAGAGAGAGAGAGAGAGGAGAGAGAGAGAGAGAGAGAGAGAGAGAGAGAGAGAGAGAGAGAGAGAGAGAGAGAGAGAGAGAGAGAGGAGTGAGAGAGAGAGAGAGAGAGAGAGAGAGAGAGAGAGAGAGAGAGAGAGAGAGAGAGAGAGAGAGAGAGAGAGAGAGAGAGAGAGAGAGAGAGAGAGAGAGAGAGAGAGAGAGAGAGAGAGAGAGAGAGAGAGAGAGAGAGAGAGAGAGAGAGAGAGAGAGAGAGAGAGAGAGAGAGAGAGGAGAGAGAGAGAGAGAGAGAGGAGAGAGAGAGAGAGAGAGAGAGAGAGAGAGAGAGAGAGAGAGAGAGAGAGAGAGAGAGAGAGAGAGAGAGAGAGAGAGAGAGAGAGGAGAGAGAGTGAGAGAGAGAGAGGGAGAGAGAGAGAGAGAGAGAGAGAGAGAGAGAGAGGAGTGAGAGAGAGAGAGAGAGAGAGAGAGAGAGAGAGAGAGAGAGAGAGAGAGAGAGAGAGAGAGAGAGAGAGAGAGAGAGAGAGAGAGAGAGAGAGAGAGAGAGAGAGAGAAAGAGAGAGGAGTGTGAATGATGAGAGAGAGAAAGTGAGAGAGTAGTGGAGAGAGGGTGGTGGCGAAGAGGGAGCATGAAGGGAGGAAATAAAAGGGAGTGAGAGGAGATACGGAGAGCGAGAGAGAGTGTGGGGGGGATGTTGTACTATTCCATTAGAGACATTGTAGCATAAAGTAATTGTGATTGCAATTACAATTACAGGTTGTTCCGTGTAACTGCAATTACTTTGTCTCCAAAAGTAATGTAATTGTGGATTCTAATTACAATTACTTCTGACCTAAATGAAATTACGAATACGAATTATGCAATTGCCAATACAATTGTAATTATGTAATTGCAGGTAATTCGAGTAATCGTGAGATGTAAAGTGCCAATGTTAATTTTTCGGAGCTAGCTCACCAAAAAGAGAGAGGGAGTGACCTCTCTTACATCATACCAGAAAAATTAAGATGTAAATTCAAACAAATTTTTTGTCTTCTAAACATTTTTATAGTTAGTTATTATGAAAAGTGTGGTAAGCAACGGTTATAATGATTAATTTTAATGATGTAAGCATGTAAGTAATATACAGAGTAATAACTTCATTATTCACATCTTACATTATCTTGTTGTGACATATTAAAAACGACAAAACAACTAATCTTCAACTACAATTGATACTCTCTTAGCAATTCCGATTTGAAATCATTCTTAAATGATGAGACAGATTTATTGATATCAAACATTTCAGGATTACAGTTGTAAATGTGGATCGCTTGTACTTGGAACGGCCTAAGAATTGAGGAGTTTGTTTCCAAAAGGTACTACATCCATTTTTACAAAAATGCGAGAAAAATGAAAAAACCATTACATTCTGAAAAACCTGCCTTTCGACAATTTTTCTTTTCTGTTTATTCTCTGAACTTTAATATAAAATTTTGGAAAAAATGCGTGTTAATTCTTTGTTTAGAATATTTTAGACTGAGATTTTAAATTTCAGATTTCTGGATATACCTAGTACGTTTTGAAATTAAACGTGGCGCTTAGTACCTTTTGACATGAAACAAAACGGATATAGTACCTTTTGAAAACAAAACTTAATACCTTTTGGTGTTTAGTGATGTCATGGTATCTGATTAAATGAAAGAAAGTATCCAAACAGTATGCAGAAACTTTTCTGCAGGATAGGCAATACTTTTTAGTAGTTATACATCTTATTGAATAGGCCAAAGGGAGAGTTTCCGAAATCATGGAAAATACTGTAATACTGGTATGTTCTGTATTTATATTTTATTTATTTATTTTTAAAAAATATTTAGATCTTGACAGTAGTTTTTATTCTCGACGAATAATGGTAAACAACAGCTGTGCATTGGTGGAAGCTGGTCTACATTGGTAGGCTGCTGAGAAGTACTGCCGCCAGCCTCGTCCTTCATTTTTTTCCCCAGTCACTCGTAGAACTTCACAGTTTAATTTCCACGCACTTCTGTGACGATGCACCCACAAATTTTTTTCAAAAACTAGCAAAATACTGAAGGGAAATACTGAACAAACGCGACATAAACAAGGTTGTTAAGTGTTTGCAAGTCGAGGGAAGCAACTGAGGAAGTTATACCAGTGCTACCAACATTCAAACTATCAAAAATCATGCCAAAGAACTAAAAACAAACGGAATTTACAGCCTAAAAACTCTAAAAATAGCTAGAAAAGTAGAGAATTTTGACAATGCGATGGATATAGTACCTTTTGCTCAAAACAGTAGAAGCTTGAGATAAAAAATACTGGATTAAGTACTTTTTGAAACCAAACAGATGAAGCGCTCTTCGACCGTTGGATATAGTACCATTTGAAATGGAACCGAATATTCAACCTCGTTTTTCAAGTGGATAGAGAATCTTTAGCTCCAAACTGATTGCATTTTTGTGAAGAACTACCCCCTAAAACCCCATGGAAGTGTTATCTCAATTTCGACTAAAATGGCGTTTAGTACCTTTTGGAAACAAACTCCTCAATTGTGTCCTAACTATCTAGATTTGCATCAAATTAGAAGCATTTCTTGTAACATAACGGTGAATTTGTGACATAAATTCAAAATGTTCAATTAAATATGTTGGTCTTTTAAATTTAAATAATTTGAAGAGTAATAAACCAATTCGATTTCTCTATTTTTAACAATTTACCTTTTCTATAGTATGGCGTTACATGCTCATATATTGGAAATCGAAAAACGAATCTCATTCTGGGCTCTTTGTATTTGTATTTGGAGAAATTGAGAGAGAGGGGGGACCAGTTTTACTGTTCCAGCAGAGACATTTTAGCATATTGTAATATCACAGGTTTTCGCTCGTAATTGTAAACCAGGTACAGTAGAACTCCAATTATCCGAACTCCGACTATCCGGATCGCCGATTATCCGAATCCGAAATGATTGTAAAAATTCCTGGTTGTACAGAAGTAAGTGCTGAAGATGTAGGAGAGTGGATGGCTTGTGACACGTCTGACCCTGGTTTTCAAATTCTCAATGACGATGAAATTGTTGAAAGTGTGAGAGAAGATGTTGAAGTGGAAGTGGAAGAAGAACTTTCTGCTGATGTTGAAGTAGACGCTGGACCATCAGCTAGTGAAGCATTTGCCGGCCTCGAGACTGCTTTGAAGTGGATGGAGCGTCAGCCCGAGTGTGACCACTTGCAACTGCTCACCGTCAAGCGAATGCGTGACCTGGCTGCCCGAAAACGGATGAAGTCCGCAAAACAGCTTACATTGACGGAGATGTTTGAAAAAAAAAATGATTTTTATTTCTAAACTTGTACATAAGTACATTTTATTTATATTTAAAACATGTGAAAATATCATGTTTCTTTCATTTAATTCAATAAAAAAAATAGTGCAATATCAAAACGTAGCTTTTTTTCTCTCCAATGGCAATTTTTTTTAAAAAACTCCGATTATCCGAATATTTGATTATCCGAATGGGTCCCGGTCCCCATTAATTCGGATAATTGGAGTTCTACTGTAATTTGAGTAATCGTGAGATGTGAAGTGCCAATTTTCATTTTTCGGTTGCCAAAAATTTATCAACATTTTCCCATGTAATTAATTGCCAATGAAATCAATTACTGCCCAACTCTGGTAGTTAGGAATGTAGTTGGTAGCACATCATAGCTGTAGACCTACGGCGTTGGTACAGTTATGTTACACACAGTTGGCTCGTTACTTTCCAGGTTACATAACGGGCGGTTGGGGGCTTCCATGTTTGTAGATTTGACACTAAAGAGAGAGAGTTGTGGTGCCAACACTCACTGCAATGACCTACTTTTCGGGGAAGGCACCACACCAAGGTTCCAAAACTCGGGTAGGTGGGCAGTGCTCGATGAAAGCTGCAAGGCTGTCTGCTAACAAGGTCGTTAGGAGGAAAAAATTTGTCAGACCCGAGAAGGAATAAAATAGAGAAAGCAGGGAGAATCCGCATGAAAATCCGCAAGAAAATCCAGCAGGGACAGGAAAATCTATTATATTTCAACTCAGCCATGCGAATTTGAACACGTTTCGGCTTGAAAATTATTCTAACCAATAAAATAGGTAAAAGTAAACACAATATGCCACTGGAGTTCTGAAATATCGTATTATAGAATTATTCATTAGTAATATTAGTTATTATTATTATTAATTATTATTAGAATTTTTGAATAGAAATATATTATAGAAATTATACGTATTATAGAATTTTTTGGGTCATCCTGTATAAATTGTACGTTATAACAGACAGTATCCCTGTTCGATTGGTTGAACGCGTTGTTAATAGAATTTTCTAGGTGGATAATATGATCAATTTGGAAAATCTTTGATTCAATTTTACTACATTGTCAAGTGCTTAATTCATCTATATCATCACTGGACGGTTCAAATTATAGTGTATTATTTTATGTGTGTTATGTGATGCAGACGTACTTCAGCTGTACCATTTCATATTCAGAAGCCAAAGAAGAACCCTGTTCCAGCAGTTAGTCCAGGATTCCAATACATTCACCCTCTATCGTGGACTCAATCCAGGGGTTATCTTCACAGGTACCCCTGAATGCCTTGAGGTGGTTATTCTAAGGTGGTTAATATATCTAACCTACCTACAGGGAGAGTAGGTACTCCTAGTGCAGCAGTTGCCGGATCCTTTCAGAATTCCATATGATGACATTCAACCATAGATTATTGTCGAGTTTGCCATTTTGAATGGGCCTGATTGGTTCAGGCTGGTAGAGTTCTGTAGCTTAGCACGGCGTCATCGTAAATTTCTGTTAAACCAGTTCAACTGGTGATCAATGAATCTGCAGTTTTTATCCATCTAGTGCTACAGTTTTTTTAATTATACAATTTTGTTGTGATGTTGTATCATGTTATCTGTGTTAGGTATTTGAGCAGTACTATTTCATATTATCAAACATTTTAGTTCAAGGCCTCGAGGGGCTTCCTCACTCAGCTCATTTATCAACAGTTTCATAAGGCATGGGGGGGGGGGGGGGGGGCGGGGGTCGACAATGATTTGATTGAAAGAATTATTAATAAATTGTAGTAGGTGGTATGATAAATTCGGAAAATTTTTTATTCAATTTTACTAACTTGTAATGAACTTAATTCACCAACTGGATGACTGAGGTGATGTTGTTTCGTGTTATCTGTGTTATGCTGAAGGTGATTGAGCTGTACCATTTCATATTATCAAAACATTTTAGTTCAAGGCCTGCTCGTTGAACAACAGTTTCATGCCATGCATTGAGCTGTTTTTTGGCAATGGATTGGTTGAACGCGTTGTTAATAGAATGTTCTAGATGGATATGATCAATTTGGAAAATCTTTGATTCAATTCTAACGAACTTAATTCAACAATCATCACCGGATGATTGAGATAATGTTGTATCGTGTTATCTGTGTTATGTTGAAGCCATTTCACCAATACCATTCGTACCAGTTCAAGGCCTGCTCGTTGAACAACAGTTTCATGCCATGGATTGAGCTGTTTTTTAGACAATGCATTGGTTATAATCATTGAATTGGATATCATCACTGGATGATTGATTGTTAGAAAGATGATTGAGGTGATGTATCACGTTATCTGTGTTATGTTGAAGGTATTTGAGCTGTACCATTTCACTATTACAATTTGTACCAGCACAAGGCCTACTCGTTGAACAACAGTTTCATGCCATGCACTGAGCTGTTTTTTAGACAATGCATTGTTTATGTTAATGGATTTGATATCATCACTGGATGATTCAATGTTAGATGGATGATTGAGGTGATGTTGTACCAAGATATCTGTGTTATGTTGAAGGTATTTGAGCTGTACCATTTCACCAATACTATATACGTACCAGTTCAAGGCCTTCTCGTTAAACAATGATTTCATGCCATGCATTGAGCTGTTTTTTAGACAATGCATTGGTTATATCATTGGATTGGATCTCATCACTGGATGATCGGATTGTTTTATCTGGATGATTGAGGTGATGTGATAACAAGATATCTGTGTTATGTTGAAGGTATTTGAGCTGCACCATTTTATAATCAAACATTTTAGTTCAAGGCCTGCTCGTCGAACAACAGTTTCATGCCATACTTCGATCTATTTTTTAGACAGTGCATTGGTTATATCAGTGAATTGGATATCATCACTGGATGATTGATTGTTGGATGGATGATTAAGGTGATGTATCATGTTATCTGTGTCATGTTGAAGGTATTTGAGCTGTACCATTTCAGCAATACCATTTGTACCAGTTCAAGGCCTGTTCGTTGAGCAACAGTTTCATGGCATGCATTGAGCTGTTTTTAGTCAATGCATTGGTTATATCATTGAATTGGATATCATCACTTGATGATTCATTGTTAGATGGATGATTGAGGTGATGTTGTATCACGTTATCTGTGTTATGTTGAAGGTATTTGAGCTGCACCATTTCATATTATCAAACATTTTAGTTCAAGGCCTGGTGGGGCTCCTTAACCCGTTGTACAACAGTTTTACGAGGCGCTGAGACCGTCGAACGTCTTGCTACGGTGGTGAGGGGAGGGGAGGGGAGGTGATGGGCCGGCGGGGTGGGGGGGATGGCCATTGTTGTACCGGGTGGAGGGGAAAACCCGGTCCGGTGACCATGATAATCTGTATAACTGGAATGTGCGGTCCCTACTGGAGCTCCCCGCGGCGGGAGCGCGGGGCGCGTGACGTCACGCCCCTCCTCCCCCTCTGACGTCACGCCCCTCCGCCTCTGACGTCAACCCACTTCCCGCCCGACTAGGATAGTAAAAAGATCTACAACGAAAACCGCCCTTGACGGCCACATCCCGCCTCTTTATTCCTCCACCTATAAAACAACGTTATTACACCATCTCAGATTGATACCAACAATTTTTTCCATTTATTCCTTAGGATTTCTCCTTCCGTAGGATTCCGGATGATATCCGAGGCGCTAACTACAGAGGGGGATATTCGGGTGAGGCCGCGGACAGATGGAGCGCGGAAAAGAGGGTCGGGAGGGTAAACAGAGTCGATCTCCGTGTTGCGTCGTGGAGGGGGCGAAGCTGGACCCCGCGCCCGCCGCCCTACGCGGATCAATACGTAAACATGAGAGCGGCCCTTTTATGTAAGTGGAGAAGTGAAGCTGTCGGAAAAGGAGTCCACCTGTGCTGAGGCGTATTGAGGGCACTCCACTGTTGTTGATGTTGATTCATCATCAACAACGAGGGTCATCAGTCATAAAACGGCGTTGATTGGTTCTTCAAGGTCATAGCAGTGAATATGACCAACAAGAATACAACCTTGGGATGTAACCTGGCGTATTTGGCACACTCTACAGTTGTTGGTGTAAATTTATCACCAACAATTAATTATAAGAACGGTTATAAGTACAAAACGCGTAAGAATGATACGAATTTAGGGCACAAGGCTGTTGTTGATTCATCATCAACAATGAACGTCATCAGTCATAAAACGGCGTTGATTGGTTCCTCAAGGTCATAGTACTGAATATGACTAACAAGAATACAACCTTGGGATGTAACCTGGCGTATTTGGCACACTCTTTGTTGTTGATGTTGATTCATCATCAGCAACGTGGGCTAATAATAGTAAAAGCGTTGTTCATGGTTCATGATTGGTTCTCAAAGTCATAGCAGTGAGTGTGATTAACAAGAACCTAGTAAACCCCGTGATCTGATCTGGCATTGCCGATGCACAATTCATCATAAACAACGTGGGTCATCAGTCATACAAGCGGCGTTGGTTGGTTCTTCAAGGTCAGACCACTGAGTGTGATTAAGAAGAATACAACCTTGACATGTAACCTGGCGTATTTGGTACACTCTACTGTTGTTAATGTTGATTTATCACCAACAACGTTAATTACAACAACGGTAATGAGTAAAAAACGCGTATGAATGAGACGAATTTAGGGCACTAAGCTGTTGTTAATGTTGAACCATCATCAACAACGGAGGTCATCAGTCTTAAAATTGGTGGTGTTGATTGGTTCTTCAAGGTCAGAGAAGTGAATACGAATATTAAGTATAAAACCTTGTGATGTAAGCTGGCGTATTCGGCACATTCCAATGTTGTTGGTTGTAATTCATCATCAACAACGTGGGTTTTTAGATATAAAAGCGCAAGAAGTTGCAATTATAAACCCTAGAACATAATCATTATTACCTACACTCTGTAGATACCACGACTACTGCCCTTTTATATATGTAGGAGGAAAGTGAAGCTGTCTGTGGGATTTCGGAAAAGGAGCCCACCTGTGCTGAGGTGTATTGAGGGCACTCGACTGTTGTAGATGTTGATTCATCATCAACAACGAGGGTCATCAGTCATAAAACGGCTTTGATTGGTTCTTCAAGGTCATAGCAGTGAATACAACTAACAAGAATACAACCTTGAGATGTGACCAGGCGTATTTGGCACATTACTGTTGTTGATGTAGATTTATCACCAACAATTAATTACAACAACGGTTATATGTACAAAACGCGTAAGAATAATAAGACGAATTTATGGCATCATGCTGTTGTTGATGTTGATTCATCATCAACAACGTGGGCTATTGGTAGTAAAAGGGGTGTTCCTAGTTCATGATTGGTTCTTCAAGGTCAAAGCAGTGAATATGATTAACAAGAACGCAAACTTGGGATGTAACCTGGAGTATTTGGCACACCCTACTGTTGTTGATGTAGATTTATCACCAACAATTAATAACAACAACGGATATAAATACAAAACGCGTAAGAATGAGACGAATTTAGGACACCAGGCTGTTGTTGATGTTGATTCATCGTCAACAACGTGGTTCATCAAGCGGCGTTGATTGGTTCTTGAAGGTCATAGCACTGAATATGATTAACAAGAATACAACCTTGGGATATAACCTGCCGTATTTGGCACACTCTACTGTTGTTGAATAGATGCATCACCAGCAACGGATATAAATACAAAACGCGTAAGAATGAGACGAATTTAGGACACCAGGCTGTTGTTGATGTTGATTCATCGTCAACAACGTGGGCTATTAGTAGTAAAAGGGGGGGTTCATGATTGGTTCTTCAGGGTCATAGCAGTGAATATGATTAACAAGTGCCTCGTACGACCCCATGGTGTAACCAGGCGTTTGCAGCTCACAACTGTTGTTACTTATGTATAAGAATTCATAATGAACAACGTGGGCCCTTTTATGTAAGTAGAGAAGTGAAGCTATCGGTGCGATGTCGGGAAAGGAGTCCACCTGTGCTGAGGCGTATTGAGGGCACTCGACTGTTGTTGATGTTGATTCATCACCAACAACGTTAAGTGCAACAACGGTTATAAGCACAAAACGCGTAAGAATGAGACGAATTTAGGGCACTCTGATTCATCATCAGCAACGTGGGCTATTAGTAGTAAAAAGCGTTTTTCATGGTTCATGATTGGTTCTTCAAGGTCATATCAGTGAAGAATATGATTAACAAGTACACAACCTTGCGATGTAACCTGACGTATTTGGCACACTAATGTTGTGGATGTTGATTGATCACCACCAAAGTAATAACAACAACGGTAATAAGTACAAAAAGCGTAGGAATGTGGCAATTTAGGGCACTGGGCAGTTGCTGATATTGATTTTTCATCAACAATGAGGGTCGGCGTTGATTAGTTTTTCAAAGTCATAGCACTTGATATGATTAACAAGAATACATCCTTGGGATACAGCCTGGAGGCACACTCTATTGCTGTTGACGTTGATTCATCAACAGCAACGAGGGCTATTAGTTATAAAAGCGGTGTTCTTGGTTCATGATTGGTTCTTCAAGGTCATTGCAGAGAATGTGATCAACAAGTACGTTGCAGAATGTCGTGATGGAACCTGGCGTATTTGGCACACAACTGTTGTTGATGTATAATGCATTACAAAAAACGTGGGTTATTAGTACAGAAGACCGTTGATGTTGATTCATTCATTCATTCACGTACAAAATGCCTTGTAAGAAATTCGGTTGATTTTTGTTTTGTTTTGAAGAAGAGATCTGGGCCAGGATATTAACGTAGCGGTTTTACAAAATGTTGATTTCAACTGCCGCTAGATGTTTCTGAAGTAAAAAAAAAAAAAAAAAAAAAACGGCGCTCCGCGCCTCGCCAGGGGGCAAGCCCCCTGGACCCCCGGTTACCTCTATTTACATACTTCGGACGAAATTATTGAAACACAGAATGTGTTTGCGTTGTCGCGCAACCAAGTGACAACCAAACAAGCGTCATTGTTTACTATTCATTTATAACAACAATTTATATAGTTATAGTATGAAACTACGAAAAAAAATACGAAATAAATTCGTGATAAATCAAGAGCGATTTATCAAGTAAATGTCCTAAAGAGGCTACATACGAAATTACAGCTTCCTAGAGTGTAAAGTATAGAAATTAGCTTTAAAAGCCACTCATCTGATCCGGACCCTGGACATCGTCACGCGTAAATGTCCTAAAGAGGCTACATACGAAATTACAGCTTCCTAGAATGTAAAGCATAGAAATTAGCTTTAAGAGCCACACATCTGATCCGGACCCTGAGCATCGTCAAGTAAATGTCCTAAAGAGGCTACATACGAAATTACAGCTTCCTAGAGTGTAAAGCATAGAAATTAGCTTTAAGAGCCACACATCTGATCCGGACCCTGAGCATCGTCAAGTAAATGTCCTAAAGAGGCTACAAACGAAATTGCAGCTTCCTAGAGTGTAAAGTATAGAAATTACCTATTCAAATTATTTAACCTCCGCTTCACAAATCAAACCGTTTTCGTAATACTCAGATCACCTGCTATGAATCAAATCATCGAAACACAAGCTCAATGAAATCATCAGAAATTAACAAGCGGTTGCAATCATGTTCACAATATCAATTATTGAGAATGATCACCTGTGTGTAAACAATTATTTATATAACCATGCTCATAACTTAGTTTGTTGGACACGCATTTCGCAGTAGTTAACATAATATTGTTGGATAAATCGAGAGCTTTCGAACGAATGGTCAACGAATTTTGTGGGATGAAAAACGACGAAGTACCATTTCCCTAGCAACGACTCGGTTGTACGTGAAAATCATCCGTCACACATTTCGTTACCATCCCGCGTTCCATTTTCGGCTAGTTAGTCCATGGCTAAAACACATTCTGTGTTAAAAAAAATTATGACATTTATACCATGATACCTACGAATTCGTGTTTTTGAGATACCTGCAAACCCCTATGTTAATTGAAAATCGAGAAGATAAGGAACAAAAAGAAAAAAAAAAAAGCATTGAAATTGATTGCAGGGGGGCTGAGGTACATAGGAGAGAACTTAGCTCACTCAGCTGGTAATGAAAGAGAACATCATTTAATTATTTTAATGACCCAGAGAGTCTCCCTATCAAATTTCAACTTTCTTGGGTTAACAGGAGAAAATTTAGCTCACTCTGCTGATTAGGAAAGGAAAATTTGAGTTTAAATTTAGGTCTTCCGTTTTTTGACGCTTCCCTCATTGAGGGCACAGCTTTCAGTTTTCTGATGATGGTAACTTTGCTGACCGAAACGTCAAACAACATTAAAATGATTACAATGTTGTGATTTCATTTTCTTCTTCTAGGCAAAATTCCGACAATAACAACTGAGAACTTATAAGCAAAAATATACAGCCTATTGTAGAATGTTGACCCTGGAAAAGGAAGAGGAGGCGGGGGTTAAATAATCAAATTCGCGTTGTATATAAAACAATTTAGCCTCTGTTGTTCTCACATAATAGCGGAAGGAGAGGCTGAGAAGCTCAAGACCTGAGTACACAACAAAAAGAGTAGCAAAGCTAAAGATTTGAAATCAATACCGGTGGACTGGGAGGGGAAGGAGGCGGTTTTAGGAGGTCGGGACGGCGCGGCCGACTCGAAACAAGAAGCTCACGTTTGTGAATTAATGATTGCGTAACATCAGTTTTACTTGGGGTCGCCGAAGCTGAAGGTTTAGCTGCTGGAACTGCTCCAAACTGCTGCCACCATGTCTGTGGGTGGAGCGTGGGATCGAATCTTGAGTTTTGGAATCATTTTAAGTTGTGTTGTACGCACAGCATGATCAAAACGGAAGCTAGTGAAAATATGTCTATTTCCACGGAAAAAATGAGCAAACTAATCAAATGACATTAACGCTTGCACACAAGTCTGCAACACATTGTGACATTTCATGTCTTTATGTAGTTGCAGACTCGTATACAAGCTCTAAGAGACACTCAGCTGATCCGGACCCTGGGCATCGTCAAGTAAATGTCCTAAAGAGGCTACAAACGAAATCACAGCTTCCTAGAGTGTAAAGTATAGAAATTACCTATTGAAATGATTTAACCACCTCTTCACAAATCAAACCGTTCTCGCAATATTCGGATCACCTGCTATGAATCACAAACATAATCGAAACACCAGCTCAATGAAATCATCAGAAATCAACAAGCAGTTGCAATCATGTTCACAATATTAATTATTGAGAATGATCACCTGTGTGTAAACAATTATTCATATAACCATGCTCATAACTCAGCTTGTCGGCCACGCACTTCGCAGTACTTAACATAATATGGTTGGATCAATCGAGAGCTTTCGAAGTACCATTTCCCTAGCAACGACTCGGTTGTAAGCGGAAATCATCAGAAAATGTAGGTAACGCTTTTCGAGGACACTTTTTCGTGACAGTTTTTTTCTTAATGTGCCAAAGCGAAGACATAAAATGTCAAAATAAAGAGTTACAATGTTGAATCGATTTCGACGGTTAGGCCATCATCAGTAACAAACAATAACTGAACACACATTAGAAAAGACACAGCTTATATAGTCACAGGTGAAGGGAAATTGAATCCCATTGGTCGAGAGAAAGGAAAGGGGGCTGGAGGTACAACCAATTAAGTGTAAGCTAAGTGAAGGGGGATTATAGCTAATGAAGTGAAAGGAGGGGAAGAATTACTGGTTTCAACAGTTTGAAGGGATAATTCCAAGCTTTATAGAAATGGACTTAACAGTGGTGAAATATATTGAGGGATATCCTCATTTAAACATTTACCAGATCTGTCACTTTTGATAATTTCGAATTTTTCAAGTACATTCAACATACCTCCCTTTGGACAAAAATGAAGAAATTCTACAAGAATTTCTGGAATTTCTTCATTTTTGTCCAAAGGGAGGTAAGTTGAATGCACTTGGAAAATTCGAAATTATCAAAAGTGACAGATCTGTTAAATGTTTAAATGATGATATCCCTCAATATATTTCACCACTGATAAGTCCATTTCTATAAAGCTTGGAATTAACCCTTCAAACTTATTGATAGATATTGTCAACTGCCAACTTTGTGGCAAAAAAAAAAAAAAAAAACTAGTGTCGAATAATATTCTTAAATTCAAAAAACTTTTTTTTTTTTTTTTCAATAGATTTTTTTAGCAAATATTTTTCAACGTTCATCTATGATTTTTCAGAATAATTTTATAATTATTTTATTATTGTTCTAGTTCAATGTTGATAAACTTTTTTTTAACTGAAATTCGGCTAAAAATATAAATGTAACAATATCGTGATTTTTTCCGGCACATTTTTTTGAAATTAAACCCATTTGGAAAGCATGATTTCTTTTGGAAGCACGAATTTCGTTTGGAAAGCATGATTTCTTCGGAATTGTTATCTTGATCCTAAGGGGAGTTACCGTGTGGAAGAACGCACACCCACACAGATATAACAATTTTACCTTAGTAGGTTTTAGATTTTTTCCATAAAATTTGTAGTTAACAATTCCTTTACTCTCAAAAAGCTCAAATTTCAAAACGATGTAACGTAATATAGTTCGATAGTTAACGAAAATTCGCTCATACGATCATGCTGCATGACTGGAACTTTTTTTTTTTAAATAGATTTTTCTTTTTTATATTTTCATATGAAATGTTTTCAGCATGGTTTTGAAAACTAATTATTCTATTGTTCCAGTTGAATGTTGGTGAACCTTTTTCTCTAAAATTCTACCAAATTCAATAATTTTAGTGGTTTCGAGAAAATGTTTTGAAAAAATTTGACCAGTTTTATGTGCTCAAAAAGTGTTGGCCAAAAAATGACCTCATCCTTTCGTTTGGAAAGTTGGATTTTTTTGGCGCAAGATCGGAATTTTGTATTCTAATCCTAAGGAGAGTTATTGTCGGAATGACCATAAAATTGGTAGTTAAAAATTTCTTTACTCGCAAAGTGCTCAAATTTCAATGCAATTTAACGTTATAATATTCTTGTCACCTTCCCACTTCTCTTACCAAAGCGTCTCCTCTATACAATGCTATTGTGGTGTTTTAGCTAGTTTGTATAGTTTGACTATTATAAAATAATGGAAAACGGAAGTTTCATGAAGAACTCAATACTATGATTTATTCAGAGCCAAAGAAGAACGTTTCAACAGCACATCGACACCCCCCCCCCCCCCCTTTCTCTAGAAAGTGCCACCTGGATCCGATACTTCTTCAAATTCAACCTCCGAAACATCATTTTACGCGTAATTCTGATCTGTTAGTCCCACTAGTCTGTTTTACTAAAAAGGATTGATGTAGGATATTTTTTTATTTTTGAGGAGCGATCTTGCGAGCATCCAGACCATCAAACTACATATTCACATCATTCTGATCTATTACGTAGGTCCGTTTATCATATGGAGGCCGGTTATGGTTTATATGGTTTGTTTTACGGAGGCTGTTGGTACGACGGTTTTCTTGAACGTCAAGTAAAAGTAGACGTCAGTTGTCCAGAATTATTGAACATATGTTACTAATAATATTTGGAGAATCTGGAAAGTACCTACCTATCTATGTGATTAATAGGTAGGTGGCATCTATATGCCGATTTCGACAGTTATGGTGGCAATGGCAACGGTTATTGAGTCAGTGTTGCTTCCAAGGACTGCTCATGACCTGCCTGAACTATCTGTACTGTTTAAGGTGTAAGTTTCACGTTGAAACACCCCACGAATTGATTCCAACGGACTGGTAGAATTCTGTAAGACAATGGCCGGCGGTTGAGACGTCTCGGAGGTGTTTCCAGCGCCTGGAGGGGAGGCCAGGGCGGCCATCGTGACGGTCCTGGAGGCCGATGAACCCCCCTTTCTAATCTGGGAGTTTTTCAGTGAAATCTCACTCGTTTTCTGGAGTCCTCATTTCCATCCGGCTCCCAGCAGGACCACAACAGATGGAAAACCGTCTGCCAAACAGACCTCCCGTAGCCTCCATGTATTTTCTCCACGATCCACAGTGTTTCTACTATTGTGTTTCAGTTGGAAAAAAGTCCAGTCATGCAGCATGACCCCATGAGCGAATTTTTGAAGAAATCTTCGACATTTCAGTCGCTATTGATCGTGTAGAGAAATTTTAGTTTATGATTTTGATAGACAAACATGGAATCAAATTATTAAAAATAATTAGGAGGTACTCATACTTTATTATTCAGTAGTCATACTGAATTTGGACAATGTTTCATGCAAATATTACCGATTTTTACAACTAGCGAACGGCATTATTTCGATTTTTGACTGATTTTTCAACTTTGAAATTTTTGAAAACTTGATACATATTCTTATAGGAAATTTTACGCTGATTCCGAATATACCACATGTTAGTATGCTGAAAAAATTATTTCGCACAACAAATCGCAAAAAACAGGCTATTTTGAAATTTTTGACTACATTTTTGAAAATTTCAACCCGAAGATGTAATCCGATCATGCTGGCCAACGAACTTGAACTTTCGATTTGTGTCCTTAACATTTTAAAATTTGTTTGAAGTTTCTAGCACAATTCTACGGACAGTTATCGTCTGGAATGACACATACATATATATATATATACATACATACATTAAAAAATGCGTTAAACTTCAGAATATGATTCAGAATAGCCTGAAACGGATTTCTGCATAAAATTTTTTCAAAAATTTACATTCTACAAATTTAAGGCGAGAGCAATAAATTAATAAAAGGCGAGAGCAACAGCTTAATTTTCTTCAAAAATTCGCTAAAATGGAATCCAATAAATTTATCCGTTTAATTCAGTTATGACTCAGTATAAATTTTTTTCGACTAGACACTGTCGGGACACTCCTCAAAAACTACCTTGAAGGAAACTCATCAAAAAGGAGCTGACGGGAAACTCGTCAAAAATGGTGGTAGTAGTAGACGGACATTGGTCTACTTTGGGTCAACAACTGCCATTGTTACAGCTCATCGCCACCATGAATAACTACCTGGCCAAAAACCCTAAAACCGTTGGGTCTGGCACACGGTGTAGCCTTCCCAAAGATTTGGTTTGATGACTTTCCTTTCGATGAGTTTTCCCCTTAGGAGCGTTTGACCAGTTTCCTCAGGGGACAGGAAAGTCATCAAAAATAATTGTCAATTACTTTTCATCTTCCAAATTTATATCCGATTTCTATTTGAGACGACTTGATCTTCCATTTAGTTTCGACCAGCGTCCCAGCCAAAGGGGAAACCTTCGACCTCACGTTTTTGATGCGTTTTTAGGGACCGGAGTTGATGAGTTTTTAGGGACCGACTATGTCCCTAACATTACTTTAAAGGAGAGCAGAAAAACCAACAGCATCCATCTTTTCATGACGTCGCAACGAGTTATGCAAATAGAAGCTGTTTTTGCTTTCCCTAGACCTATCTGAAATGAAGTGTTGTATCATGATAGCTTAACTATGTCATCCATGGATAATATAAACATAATACCCATGGTTGTAGCCCAGTCAAATAAAGACAAAGAAGAAATTGATGAAGAGACTCTTATCATTCGACTCTTATCATACATCTTACATCTTATGGTTTCTTTGTGATTTTTAGTGGCCCAATTTCGTTTTTACGTTTTCTTTTGATTATTTATTGAAAATGGGTGGTTCTACACGAATTTTCAAAAAAAAAAGAAAGGACCATTAAACCGTTATTCAAGAATAAAGACGACAGAGCAACCATCTAGCCAGCCAATGCTGCCGGCCTGTACTTAAACAAAACATTTACGCATTTGTAAGCATAAATTTGACTATGTTATTGAATTTACCTGTTCCCTAGATGTTAATACATCGTTTTATGAAAGAAAAAAAATCGATTTTTCTCAAATTTTTTGCTACCGGGTCCCCTTAAGAGACTACTGAAATTATGGTCTCTCTCCTGATCACCTGAGTGAGCTAAATTCTCTCCTTTTCACCCTAGGAAGTTGAAATTTGACGGGGAGACTCTCTGGGTAATTAGGGAAGATTGAAATGGTGGTATCTTTTCTGATCAGCTGACTGAGCTAAATACTCTCCTATTCGTCCCAGGAAGTTGAAATTTGATAGGGTGACTCTTTGGGACAATAAGAGCTGATTGAAATTATGGTATCTTTCCTGATCAGTCCGGGCCTGATTTTGCTACTTTTATGCTGTAATTTGGCACGCAGCCTCCGTAGTCACGAACACAATCTGGATATGGTAATTTCAGCAGTCTATGCACGTACTAACCCGTACAGGTGGGTCCGTGCAGCGCACGAGTAACATGCTAGTTTTTGTATAAATTACACCACTTGGGGACCTAGAAAAATAGTGTTATTACTTGGATTATTATTGCGTCGAATGAGACCACCACCAGCTCTGTAGGTGATAGTTTCATTTGTTGGATTTTTCAACTTTTAACCCAGAGAGTCAAACACACCATATATTTAATTTTTTAGTTGTGTTTGTTCCAGCGTGCTTGAGTTTATTAACTTTTGCGGCGCAGTCGCTTTGCGCAGCTACTGTGACGTTCCAGACTGGTTTGAGTTGTTATGTGTTGAACCTGCAGTGTTCCAGTGGCCCAGAAATCTTGAGCTGGCCGTGGAACTTCAAGCTCCGAAACGGAGGTAGGGTTGTGAACCAAACACTAAAACGATAACCTCACTGTAACCTATAACCTTCCATACTTTAATTAATTTGCTTCCTCACTACCGAAGTCCTAATTTTGAAGACCCACGGATTGACATTGGGAGAGCTTACCACTAAAACCACCTAAAACCTTATAAAACCACCTGAAATCACTAGAAACCACCATCCTGAAACCACACATGAGGAAGCCAGTCACCAGGTTATAGGTAGAATGAGTTAGCTATGAATGTGCCCTCTAAACTGGCCTAAGTCGTGGCCAGAGTCGAGAGTAAAGTTAATTAATAAATGTTGTAACAGTTACATAGCTGATAAATTTATTTTTAATGACTTTTGGCCATTTGATCGCCATTTTTAGTTATTTTTTTAGAATTTTTTTTTGAAATTTGACCATTTTATAGGGCTCAAAACGTTCTGCTGAAAGAACTATACATTTCTTTTGGAATCTCGATTTTATGGCGAAAGGACAGATTTTGTATCTCAATCCTAAGGAAAGTAATTGCCTAGAATGACGCACACACAATATATTACATATTAAAAAACATTATAATCCAGAAACCGTTTCAGAATACCTCATAACGGATTTCCATAAAGAAAATTATGGAAAATGTTCATTTGTTGAGCTATTCCAATAGCTTAATTTTCCAAAAAAAAATTCTCCTTCTTGGGAAATCCTTTTATCTTTTCGAAAACCTTGAAAGTAATCGTTATTTTATTTAATGAACCCATATTTCATCAACTGATCGCTCGTTTATTGACTGATCACTTGCAAACCAACAGATAGGGGAGGTAAATTGTGAAGTATCGTAACCTGAACGCTTGTTGGGAGAAGGGAACAATCATTTTCGATGATGCGAGGCGTGTGATCACATAATTTCTACTTCATTCTTACAACTATAGAAGCGCGATTCTTCTTCTATTCTTAGGCTGGGTGATGTTAGTTATTCAAGAAGAAGTGTGGGGACGTAGGATTATGAAAGCGAGCGTTTCTACGATAAAGTGATCGGAAGAAGTTCACAACCTGACCACTTGGCTGAACGGTACTGCGCATGCGCTTTCTCGTCGGCAAGGTCAAACCTTTGACGCGATTTCTAGTTCACCGCGTCAGGCAAGTCGTCAGGCAAAAATATCAAAACCTCCGCCTCAATACTCCGCCGCTTATTACAATCGGTTCAAGGCCCCGATGCCCCCTCCATTCTTCCTATTCCTTCCCTGCGTTGTCACGGTGTAGAGAAGGGGTCACCGAGAAGATATTGTTCCCAGCAAACCCATGTCTTCTTCGTGGAGTGAGAACAAGGTTGTAGTAGTTGGTAGTAGCAGAGCTGAGCGTCCTCCAGGGCTCCCCACTCGCTCAGCGGAGCTAATCGCATCGCGTCGACCGGCGAACGGCCTTCTGTCGCCTGCGATCACCTTCGGAAATCGAAGTATCCGTCGCGCAGAGCCTTAAAAACGAGAAACCCAACAACCTTGTGGATGAATCACCCGAAAATCGTTGCATAGATGGGGCGCTGGAGAATCCATAACGGCGTGGAAAGAACCCCAAAACATGAAGGTCATCCCAAAAGTAGGACCTTTTCCGTTAATTCACTACCACCCCTTTCATTGGTTTCTGTTCATTCACTACCGCTTGATATTATGTTCTATTAGAGAGATTTTGATCTTCCCGTACGATTTTTCCCCGTTAACGCGTACAGCAGCGTCTAGAGCAACTGCAGATGATAGCTCTTCGCGTATTTCCACACATATGTACACGACTAACCAATCGCTATCGTCACGCTAGTCTTTTTAGTAGAGAGTTTTTGGCGACTTCAACTCAACGTCACCCGTTACCGTAGTCTTGAGGGAGCAAACGAACATGCTAACCCAAAAGGAGCAGGGAGAACGGTTGCCTTAATTTTGATGTCACGTTTTTCCCAGCTATCTTATTATCTACTGGTTGTCTAATCGACTTCTTTATTTCGATGTGAAATGGTGATTTTCAATCCTAAATTCGAATTTCATGTTAGTCTCAGTACAAATACGGGATAGTTACTCATTTTTAGTTTTCAATTCGTAAACAAGGCATGGATTTAACGCAAAGATAGTCATTTTTAGTTTTCAATTCGTAAACAAGGCATGGATTTAACGTAAAGATAGTAAGCCTCAAGTGGGAAACACCGCGATTTAGTTGCACTTTTAGGCCTTTAGTCGTTACAAACTTCATGTTTTTGGGTTTTCGGTTGGGTAATATATCAAGAAGTATGAAAAAGTATTTATCTCTATGACAATGAACCAGGATTTTACCTGATAATCATCAGTGGAGGCAGCACTTCACGCAATGTTCACGAGAAAACAGCTGAGATCAGGCTAACTAAGAACAATACTGCGAAGAAGTAGTGTCATAAAACTCAGGTTCCTCTTTTAAAATATGTGAAATTATAATTTCACCAGTATTCGAGTAATTTTGAGGTGCCCAGTAGTGTTACATTTACAGGAAGGTTAGGCTGGTGACGTGTGCCTTTAGGTCCCCAAACGGGTGACGTTAAATGAGCCATTCTAACGTACGACGTTGCTAACGTCCCCTCAAGGTCACGTACTCTTGGGTACGGTAGGGTGACGTTAAGGGTACGTTAGTGGTCACCAGAAACTCTCTAGTATTTCAATGTCAACAATTCTCTTGAATTCGAGATCGAGTTGAAGAAGTTTGAAATCATTTTACACTCTGCTTTATCAGCTATCTTCTTCACAGGTATCGAATAACTAGGTTCGAGTAATTAACAGATCTACTACCTAAAAAAAAAAAAATAGTATTCGCCAACGCATATTTCGTTGAAAACATCGGTTCTCGTCTGATCACCGCAGTTAAGCAACATCGGGCTTGGTTAGTACTTTGGATGAGAGACCGTCCGATTTCGGCATCTTTATTTTTTGTCACATCATTCAATTTTTCATCTATCTACATCAGGGGTGCTCAAACGGTCGATCGCGAGTGCTTTTTGAGTAGATCTCGAGAAGAAAAAAATTTTTAATAAGTAGGTAACTAAACTACAAAAATTTATTACGTAATAACACTGCTTGCGGCAAAAGGCGGCTTTATCAAAGGAACGCGCGGTACAATTCGAAATGCGTTTTTATGATTGCAGTAAATTGGCAAATATAGCATCATTTATGAGTTATCCTTTTTCATGTAAAAACATTGAGGAATTAGCTACTGAAGTAGCAAGTCAGTTTAATATGAACTCATGTTCTGTTGAAAATGAGTTGGTGCAGATTATATCAGATATACATCTCAAAGCTACAGCATCTGATACAAATTTCTGGTGTTTTATATCTGAAGATAAATATCCGAATCTAAGGCAAATCGCCCTTCAACTGACGGCAATGTTTGGGTCAACTTACTTGTGCGAGTCTGCATTTTCTGATATGAAGATAATTAAGTCAAAATATCGCAATCGACTAACTGACGATCATATGTCATCATGCTTGCGATTGGCACTCAGTGGTTACGCACCATCTTATGAAAAGTATGCTGAGGACATGCAGTGCCACGCTTCAACATCCAAAGTCACTCCTTAGTTGAGTTTAACACCATATGTAACTCTTTTGTTTTGTAACAACGAATAAACTCGCAATTTTGAATAACTAGGAGTTTTTTCATTGATATTGTAGAGAAGAACTTAAGTAAACCTAACCCAAACCTTGACTACAATAATGTAAATTGTGCGGAAAGCTAATATCTATATATGCTACGGTACACCCTACCTAGGTAGGTAGGGTGTATCGTGAATATACGACAACCCTGCATCACACATACTTGCAGCCTCTCAGAGTCGATCGTAAGTAGTCTAAAAATATTGAGGTAGATCGCCAGCAGTTCAAGTTTGAGCACCCCTGATCTACATCATGTTTACTTAATCAGGCCTCGTGAAATAGTTCGTTTTGAGGGCCTTCCCTGCTTTATCAAATGGCCATTTCCAAGATCTGAAAAGGTACCTAGCACAGATTCTACTACCAACCTAGCACAGATTCTACTACTCAATTTATTATTGAACTGACAACAGCTTTTGTATACAAACTTATTATTTAAACACAAACCTGCTAGTTGTCTGAATCTTTATGTTGGTAGGTACAACTTTGTAGTACGAACTGTACTAGCGAATGCTTACGAAGAATAGGTATCTCATTGAAAATCGGAAAATTATCAACGACTGCATGTAAAATTTACTCCCAAGTAGGTGAACAGGACACCTGGATATCGGACGAAGTAGGTACTTTGTTCACATAATCAACGGAATTTTATTTAATAATACAATTATTATATTTATCGCAGGTTTTTACTTTTTTCGACTAGGTGGGTAATTGTGGAAGGGAAACGTTGTTAGACGACAGTCAGAGAGAGAACGAATACATAACCTACTCTTGAAACTGTGGTCACCTTTGCCTCAGGTTATGATGACTACGCGTAGGACGGGGTTCCAACGAAAGCATTTTTCCCGCCTACGTGTAGGTGGTCCTCTTTCCCGTACACGCGTAGTTCTACGCGTTGACGCGTAAATTTGCGCATGCGCACTTGGTATTCCAGTCTTTTTGTCCACGGGTAGAAAACTAATGGAAGAATAAAAACTCTATTATTCTAAAAACTGTTCCCTAATCATTTTTACGTCCGCTGTGTTAAAATAAATCAGAATGCTGTGTATAGTTTGGAAGTCTGGATGCTCGCAAGCTCGCATCTAAAAAATACATAACATCAAGTAGTCAATCCCTAAGTAAAAATACAGATTAGTTTTACATGTAGGTCAGAAAGATGTGTATGTATAGTTTGGTGGCCTGGATGCTCGCAAGCTCGCATCTCGAAAATACATAACATCAAGTAGTCAATCCTATAGTAAAAAAGTCCAGTCATGCAGCATGACCCCATGAGCGAATTTTTGAAGAAATCTTCGACATTTCAGTCGCCATTGATCGTGTTGAGAAGTTTTAGTTTATGATTTTGATAGACAAACATGGAAGCAAATTATTAACACATGCACAGAGTAAACTCATCAGTTGTGATTACTTCGAACGGCATTATTTCGATTTTTGACTGATTTTTCAACTTTGAAATTGTTGAAAACTTGATACATATTCTTATAGGAAATTTTACGCTGATTCCGAATATACCACATATTAGTATGCTGAAAAAATTATTTCGCACAACAATTCGCAAAAAACAGGCTATTTTGAAATTTTTGACTACATTTTTGAAAATTTCAACCCGAAGATGTAATCCGATCATGCTGGCCAACGAACTTGAACTTTCGTTTTGTGTCCTTAATATTTTAAAATTTGTTTGAAGTTTCTAGCACAATTCTACGGACAGTTATCGTCTGGAATGACACATACATACATATATACATACATACATATATACATACATATATACATACATACATAAAAAAATGCGTTAAACTTCAGAATATGATTCAGAATAGCCTGAAACGGATTTCTGCATAAATTGTTTTCAAAAATTCACATTCTACAAATTTTGAGGCGAGAGCAATAGCTTAATTTTCTTCAAAAATTCGCTAAAAATGCGTTAAACTTCAGAATATGATTCAGAATAGCCTGAAACGGATTTCTGCATAAAATTTTTTCAAAAATTCACATTCTACAAATTTTGAGGCGAGAGCAATAGCTTAATTTTCTTCAAAAATTCGCTAATACAGACTAGTTGGATATACAAGTCAGACTGAATGAATGGTAGTAAATTAATGGAAAAGGTGCCAAAAGTATGTTTCCCTATTTCGGAATAATATATTCAGAATATATATGTATATGTATATATATATATATATATATATATATATATATATATTCCTATATTTGTTCTGTATATAAACACATTTTTTTGTCATAAAATTGTGACCTAGTTCACAATTTCTTTACACTCAAAGTGCCAAGAATAGGGAATGAGGGGGGGATGAGGGAATTTCAAGAAAATTTAATATAACATTATACGATAATTAGATTTTAGTATTAGACGCAATTTCGGAAGAGGCTAAAGTTATTACCCATTGGATAAAGTAAGCTGCTGGATTTTGTTCCGAATACAATAATTACACTGACGCCTATTTTTTTGGGCGAGGCGGGGATTAATACAATTGATCTTCAAAATACATGACTTAGTGGCCGATTTTATCGATTTGGTGATGTCCGCCATTTCCGTGTTTTACGTAATCTGTGTGTTTATGGAACGTGATGTGATGGGATGTGAGGAAGGGAGTTTCAGTTCTTCAGGAGAACAAAAGGAGGCGAGCCGGGTCGGGAAGTTTCCTCTTCATAAATGAAGCGCGACCCCGCGCTGGGCCGACGGAGGTGAATGACCTTGTGGAGCTGCAAATCAAGTGGCGGTAACACTGCTGAGTGGGTACCTCCTAGCCTCCATAGAGAAGGAATGCCCGACGTTACCAATAACTTATTCGTGACTATGATAACAAGGAGCGATTAAGAAGGAATGAATGTGAAATTAAAATCTATTTGCAAAGGGAAATGACCTTGTAGAGCAGCAAATGAGATGGCAGGAACCTTCCTCAGTTGGTAGGTCCCTAGCCTCTCCTCTATACGCCAAGAATCACTGCAATTTCATTCTATCTAGTATTCGAAAGGTTAACAGGAATTAGAACTAGAACATGAGAAATTCATTTTACAAAATTAAAAACCTTTTAGAGCTGTGAATGTGAAGGTACATTCAGTGGGAGCTGGTAATCAAGTGGCGGTAACACTGCTGAGTAGGTACCTACCTAGCCTCCATCGAGAAGGAATGCCTGACATTACCGATAACTTATTCGTGACTATGATAACAAGGAGCGATTAAGAAGGAAAGAATGTAAAACTAAAGGCTATTTGCAAAGGGAAATGACCTTGTGGAGCAGAAAATAAAATGGCAGGAACCTTCCTCAGTTGTTAAGTACCTAGCAGCCTCTATTCGCCAAGAATCGCTGCCATTTCATTCTACCTAGTATCCGAAAAGTTAACAAGAAAATGAAACTAGAACATGAGAAATTCATTTTACAAAATGAAAAACCTTATAGAGCTGTGAATGTGAAGGTACCGAGTACTTCAGTAGGTACTTAGCCTCCATAGAGAAGGTGATCCCTGCTAGTACCAAAACCTTAATCGTGATTATGATGACAAAGAGCAATTAAAAAGGAACGAATGTGAAATTAAAGTCTATTTGACAAGGGAGATGGCCTTGTGGAGCAGCAAATAAAAAGCAGAAACCCCTCCTAATTTGTGGTCATTTGAAGTGATTTTTGTGTGTACGTTTTTTGAAATATGACCAATCGTTTGCAGAATGCCTTAAGTCCAATTTATAATTCGAGTATCAGAACTGATGGAGAAGAACTCGTTTTGTTCTAGTAGTTTATTTCTGTATATCTGCTGTGATCGAAAAGTGATATTTCCGTTTTATGTTTTTGATATTTTGAATCTATTATTATTTTTACCGGAAGAATCGAGTACCTACCGTGGTTTCGCGGTAGGTGGGCAAGGAATATTCATTATTTGGCGGAAAATAACCAATTTTTTATTGTGTTGATTTCTCGAATTTTGTAAAACAAGGTCAATTTCAGAATGCTCCTGTGAGGACGCTAATACGAGTACAATTTTTGACGTTCTCTCCTTTTCTAATGTTAGTTCCTATTAACTATTTGAAGTTTTTGAAGATTTTTCTCCCATATATTTTTTCACTCTTCATTTTTGCTCAAAACGTTGCAATAAATCGAGATATCGTTAGAAATTATCCATTCTTTTTTTAGCGAATTCTTGAAGAAAATTGAGCTATTGCTCTCGCCTCAAAATTTGTAGAATGTGAATTTTTGAAAAAATTGTATGCAGAAATCCGTTTCAGGCTATTCTGTATCATAATCTGAAGTTTAACGCATTTCTTATGTATTAATGTATGTATGTATATATATGTATGTATGTATGTCTCTATATGTATGTATGTATGTGTCATTCCAGACGATAACTGTCCGTAGAATTGTGCTAGAAACTTCAAACAAATTTTAAAATGTTAAGGACACAAAACGAAAGTTCAAGTTCGTTGGCCAGCATGATCGGATTACATCTTCGGGTTGAAATTTTCAAAAATGTCAAAATAGCATGTTTTTTGCGATTTGTTGTGCGAAATAATTTTTTCAGCATACTAACGAAATAACACCGTTCGCTAGTTGTAAAAATCGGTAATATTTGCATGAAACATTGTCTTAATTCAGATTGAACCACTCTTATGGAAGTATCCCTGTATAACCAATCCCAGAACCATGCTATTTAAAACGTAGGTAGTACGTGCTTGTTAACTAAAAAAAAAAAAAAAAAAAAGTAGGTAAGTAATCACAACTGATGAGTTTACTCTGTGAAATATTCCGTCCTCCGATGTTTTTAATAATTTGATTCCATGTTTGTCTATCAAAATCATAAACTAAAATTTCTCTACACGATCAATAGCGACTGAAATGTCGAAGATTTCTTCAAAAAAATCGCTCATGGGGTCATGCTGCATGACTGGACTTTTTTATTTTACTCCATAAACCCTCTTAAATTTGGGAAAATTCAATTTTCGGCTCAGGGATGAGCTGAAAGAATTTCACGATGAGAACCAGGTACCATACTGGGTGATTGGATTTTAACGTGTAGTCTATGGTTAAAATAATGGATTTCCAAAAAGAAAATTCGGGAAAATGTTGCATCGTTCCAGCGATCATTCTCGATAGAAGTATTCGCTTTCGCCAATGAACCTAATGTGTGGAAAAAAGTAAAATTTCGTTTTTTATAACTAGCAAGTATTTTATACTTCGCATTACTTCTTCATGGACGTTAGAGTTCGTTCTGAACTGTCTTCTAAATTATTGTATCACATTTATGTTGAATTGTCTTGAAATTGGGCACTTTCGGTGAACAAAATTGTCGTCTACCATTTAGGTATATGGGACAAAAAAGAAAAAAAAAATCCTCCAACTTGAAGCTTTTTTAAAATTTTTTTGCATATTTGAAAAAATTGTCATTTTTTGACATGATTTTGAGATTTCATAACTGTCAAAAGTTATTCTGTCGACTTGTTTTGACTGCATATTCGACGAGTTCAGCGACCCCAAAAACGTAAGTATACGAAGTTTCACAATTTTACAAGAAGTTTGTAAAAGTTATATTCAAAACTCTGATTTCGGCAAAAAAAAAAACGTATTTCAAAAACCGAAATCGAGCTACCGGTTTTTGTTATGCAAAAAATCTGAAAAAAAATCAATCATTTTTTTGACATTTCAAACCAAATTTCGGGTGGAGGTCATCAAAATTCCACTTTTCTCAAAATTAGCGGGCACCCTAATGTGCAGGAGACATGGGATCACGGCAAAGTTATAAAATACTTGGTAGTTATAATAAAAAATAGAATTTTACTCTTACCGAAGTTAATTAGAAAATATTTTGAAAAATTTCATCACTGAAATCCGTTTTGAGGCACTCTAAAACGATTCAAATGTCAAAAAATGTGCTTAAAAAATCACTAAGAATGGCCAAAAATTATTAATTATAATTTTTGGCTGCATTTTAGTCAAAACAAAATTATCAACGATTAACTAGGACTTTACAAAATTTTTGCACAATATGGTGAGAAATGTACATTAATTCATGGGTCATTTTTTTGACATTTTAAATTATAGCATTTCCAAGTCGAATTGAGAATTTTCCAAACCAATTTGAGATTTTTCTAAACCAATTTGAGAATTTTTCAAAACAATTTGAGAATCTAGAAGAAAAAAAGAAGAATGCTTTCTCAAAAATCAAGCTTTACGTAAGAAACGTTCTTAGTGAGTCACCGCAGGATCTCGTTTTGAGTGAAGTGATAGCTCGAAGCATCCCCACCATTTCATCAGCTGATTGCACAAATTGGATGATGGACATGGAAAAAATGCTCATTTCTTTCTTTTAACGATGTATTGTGCAATTTTATTCCTATTTAAAAGTTTTGATTTGCTTTAAAAAAATTTTACTTTGGTTTGGATGATCCCCTTCTTTCTTTTAGCGAATTTTTGAAGAAAATTAAGCTATTGCTCTCGCCTCAAAATTTGTAGAATGTGAATTTTTGAAAAAAATTTATGCAGAAATCCGTTTCAGGCTATTCTGAATCATATTCTGAAGTTTAACGCATTTTTTTAATGTATGTATGTATGTATGTATGTATGTATGTATATATGTATGTATGTATGTATGTATGTGTCATTCCAGACGATAACTGTTCGTAGAATTGTGCTAGAAACTTCAAACAAATTTTAAAATGTTAAGGACACAAAACGAAAGTTCAAGTTCGTTGGCCAGCATGATCGGATTACATCTTCGGGTTGAAATTTTCAAAAATGTAGTCAAAAATGTCAAAATAGCCTGTTTTTTGCGATTTGTTGTGCGAAATAATTTTTTCAGCATACTAACATGTGGTATATTCGGAATCAGCGTAAAATTTCCTATAAGAATATGTATCAAGTTTTCAAAAATTTCAAAGTTGAAAAATCAGTCAAAAATCGAAATAATGCCGTTCGCTAGTTGTAAAAATCGGTAATATTTGCATGAAACATTGTCCAAATTCAGATTGAACTACTCTTATGGAAGTATCCCTGTATAACCAATCCTAGAACCATGCTGTGTCAAGATTTGATGATGTTATGATAGGATACTGTTAAGATTTCAACTGCCTTCAATACTGACCACATTGGACATCGAAATCTATGAATATTTACCTACATTTGTCTTTAAATCTACAAGATTAGTTTAATAATAATAACGTATGAGTACCTCCTAATTATTTTTAATAATTTGATTCCATGTTTGTCTATCAAAATCATAAACTAAAATTTCTCTACACGATCAATAGCGACTGAAATGTCGAAGATTTCTTCAAAAATTCGCTCATGGGGTCATGCTGCATGACTGGACTTTTTTAGAACATTCTTAGTTAAGAAAATTCTCAAATTGTTTTGGAAAATTCTCAAATTGGTTTGGGAAAATCTCAAATTGGTTTGGGAAATTCTCAATTTGGTTTGGAAAATTCTCAATTCGACTTGGAAATGCTATAAATTTCGGGTGGAGGTCATCAAAATTCCACCTTTCTCAAAATCGCGGGCAACCTACAGCGCATTACTTCGTCGTGGGCGTTAGGAGGTTTCTGAACTGTTGTTGACAACGTGACGACGACGGCTGAGGGAGAGGCGACGGGGCGGGGGAGACGTCGGACGTCGCCAAGTGAAAGTTCACGGCGCTGCGAGATTTCGGTGGTCCGCCGCGCCGCCTAGATACGTGAAGAGGGGTTTTTTCCTAGCGTCGGCGGCGGAGAGCGAAATGACAGAAGGGGAATGACAGGAGGGGGGAAGAAGAGGAATGACAGAGGAGGAGACGAGGCGACTCAAGTGCTCCTCCCTCCCCTCTTCCTTCCAAGGAGGCCGCAATCGTTTGTTTGGCAACACTGGTCCCCCCCCTTCCCTCTACGATATGAAACCCCCTGTTATATCGCTCCTTTTCTTACCTGAAAACTCTTCGCAACTCCGCTCCTCTCATTTCAACACTTCATTTACTCCCAAAGAATAATTTCCCGTCTTCTCCGCACTTAACATTTAATTGATTTTTCTTTTTTTTTCAAGGAAATTTCAATTTGCCATAATATCAAAACTCCGGTGAATTGAAACGTTCTCAGCTCCCCCGTCCGGAACAATCGGCTTTTTAGCGTATCTAGTGCAAGATGCGCTTCGGCGATCGCCCACCCTCTTATTGATCTATTTCCCCACCCCCGCAGATGGAGGAGGCCGTGATTCTCTCAGCTGGCGCCCTCTCCGCCTTCCCGCTCTGTAACCCCCCCGTCCCCCGCTGTTATTCCCCTCCGCACCGCAACCTCTGTAATTTCCCCTCCGCCCCCTCTGTAATTTCCCCTCTTGTCATTCCGCCCGCCGCCGAGCAGCGCCACCCGATACGACCCGCCGCCGCTTTTTCTCGCACGATCCTCCAAATTCCGCCGCCGCTTCACGGAAGGCCGCCGCTTTCCTCTCACCCTCTCCAGATTGTTTACAACTGGGGGATTTCAAATATCCAACCAGGAGAATCCAAGGATCGATATCTTCACAAAAACTTGAATATACACCTTAAATTCAGATGATTTTGAGTTATTTTTTTAAACGAAAATAAAGTAAAACTCAATAAAGCTCAATTTTAGCGAATTTTTGAAGAAAATTAAGCTATTGCTTGCTCTCGCCTCAAAATTTGTATAATGTGAATTTTTGAAAACATTTTACGCAGAAATCCGTTTCAGGCTATCCTGAATCATATTCTGAAGTTTAACTTATTTTTTTTTAATGTATGTATGTATGTATGTATATATGTATGTATGTGTCATTCCAGACGATAACTGTCCGTAAAATTGTGCTAGAAACTTCAAACAAATTTTAAAATGTTAAGGACACAAAACGAAAGTTCAAGTTCGTTGGTCAGCATGATCGGATTACATCTTCGGGTTGAAATTTTCAAAAAATGTGGTCAAAAATTCCAAAATTGCCTGTTTTTTGGCGATTTGGTGTGCGAAATAATTTTTTTTCAGCATACTAACATGTGGTATATTCGGAATCAGCTTAAAATTTCCTATAAGAATATGTATCAAGTTTTTAAAAATTTCAAAGTTAAAAAATCAGTCAAAAATCGAAATAATGCCGTTTGCTAGTTGTAAAGTAGGATACTGTCAAGATTTCAACTGCCTTCAATACTGACCACATTGGACATCGAAATCTATGAATATTTACCTACATTTGTCTTCAAATCTAGAAGATTAGGTTAATAATAATAAAGTATGAATACCTCCTAATTATTTTTAATAATTTGATTCTTCTATGTTTGTCTATCAAAATCATAAACTGAAATTTCTCAAGACGATCAATAGCGACTTAAATGTCGAAGATTTCTTCAAAAATTCGCTCATGGGGTCATGCTGCATGACTACTTTACTTTTGTTTTTACTTGTTTTTATTTTTTTTATTTTTTATTCATTTATTTTTTATTTTTTTTAATTTGTTTTTTTTGTATTCATTTATTTTTTTTTTTTTTTTTTTTTTTTGAGACCAATTCGCATGCCTTAAAACCCATATTTCCCTTAATCAAATCAATTTATTTCAAATTCTGACCATAATTTAGGAAACGTTAAATTTTCTAAAAGAAAGGCGTCTTTTGATTGACGAAACACACCACCTAGGGACGACCCGTACTAAATGGGCACTTTTGGTGAAGAAATTGTCGAAAACCATTTATATGAGAAACAACTTTGGTTCATTTATTTCATTTCATTATTTTTTGCCGTTCAATGTGATTTTTTTTTTGTACAATTTTTGAAATATGGCCAATTGTTACAGAATGCCTCATAACGGATTTCCATGAAGAAAAGTTGGGAAAATGTTAATAAATCGTAGAATTTCAGGGGGCCATAGTAATTGCATCATTTTCTACGTAAATTCGCTCAAAAATGAACCTAATGTGAGCAAAAAAAAAGTGAAATTCCGTTTTTTATAACTACTACGTGTATTTTATACCTTCGCCGTGACGCATTACTTCGCCATGGACGTTAGGAGGTTTCTGAACTGCCTTCAAGATCAAAATTTTCACTCGCATTTTGCGTTTCATGGCCTCCTGAACAAATTTGGTTTCGTGTCTGTCACGTCACGTCCGTCCGTCTGTCTGTCCACATTTCCTTCCCACAGCCATAACTTCCACAATTTCGATTGGATTTTCATGATATTTTCAGGAATAGTGTGGGTTTACCTCTAGATGGTCCCCTATTAGTTTCAGCAGATGCGTGAACGTAATTTTCTTGTTGAAGTCACAAGAAACCTTCCGTGCCACGTCCTTGGCAGAGTATTTTCTTTAAAAATACGCTAAAATGAACAGTGTCTTCCAAATTGCACAAATATTAGGTTTGAATTTTTCAAAAATTCAATTAGGTATTAATCTGAGAAAGCCTCCATTGCCGCACCCGCTTGGCAGTCGTTTTGAATCGTAGCCTCGCAGCCGAGTACGGCGGTGGATATTCCGTCTAGCCTCCAACACGACCAACATCTGGCCCGACAAACCACTTGAACCTCATGATTTCTTCAGCTATTTTTACCCGATCCGATTTCCCAGTTATCACATGGGACTGGGGAGAAGCAAGACGAATCAAATTGATTCCCACACACCAGAGTTGTTGTTTAGTCGAATCAAATACGATTTTCAATTTATGGGGAGTGAATTTTCAATACTTGAACAGATCAGTCGACCTATAATTCAACATAGAAGGCCGGAGTATGACAAAATGCGGTTCCTTCCTGATGATCCTATTAGCGAATTTTTGAAGAAAATTAAGCTATTGCTCCCGCCTCAAAATTTGTAGAATGTGAATTTTTGAAAAAATTGTATGCAGAAATCCGTTTCAGGCTATTCTGAATTTAACGCATTTTTTATGTATGTATGTATATTGTATGTATGTATGTATGTATATATGTAGGTGTCATTCCAGACGATAACTGTCCCTAGAATTGTGCTAGAAACTTCAAACAAATTTTAAAATGTTGAGGGCACAAAACGAAAGTTCAAGTTCGTTGGCCAGCTTGATCGGATTATATCTTCGGGTTGAAATTTTCAAAAATGTAGTCAAAAATTTCAAAATAGCCTGTTTTTTGCGATTTGTTGTGCGAAATAATTTTTTCAGCATACTAACATGTGGTATATTCGGAATCAGCGTACAATTTCCTATAAGAATATGTATCAAGTTTTCAAAAATTTCAAAGTTGAAAAATCAGTCAAAAATCGAAATAATGCTAGTTGTAAAAATCGGTAATATTTGCATGAAACATTGTCCAAATTCAGGTTGAACTACTCTTATGGAAGTATCCCTGTATAACCAATCCTAGAACCATGCTGTTTAAAACGTAGGTATTAGGTGGTTGTTGAAAAAAAAAAAAAAAAGTAATCACAACTGATGAGTTTACTCTGTGAAATATTCCGTCCTCCGATTCTCTCGGTCGCTCTCTTTAATGTTTTACGCTCAACTGTTTTAGGAATTGATGTAGCTTTAATACTGACTATGGCTTAGAAAATATCATCCATGAAATTATGTTTTTAATAATTTGATTCCATGTTTGTCTATCACAATCATAAACTAAAATTTCTCTAAACAATCAATAACGACTGAAACGTCGATGATTTCTTCAAAAATTCGCTCATGGGGTCATGCTGCATGACTGGACTTTTAATTCCATTTTTGTTTTGAGACATTTTTTTATTATAGATTAGCAATTTCCTACTTGTCGAATGAGTACGTATTTGAGAAGAGATGTCACTTTTGCGAAACGAAAATGAAGTATAGAAATACGCCTACTTGTCCTAGCGAAATGGACAAATTAGCTACGTTAAGTATGTAAGTACTTCTTATGGTGCATCAATGCATTTTAATGATTTGAAATGCGCCAACCTACACATTTTTTCGGGTAGAAATACCTGTTATGTTATCTTGGCATCTTGGGATAAGTACAGTAACATCGGGTTACTTCCTACCAGGTGGTACAACTTCAGACCAGCGTAGGAATGCAGGCGCAGAGCCCTCTACCGGCCATAGAAATGAAATTAGGAAGTTCATTAACGGGAGGCGTGGGGGTGATACCAATATAACGTAAAAAAGGGGGTACTTCAGGAACTTGCCCTGCCCTCATTTTTCGTTCAATTGAGCTGATTTTTTTTTAATTCACTCTTCATGTTGTCATCTTTTGATTGATTGGAGAATTTTCTTGAATACGATACTACATGATGGTTTGCATGAGTTGGCAAAATTGGAGGTTTTATCATGTCGTTCATTCATCCACCAGCGCATGCCCCCAGGAAATTTCCAGTATTTTTTCCAGTCATTCAATTTCCACACTTCTCACGGTAATTTAGAAAAAAAATTCGATCCGATACGACAAACAGGCCGTTCAAAAAATGTTCCCGAAGAGCGGAAAACGTCGTTTTGAGAAAAACGCGATTGAAAAAAAGTCGGCTCTCGCAAACGCGCCTCGACTCCGGCCAAAGCACTTGCTCGTTTCGTTTGGTGGAGCATTACTCAAACCTACATGAAACCTGAAGATAGTTTCTTGACGTCGCTTATAATCGTTTTCTTCACGTTTTAGTTATCAGCTATTTCGACACATTTTCCTGTTGTGTTTATAGTGTGCCTGCAGCTACATATTAACATGTATCATGTTTTAGCCCTGGGGTCCTAGCAAATTTTGCGAGTCAATTTTTTTCCGCGCACGAAAAAAATTACAGTGATTTCCGCCTACAACCGAGTCGTTGCTAGGGAAATGGTACTTCGTCGTTTTTCATCCCACAAAATTCGTTGACCATTCGTTCGAAAGCTCTCGATTTATCCAACAATATTATGTTAACTACTGCGAAGTGCGTGTCCAACAAACTGAGTTATGAGCATGGTTATATAAACAATTGTTTACACACAGGTGATCATTCTCAATATTGATATTGTGAACATGATTGCAACCGCTTGGAATCGAGGAGAAAACATGATACATGGTTGAAATTTTTGGTTCTAGAACAGAAATTTATGTAGGAATTTCCGCCAGATTTTCCGAAAAGGTAAGTTCACATACTTCTTCAAAATTATATGAGGAATTTAAGAAATCAGATGTTTTATTTAGTTGTTAGTTAATTTTCCAGCAACGAAAAACTGAAAGTCGCCACTTTGGGGTGAAACTTCCGACCAACCGATTTTTTGTGTTTTAGCGCATTTTTACGTGTTTCTCTCATTTTGATTGAGCTTACTCAAGTGTCAATGTTTTCCATGTGTTACAGGCATGCCACGAAAGTACCGAAAGAAAGTCGGGGGCCGTCCCTAAAGAAATTATACCCCAAGACACTTTGGAGGCAGCTCATTTCTGGTTTTGTTTTGTATGGAATAAATGTTTAAAAAAAAGTCCAGTCATGCAGCATGACCCCATGAGCGAATTTTTGAAGAATATTACCGATTTTTACAACCAGCGAACGGCATTATTTCGATTTTTGACTGATTTTTCAACTTTGAAATTTTTGAAAACTTGATACATATTCTTATAGGAAATTTTACGCTGATTCCGAATATACCACATGTTAGTATGCTGAAAAAACTATTTCGCACGACAAATCGCAAAAAACAGGCTATTTTGAAATTTTTGACTACATTTTCGAAAATTTCAACCCGAAGATGTAATCCGATCATGCTGGCCAACGAACTTGAACTTTCGTTTTGTGTCCTTAACATTTTAAAATTTGTTTGAAGTTTCTAGCACAATTCTACGGACAGTTATCGTCTGGAATGACACATACATACATATACATACATATATACATACATACATACATATATACATACATACATACATACATAAAAAAAGGCGTTAAACTTCAGAATATGATTCAGAATAGCCTGAAACGGATTTCTGCATAATTTTTTTAAAAAAATTCACATTCTACAAATTTTGAGGCGAGAGCAATAGCTTAATTTTCTTCAAAAATTCGCTAAAAGAAATATTTTTGTCGTAATAGGTGAGAGAACCCATCTGGTAGCAAAATACGAGGGTAATATCGAGCCAGGGCTTCATTTCTTGTTTATTTGAGTGAAAAAACGTGAGTGGTCCGAAGTTGCCCCCACTAATATAATGCCCCCACGGGTAATGACTATACCACTTTTACCTTTGTTTTTCATGGGTTCCTAATGCTCGAATTTTAAATTTTGAAATGGGAATATGACGGTGAATAGATCAGGTGTGACATATTGAAAGGCCAACTCGATTGAAGAGATACAGACAGAGAAATTTCAAAAAAAAAACCTGAAAACGTGGTCTGAAGTAACCCCATCCTACGGTAGTTGATGAAAGGACCGAATAATTACCCAACTGTCTCATTTCAAAACGACGTCGCCTTTGCAGCAGTTGATGTAGGTGCGTACATACATAAAAATCTCTTGTGTATGCCCTCATAATTTATGAATTTATTATTCAACGTCGTTTATGGAGCTTTGATGCCCGAGAAATGACAGGTAGGAGAAAATTCGGGAAGAAACAGGTCTGTTTGAAGAATGCAATGGTTACCATTGGAAAAGAGTTTCAGGCACCATGAACGGCTTATACTCTTCTTGAGTATACGCACTGGTATTAAGTATAAGAAATGGTAATAGAAGACACAAACAATGATAACGCGATGATAACACGGATGGTTGTAAACGGCCTGCCGCATTTTCACAATCCCGGATGGATGTCTGACGGTCTCTCTATCAAAGTTCAACTTCCTTGGGTGTGCGGGAGAGAATTTAACTCTCGCAGTTGATCTAGAAAGGCAGAGATTCACGTAATCCCAAGATGGCGCCATTATTTTTATTTGAATGGTTCCGGGCGCAAAATTGAAACATCCGTCAGAAGCAACAGGTGGAATCGACGTTGGGTCGCTTGGATTGCGGACCAGCCAGCCGATTGTCGAGTTGGACCTCACAAACCTCATGGAGAATATATTTCTACGTGTTCACAAGCATTTTTGTCCATTTTACCACAATGACAACTTCAGGTAAAAGAAGCATTAAAATTTAGCATAAGTGTCAACATTAGAAATTTAAAATGTTAACATTTGGAATTTCTGAAGGCATGTCTGTCAACATTTTTTGGTTAAAAAAACTGAATTTCAAAAAAGTGCTTTGCGATAATCAACAAAGTTATTTGGAGAAATTGAATACATGCAAACTATTTACAACGAACTCACAATTTATAATACCTACAAATAACCAATATCCTAGACATGGCATCATGAAATGCGTTTCTCCACTCCGAAATAATCGTGACCCCTGGGTTTGCGACGATGTTAGCCCCCAGATTTTATTCCCTACTTTATCCTGGTATTAAGGCTGTGCAAACCCTCAGGAGGATTTTTCACAATAGATTCTGAAGTAGTGGACCAATTTTCACACTTGAAAGCTTTATTAGCTCAATTTCGTATGTAGTTCCTCCTAAACTAAAGAAAATTTTAAACTGAATTTAAATTGTATGAAAATAGTCAAGATTTCATGGTTTTCTAACAATTTCTCAGGCATTTGTGGACCGATTTGCATGATTTAAATCACGCTGGATTCTATTTTCCATCCTCTTGATAGATTGCTAGAAGAAATAGGTAAAACTCCAAAAGCTACCACAGTTGTTGCAATAAAACGTACGCCACATTGTTTTATCACTACAAAATCGTCTTGGTTAGAGAGATTGCTGTGTTTGATTATAATTCTTGGGTTTATTCTTGACTGTTCATTTTGCGCGTTAATTGAAATGACATGTTTATTTCAATTCAACATCGGTGATAACGAAGATTGTTGTGTGACCAGAAGCCTCACGCAACTTTTTGTGGGAACATAATAAACATGCATTGGCAAGAAGTATCCAATATTTCCCAACATAAAATGCTTGGAAAGGTTCAAAAATTTGAGTTAGGAGTAAAAAAACCGATGTTCCGCAATTCGTATCACATTATTTTTCCTGGCATTCTGAATGTCCAGTTGTAAAATTCCCAAAAGCTGTTAAAAATCCATAAACGAAGTGCACGAGCAAGTATCAACAAATACGATCAAATTCAAAAAGGGAAAGCGCAACTTGTTTTTGGGCTTCATTGACTCATTCCCAAGTGGTGCTTGTAAGTGATGTGAATAGTTTAGAGGCATCTCAAAAATGAAAAACATCCTAAATCAATCCTTTTAGCAAAATGCGCTTAGATTTGTGGAACATATAGATCAAAATTATGTGTATAGTTTTGTGGCCAGGATACTCACAAGCTTGTATCCCAAAAATCTATTTTAAAAATATCCTAAAATATATAACAGTAGGACAAATAGATCAGAATGATGTTTATGATTCAGCCATCCTGCCTTAAAATCGTCGCGCGTATATTTAACTGTAATTAACTTGGGTTTCCAGTGATTAGTGCTTATCAGCTTCACCTATATTTCTCCCATGTAGTGTATTTTCTATTATGGGTTTCTTCCTCTAACTTTGAACTGCTGTAAGTCGGAAAGTTTTGTCATGAAAACTATGGGAGCAGAACTTGTTGGAAATTTGATTCTCTAGGTGTCATGTCCCGAACAAAATCCTTAAAAACACTAAGTTTAGAAATTATCGGTGAAAAAAATGGAAGTTAATGAAAAACGTTATCTATTTCCACGAAAAATAAAGAGTTACAATGTTAAATCGATTTCGACGGTTAGGCCATCAACAGTTAGAAACAATAACTGAAGATACATTTAGAAAGGACACAGCTTTTATAGTAACAGGTGAAGGGAGATTGAATCTCATTGGTCAAGAGAAAGGAAAGGGGCAGGAGGTACAACCAATGAAGTGCAAACAAGGTGACGGGGGATTATAGCTAATTAGATGAAGTGAAAGGGGGAATAACTAAATTTGGTTTCAACATTGTGAAGGGATAATTCCAGGCTTTATAAAAATGGACCTATTAGTGGTGAAATATATTGAGGTATATCCTCATTTAAACATTTACCAGATCTGTCACTTTTGATAATTTCGAATTTTTCAAGTACATTCAACATACCTCCCTTCGGACAAAAATGAAGAAATTCTACAAACTGTCTATCTGTCAAATCAAAATTTGTAACTATGATTGGATTCCTTATTTTCCCTAAAATCCTCCTGATGCTCGTCTATTCTTTCCCTGAATTTCCTACCAGTTTGACCGCAATATTCGTAGCCACAAGAACATTTTAGTTTATAAACCCTACTTTTAACCTGAACATTGATTTTGTCCTTAACGGATCCTATTAATGCTTTAAGACTATTTTTAGTTCTAAAACCTACTTTGTAACCTCTCGATGATAGAATTTTGCCGATTTTATCCGAAATTTTCCCATAATAAGGTATACTTATCCATTGCTTTTCTTCTAAATTTACATCTTCCCTGGCCAGATTGGAAACTTTTTCCCTACTCTTTTTCCTAAGAACCTTATCCCATATGGTATCAACGAGATCTCCTCCATATCCAATACTAGCCGCTATGCTTTTGATAATGGATTTTTCTTTTGATAAAATTTGTTCACTCATTGGAATAGATAGTGCTCGGTTAATCATACTATGGAAGGCTGCATGCTTATGGACTAAAGGGTGATTTGAAGTACTATGGATAGTTATATCGCTATATGTATCTTTTCTATCAATTGAAAAATCATGCTTTTCATTTACCAAAGAGATAGATAGATCTAAAAAATTGAGTTTATTTCCGCCGAATTTGAGGGTAAATTTGATAAAGGGATCTAATTTATTGATTTTTTCGTGAAAAGAATTTAGTTGTCTTTCTCTGCCCTTCCATAGAATGACAATATCATCGACATATCTATACCAATAGAGAAGATCATTTGTGTTACAAGTTATAAATATTTGTTACTCAAGATAATCCATGTAAATATCTGCAAGCAGAGGAGATAACGGAGAACCCATAGCAACCCCTGGCTGTGTATAACATTTCCCCTCAAATAAAAAGTAATTTTGATCCATACAAATAGACATCAAATTAAACAATTCGTCCTTTTCGAAAATATTAAGTTTAGAGGCGTGAATCAGCCTGCACACCACATCTTTGCATCTAGCTACATCGATATTGGTGAACAGACTAACCACGTCAAAAGATGCAAGTTTAGCATTTGGAGGCATCCGAATGTCCTTAATTTTAGACCAAATCATAGGAATTTAGTACAGTATGTTGAGGTGGAAAGTTGATTTTGTTTCTAAATAAAATATTGAGTTTTTTAGCCACTAACCTCGAGGCTAATCAAAGACTAACTAACTCCCACTTTGAAGTGCATGGTGAAACACAAATGGTCTTGACTTACGGAACTAGCTTAATTCTCCCAACTCCAAAAGTTGGTTACCCCCCATTTTAGCTCTTATAGTGAAACCCGCCCTAAGAGAGATGTCCCTTAATAGTGTCAAACTGTTACTTTTACCCTAACATAAAGAAAATTTTCAAAACATTTGATTTTAAAATTTTCGGAAAAATTCGTTAAAATGTAAAGTGAGAGGGAAAAGTGACGAGAGCGAAAAACGAATCAACTATCCTTTACAAAGAAAGGATTTTGGTGGTAAAGAAATTCACTTGTTTTGTGTCTTGCAGACATGCCATGGGTTTTACCCGAAGTTTTCAGATTAGCAAAACTGACGTTGACTATTCCAAGCACCACTGCATCTGTAGTATGTTCATTTCCCTCCCTGAAACGCATCTGAGATCTACACAAATGCAACGACGGGACGGATGTCTAATCTCTCATTAATATCTACTGAGAACAGTCGGGTAGCAAAACTCAAATCTGTCATCAAATTCCAATGATATCGTAATTGATAAGCAGGGTGGTCCCCAAATGGAAATTCGAAAATTTCCTGACATTTCCCAGACCGAACTTTAGATTTCCCTGACAAATCGACGCTGATTCGATTACGACCACTCCCACATCTCTAAGATTCACAAATCTCTATTATCTCTTCTCTATCTCTATCTCTTCTCGTATAGTACGGACCCGTTTTCTCGAAAATTCCGCCGAAAAAAATGGTTTTTTCCGATTAAAATATACCCCATAAAGGTACGTTTTTCGGAACGGTTTTCGCGGGCGAAATACAGCTTTGGGTCCGCCGAATCTGAATCCGAAATCGGATATCGAAAAAAGTGACGGGCAGTCGGTCAAATTGCAAGCGGAAGAGAGACTAAGCTATTAAAATGAGAAATTATATGTGCTGTGGACGCGAGAAGGCTCTAGGAAGACAGACGTGTTTGGGGTTCGATAACTCAGGTACAGGTTTCGGTGTTTGGGTGTTGCGAGCAGGTACACATAGGTAACTTGCGAGCGAAGCGAGAGCCATTTCAACAGAATAAATTCGGATTTTTTCCTACAAATATACAGCAATACCTTGCGAGCGAAGCGGTTCCACGTAGTTTTATAAGATTTAATTTGTTTGTAAGAATTTCCAACAGAAAAAAACGTCTGCCAAGTTGGGTGGGCAGTATAACTTCCTCAAGCGAGCGGAGCGAGCAACATCCCCTACAGAAGTTAAAACTACCCTTAGAGATCTACCGTTTGCGAGCAACATCCCCTACACGTTTCAATTGTAATACATCGCATGTATACAGCCACACTTTGCGAGCGAAGCGAGCAATTTAATGGGGGGTCCGGGGGGCTTGCCCCCCGGCTGGACGTGGAGGCGAGCGTAGCGAGCCGGAGCGGCTAGTAAGTGAGAAAAATAGATTTTTAGGTGAAAAATGCCCATGTATCTGCGTGTTACTCTTTGAACAGTTTAACCACCACTCTTGATAATTATTTTTGACATTCGGATAACCCACCTATGAAATAATATGTAGTATGATAAAGTAGACTGTTGAAGTTCGATTGTTTAGGAGTTAGAATATACCTAAGAACGCTGCGAATTATTACACAAAGTTTTCATTAAAAAAAATTCCCTCACGTATGGTCGTTTTTGCTAAATTCCCTGACATTTCCCGACGCTAAGAATTCCCTGACAATTCCAGGCTTTCCCTGACTTTTCCAGTTGGGGGCCATCCTGCAATTGGTGCTTTTAACCTAACATGAAGAAATTTTTCAAAACATTTGATTTTGAAGTTTATGAAAAACTCGTTAAAATGTGAAATAAGAGGGAAAAATTAAGAAAAGAGAAGGAGAGAGAACTCACCGGAGCCCAAGAGGTCGGGGGCGACGAAGGAGGAGAGGTCGGGCTCCTCGCCGTACCAGAAGATCCAGAGCTCCTTGGCGGTGCCGAGGGCGAGGGGCGGGTGGTTGGCGGGGGCGGGCGGCACCGCGAGGCCCAGCTGATCGAAGAAGGAGCCGTCGTTGGGGCGGACGGGCGGCGGCGCCGCCACCCGCCGCCACACGCAGAGGATGTCGGCGGCGAGGCAGCGGACGTACGACCAGAGCACGGGGTCCTCCAGCACCTCGCTCCCCACCTCCGCCCACTCCCCCCACACCAGCTTACGCCATTTTATGCCGCAAAGGTCCGTCTGCAACAGAGAAAAAGAGTCAAGAAAACGTAATAACAGTTAAGAAAACGTAGTAATACCAGTCAAGAAAGCGTAATACCTGCCAGAGTCAAGCACAGTTAAATCGTCTTTGTAGATCATTGCTGGGAGCGCTAGGAGGGCAGCGCCCTAAAGAAAAAAAGTCCAGTCATGCAGCATGACCCCATGAGCGAATTTTTGAAGAAATCTTCGACATTTCAGTCGCTATTGATCGTGTTGAGAAATTTTAGTTTATGATTTTGATAGACAAACATGGAATCAAATTATTAACACATGCACAGAGTAAACTCATCAGTTGTGATTACATTTTTTTTAAAGCACCTACTACCTACGTTTTAAACAGCATGGTTCTAGGATTGGTTATACAGGGATACTTCCATAAGGGTAGTTCAATCTGAATTTGGACAATGTTTCATGCAAATATTATCGATTTTTACAACTAGCGAACGGCATTATTTCGATTTTTGACTGATTTTTCAACTTTGAAATTTTTGAAAACTTGATACATATTCTTATAGGAAATTTTACGCTGATTCCGAATATACCACATGTTAGTATGCTGAAAAAATTATTTCGCACAACAAATCGCAAAAAACAGGCTATTTTGAAATTTTTGACTACATTTTTGAAAATTTCAACCCGAAGATGTAATCCGATCATGCTGACCAACGAACTTGAACTTTCGTTTTGTGCCCTTAACATTTTAAAATTTGTTTGAAGTTTCTAGCACAATTCTACGGACAGTTATCGTCTGGAATGACACATACATATATACATACATAAAAAAATGCGTTAAACTTCAGAATATGATTCAGAATAGCCTGAAACGGATTTCTGCCTAAAATTTTTCAAAAATTCACATTCTACAAATTTTGAGGCGAGAGCAATAGCTTAATTTTCTTCAAAAATTCGCTAAAAGTTCCAGTCTTGCAGCATGATCGTATGAGCGAATTTTCGTTAATTATCTTATAAGCTGTTGTCTTAAATCTGTATAACTGTCTTATACTTACTTATTCAAAAATTCAAGACTTTTCAACATGCATAGAAATATTGACAGTTTTAGAACTTTTTTGACAGGTAGGCAAAGTTCTAAAACTGTCAATATTTGTATGAAGATACAGATAAGATTTATAGCACCTATGTTTTCAGTTATTTCAATCGATTGTATCATTTTTTTTAGCCCTGAAGAATTTCTACAAATAGAACGAAACGTTGGCATGCAATTTTGAGTATTTTTTCCCAAGACCGACTCTCAAGAGCCCTACACCGAATTTCATATATATATTAGTGTATAGTGTGTATTTCCAGACGATAATTTCATTTAAAAACGGCGTAAAAAATTCGTCCCAAAGCCCCAAGTTCGCTGGCCCGATCGCTCCAAAATTTACAATTTAATAGCCCAAAAAATGCTTTAAAAAATAGGTTTTTTGACGAAGGGGCATGTGGGGGGTGTCACATTCAAAGTATTTATTAGCGCCGAGACGATTGCGACCACTCCCAGATCTTTAAGATTCATCAAAAAGCGAGAAAAATCTATTTTTAGGTGAAAAGTGCCCATAATTGGTTTTCGGTTTGTGCTGCGTGTTCTAAATTGTCTATGCCAGGGGTGCTCAAACTTGAACTGCTGGCGATCTACCTCAATATTTTTAGACTACTTACGATCGACTCCGAGAGGCTGCAAGTATGTGTGATGCAGGGTTGTCGTACATACACGATACGTAGTATACATGTATCGTAGCATATATAGATATTAGCTTTCCGCACAATTTACATTATTTTAGTCAAGGTTTGGGTTAGGTTTACTTAAGTTCTTCTCTACAATATCAATGAAAAAACTCCTAGTTATTCAAAATTGCGAGTTTATTCGTTGTTACAAAACAAAAGAGTTACATATGGTGTTCAACTAAGGAGTGACTTTGGATGTTGAAGCGTGGCACTGCATGTCCTCAGCATACTTTTCATAAGATGGTGCGTAACCACTGAGTGCCAATCGCAAGCATGATGACATAAATGATCGTCAGTTAGTCGATTGCGATATTTTGACTTAATTATCTTCATTTCAGAAAATGCAGACTCGCACAAGTAAGTTGACCCAAACATTGCCGTCAGTTGAAGGGCGATTTGCCTTAGATTCGGATATTTATCTTCAGATATAAAACACCAGAAATTTGTATCAGATGCTGTAGCTTTGAGATGTATATCTGATATAATCTGCACCAACTCATTTTCAACAGAACATGAGTTCATATTAAACTGACTTGCTACTTCATTAGCTAATTCCTCAATGTTTTTACATGAAAAAGGATAACTCATAAATGATGCTATATTTGCCAATTTACTGCAATCATAAAAACGCATTTCGAATTGTCCCAAAATATTTGATAATTCAGCCTCATACGTATCATAATTCAACTGAGGAATCCTTGCTTTCAAAGACGGAAAATGTTTCAGATCCTTTCTTTTCAGTTGATCTATCATAAGTTGCAATTTACTTTTGAATGCGTTTACTGCGCTAATCATCTCAATAATAGTTTTTCCTTTACCTTGAAGCTCCAAGTTAATGGTGTTTAAGTGCATTGTGATGTCAGTCAAAAATGCCAAATCAGTCAGCCATTTTTCGTTTTTCAACATCTCAGTGTCATCACCTCTTTCGTCTAGAAAAGCTGTTATTTCGGGCAATAATTCTTGAAACATTAGGCTTTTCTTTGACAAGTACCGCGCGTTCCTTTGATAAAGCCGCCTTTTGCCGCAAGCAGTGTTATAACATACGTAATAAATTTTTGTAGTTTAGTTACCTACTTATTAAAAAATTTTTTCTTCTCGAGATCTACTCAAAAAGCACTCGCGATCGACCGTTTGAGCACCCCTGGTCTATGCGATCCCGTCACACGGTTGACCTCTCAGTTTTATTCAGGACATGGTTGGCAATCATTTTGAATATAAGCAACGCATTTCTTTTAATTGTACTAATTTCATATTTTGTATCGTGCATTCCAGTTTAGCAGCCATTAGATGTTCGTTTTCAGTAAGTAATCTTTTTTTTTGCAACTACTTGGCTCCCTCTTACAAGGTTTGTATGTACAGTGAGTCCTGGACCTGTTCAGAATCGAACTAGGTTCGAAGGAGCACCGACAACGGAGGGGGTGAGAACTGGTTCATTACTCCTCGCAGTCCATACGCGTTTCGAACCAATTCGGAACTGATAACCTTCACTCGTAACCTTCTTCTCAATAGGATTCTTCTCAAAATTAAACGGCTGAACCATTGAAGTCAAAGGCAGCCAGTCTTTTTAGTGTTTTGTTAATCTGTGCTGTCAAACTGACATTCCGAATATATCTTGGTTCCAAATCGGACAGCCAAGGTAATAAATACGAGTCGTATTTCAGTAAATTAAAATAAAAACAAATGCAATTAAGTATAGCCGAAAATATTTTTTTAAATTCGCTAAAAATGAGAAGTTGTTTGTGAGCGGTACCTAAGTATATAGTTTCTTCGCACCCGTCAACTGAACATATTGCTCCCCCAACTTTTTAGGTGGAAAATATAGGTAATATTGAAAGAAGAATAAAGTAGAAGAGGCTCGGCTCACAAGAATTTCTGTGAAGTAGCTAGTAATGTAGTAATGAAGTAGGTACCTAACCTTCGGGCTGTAACGAGTTCCACCAATTTCCGATTGAGACTATAGGAACTTAATGAGCCTTTCTAGTTTGGGAAAAGTCTCGGAAGCAAAGAGTTTCACGAATTTCCGATTTGAGCCTTACACAGAAGAGAACAGAAGTATTGAAATCCAGGAATCGTTTCAAAATACCTCGAAACGGATTTTCACGAATTTAAATTTAATTTGTAAAATTTCTCTAGACATTGCATTAAGTAGTTTCATTTTCCTCGAAAATTCACTAAATGTTCCAATTGTGCAGTATGACCAAAAGAGCAAATTGGCAAAAGTCAATTTGTGTTATATTTGATTATATAGCACTAGAATTTTGTTTGCTATCAAATTTATGACTTAGTCATTATCAGTTACCGTACCGAAAATCAATGTAATGACGCAAACAGTATTGCCGAAAACAACAACAACAAAACCACTTGCGAGCCCACAGGGGAAATCGTAGGGGGCGGAGCGTAAATAGTTTACTGCGCATGAGCGGGACTAGAAGTTCCGAAAAAAATCCCGGACCGATAGAACGTGTTCTGGACAGTCCCGCACTGGCTCTGTGAACAGCGAACTAAAAATCCCGAACTCGTTCGGTCGCTGTGCATACAGCCAAAAAGGGGCGTGGGTCAGTTCAGAACCGTTTGGGACTCACTGTACATACAAACCTACAAAGTAACGAAACTAACTAGCTACCGATATCTTTCCATGGTGTGCAAGGAACCACTGTTTCAATCTTGGACTTCCAAGGTTAGACAAATCGCCTTCAGTGATCTCAGAAAGAATCAACGTAAGGGTCATAAACTCTGGACTCATTAGGAGTGTCGCCTTGCTATCAAACATCTTTCATCCCAGAAGCTACACAGAACTTTTCTACGCAAGTAGATGGGATTTCCAGCTTCGGCTATGGTGAGTGCTTTCTTTTACTATAGTCAATATCTGTCTGTGTATTCCAAATACACCCCCCCCCCCCCCTCCCTGTCCAACAATACCCTCCAAAGAAACCCCATGACTACCCGGAAAACCCTTAAAAGCAACGTTTCCTGTTAACTTCATTATATCAATATTTCCCCTTTCCCACCTAACCCTTCTAGCTTATTGGAGACAGCAATCACCTTATTTACTCAAGCGTTTCCTCTCCAATAGCGCCAGTGTAAGTGCCTAATTTGAAACTATCCACAGATTTTTTATTTGAAAATTCGCTCTATTAGTCATGCTGCATGAATGAGTACTTTTATTATTCATGTTGGTGAGTATAAAATAATTGCGAGCGATATTAATTCAATAAAAACGCCCCAGGAGACCGCAGGGAGACGGGAAGAGCGTGTCGGCCGAGGATCCCCCGCCTACTTTCACTTTCCTCGGGTGTCCCGCTAGGCCAGGGCTCAGGCAGCTGCTCTCCCGTCCACCGATAGCCAACTCTACAACTCAATCATAGTTTAGGTAACCAAATCACCAACTTGGACACAACTCAATCACTGTTTTGGCCACCAAATCAACTTGGAAACAACTCAATCACTGTTTTGGCAACCAAATCACCAACTTGGACAACACTCAATCATTGTTTTGGCAACCAAATCAACAACTTGGACACAACTCAATCGTTTTGGTAACCAAATCACCAACTTGGTCACAACTCGTCATTGTTTTGGCAACCAACTTGGGCACAACTCAAGCGGTGTGTTGGTAACCAAATCACCAACTTGGGCACAACTCAAGCGGTGTGTTGGTAACAAAATCACCAACTTGGACACAACTCAATCGTTTTGGTAACCAAATCACCAACTTGGTCACAACTCATCATTGTTTTGGCAACCAACTTGGGCACAACTCAAGCGGTGTGTTGGTAACCAAATCACCAACTTGGACACAACTCAATCGTTTTGGTAACCAAATCACCAACTTGGTCACAACTCAATCATTGTTTTGGCAACCAACTTGGACACAACTCAATCATTGTTTCGGTAACCAAATCACCAACTTGGGCACAACCCAATCGGTGTGTTGGTAACCAAATCACCAACTTGGACACAACTCAATCATTGTTTTGGTAACCAAATCACCAACTTGGACACAACTCAATCATTGTTTTGGCAACCAAATCACCAACTTGGTCACAACTCATCATTGTTTTGGCAACCAACTTGGACACAACTCAATCATTGTTTTGGTAACCAAATCACCAACTTGGGCACAACTCAAGCGGTGTGTTGGTAACCAATTCACCAACTTGGTCACAACTCATCATTGTTTTGGCAACCAACTTGGACACAACTCAATCATTGTTTTGGTAACCAAATCACCAACTTGGGCACAACTCAAGCGGTGTGTTGGTAACCAAATCACCAACTTGGACACAACTCAATCATTGTTTTGGCAACCAAATCACCAACTTGGTCACAACTCATCATTGTTTTGGCAACCAACTTGGACACAACTCAATCATTGTTTTGGTAACCAAATCACCAACTTGGGCACAACTCAAGCGGTGTGTTGGTAACCAAATCACCAACTTGGACACAACTCAATCTTTGTTTGGTAACCAAATCACCAACTTGGACACAACTCAATCATTGTTTTGGCAACCAAATCACCAACTTGGTCACAACTCATCATTGTTTTGGCAACCAACTTGGACACAACTCAATCATTGTTTTGGTAAAAAAATCACCAACTTGGACACAACTCGATCATTGTTTTGGTAACCAAATCACCAACTTGGACACAACTCGATCATAGTTTAGGTAACCAAATCACCAACTTGGACACAACTCAATCATAGTTTAGGTAACCAAATCACCAACTTGGACACAACTCAATCATTGTTTCGGCAACCACATCACCAACTTGGACACAACTCAATCATTGTTTTGGCAACCAAATCACCAACTTGGTTACAACTCATCGTTGTTTTGGCAACCAACTTGGACACAACTCAATCATTGTTTTGGTAACCAAATCACCAACTTGGACACAACTCAATCATTGTTTTGGCAACCAAATCACCAACTTGGTTACAACTCATCGTTGTTTTGGCAACCAACTTGGACACAACTCAATCATTGTTTTGGTAACCAAATCACCAACTCGGGCACAACTCAATCATTGTTTTGGCAACCAACTTGGACACAACTCAATCATTGTGTTGGTAACCAAATCACCAACTTGGGCACAATTCAATCGGTGTGTTGGTAAAAAAATCACCAACTTGGACACAACTCAATCATTGTTTTGGTAACCAAATCACCAACTTGGGCACAACTCAATCATTGTTTTGGCAACCAACTTGGACACAACTCAATCATTGTTTTGGTAACCAAATCACCAACTTGGGCATAACTCAATCAGTGTGTTGGTAACCAAATCACCAACTTGGACACAACTCAATCATAGTTTAGGTAACCAAATCACCAACTCGGACACAACTCAATCATAGTTTAGGTAACCAAATCACCAACTTGGACACAACTCAATCATTGTTTTGGCAACCGAATCACCAACTTGGTCACAACTCAATCATTGTTTTGGCAACCAACTTGGACACAACTCAATCATTGTGTTGGTAACCAAATCACCAACTTGGGCACAACTCAAGCGGTGTGTTGGTAACCAAATCAACTTGGAAACAACTCAATCATTGTTTTGGTAACCAAATCACCAACTTGGACACAACTCAATCATTGTTTTGGCAACCAACTTGGACACAACTCAATCATTGTTTTGGTAAACAAATCACCAACTTGGTCACAACACAATCATTGTTTTGGCAACCAAATCACCAACTTGGGCACAACTCAATCATTGTTTTGGCAACCAACTTGGACACAACTCAATCATTGTTTTGGTAACCAAATCACCAACTTGGGCATAACTCAATCAGTGTGTTGGTAACCAAATCACCAACTTGGACACAACTCAATCATAGTTTAGGTAACCAAATCACCAACTCGGACACAACTCAATCATAGTTTAGGTAACCAAATCACCAACTTGGACACAACTCAATCATTGTTTTGGCAACCGAATCACCAACTTGGTCACAACTCAATCATTGTTTTGGCAACCAACTTGGACACAACTCAATCATTGTTTTGGCAACCAACTTGGACACAACTCAATCATTGTTTTGGTAAACAAATCACCAACTTGGGCATAACTCAATCAGTGTGTTGGTAACCAAATCACCAACTTGGACACAACTCAATCATTGTTTTGGTAACCAAATCACCAACTTGGACACAACTCAATCATTGTTTTGGTAACCAAATCACCAACTTGGGCATAACTCAATCAGTGTGTTGGTAACCAAATCACCAACTTGGACACAGCTCAATCATAGTTTAGGTAACCAAATCACCAACTTGGACACAACTCAATCATAGTTTAGGTAACCAAATCACCAACTTGGACACAACTCAATCATTGTTTTGGCAACCGAATCACCAACTTGGACACAACTCAATCATTGTTTTGGCAACTAACTTGGACACAACTCAATCATTGTTTTGGTAACCAAATCACCAACTTGGGCACAACTCAATCGGTGTGTTGGTAAAAAAATCACCAACTTGGACACAACTCAATCATTGTTTTGGTAACCAAATCACCAACTTGGACACAACTCAATCATTGTTTTGGCAACCAAATCACCAACTTGGTCACAACTCATCATTGTTTTGGCAACCAACTTGGACACAACTCAATCATTGTTTTGGTAACCAAATCACCAACTTGGGCACAACTCAAGCGGTGTGTTGGTAACCAAATCACCAACTTGGTCACAACTCATCATTGTTTTGGCAACCAACTTGGACACAACTCAATCATTGTTTTGGCAACCAAATCACCAACTTGGACACAACTAAATCACTGTTTTGGCAAACCAAATCACCAACTTGGACAACACTCAATCATTGTTTTGGCAACCAAATCAACAACTTGGGCACAACTCAATCATTGTTTTGGCAACCAACTTGGACACAACTCAATCATTGTTTTGGCAACCACAACTTGGACACAACTCAATCATTGTTTTGGCAACCAATTCACCAACTTGGACACAACTCAATCATTGTTTTGGCAACCGAATCACCAACTTGGACACAACTCAATCATTGTTTTGGCAACTAACTTGGACACAACTCAATCATTGTTTTGGTAACCAAATCACCAACTTGGGCACAACTCAATCGGTGTGTTGGTAAAAAAATCACCAACTTGGACACAACTCAATCATTGTTTTGGCAACCAAATCACCAACTTGGACACAACTCAATCATTGTTTTGGCAACCAACTTGGACACAACTCAATCATTGTTTTGGCAACCACAACTTGGACACAACTCAATCATTGTTTTGGTAACCAAATCACCAACTTGGGCACAACTCAAGCGGTGTGTTGGTAACCAAATCACCAACTTGGTCACAACTCATCATTGTTTTGGCAACCAACTTGGACACAACTCAATCATTGTTTTGGCAACCAAATCACCAACTTGGACACAACTCAATCACTGTTTTGGCAACCAAATCACCAACTTGGACAACACTCAATCATTGTTTTGGCAACCAAATCAACAACTTGGACACAACTCAATCATTGTTTTGGCAACCAACTTGGACACAACTCAATCATTGTTTTGGCAACCACAACTTGGACACAACTCAATCATTGTTTTGGCAACCAATTCACCAACTTGGACACAACTCAATCATTGTTTTGGCAACAAAATCACCAACTTGGACACAACTCGATCATTGTTTTGGCAACCAAATCACCAACTTGGACACAACTCGATCATTGTTTTGGCAACCAAATCACCAACTTGGACACTACAGGCAGCCATTGATGACGGTGAATAAATGAAGACCGCCATATGCAAAACATCCTAAGTGGCATTTATAAAATTGCCCAGCAGACCCAAAAAACTCTTTCATAGCCAAGCGAAAAAATGAATGAAATGTCTTTTGTAGTTTTTCATGTCTGTTGTACATTTTATTATTGTTTAATCTGTAAATAAATCAACAACTAAAATTAATTGCCCTATTTTTAGCGAATTCCAACCAAAACACTTCAAGTGCCCATCCTTGCATAACCTTTTTGGTAATCAGGAAAGTCAAATTTCAGTTTATTAAATACATTTCAACCTGTGTTCTGATTCTTTTATCACAAAGTGTTGAAGATAGGGTTGAATATGAAGTAGGTAGGTAATTAAAACTTTTATTGTACCAACTGTATTTTAAAGAAGTACGAGTAATTAAAATGTAAGGAATAGGAAAGCATGAGACGTAAAACAGTTTGAAGAAATAAAAACATACAATTTCTCTCAATTTTTATTTAATCTATACTATTAGGTAAATCTAATGGTGTCTATGTTTGTATTACTCAATCCTGTAAAAACTACTGGACTCATTGAGCTGAAATTGTACATGGACATTCAAAGGTTCCCACAACTATTGTCTAACTATAGTCTATTTCCTTGTACAATAGTTGTTACCTCCATTCCACGCCTCATCTCATATGAATAGGTAGGTACCAGAAGTGCTTCTGGCTTCACGACTTTACAAGACTAACTATGTACCTACTGTACCATCACATAACCATTCTCTAGTATTGCCATAGAATCTAGAATGGCCATTTTCTTGATCTATTTCCTAGTACTATAAGTTCTTTCCTCTCCCACAACACGTCTCATGTCTTATAGATATAATAGATATAGCAACACCGCCATGGCATGACGTAACACAACGTAACAAAGATTACTATTTCCATTGATGTACTAATCACCAAACTACACTCAAGTATCGCTATAGTTATCAAAAATCGCCATATCCCTTGTCATAAGTTCTTTACTCTTCCTTACCACCGCCGGATTTTTTGGCTCAGATAATAAAATATATGTTGCAAGGGGTGATTTACATTTTTTCACAAATTTTGGTTATCTAATATAAAATATACGAAACAAATTAAATTTCATCGCCACATTATCAAAATTGAATATCTGCCTTGTACCTATAGTTCAGAATGGATAAATATTTTTTCTCGTCAGTTTTTTATAAGTGCTATCAATGCTGTATTCGGGCTATTTAGTTCCGTGATCAAAGATCTTGCTGCAACGTACTTGCAGCATTCAAGGATGATATGATCGGGGTCTTCTAGTACTTGATTTTTCACATAGCTGTGAGGTGGCTATGAGAATCCAGAGAGATTTTCCCATGATCAGTTCTTAAACAAATTGGGGAAACTAGTTTGTCTCTAGTCCATTCCCAAGTGTGATGCCAAGGCGTAATCGAAATCTTAGGGGACACCTGGAAGTGGAATTTCCAGCATTGACTGCTTGGTAGCGGTACAAGTTGTGCCAATCCTCTATCAGAATTTTCTGCAACATCCAGTTGATATTCCTAAGAGGGAAAGAGATTGGAGTTATTATGTACCTAAACGCTTCCTTGGCTGCTTAGTCCGCATTTTCCTTTCAAATTAGGGATTTATGACCAGGAATCCATTTTACTCTAACATGACTTGTAACTACGGATAATAGTTTGGCTATTTCCTTGCAGCGTCCATATTTCAGTGATGAAAGAATGAGACAAGCACTCAATGAGTCTGACAGCACCAATATGTCAAAATGACTAGCTCTAAAAGCTTCTCTGATGGCGACCATAAAAATCAGCACTTGCAATTGAATGTTCAGCATTTATTCGTAATTTGATATAAGTTTCGTTTTGTAGGTCGTATATATCGATTCCACATGCTGTTAGACTTCTTGAAACGTCTGTATATAATTTGAAAATGTATTTGTATTCAGATTCAAGCATTGCCATAGTATATTGTCTTGACTGATCCGTGCCAGCATGTTTTTTAGAACTCGGCATGGTCAGGTGAGATGGCACAGTACATGGTAATAGTAATAAGACTTGTAAAGTCTTAAAGGTAAAGTCGTTACACACCAGGTATAAATCAAATAGATTAGGCGTGGTACGGAAGCAACATATTGAGGTACCAAGTCATACGTACTCGACACACCAGGTATAAATCAAATAGATCATACGTTAGGCGTGGCGTGGTACGGAAGAGGAAACAACATATTGAACAAGGAAATAGACCAAGCTGGGGTTGCAGCAGTGATAGATAGGTAACATGGCGATACTCGAGAGTGGTTTGGTGATGGGCACATACAGTAGGGATACATGGTAGCAGTAATAAGCCTTGTAAAGTCGTGAAGCACTTTAGGTACCAAGTCATACGTTACACACCAGGTATAAATCAAAGTGATGAGGCGTGGTACGGAAGAGGAAACAACATTATTGAACAAGGAAATAGACCAAGCTGGGGTTGTAGCAGTGATAGATAGGTAACATGGCAATACTCGAGAGTGGTTAGGTGATGGACACATACAGTAGGGATACATAGTAGCAGTAATAAGCCTTGTAAAGTCGAGAAGCACTTTAGGTACCAAGTCATACGTTACACACCAGGTATAAATCAAAGTGATGAGGCGTGGTACGGAAGAGGAAACAACATATTGAACAAGGAAATAGACCAAGCTGGGGTTGCAGCAGTGATAGATAGGTAACATGGCGATACTCGAGAGTGGTTTGGTGATGGGCACATACAGTAGGGATACATGGTAGCAGTAATAAGCCTTGTAAAGTCGTGAAGCACTTTAGGTACCAAGTCATACGTTACACACCAGGTATAAATCAAAGTGATGAGGCGTGGTACGGAAGAGGAAACAACATACGTATTGAACAAGGAAATAGACCAAGCTGGGGTTGCAGCAGTGATAGATAGGTAACATGGCGATACTCGAGAGTGGTTAGGTGATGGGCACATACAGTAGGGATACGTGGTAGCAGTAATAAGCCTTGTAAAGTCGAGAAGCACTTTAGGTACCAAGTCATACGTTACACACCAGGTATAAATCAAAGTGATGAGGCGTGGTATGGAAGAGGAAACAACTTATTGAACAAGGAAATAGACCAAGCTGGGGTTGCAGCAGTGATAGATAGGTAACATGGCGATACTCGAGAGTGGTTAGGTGATGGACACATACAGTAGGGATACATAGTAGCAGTAATAAGCCTTGTAAAGTCGAGAAGCACTTTAGGTACCAAGTCATACGTTACACACCAGTACATGTTACACACTCATCAAAGTGATGAGGCGTGGTACGGAAGAGGAAACAACATATTGAACAAGGAAATAGACCAAGCTGGGGTTGCAGCAGTGATAGATAGGTAACATGGCGATACTCGAGAGTGGTTCGGTGATGGGCACATACAGTAGGGATACATGGTAATAGTAATAAGACTTGTAAAGTTGTAAAGCCAGAAGCACTTTAGGTACCAAGTCATACGTCACACACCAGGTATAAATCAAATAGATGAGGCGTGGTATGGAAGAGGAAACAACATATTGAACAAGGAAATAGACCAAGCTGGGGTTGCAGCAGTGATAGATAGGTAACATGGCGATACTCGAGAGTGGTTTGGTGATGGGCACATACAGTAGGGATACATGGTAGCAGTAATAAGCCTTGTAAAGTCGTGAAGCACTTTAGGTACCAAGTCATACGTTACACACCAGATATAAATCAAAGTGATGAGGCGTGGTATGGAAGAGGAAACAACATACATATTGAACAAGGAAATAGACCAAGCTGGGGTTGTAGCAGTGATAGATAGGTAACATGGCGATACTCGAGAGTGGTTAGGTGATGGGCACATACAGTAGGGATACATAGGAGCAGTAATAAGCCTTGTAAAGTCGTGAAGCACTTTAGGTACCAAGTCATACGTTACACACCAGGTATAAATCAAAGTGATGAGGCGTGGTACGGAAGAGGAAACAACATATTGAACAAGGAAATAGACCAAGCTGGGGTTGCAGCAGTGATAGATAGGTAACATGGCGATACTCGAGAGTGGTTTGGTGATGAGCACATACAGTAGGGATACGAGGTAGCAGTAATAAGCCTTGTAAAGTCGTGAAGCACTTTAGGTACCAAGTCATACGTTACACACTAGATATAAATCAAAGTGATGAGGCGTGGTATGGAAGAGGAAACAACAACATATTGAACAAGGAAATAGACCAAGCTGGGGTTGCAGCAGTGATAGATAGGTAACATGGCGATACTCGAGAGTGGTTTGGTGATGGGCGCATACAGTAGGGATACATGGTAGCAGTAATAAGCCTTGTAAAGTCGTGAAGCACTTTAGGTACCAAGTCATACGTTACACACCAGATATAAATCAAAGTGATGAGGCGTGGTATGGAAGAGGAAACAACTTATTGAACAAGGAAATAGACCAAGCTGGGGTTGCAGCAGTGATAGATAGGTAACATGGCGATACTCGAGAGTGGTTCGGTGATGGGCACATACAGTAGGGATACGTGGTAGCAGTAATAAGCCTTGTAAAGTCGTGAAGCACTTTAGGTACCAAGTCATACGTTACACACCAGGTATAAATCAAAGTGATGAGGCGTGGTATGGAAGAGGAAACAACTTATTGAACAAGGAAATAGACCAAGCTGGGGTTGCAGCAGTGATAGATAGGTAACATGGCGATACTCGAGAGTGGTTCGGTGATGGGCACATACAGTAGGGATACGTGGTAGCAGTAATAAGCCTTGTAAAGTCGTGAAGCACTTTAGGTACCAAGTCATACGTTACACACCAGGTATAAATCAAAGTGATGAGGCGTGGTACGGAAGAGGAAACAAACTTATTGAACAAGGAAATAGACCAAGCTGGGGTTGCAGCAGTGATAGATAGGTAACACGGCGATACTCGAGAGTGGTTCGGTGATGGGCACATACAGTAGGGATACGTGGTAGCAGTAATAAGCCTTGTAAAGTCGTGAAGCACTTTAGGTACCAAGTCATACGTTACACACCAGATATAAATCAAAGTGATGAGGCGTGGTATGGAAGAGGAAACAACTTATTGAACAAGGAAATAGACCAAGCTGGGGTTGCAGCAGTGATAGATAGGTAACATGGCGATACTCGAGAGTGGTTCGGTGATGGGCACATACAGTAGGGATACGTGGTAGCAGTAATAAGCCTTGTAAAGTCGAGAAGCGAGACGAAGACTTGAGAGGACGCTCAATGAAACACGTGTCGTACATCTGGCGCCTGAGTCCCCCACTTCGTTGCCCGTCTGTCCCTGTGCTCCTTCTACCTTCTCTTCCTTACCTGCCCTAGCTAACTTCACGATGCTTTTTAACGATCTGACGTAATCAATTTTTAGTGCCTTCCCGGGAGTAGCTTTGCCGGTAAGCGCAAATCTCATTCATATAAATTACAATAACCTGCCCCGTCAAGTCCAACAGTCTGAGAAGGAGTTTAGTCTCAAGGTGCCAGCAGATCACCACCTCTAACTCTTAATGAACTAATCAAATCAAATCAATCATTAATGTTTCAGGTCCTTGACCCATACAATGTAAATTTAAAAGTTGTCACAATATTAACATTATTTCACACTAAATCAACATCTGTCATTACTATTGGCGAATAAACTTTCAAATTCCAAGATATGCTGTAATATACTGGGAAACCATGAGGATTTCTTATTTACTTTTATCAAAACTACAGTAAGCACATATTCTTCTATTTCCTAAATATTTTATTCTATACCGCTGATTGAGCACGCTCTCATACCACATGGCGTACAGCCTCCTGCGCTCCCATGTTGCATAAAATACAGGGGACATTTTGTTCCAGTTTTATACAGTTATTTGCTTAAATATAGAAATAACCGTGTTTTATTACTCATTCTTAATTGGGCCAGCATTATTTTTTGTATATTAGGTACATCAAGTTCTAAGTAGCGTACTGCTTGAGTAACTAACTAGGAGTTGAGTCTCAAGGTGCCAGCAAATCTCTACTACCTCTTCCTCTCAATCAACTGATATCTGTTATAATTATGGTACATATTTAAAATGTCCATTGATACAATCAAATAGTTTAATCTTCCGATGTGCCTTCTTCTACCTAATTAAAAACATAACTTCTGGTCAAAAAATCATAACTACAGCTGATTTATTCTATTCACGCACATATAATAGCAAAATACCATAATAAGCGTGTAGTGTTATACGAATGAACAACACTGTTATATTTATTGAAGAGTCTTAATTATAATTGAATTATTATTAGGTTTGTATGTACAGTGAGTCACGAACGGTTCTGAACTGGCCACGCCCCTTTTTGGCTGTATGCACAGCGACCGAACGAGTTTGGGATTTTTAGTTCGCTGTTCACAGAGCCAGTGCCGGACTGTCCAGAACACGTTCTATCGGTCCGGGATTTTTTTCGGAACTTCTAGTCCCGCTCATGCGCAGTAAAATATTTACGGTCCGCCCACTACGATTTCCCCTGTGGGCTCGCAAGTGGAGTTTTGTTGTTGTTTTCGGCGATAATGTTTGCGTCATTACATTGATTTTCGGTAACTGATATTGTGACTAAGTCATAAGTTTGATAGCAAACAAAATTCTAGTGCTATATAATCAAATATAACACAAATTGACTTATGTCAATTTGCTCTTTTGGTCATACTGCACAATTGTTTAGTGAATTTTCGAGGAAAATGAAACTACTTAATGCAATGTCTAGAAAAATTTTACAAATTAAATTTAAATTCGTGAAAATCCGTTTCGAGGTAATTCGAAACGATTCCTGGATTTCAATACTTCTGTTCTAATCTGTGTAAAGCTCAGTTCGGAAATTCGTGCAACTCTTTGTTTCCGAGACTTTTCCCAAACTAGAAAGTAAGTTCCTACAGTCTCAATCGAAAATTGGTGGAACTCGTTACCGCCCGAAGGTTAGGTACCTACTCCATTACTAGCTACTTCACAGAAATTCTTGTGAGCCAAGCCTATTCTATTTTATTCTTCTTTCAATATTACTTATATTTTCCACCTAAAAAGTTGGGGGAGCAATATGATCAGTTGACGGGTGCGAAGAAACTACCGCTCACAAACAACTTCTCATTTTTAGCGAATTTTAAAAATTCTTTCGGCTATAATTGCATTTGTTTTTATTTTAATTTACTGAAATACGACTTGTATTTATTACCTTGGCTATCCGATTTGGAACCAAGGTATATTCGGAATGTCAGTTTGCTAGCACAGATTAACAAAATACTAAAAAGACTGGCTGCCTTTGACTTCAGTAGTTCAGCCGTGTAATTTTGAGAAGAATCCTATTGAGAAGAAGGTTAGGAGTGAAGGTAATCAGTTCCGAATTGGTTCGAAACGCGTATGGACTGCGAGGAGTAACGCTGGTTACACATTGGGCGGTTTCTGCCGCGGCTTCAATTTCACCGTCGCCGCCGTTCGAGCAGTTGTCTGAAGATTTAAATGGAAGCTTACACACTGGGCGGCAGAAATGCAGCCGCCCACTGCCACTGCAGCGGGCTGTTTTTCTGCCGCCTTCAGGCTCGCAGTGGCGTACGTGACCAAATTCGAGTCTACACATTTGGCGGTGTTGTTGCCGTCGCCGCCAGTTCCCAGCCCACCTTTGAGCTGGTCCCACAGACGTCTTGTGTTTAAGTTGGTCCGTGTTTTCTAGTGAAAATGATTGACAGTGAAATGGGTGATGTCAATGATAGTAGTCAGAGTGGATTAATTGACAACGATTTATTAATAACTTTAGTTGAACAAAGGCCAGTGTTGTGGGATAAGACAGAATTTGAGACACGATTATTATAAGAAGAATTTGTATACAACTGACCTGTTGAATTATCCTCACACCACTCAATATACACACACACTTACTTTCTACACATTGTGCCTGTGTACACATATAATGAAAAGTCAACTACAACCCAAGCCCGCGGGATCACTACAGCTTAAATGACATCCGTCGACTGATTGACGGTGTTTTGACAGCCCAGTGTGTAAGCAAGCAGATTTTCTCAGGCGGCGACGGCGAAATTGCCGCCGCGGCAGAAACCGCCCAATGTGTAACCAGCGTAATGAACCAGTTCTCATCCCCTCCCTTGTCGGTCCTCCTTCGAACCTAGTTCGATTCTGAACAGGTCCAGGACTCACTGTACATACAAACCTATTATTGTCACCTGGAGATTGGTGATACAAGAGTTTCAGTGTAATTGAGAATATAAGTTTTTCTAAAATCGTAAGAACTAGTGTTTTTTTTTTAAATTTAGAGTTTGTATTAATTGAGTGAAGAATACACTAGTTCGGACAATCACTAGATGGTTTAGACAACACTGGCTGGTTGGTCATTACCTACTCATCTGCCATGTGACTTACCGTTAAAATATTAAGAATAAATTTGGCTTATGTTGTTTTTGGTCAAAAGAGTTTTTCATTCGTTCTGATGAGTAAACACAAATTCAGAGTTAGTAAACAAGCTCCTGTTCTGATGGAGTTCCAAAGTTTGATAATCGAAAAGTCGAAGTATGAGAGGGTACTGAAAAACTGTCACTTACAGGTGACATAAGGGACTGGGGAAAAAGAAGAAAGTTAAAAAGAAATACAATGTACAGTAATAAAACTCGGCGCTCCGCGCCTCGCCAGGGGGCAAGCCCCCTGGACCCCCGGTTACCTCTATTTACATACTTCGGACGAAATTATTGAAACACAGAATGTGTTTGCGTTGTCGCGCAACCAAGTGACAACCAAACAAGCGTCATTGTTTACTATTCATTTATAACATCAATTTATATAGTTATAGTATGAAACTACGAAAAAAAAAACGAAATAAATTCGTGATAAATCAAGAGCGATTTATCAAGTAAATGTCCTAAAGAGGCTACATACGAAATTACAGCTTCCTAGTGTGTAAAGTATAGAAATTAGCTTTAAAAGCCACTCATCTGATCCGGACCCTGGACATCGTCAAGTAAATGTCCTAAAGAGGCTACATACGAAATTACAGCTTCCTAGAATGTAAAGCATAGAAATTAGCTTTAAGAGCCACACATCTGATCCGGACCCTCAGCATCGTCAAGTAAATGTCCTAAAGAGGCTACAAACGAAATTACAGCTTCCTAGAGTGTAAAGTATAGAAATTACCTATTCAAATTATTTAACCTCCGCTTCACAAATCAAACCGTTTTCGTAATACTCAGATCACCTGCTATGAATCAAATCATTGAAACACAAGCTCAATGAAATCATCAGAAATTAACAAGCGGTTGCAATCATGTTCACAATATCAATTATTGAGAATGATCACCTGTGTGTAAACAATTATTTATATAACCATGCTCATAACTCAGTTTGTTGGACACGCACTTCGCAGTAGTTAACATAATATTGTTGGATAAATCGAGAGCTTTCGAACGAATGGTCAACGAATTTTGTGGGATGAAAAACGACGAAGTACCATATCCCTAGCAACGACTCGGTTGTACGTGAAAATCATCCGTCACACATTTCGTTACCATCCCGCGTTCCATTTTCGGCTAGTTAGTCCATGGCTAAAACACATTCTGTGTTAAAAATGAACTCTGGGAAAAGTCGTTGTTTTAATCCATATGTAGATTGATTCACAAAGTTTTTGTAACGAACCTAGTGCAACTTGAAAGATTAAAAACCTGTTGGATTCTAAATTTATGACAGCTTATGAGTGGTATCGTACAGTACAGCGCACTCGAACACTATGAACCCGTTCCCAATGGCATTGCCTTATTTGGAAAAGGTAAAATATCTTATTATTTTCGTATTATCAATTGCGTGGAAAGTGGTCTAACTCGCTTATGAGGTTCGTTTTCATCCCTCCAATAGAGGCTACCCGCTGTCTGATCTCCTTAGAGCCGGTTATTCATGAGAATGACTTCATAGACGTTGTTCTCAAAAGTTCTCGAGAAAGCTTCACCAAGGAAGTTTTGGTTCTAAGCATTTGAAGTGGCAGTCAGTCTGGAAAACCTCTGGTATCTTGCAAACAGTTCGATGTAGGCTGTTTTTATGGTACGTACGGTACAGATTATCAATGGGATTGTGGGACCGCATTTTCATATCAATGTGAACAGACCTACTTATTGGACCCCTTTGAATATCTAACTAGTTGTGAGTAGGTCCCAGAAACTCATCTTGAACACTCGAACTTGGCACTTTTCATGGAAATTGGCCATATACAATTAGGGTGGAGGCACCGGTAGTAGCCACTCCTGCTAGTAGTAGCCACCCAGGAACTTTAGATTTGAAAATTAACGGTTTGGCGCCATCAAGACATTTGAAATTAGCACCATTTTAAAGCAGAAGATGTCAGCTGCGCATTCCAACCAATCTCGCCATAATCAAGTCACCAGTGAGATTAACAACACGCCTTATAACCCAGATGGACTGCCAGTTGATCAGATGAGCTCCTGACCAACGGTTTTGATTAAGGACGTAGTCCTTGTTTACCTCAATATTTCACTTCATTCTAGGACTTTTTGAGATAGTTTCGTTTTATTCACGTTCCTTGGTTATTTCTTGATGTATTTCAAGTTGCTTCACGTAGGATTTTAGACAATTAGGGTCATATTTGTGGGGTGGCTTCTACCAGTTCTTGAAGACCTAGCGAATTCCTGTAGTAGCCATGATGTGGCCACTACTGAGTTTTCATGTTTTTTCACATTAAACATGAAAATAAGCTAGATTTTCATCAGGATCACAGTGATATAATTAGTTTTCCTGAAAAAATAAGGGTTCCAGCAGTAGACAGGAGGTGGCTACTGCTGGTCCCTAACAGTGGCTCCTAATAAATATTTGGTGGCTACTACCAGTTCTTGAAAACCTAGCGAATTTCTGTAGTAGCCATGACGTGGCCACTACTGATTTATCGTGTTTTTTCATATTCAACATAAAAATAAGCTATATTTTCATAAGTATGACAGTGATATAATTAGTTTTTCTGAAAAATGAGTATTTCCAGTAGTAGCCAGGGGGTGGCAACTACTGGTCCCTTACAGTGGCTACTACTAAAGATTTTGGTGGCTACTACAAGCGACAGATCTTGGTTTCCTTTTCTTCAATTTTCGTAAAACTAATCAACGCATTCGATTTTTAAAAATAGCCATTCAATATAGCAGACATTGGGGGAAAGGAAAAACACGGGATTGGAAGAAAGAACAGAGAAATGAAGAAATTTCGTTGTAAATACCGAAACTGGGCTGCTTAAGGGTGGCTACTACTGGTGATTCTACCCTAAGGTCTCGTTGGGTGTCTGTTGATGTCTTCATACATAACTAGTAGGCACTAAATTATTTCACGAGCTATTCTGTTTCCATATACTTTATGTTTCCTTCTGCATCAATAAAAATCTAGGGCGAGTCTTCTAACTACTAGCCAATTTCAGTAAACTGTTTCTCACCATCGCCAAAATAATTGTAGGGAACTGATTTTTATAAGTTGACTTTTTGACTCAACTGACAAGTTGTCTTTGCAATACAAGTGACAATACGGATCCATCAAAACAGCCCAAAGAGAAATCGTGGTTGTTCCTCATGAAGGTTAAATATCGGGCACCCAAATTAGCTCATTTTCAAATTCTGAGACATGGTCTTTTTACTTCAAGCACTACGTTACACATCATTCACCATGTTCTTGAACTTCTTTTTATGTAGATTTAGATTTAGACCACTCAATCCTGTACCATCACATCTAAAATTAACAATCTGAATTACTAATATTGAATCATCACATCAATAAGTTGATTGTGAAATGAACTTTATTCGTGTATTTCTTGGTTCCGGTGGTCGGCTGACAAGGAAATGTACTTAAATTTCATTAATATTTTCTAAAAAATCGATAACAACCGAAAAAAAGCTTTATTGAATCGCAGATTATTATTTAGAACGAGATTTTTGCCATAAAATTGATAGTTAACAATTTCTTCCAACAGAGCTCAAATTTCAAAACAATTTAATATAATAATAATCGGGTCATTCTCATTTTATTTGCCGCTTTGGGTCGTTTGAGAACCTCATTGATGTGAAATATGAGGTTAGATCGGCAAATACTACTCATTGTACATTGCAGATTTGTGTTCCATAGATGAACACTGAGTTTTTCATTGACGTATTTTATATACTTTTTTGTATTAAAAAACATGATATCCAACTCATGAGTGTTACTGGATTTCAAAAATTGATTTCTGTAAAATGGATGACTTAGGCAAAATTGTTGTCGTTGCTCAAGTAAGTACAAAAGAATCACGTTCAAACGTAATATTCACATTTTACGGAATTCATGTTGAAGGCAGTGTAATTGAGCTTAAATATCAGGAGTGTTACCCATCCTTGGTCACACTCCTGAGAGGTAACACTCATGAGAATTTCCAGTAAAAATGGCGTCACACAGGATGATGAAGTGACAAAACTCGGGGATGGCTACTGTTTGAAACCTGTCACCAAGCAGTATGGTTGTTGATATCGGATTATTTTGTTTAAGCACTAACAACACTCGTAATTAGTGTAACACTCATGATTGAAAATAAAAATACTCAACATGTTTTTAGGCTTCTTTCGCTGTAAAAACTGCTGCAACTCCAATACAAGCACTCCACTACAGTCTCACATCTTCAACTGGACAATATAACCTTCAAATCTGACTGTTACCCGCCATTTTCCATCGGCTTTCTTGATCGCAAAAATGATAACACTCCTGAGGTCCCATTGAGAAGAGATATGGGGGGCTGACTGAAAAACTAGTTTTTTACGGGTTGGGAAAAATCTTAAAAATGTAAATCCTTACTCTAAATAAATAGGAACCAACTTACTGCAGCTAGTAACCCTGGCCAGTACTAAATTGTCATTGTTTCGTAACTACCTAACTTCTACTTAGGTGTTAGGTAGTAGGGGACGGTAACACTCATGAGTTTCCAGGATTTCAGGTTTCATTCGTCATCACTGTGTATTGGTTAAAGGGGATTTTGGGCAGTCAAATTTTTACTTCGTTGATCTCCCAACTTAAACTACCCTTTTTTCCCCAAAATCGCTAGTTTTGGTCAAGAATTGTGAGAATTCGTCGTCGGGGACATGAAAGCGGCAAATGAAATGAGACTGACCCAATCGGTAATTTAAGAAAATTCGCTGTATGATCCTGCTACATGACTGGAACTATTTTCCGTCGAGTCCTCGCCGAAGAACCTAAAGGTTAGCCAGGTGATGTTGGTTTCCTCAACACGAAAAAGTAGTTTTAAGTCCTCTGACGCGATTGCATAACTTCAGCCATAACTAACTCATACAACAATAATTCCATTTCAAAAAATATAAGTCTCTTCTAAACTTATATTAACTTAACTTCTACAAGCTGCCTTTGGGTAGAACGAAAAAAACACCTAGCAGTTTCTTGAAAAAGTAAGCAAAAGGTGGGTTTTATTCATCTGATTTCTAGCATAACCCAGGTTGATTCTAGCAAAAGGCCTTTACTAGTTTTCTCTTGACCATTTGCTTGTACAGGCTAGATAAGCATTTGCTTGTACAGGTTAGACTAGCATAAGCTTGTACAGGTTAGATTAGCATTTGCTTGTATAGGTTAGACTGGCATAAGCTATTGCTACCTTTATTCGCCTACTTTCTAGCATTTACTTAAAAAAACCGAAGTACAAGCGTTTGCTTGGTTTTATTCACATGACCCAATGCCGGTGGATTGATTGTGTTGAAGGTTTCAGAAGGATCCGTGAAGATCTAGTTTTTAGTCCGTACTCCGTAGGCACCACCACCATCTCCATCGCTTGGCGAGCGTTGGGAAGGCTGGCGAGTAAAAGTGGGTCACCTTCGCAAGATGAGAAGGAAGGAAGTCGACCGCAACCAGTGGAAAAGGTGGAAAAATCCTTTGCGGAACGATCCTCCACCTTCCGAGCGTCAGACAGAAGGAATCGCGGGTAAATGACTGAAAGATTGTTAAAGAAACCTCCACAATGAAGAAACTGCTCGGGGTTTCATCATAACTTCGTAACTGCTACATTTCTGGACAACTGATTGCTGCAGAAATTGCAAATACTTTATTATCCAACACTAACTTTCCATGTGCAAACCTTTTTTTCAGTTTCTGTCCATCAGCATTCCTTCAACCTGAGCCTTGAACAACTCCTCATATGAGGAGTTTAGTCATATGAGGAAATTTAGGGAAAGAATTAGACGAGCATCAGGAGGATTTCAGGGAATATAAGGGTAGGTCTACATTTGCGAAACATCTTAAGAAATCCAATCATAGTTACAATTTTGATTTGACAGATAGACAGTTTGTAGAATTTCTTCATTATTGCCCAAAGGGTGGTATGTTGAATGTACTTGAAAAATTCGAAATTATCAAATGTGACAGATCTGGTAAATTTTTAAATGAGGATATACCTCAATATATTTCACCATTGATAAGTCCATTTCTATTAAGCTTGGAATTATCCCTTCACACTGTTGAAACCATATTTAGTTATTTTCCCCCTTTCACTTCATCTGATTATCTATAATCCCCCTTCACTTTGTATGCACTTAATTGGTTGCACCTCTTGCCCTTTTCCTTTCTCTCGACCAATGGGATTCAATCTCCCTTCACCTGTGACTATATAAGATGTGTCCTTTCTAATGTGTCTTCAGTTATAGTTTGTTACTGATGATGGCCAAACCGTCGAAATCGATTTAATATTGTAACTCTTTATTTTTCGTGGAAATAGACGTTTTTCACTAACTTCCGTTGCTCATATAAAATTGGTCTTTTTGCAAATGAATCTATTTTTTTTATAAAGATTAATTTTATTTGCAAAAATACCAACTTTATCTGCAAATGCTGCATTACGAAAAGTGTTTTTGTTTTTTTTTTTTTTTTTTCTTACAATATACCATTATCAAAATGGCTTACCAAATACCTTACATTAGTTAAATCCGAGGAAACTTTTCTGGAAATGGAATGCATGTAATAAATACGTTACTAAATGCAAATTCTATCAACGAATACTGCCTACTCATATTCCGATTTAGGTTTCACGAAGAGAAAAAGTGTTGATCTCCATCTCTACTCTGTGAACAACTATCAACTGTACATATAATAGGCATTTTCCTATTCCTTCTTCAGTCCCTCCTTATGCCTCTACTATTCATTCGAAAAAAAAGTTAAGGCACATGGAATGCGTAATGCATATAAAAATAATTACCGTCTGCAAATATCTAACAAGTATTTCTCTTTAATGTGGTGTTACGTAATAACTCGTACTTCGATTTAAATGTGCAGAAAAGCAATAACAAAGTTGATAATCTTTTGGTGTGACGTATAGCTCCGACTGCAAATCAACAGATAACCAAATACCGCCAAGAACAACCAGAGTAATCTAACTTGCCAATAGAAAAGATCATTCTCGAATAATATTCGTACCTTCAACGCGGTACTGTACGGTACCACTCTTCAGCTGACATAAATTCAGAATCCAACAGGTTTTTAACCGTTCAAGTTGCACTAGGTAAGTTTCAAAAAATTTGTAAATCACCCTACGTATGGATTAAACCACCGACTTTGCACGTCAATTCGTTAACTGAAATGATTTCCCAAAGTTCATTTTCTTTATAACTTTACATCGTATTTCCTCTCAATTTTCTTCTTTTTCCCCAGCCCCTTATGTCACCTGTAAGAGACAGTTCTCCAATACCCTCTCATAACTCGACTTTTCAATTATCAAACTTTGAAACTCCATCAGAACTGGAGCTTGTTTACAAACTCTCAATTTGTATTTACTCATAACAGAAAGTATGAAATGCACAAATGTTGAGAAAGGAGGAAAACCTTTCGTATCCGTACAGACGTATGAAAATTGTCTTCTTCATTTGTGCATTTCTCAACATTTTGAGCATGTCCATGTTAATTTCTTGTCCCAAGATCAATACAATATACATATTAAAATACAATTCTGCATCATTTCCCTACTTAGTTACTTTTACTCTTTAATTTTCCCCAGATTTTTGTTCAATTTGCAAGCAAAATGTGTATGCCAGCAATGCATAAATCAAAGCAACTGTCAGTAGATGTTACTGTCCAACTTTTCTTGGAATCTGTATCTATGGAATTATGTGTGTTTATGTGTCATTTCAGACGATAACTCTCCTTAGGAATTGAGATGAAAAATCCGTTCTTGCGACGAAAAGTCAAGCTTTCTAAATGAAAAGGTGAGTTCGTTGACCAGCACTTTTTGAACACATTTAATTGTTTAAATTTGAAAAAAATGTGCTACAAAAATCACACAAATGGCTAAAATCGTCAAATTTTATATTTCTTAGCACAAATATAGTTTTAAAAAGTTTATCAACGATAAAAGAGACCATTCAAAACTTATACACAGAAGTAGGTTTGCTGAAAATGTAATGAAAACTGCAAAAAAAGGAAAAATCCAAAGTCTATTTTTGAATCGCAGAATATCATTTATTTAGAATGAGTTATTTTGTCATGAAGAAGGTATTTCTAAGCACTCGTCCGTTCGGCCGTGAAAGCGACACAGACTTTTAAACAGAGTTTCATTCCTATAAATATTCTTCAAAAATGGAGGAGTCTGCACCATGGCATTGTATGGCATTTTCCTGTTATACCAGCCATCGGAATTCCGATCAGGAGTATATGCCCCATATATCCGAATCATAAGCCCGGATATGTCGTAGGTATTGATATATATAGTCGTACAGATAATCAGTTTGTTTTGTACTGATATTTATGGTCTGTAGAGAAATGGGATCAGTCGCTGTACTATATTTCTGACTTGCTGAATGCGTTAGCTTATAATTATGTTCGTGGATCGTAAAATTTTTGCCCGAAGCAACTTTCATCTATACATTTGGTAGGAAATGAGTTCGCCTGGATAACAGATTAGTAGTTGCTGCTAATTTCTTTTGTTGAGTGTACGTTGCAAGGCAAGACCCTTAGCTATTTAATTTTAGGGCGTCTCTCTAAACCTAGGTCATATAGGGAAGGCTTCGTATGTTAAAGAGATGACCTATTGGAATTGATTTGGGAGTATAGGACAACCCAAGCATGAGAAAAATAACTGAATACAAATCCGTTTCAAACAATTCTAACATCAAACCCGTCAGTAAAAACAGTAGGCACGTGTCTGTGTGTGTGTGAGACATATTTAGCACAATTTTCAAAACAGGCTCTTTTTTACGAAACTCTCCTTTAACATTGTGCTGTATAACTAGAAGTTCTAATGATAACCCCCTACTCTTGATTTACTCCTCTTTAGCCCTCTTTGGTGGAGCAGGCCTAAGTAGAGCCCACTATGGGGCAAAAGTGGCAAAACATCCCGACCGGAGACTAACAAATAGTTTCCCGGTTAACCTTTAGGAGGAGACGATGATCTTGTAGACCCCAAAACGAGGGAGAGCAGGTGTCCGTGTTGACATTGGAGGCACCATAACGGACGATTCAGTATTTACGACAGCTTGTGAGTGGTACCGAAAAGTACCGCGCACTCGAACACTATGAACCCGTTCCCAATGGCATTGCCTTATTTGGAAAAGGTAAAAAATCTTATTATAGCATTTCCAAGTCAAATTCAACCTTTTCCAAGTCAAATCCAACCTCTTCCAAGTCAAATTCAACCTTTTCCAACTCAAATTCAACCTTTTCCAAAACAAATTCAACCTTTTCCAAGTCAAATTCAACCTTCTCACCATTATTAGGAAAATGACGAAAAATAGGCACAATCCCTAAATTAATGTAGTACCAAATGCTTGTCTGTGATTGGGGACTACATTTGGTACTACATTTCTGTACTACTACTGTAGTACTGTACTACTTCTACTGTACTACTGTAGTACTGTACTACTGTACTGTAGTACTGTAATACTGTACTGCTGTACTACTACTACTGTAGTACTGTACTACTACTGTAGTACTGTACTACTGTAGTACTGTACTACTACTACTACTACTACTGTACTATACTACTACTACTACTACTACTACTGTACTACTACTACTACTACTACTACTACTGTACTACTACTACTACTACTACTACTACTACTATTACCACTGTACTATACTACTGTACTACTACTACTGTAGTACTACTACTACTGTACTACTACTACTGTAGTACTACTACTACTGTACTACTACTACTGTAGTACTACTACTACTGTACTACTACTACTTTGTACTACTACTACTTTGTACTACTAGTAGTACAATTGTAGTAGTACAATTTTGTACTACTACATTTTTGTACTACTTTGGTACTACATTTTTGTACTACATTTATAAGGCTTGTGCGTATTTTTCGTCATTTTCCTAATAATGGTGAAAAGGTTGAATTTGACTTGGAAAAGGTTGAATTTGTTTTGGAAAAGGTTGAATTTGTTTTGGAAAAGGTTGAATTTGTTTTGGAAAAGGTTGAATTTGTTTTGGAAAAGGTTGAATTTGACTTGGAAAAGGTTGAATTTGACTTGGAAAAGGTTGAATTTGACTTGGAAAAGGTTGGATTTGACGTGTAAATGCTATATTTTCGTATTATCAATTGCGTGGAAAGTGGTCTAACTCGCATATGAGGTTCGTTTTCATCCCCTCAATAGAGACTACCCGCTGTCTGATCTCCTTAGAGCCGGTTTTCATGAGAATGAATTCATAGACGTTGTTCTCTAAAAATCCTATCATTTATTTAGAATGAGTTCTTTTGTCATGAAGAAGGTGGCTAACTATTTCTCAGCACTCGAGCGCACAATTTTCTAAACAAGGTTTTTTTGAAATGCCCTTTTAACATTGTGCTGTATGACTCGAACTTCTATTGATAACCCCCTACTCTTGATTTACTCCTTTTTTAGCCCTCTTTGGTGGAGCAGGCCTAAGTAGAGCCCACTATGGGGCAAAAGTGGCAAAACATCCCGACCGGAGACGAACAAATATTTCCCGGTTAACCGTTAGGAGGAGACGATGATCTTGTAGACCCCAAAACGAGGGAGAGCGGGCGTCCGTGTTGACATTGGAGGCACCATAACGGACGATTCAGTATTTAGGACAGCTTGAGAGGTACCGAACAGTACCGCGCACTCGAACACTATGAAACCGTTCCCAATGGCATTGCCTTACTTGGAAAGAGGTAAAATATCTATGTGAAGAATACACTAGTTCGGACAATCACTAGATGGTTTAGACAACACTGGCTGGTTGGTCATTACCTACTCATCTGCCATGTGACTTACCGTTAAAATATTAAGAATAAATTTGGCTTATGTTGTTTTTGGTCAAAAGAGTTTTTCATTCGTTCTGATGAGTAAACACAAATTCAGAGTTAGTAAACAAGCTCCTGTTCTGATGGAGTTCCAAAGTTTGATAATCGAAAAGTCGAAGTATGAGAGGGTACTGAAAAACTGTCACTTACAGGTGACATAAGGGACTGGGGAAAAAGAAGAAAGTTAAAAAGAAATACGATGTACAGTAATAAAAAAATGAACTCTGGGAAAAGTCGTTGTTTTAATCCATATGTAGATTGATTCACAAAGTTTTTGTAACGAACCTAGTGCAACTTGAAAGATTAAAAACCTGTTGGATTCTGAATTTATGATAGCTGAAGAGTGGTACCGTACAGTACCGCGCACTCGTACACTATTAACCCGTTCCCAATGGCACTGCCTTACTTGGAAAGAGGTAGAATATCTTATTATTTTCGTATTATCAATTGCGTGGAAAGTGGTCTAACTCGCATATGAGGTTCGTTTTCATCCCCCCAATAGAGGCTACCCGCTGTCTGATCTCCTTAGAGCCGGTTTTCATGAGAATGAATTCATAGACGTTGTTCTCTAAAAATTCTATAATTTATTTAGAATGAGATATTTTGTCATGAAGAAGGTTTTTGACTATTTTCAGCACTTGAGTGCAAAACTTTCAAAACAAGGTTTTTTTTACGAAATTCTCTTCTAACATTGTGCTGAATGACTCGAACTTCTATTGATAACCCCCTACTCTTGAATTTCTCCTCTTTAGCCCTCTTTGGAGGAGCAGGCCCAAGTAGAGCCCACTATGGGGTAAAAGTGGCAAAACATCCCGACCGGAGACGAACAAATAGTTTCCCGGTTAACCTTTAGGAGGAGACGATGATCTTGTAGACCCCAAAACGAGGGAGAGCAGGTGTCCGCGTTGACATTGGAGGCACCATAACGGACGAAGCCGCGACGCGAGTCGTGTTGTGGGGGGAGAAGTTCGAGATTCCCCCAGCAGTGTTGGTGAGAACGGAACGCGAGCCTCGAGGGTCAAGTGGCCTCTCGCCTCCCATTCAAAGGCTACGTCATTCAAAGTGTTTTGATTCGTCGTACGGGAGGAGAGATGTGTATTTATATGCGGGAAACCCCTCCACACTAGGGTCAATACGTCATACTACATGCTTACAGACAATAGGAGTATTTGTCGGCGTTTTTCAGATGTAACTATACATGTCTGTGTGTATGCAGCATACATCTTATGTTATTATCAAGATGTCAGGTACATTATTCAAGGGAAAGCTGTATGTATGTGTGGAAAACCCCTCCACACTAGGGTCAATACGTCATGCTACATGCTTATAGACAGCTGGAGAGTTTCTTGCCATTTTTCAGTCGCATCTATCTATATCTGAATGTCTGCAGCATGAATCTTGTGTTGCTGTCTGGATGTCCGGTACATCGTACAACAGAATGCACTATTTATATACGTGAGAAATCCCTCCACACTAGGGTTAATACGTCATACTACCTGCTTAAAGACAACTGGAGTGTTTCGTGGCATTTTCAGTCGTTTCTATCTATCTTATATCTGAATGTTGGCAGCATGAATCTTGTGTTGTTGTCAGGATATCCGGTACATTGTATAAGGTAAAGCTGAATTTATAAGTGGGATACCCCTCCACACTAGGGTTAATACGTCATAATACATGCTTACAGACAATAGAAGTATTTGCCTGCGTTTTTCAGATGTATCTATCTCTGTCTGTATGTCTGCAGCATGAATCTTGTGTTATCAGGATGCCCGGTACATTGTATATGCGGGAAATCCCAGCATACTAGGGTTAATACGTCATAATACATGCTTTACAGACAATAGAAGTAATTGCCTGTGTTTTTCAGATATATCTATCTTTGTCTGTAAGTCTGCAGCATGAATCTTGTGTTGTTGTTAGCAGGATGTCCGGTACATGTACATTGTAACTACAAAGGAAATCCGTATATAAAAATGTCCAGTCATGCAGCATGACCCCATGAGCGAATTTTTGAAGAAATCTTCGACATTTTAGTCGCTATTGATCGTGTTGAGAAATTTTAGTTTATGATTTTGATAGACAAACATGGAATCAAATTATTAACACATGCACAGAGTAAACTCATCAGTTGTGATTACATTTTTTTTTTTTTTTTTTTTTTTTTTTTTTTTTTTTTTTTTTTTTTTTTTTTTAAGCACCTACTGCCTACGTTTTAAACAGCATGGTTCTAGGATTGGTTATACAGGGATACTTTCATAAGAGTAGTTCAATCTGAATTTGGACAATGTTTCATGCAAATATTACCGATTTTTACAACTAGCGAACGGCATTATTTCGATTTTTGACTGATTTTCAACTTTGAAATTTTTGAAAACTTGATACATATTCTTATATGAAATTATACGCTGATTCCGAATATACCACATGTTAGTATGCTGAAAAAATTATGTTGCATAACAAATCGCAAAAAACAGGCTATTTTGAAATTTTTGACTACATTTTTGAACATTTCAACCCGAAGATGTAATCCGATCATGCTGGCCAACGAACTTAAACTTTCGTTTTGTGTCCTTAACATTTTAAAATTTGTTTGAAGTTTCTAGCACAATTCTACGGACAGTTATCGTCTGGAATGACACATACATACATACATATATACATACATAAATGCGTTAAACTTCAGAATATGATTCAGAATAGCCTGAAACGGATTTCTGCATAAAATTGTTTCAAAAATTCACATTCTACAAATTTTGAGGCGAGAGCAATAGCTTAATTTTCTTCAAAAATTCGCTAATAACTCCCCCCCCCCCCCCCCCCCCCTCCAGGCAGAATGTTGCTCTTGAAAATGTGAAAACTGTGTGAGGTCAAGAAATAACTCAGGAGGCGACAAACTATCGACGCTTGGAGTGCCATAAACCCCAAGATGAGTCCGTTAACGAGAAATCGGGAAATCAGTGGTCCACTCAACCATGAATTATCGAGGTTGTAAAAGTGTGGCGAGTTAAGTGGTAATTATCATCTACCTTAACTACCAACGTTTACGGGATGAGTGAGTACCACAGAAATGCCGAGAAATAATCGATTATTTTCATTTAAAAAGTATCGAGATTTGAGGATTATTGCTATTTTCCAAGTGTCGGAGAATCGATTCAAAATTTCGAGAATCGGAGGTGGATTCTTTCCAACAGATACTTGAACAACATAAGGAAACAGGAGCATTAGGCAGCAACAGGAGGATTAGAAGCAATACATGGATTAACAGGGAAGTCTCTATGGATCGATTGGATATAATGTTGCTGAGAATAAATTTAAAAAAAAAAAAAAACTAAAGTGATCAAGATTTTTCGGAATTTCCCCCTCCACCGATAGTAAATATTTACTAGCAGGTGTACCTACGTAACAAATAGGTTCGGAAACTTCTACTGTGGATCGGTACCTTACCTAATAAGAATAGGTACTTACCTATCTCACGAGCAACATAATTACCTATCTCAAGTTTGAAAGATCAATATTTGGAAATCGTGAAAGATTTGTATCAACTTGTCCATAAAAATTTACATAGTTGGTTAAATTTTAATATTTTTTGTTCGATAAAAAAAAGTGGAGAAAAAAAACCCAAAAATAAAGTAATTCAACAAGGACTAGATGTAAAATAGGCTAATAACTATATACATGCTACTATATACAATCAGCAAAGTGAAATAAAACAACGACTAGATGTATATATAAATACATCACAGATCAGACATCACAGTTCGTAGTAGAGCTAAGCGGCTCTCAGGTACAACAATAGGGATCGGACTTTGTCTGGGCCAGATAAAACGTAAGCCCACTGAGGGGGCCGATGTTGGACTCGAAGGTCCACAAGGGCTGGACAGCCCTCCAGAAAGTGGCGGATGGACAGGTCACCCCCACACACAACATCTCGAGCTTTTGCACTAAGCAGGTGTCTGTGAGTAAGACGGGTATGACCAGTATTTTCAATAATGAACCGAAGTACACGACCAAGGAAAAAAGTTTCAAGATGCGTAGAATGGAATCCAAAAATCGAATTAAAAAAACAATCCGTCCGTCCGCCGTCCAGAGCATTTCTCAGAAACTACTCGTAATTGAACAAAGTTTATGAAACTAGGGTCATAAATTATACTTAAGCCGGGGATGTGCCAGTAACATCGGCATCACGTTCGATCCCTAAAGGGTCTAAAAAAGCCCAAAGGGTAGCATTTAAGGGCTGAATCATTAAAAAATCGAGATCTCGAAAACCTGAAAGGTAGTTACGATATTCGTGTGAAATCAATCATATCCAGAGGTAGAATCATCGCGGGCTTGCATCGATATTTTAAAACAGTGGTTAAAAGCGAGGAAGGATTATCGACGACTAAAACATCGATTATGAGAGATAACCATCAGGGCAGGCCTCGCGACGACATTGACACACTGTGGCTTACTCCGAGCACCACAAAAAACCCAGTACCTACCTAATGGATGCTTTCCGTTCAACTGTGGAAGAAAATATGCTCAAGCAAACCTTCACAAGAGAAATATACGAGGGTTATCCAGAAAATAAGGTTATAACTGCTATTAAACATCGAAAAATGCATTAATATATTTCAATCAAATTTACGGGGTATCTTGGAAAATATGTGCTTATTTTTCGACGTAATCTCCTTTAGTTTCAAGACATTTCTTCATAAAAAAAAGTTCTTAGTTCTTGTGGCTACGAATATTGCGGTCAAACTGGTAGGAAATGCAGGGAAAGAATATACGAGCATCAAGAGGATTTCAGGGGAAATAAGGGTAAGTCTACATTTGCGAAACATCTCAAGGAATCCAATCATAGTTACAATTTTGATTTGAAAGATATACAGTTTGTAGAATTTCTTCGGTTTTGCCCAAAGGGAGGTATGTTGAATGTACTTGAACAATTCGAAATTATCTAAAGTGGTAAATCTGGTAAATGTTTAAATGAGGATACACCTTCAATATATTTCACCACTGATAGTTCCATTTCTATAAAGCTTGGAATCATCCCTTCACACTGCTGAAACCATATTTAGTTGTTTCCCCCCTTTCACTTCATCTGATTAGCTATAATTCCCCTTCACTTTGTTTGCACTTAATTGTTTGAACCTCCTACCCCTTTCCTTTCTACTGACCAATGGGATTCAATCTCCCTTCACCTGTGAATATATAACAGCTGTGTCCTTTCTAATGTGTCTTCAGTTATAATTTGTTACTGATGATGGCCTAACCGTCGAAATCGGTTCAACATTGTAACTCTTCATTTTTCGTGGAAATAGACAACGTTTTTCACTAACTTCCGTTTTGAAATGGGTTTCCACAACTTCGTCGCGAGTGATTTAGTTCGTAACACTTCTTCATCCTGGGCACCAGCTTTTGGTTTATTATTTCCAATAATAAGCCTGTGATCGTGTAGCAAAAAATTTTTATAACCCCCCCTCAAACTTTGTCACTTTACGTTTCAAGGTACGTAGAATCCAAATTTGAAATGTCCGTCCGCCGTTCGCCGTCCGCCGTCCGGGCCATAAAAGGCCTAAGAATTGACTTAAAAAACCCGTTCTTTCGCACATAGACTCCATTTGGGGTCTAGTTGGTCCTAACGTTTAACCATCCCGATCGCTTTACTCGCATAGATGCTATGGGCCAAAAACGGGCAAAAAAGAGTCTTTTCGACGCGCTGGCACGCTTGGCAGGGGGGGTGGGTGGAGTGAGAGGAGGCGCCGGCACCGCGGCTTGTGGTGGTTACGGCGCCGGCGTTCGTTCGAGGCATGAATATGTATTTTTCAAGGTCATATTTGTGTGTTAATACCAAAGCTTTTCCTACGCATATTTAATAACATATCCTCTCGACTTTTCGTACGTACTTAGATAATGATATTATTAAGGCAATAACTATTTGAATAGATTGGAGCTCAAATCGAGAAATAGAAACATGCTTATATAATTATAGAAGTATAGGTTGTGGCAACTCGAAGTAGGACACGCCGAGGAGTCTGGACGGGCCTTATGACGTACGCTAGCTAACTAAAACTACGATCATACCCAATTGAAAAAATAATAAACCTTTGTGAAATAATTTGCAGCGTTTTTATACCCTCATCGTATTTAAATTTCAATATTTTTCGGAGAAGGTATTTCAGTATTTTACGAAGAAGGTATTTCAGTCAATAAGATGTGAGACTCCAGAATCCTAACAAAGAGTAAATGATTTACAGTCAAGGGATTGACAATATCAGCACATCGATATGCAACGATTTTGCAAGGTACAAATCCCAGACCATCTCACCTAACTAATGAACTAAATGCGTCGATTTACTATAAAATTTAAGAACACATGTATAAATTATGAGTTCATATTAGTTTGGAACTATATTGGAAAATTTCATGTCAGCCACGAGTGCAATATTTGATCAAAACTGTAAGCATCCAAGTGTAATTGAATACTTGGTAGGAATTGTAGTGAACGATTTTTGGATGTGGACAGTCCGCCTTGAGAGTGATTGTCCTGCAAAATTCACCCCACTCCTCTGACTGGCGTCAGCTTAATAGACCGAACGCATTGACGGATTGCCGCACTTCTGTAATTCCGGATGGATGTGAACCCACCTTCAGTGGTGTTTGTTAGTTGTATTAGGTTTGTATGTACAGTGAGTCCGGAACGGTTCTGAACTGGCCACGCCCCTTTTTGGCTGTATGCACAGCGACCGAACGAGTTCGGGATTTTTAGTTCGCTGTTCACAGAGCCAGTGCGGGACCGTCCAGAACACGTTCTATCGGTCCGGGATTTTTTTCGGAACTTCTAGTCCCGCTCATGCGCAGTAAAATATTTACGCTCCGCCCACTACGATTTCCCCTGTGGGCTCGCAAGTGGAGTTTTGTTGTTGTTTTCGGCAATAATGTTTGCGTCATTACATTGATTTTCGGTAACTGATATTGTGACTAAGTCATAAGTTTGATAGCAAACAAAATTCTAGTGCTATATAATCAAATATAACACAAATTGACTTATGTCAATTTGCTCTTTTGGTCATACTGCACAATTGGAACATTTAGTGAATTTTCGAGGAAAATGAAACTACTTAATGCAATGTCTAGAAAAATTTTACAAATTAAATTCGTGAAAATCCATTTCGAGGTATTTTGAAACGATTCCTGGATTTCAATACTTTTGTTCTCTTCTGTGTAAGGCTCAGTTCGGAAATTCGTGAAACTCTTTGTTTCCGAGACTTTTCCCAAACTAGAAAGGCTCATTAAGTTCCTACAGTCTCAATCGAAAATTGGTGGAACTCGTTACCGCCCGAAGGTTAGGTACCTACTCCATTACTAGCTACTTCACAGAAATTCTTGTGAGCCAAGCCTCTTCTATTTTATTCTTCTTCCAATATTACTTATATTTTCCACCTAAAAAGTTGGGGGAGCAATATGTTCAGTTGATGGGTGCGAAGAAACTATATACTTGGGTACCGCTCACAAACAACTTCTCATTTTTCATTTTTAGCGAATTAAAAAAAATGTTTTCGGCTATAATTGCATTTGTTTTTATTTTAATTTACTGAAATACGACTCGTATTTATTACCTTGGCTATCCGATTGGGAACCAAGGTATATTCAGAATGTCAGTTTAACAGCACAGATTAACAAAATACCTACTAAAAAGGCTGGCTGCCTTTGACTTTAATGGTTCAGCCGTTCAATTTTGAGAAGAATGAAGAATCCTATTGAGAAGAAGGTTAGGAGTGAAGATTATCAGTTCCGAATTGGTTCGAAACGCGTATGGACTGCGTTATCATCCCCTCCCTTGTCAGTCCTCCTTAGAACCTAGTTCGGTTCTGAAAAGGTCCAGGACTCACTGTACATACAAACCTATTAATAGTCCAGTAACCAAAATTTGTTTCAAAAAGTGCGTTTTCAAGACAAACCCCCAGAAGATCATTCATGCAGTTATCCACCGGTCGCTCGTAATCTCGCAGATATGCCGTTCATACCGGACGCGCGAAGAACACTGGATTCTTGAATGGTTCGTCAGTTTACTGACAAGTGGCGGAACGCTCCAGAATTCGCGAACATGGTTCGCTAACTCTGTTCGGCGCGGGTGAGTGTTAACACCACCCGAGCATTTGCTCGCGATTGTTTGTAAACAGTGTTCACGATCAATGTTCGTTGTGTGTTAATCCAGCTTTAGAAATTACAAAGTAGAGGATCGGGTGGGGGCCAAGACACGAAATATAACTGGACCTGAAAGGATTCTTTCTCTCAAACTCTACCTACGTCTACCGGCTAGTTGGTGAAAGTCTGTAATGCTGACCGCTCACTACTCTCGTTACTTGTGTCCAATGAGCCGAGCTCCACCTCCTGTTCCACTTTTCGTCCGGAATGCCAGCATTTTCAACAACTCAGCCCAGTCTTCGCCAGCTGTATTGTACCTTGTTTATGGGAAAAAGAATAAGAAGTTTGGTCGTCACAATCAGAATCCCATCATCCTTCGCTTCCAAGTCTACAAAGAAGCAGAAGAAGCACCCGTTTCATTTTTGTTCCGCGAAAAAATTTCTTCTAAGTTGGGTCTCGTCAAGTTCCAGGCCCAATCTTCTTCCAGCTATCAGACAGATTTCAGCCTGGCACGAAAATGAAAACAGTGCATGGATCACATTACCGAGACAATAGCTGTGTTCCAAGTACTGCGAGTTCATGAACTTTTTGGAACTGGTTCGGCGCCGAACCTTATGCGCGTGTGAATCGTGTTCCAAGCGTTTTGGGTTCAGGAACTCAACACTCTGAACTGAGTTCATGAACTATGAAGACCTGCTCGGGGATAGAGTTGAGAACTCGAACTGAAGGAAACCTTTCTGAACCTTCCAAAAATCTCATTGCACCGCGAACCTTCACGCTTAATACTTGCTCTGTCATTCGCCTGCATTGATTGCTTGTTGCGTTATCGTTTTTCACATCTCTGTAGTTCCTTTTTGATGAAGCAGGATGGATGCACACTTTTATTTTAACTCTTCTAATCTTAAAGTAACATCGAATAAACGTACAAATTAGGGAATGGTGCTCACACAAATATAACCGTGACGAGGTTTTCACGTTACTGAAGACGACGCTAGTGCTGGAGTGTCAGGTGAACTGTAGTGTTACCACCGACGGGTTCTTGAACCTAAACGTTTCGTGAACTCGTGGAACCCAGCTGAGTTCATGAACTCAGAAACGATTGGTCATCCTTCACTCAATTCATCGGAAAATAAACCTAAATTTAGCGTATCAAAAAATGTAACCTGTCCACAAAAAGTTCTGACAACAATTTAAAAAGAAGTTTCATTTCCCCAGCAACGGCTTGGTTGTACGTGAAAATCAAAAGAAAGGAAAATTTCGTAGAACTTGAAACTCATACGGTGGATACAGCTTTCGTACAAGTACGCAACCACGAGAGACATTTTATGTCTTTGCGCCCCCTTTCCCCTTCCTATAAAACCCCGTATTGTATTCTAGAGCCACTCAGCTGATCTGGGATCGGTCAGTTGTGTTCAGAAGTCCCTCAAGGGCCCACATACCAAATCTCAGAATCGTGAGATCATTAGGAAAAAAACTGGATTTTAGAGCCACTCAGCTGATCTGGGATCGGTCAGTTGTGTTCAGAAGTCCCTCAAGGGCCCACATACCAAATCTCAGAATCGTGAGATCATTAGGGAAAAAACTGGATTTTAGAGCCACTCAGCTGATCTGGGATCGGTCAGTTGTGTTCAGAAGTCCCTCAAGGGCCCACATACCAAATCTCAGAATCGTGAGATCTGAATTTGTGAATTCAGATTACTAGGAACCTAAAGGTAAAAATTAAAAAAATCAATTTGCTAACTGCAACTAATCACAAGAAAATCGCACTCAAATTAGGCGTAGCCAAAATTCACCCGGGAACCTACCCTGCCCCCTTCATTTCCACAGTTCCAAGCTGAGTGAGCGGGTATAATTTGCCTACCAACAGATCAAGTATTGTGCGATAGATACGAACGAGGAGCGATTAATGGAATCGAGTCAGCCGGGATTGTTATTATTAATTGGACGGATTAAATTAGCGGTCAACATCTCGAGTACACAGAATCCGCCCATCGTACAACAACCAATGTCAACATGTTCGTTTGGCTTCGCGATGTTTCGACTTGCAAATAGCACGATATCCTTCGACGTCGATATACACGGCCGAATAACAACTGAAATCAGCCAGATCACGACGCAATCAGAGCAGAAATCAAATTACCAATAAAATCGGCCCAGTTGGATGTGACGTATAGCTCTAACGTGACCGTTACATTGTGGTGGATGCTCATCGCAAATATCGGGACTTATGTAAATTACAATAGACAAAAACGCTGTTTTTCTCATGAAATTTCAACGAAATTTAAATAACTCTGGAAGTGTATCTATAAATTGGATAAAACTTCGTGTACTAAAATTTAAATAACTCTGGAGTTGTATCTTTAAATTCGATAAAACTTCGTGTACTAATCTGTACTGATGTATATAGTACAATGTTTGAGTTTGATGGGTGCTCATCGCGAGTCACGGGACTTAGGTCAATAAGGATAGACAAAAACGCTATTTTTTCCATTAAATTTGAACGATATTTAAAATTACCCCAGAATTATACATCTTTAAATTGTTTAAAACTTCGTGTACTACTCCGTCCAGATATATTGACTATAATGTATGTGTTTGGTGGGTGCTCATCGCGAATATTTGGACTTACGGCAACTAGAATGGAAAAAATTCTGTAGTCACACTAATATTTTCGCTTTTCAATGATAAGTAATAGCTTCCCAAACTTGCGTATTTCATCAATTTTAACTGTAAAATTAACCCCCCTCCCCTCAACATGCTAAAAGGTACATACACCAGTATAGAACAACAACAAGAGGATGGGTTCCCCTAATGATTGCAATAAAAAAGACCTTTATTAAGACTACATTTTTGGAAAATATATACTCAAATTATGTGCCCCATGGAAATTGTACCTACCAAACGACCCCCTATACACAATTAGCTCTGACGAGGCCATTAAGGCGAAAGCGCTAAGCGGCAATTAATAAATACGAGAAGCTAACCTATCTTTCACCCTCAAACAAACCCTAGGATGTATTCCTTGAAGCCTACTACCCCACATAACATTTTCACGAAATTTGAAATTACTCTGAATGCTTATCTTTAAATAGGAGAAAACTTCGTGTTCTACATAGCACCGATGTAATAAGTATAATACGTGAGTTTGGTAGTTGCTCATTCAGAACTGCATATCTTATATAAATTTTAACTTGGCTAACAAAAACGATCTCCTACATCGCTCTCTCCTGCTGTTTGCAGTAATATATTGATATATGTGTAATTACAAAATTTTACTGAATAATGCATTTAATTAAAAGAGTACATAAGTGTAGTGATTTATCTCATTAAACCTGTACACATACTGTGGTCAAATTTCAAAAAATTACAAAAAAAAACAATTTTCAAAAAATTACAAAAAATTACATTTTATTTCGATATTTTCAATCCTTAGCTCTGGCACATGAACTGAAAATTGCTCACGAAAAATATATATATGAACAAATTTTCGTGCTCACTACTCCTCCGAAACCGAAACCAAATTTTGATATGTTGTTATACCATGTCGGAACTAGTCCCTCGCTGACTTTGGTGAGGATCCGCTGACCACGAGTCGTAATATCAATAATAATGATGGCATTTATAGAAAAAATCTTTTTTGCAAATTAAATTCCCTTCCTACAATTTTGACATTTCCCAAGTCCATAGTGTGCCGTAAAGATCTGCAATGGGAAACCAACGCGTTTTTCGTATCTTCTTGTCGTAGATCCGATTCACACTTTTCCACACCCACCACTACCACAAGGGATTTGGTAGAGACAAATTTTGAATTTTATATTTAGAATTTTGCCTCCCTGAAGAAGCCCCAATTCCCGGAGAGAAACGTTGGAGAGAATAAAAAGACCAATTTAAGGACAGAAGGCCTTCTTTGTGAAGTTATCATTTGAACTGTCCATATAAAGAAACGTTTCAAGGTCATGCAAGAATTTCATTCAATTTCTTGTGTCAAGTGGATCTCTTCTCTATGCACCTGCTGGGAGGTCGGGTAGGTTTCTCCCCCTCCTATGGATACTTCACGGAGTATCCATGCCCTCCTTATCTCCGCTGCCACCGTACTGACCCTAATCGACGTTGTTTGGCTGATCGATTCCGCCGAGGAGCCAGTAAGTGCTCGGCAACTCCCACCCCGGCCCGCTTGCCACGGCCGAGTCAACACTGGTTAATTTTCTCCCCCTCTTTCCCGAGCAGCTGAAGCTGAGGATCAACCGCAAACTCGTCTTTGACCGATTGTTTGACCGCTGCTGAACGCACCCACCTGTTGACTGTACCCCAGTAAAAGTCCGAGAGCTAGCAATTTTTTAACTACCCCATCACCAGCAGAAGGTTTGAATATCAGATAAAAATTAATGAAGCTGAGGATAAACCAACCGCCAACTTATCTTTGACCGGTTGTTTGACCGTTGCTGAACCCACCCACCTGTTGACTGTACTCCCTGTAGGTCCCAGAGCTAGCCATTTTTTAACTACCTCATCAGCAGCGGAAGGTTTGAATATCAGATACAAATTAATGAAGCTGAGGATCAACCGCAAACTTGTCTTTGACCGGTTGTTTGACCGCTGCTGAACGCACCCACCTGTTGACTGTACCCCAGTAGACCGAGAGCTAGCAATTTTTTGACTACCTCATCAGCAGCAGAAGGTTTGAATATCAGATACAAAAGATCTCACCATGTACGTTCAAGAAAAAATTTGTCTGGCAAGTTCCCAGGATGGGTTAGCGTTCACGAATTTTCAAAATTTAAAAATTGACAGAAATTCCCTCATTAACAGCAAACATTTTTATTTCATTAACAGATGCATTATTTCAATCTTCAGGCCTGCTATTGCAATTCTTGTTTCTCTTCTTTCTTCTTCTTTCTCATTAAATAATCAACATTCTTAATATAAAACTCGGCGCTTTGCGCCTCGGCGGGGGGCTCCGCCCCCCTGCACCCCCCGGTTTATTTCTTTTTCCATACTCTGTATGAAATCATAGGAACACAGAATGTGTTTTTGCGATGATTCTATTTCCTTACCAACGGCTTGGTTGCACGTGAATAATAACAATATTTGGCAATAATAAAATAAATAATTGTTAGACATTTAATTTGGTCTAAAACCCTATAAATATTATATAAATAAATATGTAACTACCAGAAAAATACTATATAAATTGAGAGCTTTCCAACGAATGGTGAACGATTTCTGTGCGATTAAAATTGCGGAAGTTCCATTTCCCTACCAACGGCTCGGTTGTACGTGAAAATCATAAGAAAATTTACAAGCGGTTGCAATCATGTTGACAATATCAATTATTGAGAATGATCATCTGTGTGTAAACAATTGATTCAAATAACCATGCTCATAACTCAGGTTGATGGCCACGCACTTCGCAGTAGTTAACATAATATGGTTGGATAAATCAGGAGCTTTCCAACGAATGGTGAACGATTTCTGTGCGATTAAAATTGCGGAAGTTCCATTTCCCTACCAACGGCTTGGTTGTACGTGAAAATCATTATAAAAGGCGCATAACGGTTTTTTCTGTCGGTTTTTTGTGACGATTTTTTTTCGGTAGGTCATCGCAAAAACACATTCTGTGTTAAAATTACCCACTCTCTTTTCCTCACATCAACTTTTTAATATTTTTTCAAACTCGAAACGTAGCTTCATTTCAGTCTGACATAATTATATACGACAATAATAATTCCTGGAGTAGTTAATACATGCATTTAGATTGAATCGTATGCCAAACAAGAATGTTGAATCAAAATATATCCAGATTCGCGCATTCGCGACACCTGCCTGAAGAGTATCTCACAAAACCTGACATGAAATCTGGGTGAATTTGATCCACCAGACAGATTTAAAATTCGTAAATTTTGAGAAAAATTACCTCATGAGCAGCATGAAAAGTTTTCACGTTGAAATGACGTACTGGGTGGTGATTAGAAAAATATCTCGCCAGACAGATAATTTGGGCGATTTACCCTAACCAGACAGGAAAATTTGAAAATTTTGACAGAAATTACTTCATCAACATGTCGCACCCATCCTAGAATAAGGGTACAACTCAAAAATCGCGATTTTTGAGTTAGTTGTGGTTCTGAGAAGTAGAAACGGTCTAGTTTGTCTGTAGAAGGTGGAGATATGTGTAGGGCACTCTAATTCCGCTAGAGATTGCATGTGTCTTTCTTCTATGGAGGGAGTAACCAATCCAAGGAAGAAAGACACAACTCAGTTGAGTTCACGCAGTCTGTGTCTCGTTTTGAGTTGTTTCCTTTTTGTGTGGACAATTTTAACTTGTGTCTTTCTTTTCTGAACATTTTGGATCCTGACTGGTGAGATTTCAGTGTTTGAGTTGGAACAACTCAAAAATTCTTTAAAAAATCAACAAAACCGTTCCCCCCACTCCCTTCCCACTGGCAAAAAAACTATTTATTCACCTTGGGGCGTTAGAGTAACAATGTAGGAAACAAGTTTCGCAAAGATAAATTATGTTCATCGTGTTCCAAAGAACGGGTAGCCAATGGTGTGGAAGGAAAACTTTGAATGCAATTTGCCGAAAATGACAATTTTTGAGTTGTACCCTTATTCTAGGATGGGTGCGATGTGACAATCTACCGATTGTCGTGATCAAATTTTTCGGACTTCTAAAGTATATATTTCAATCTTTCGATGTAATTTTGGAACTCAGGTGAAATAATTAGAACGAGATTTCAACCAGTGGGATAATTTATTACGCTTTTCTTTATGTCGCTCTAAAAGAAAGGTAATCAGGGGGGTTTTTTTTTATCTAGCCTGTCGGTTGATTAGTTTCTTATGTTCACTTCTTTTAAGGATGAAAGAAATACCGCAGGGGAGCGAGAGGTAGCGAGCAATGGATTAGGTATTAGTATAAACAATGGGAGTTTATATAATACTAGCCGCTCCGGCTCGATACGCTCGCCTCCACGTCCAGCCGGGGGGCAAGCCCCCCGGACCCCCCATTCAATTGCTCGCTTCGCTCGCAAAGTGTGGCATGTAGGGAATATTGCTCGCTTCGCTCGCAAAGTGTGGCATGTAGGGAATGTTGCTCGCTTCGCTCGCAAACGATAGATCCCTAAGGGTAGGTTTAACTTCTGTAAGGGATGCTGCTCGCTTCGCTCGCTTGAGGAAGTTATACTGCCCACCCAACTTGGCAGACGTTTTTTTCTGTTGGAAATTCTTACAAACAAATTAAATCTTATGAAACTACGTGGAACCACAAAAAGTTTATTCGGGGATGTTGCTCGCTTCGCTCGCAAGGTATTGCTGTATATTTGTAGGAAAAAATCCGAATTTATTCTGTTGACATGGCTCTCGCTTCGCTCGCAAGGTATACCTGTATACCCTTCAAGACGTAAGTGCGTGTACCTGCTCGCAACCCGTTCCCGTCAGGTGCAAGCCCCGCCTCATCGAACCCCTGACTTCGTAGAGCCTTCTCGCGAACACGGCAAAATTAATTTCTGATGTTAAACGCTTCTTCTCGCTTCCGCTCGCGATTTGACCGACTTAACGTCACTTTTTTCGATATCCGATTTCGGATTCAGATTCGGCGGACCCAAAGCTGTATTTCGCACGCGAAAACCGTTCCGAAAAACGTACCTTTATGGGGTATATTTTAATCGGAAAAAACCAAGTTTTTCGGCGGACTTTTCGAGAAAACGGGTCCGTACTCTCGCATTTTTTTAACGCATTTCCCGATACTTTTTTCGCGATCCGATCGCGCCATCGTCTTCCTCGTAGGAAAACCTACGAAACCGGTATTTTTCCGGAATTTTCGACGGCCGTTTAGAGGGGTAGGGGAAGCGGGGAAGTCCAAAAAGCGCACATTAATTCTTACTTCGACCCCCCTCCCGCCCTACGGCCCATGGTTCGGGTGGGATTAAACAATTTTAAATTCGCTCGCTCCCACTTTTGGAAAATCCCAAGAATATCCCCCCACTCGTAGATCCGGCCCACTCAGCCGTTTGGCCGTGCATAGACACGACAAACAAACAGACAAACGGAGTTTCATTCTTATTAATAGTATAGATAGTATAGATATAGATATAGATATAGAGTATTGCTACGAGACTCGCCATTCTGCAGGTTGAACGATTGAAAGCAAGCGGACCCGTGCATATTGGGGGGTACCAACGGCCACGCTGTTCCATTGAACGGATCACCTTACAGTTTTTGACAGCTGTTACAAACAACAAGCGTAATAAACGCGTCATTTCATTTTTCAGGCATGCCTGAAGAGTTTCTCAATATACCTGACATGAAATCTGGCTGAATCGGTCCACCACTCATTTAAAATGAGTAAATTTTGAGAAAAAAGTGGCACAAAAGGTTTTTCCATAGAAATGACATATATAATAGGTGGAGTTTCAAATACTATATTGTCAAACCAATTTTTTTGGTTATTTACACGAACTAGACAGGAAATATTGAAAAATTCAACAGAAAAAACAACAAGAAGCAAGAACAGCAAGCATAATAAATGCGTTATTCCATTCTTCACCCTGCCAGAATATTGTCACTCTTGACATCAAAATCCCATTGAATTTTGTCAAGCAGACGGATCTAAAATCCGTAATTTTTTAGAAAACTTATGTTATGTGCCATATAGTGACCTTAACATTGCTCCAGTTTAATTCTGTCCAATCTCACTCGACTCAGGGTTAAATAGGCACATTCCTGGTTTAATTCCGTCCCCTCTTTCCCGAGTAACTGAAGCTGAGGATAAGCCGCACACTTGTCTTTGAACGGGTGTCCCGGTTGTTTGACCACTGCTGAGCCCACCCACCTGTTGACTAGTGATGGGACGGAATTCAATTCACAGGATAAAGTAACAGTATTCCGAATCTACAGACTACCTGAGAATACCTGCTATACACTCTCATGAGAGTGATTAGATAGCAGATAGAACAGTGGGTACCTACTGTAGCAATAACGCCAAGTTGTCTGTACCCCTCTGCAATGTGTCTATCAGCTGACCACAGAAATCCTGGGAGGGGAAATGAGGGGAGTCTCCAGCTTCCAACCATTGTGAGCGCCAGTAAACTTGACTACTAGACAATAGTGCTTGTAGTCAAAGGTCAAGTGGTATGAGATGTGTGGCGCAATGGTCAGTGCTGATTCTTGTTTTACTTTCTCGAGTTCGAATCCCAGCAGAAACATATTTTTAAGGGTATATATAAAATCGCACCAGTACCTTGGTACCAAGCTTGTGAGTTTCGGGCAGTCAATGTCTTTTTGAATTTTTTGGATATAAGAATGGTTAGGGTTGGGTGGGGCCAGGTGTTCAGGACGTATTTTCCCAATATATGTCTAATATTGATATTAAGTAAAGAAGTATCCGTGATGTGATGCTCACAATAGTGAATGCACTCTGGTCGAGGACAGTACATATATTTATACCTCTAAGGCCAAATTAGCGATAGGTATGCTTCTCGGAATCCCATTCTGCCGGAGGTCTACCGTAAGCTCGCTTCCCAAGGCAGAGACTTTCATGAATAATCATACTCTTGATGCTTTCATTCCATTTGAGTCCTTTGTCAACGGGTTATGCCACAGCGCAGATGGTATTGGTTAGCAAACTATCAAATCAAGAACAAGCCAACATGGACGGTATTCCTGGTGATCGGAGACACAATTCAAACCATATGATTAACAGCTGTTGTACAGAACAGTGGATAACAATTCCTCAATATGACTGAATCAAATGAACAAAGGGCGGGCAGTCAATGTCTTATTGAATTTTTTGGATATCCAGAAAAGAATGGTTAGGGTTGGGTGGGGGTAATATTCAGGCGTTCAGGACGTATTTCCCCAATATCTTAAACAGATCAAGAAAGACTGGACTACAGTTCTCACTACGAAAAAGTTATGAGAAGTGTACCGTACCTACCCCGAAGTTGGTGGTTATCAAAAGGTGCGAGCTTGAGACTCCCAAATAGATCTAGGGGAGCCATTCAAGAGCTGCCACTGGTCCGTACCGTATGAACTTTGCAATTTTGATGCATGTACGGTTTCAGGTCGTGATAGCAAACAAAACCACGGCAGCAAACCATACACAAAAAGTGGAGTATAGTAAAATAGGCGACCACAAAATAACCGACGTTTATAACAATAATACGAGCTCGACCTAATCTGTACACGGTGCCTAATCTTCAGCTAACTACTAAATTGTGCACAAGCGGATTTTCCAATTAGGTATACTTGATTTTGCATGCCACAACTACAAGCAAATTTATTCATTCGAAAGGAGTGAGTGACATTGTTAAACATATAACTTGCATATCGCACATCCGGGGTAAGACTGGTATAAGTAAAAAAACCCTACTTTTGGGAAATCGCGTTTAAAGATTTTTCCCATCTAAATTGATATATAACAGTCATCTGAACGTTTCTTTTTTCATATCTCACGGTTCTATGGCACTCATATACTATCTGACTAACATGTGGAATACCAAAATTACTTCGTTACCCCTTTATTTTCAACCAGCATGCTTAAATTCATCAAATTCCTATGTTATACCACTGTTACCCCTAGAAACAGGACTGCATAACACCAGCTATCACTTCATCCGTGAGATATGCCACTACTGATCTAAGCAAAGCGACTGCGGAGAGGTAACTACTTATAACACCACTTTTACCTTGGAAAACGAAAACGGTGGCAAATTTCTGAATATAATTGCTGAACATCAGGTTAGTCTCAAGATTCAGACTCTGCTTTCGTTCGCTATGGTGCCTGCTTTGAACTACTAAATGAAAAGACACACAATTTCATTCAACGTATGACAATTGTGTTAATAACAAAAATCAAATAAGGGACCATTCAAACATACAAAATTATGGTAAAATCCTTTTGGACCTAAAAGCAAATGGCAGAATAACACAATATTTCATTAATTTTTCGTTTTCAAAAACAAGAATTACTTTTATAATGAATATAGGTTAACAGAAAAATTAATTAAAAACTAAATAAGCTTACTACTTGTAGAAGCAACATAACTATAATACAAATTTTTTAGTTTCAAGTTATAAGGAACCAATTTTTACTAAATCAAACAATTGCAGTTGAATCCTTCTGGCCTTAACAGTAACTTTAAAGTAGCAAAACAGAAACTTCAAATCATGAAACTTTAAAGCGTAGAAACTTCAGGTATTAGTAAAACCGTAACATCGGAACCAGAATCGTTTTAAATTGCTTTTTTCCCGAATAAAATAAGTGATAGTTGGGGCAAGTTTGCATTCAGAAATAAAATGCCGAATGTAATTAAAGTAGGTACCCGTTTTAGCTTCAAAATTATGTAAATATATGAAGAAATATCACAATAAAACATCTATCGGTACCTAATGAACCTTCCAGTCTTCGATAACGTTCTCAGTCTTTATAAAATATGAACAATTTCTCCTAGCAATATATAGTTCCGATAAAAGTGACAGTACAACACTGAAAAATGAACCTAAAATACTCCTAAAATAAAATAAAAATACTTTTCAAACAATATACTTTCCAAATAATACTGTAAACCAGTATTACCCCATCTTACGGTCATCGCACTTCGGCGTCTGGCGCACAACTGAAATGATCCAGTCTTGCTCCAATGCTATGATAGAAAAGTGGCTAAAAACCATAGTGGTTTATCTGTTCTCTGTTCTCTAGCAGCCATTTATTGAGTTACAGTTAAACCGATACTACCTCCATGCAGAGCTCGCCGAGCGCTATCTGGTGGTATATATAACTCAAAACAGCCAATTTTGGACTTATACCAGTCTTACCCCGGATGTGCGATATGTTTGATACCCGCCCATGCACTGCGTAGTTTTTCCATGCAGCAGCATCACACTTCGTCCGAGCACACCATTAGGTAAGTATTTTTCGTTGAAGAAGTGGGAAATATTTTTAGCATCGAGTTTCAGTTGAAAATGAGAGTCTCTCAATAAAAAATGTCTTGTAATTTTTTCACCGCTGTCAACCAACCCACCTGTTGATCTAATTGACGCTGATGAATTATTTCGGACGATCGCGCTCGCCCCGTGTTGACAAATCCGGTCAAAACACTTCCGACGTCAATGCGCATATTTTATCATCCATTTCGCTTCCTCATTATACGACGGTAGGAACTCGGAGTTTCAACAACGATCACGAGGCGGAATAGAAAACATCAAGCGCTGAAAATCAAGATAAACCCTGAAGCAAACAACATAATGCTCGTCTACATCATACATACACACAATACTTATTCTTAACAAAAGCTGTCACGAAATAGAATTTTCTGACAAAGCCATTTGTCGGAAGGTCTTAGACGCAAACAGGCGCAGTGAACTGCTTGGTGAGTTCACAACTCAAATAATACCAAAACAAATTTTGGCCAACTCAGGTTAAAGAATAATTTTCTTCATCGCTGCAAAAAGAAACTGATTTGGAAGTGGTAGAAGAAGAACCAGATCCAGTCAACACAAGTGCTACTGAACTCAAATTGAACTAATCTCGTAGTCGACACCCACGAGCGTAGTAAAACACTCCATGGAACCCGTTGAATTGGTTTATCGTTCAAGGAGGAACGGAATCTTGACAATATTTCAATCGATTGAGATAAATGCGGGCCGAGAGGCATCATAAGGGAAGCTGCCACTTATATTGTCGACACCATGGTGTCCACGACAGGGGGGTTTCACGGACTATTCCTATGTATAGCAACAATGTATGCATATGTATATTAAGTAAACATATAAATAATACACGTATATTTGCATAAGGCGTTGGAAAGTTTGCCCGATTGTACTAGAAAATGCAGAACTCACGTCGGCTCACGAGCCCCCAACTCTCAGGGCCGCTTTCACCAAAACAACGTGAATTTGGTTCAACAAGATTAACTTCAATGTGAACCATGGACTAATCTCAGTCAGAATTTATTTCGGTTTTAACAAGTTGAACCGAGTCTAGGAAGGAGTTTTCGACTAAGCTCGGGTCATTGAAAACTCCAGTTGAACCACCGTTGATCCAAGATCGCAGGTTTAACTTCCCGTGACATCGAGAAGAGAGCGGGAAAATCGGTGTTTTTTCCCCCACTAATTTGCTTGGACCCGCGAATGCATACATTCGGTTTAAGCATATTGTGTTGATTGCGATCATTTATATTTAATGATGGAATCAAAGAAGAAGCATAGGGAACCGGCGTTCTCCCACTCTGAAAAATAGCACTTCCTAGACCTCATCCATACATAAACATTTTGATTTTCTCGGATCTGAAAAAATTAACGAACATTCGGCCTCACTAAAAACGAAAGATGGAAAAAAATGGCTCGAGGAATTCAATTCCAGTTCTTACCAATATCGAGATTGGTCAAAATTCACACTTTCGGAAAATCTTTAAAGAAAAGAAAGGAAAATGTCCAGTCATGCAGCATGACCCCATGAGCGAATTTTTGAAGAAATCTTCGACGTTTCAGTCGCTATTGATCGTGTAGAGAAATTTTAGTTTATGATTTTGATAGACAAACATGGAGTCGAATTATTAATTCAAGTCCTAAAACAGTTGAGCGTAAAACATTAAAGAGAGCGACTGAGAGAATCGGAGGACGGAATATTTCACCGAGTGAACTCATCAGTTGTGATTACATTTTTGTTTGTTTAACAAGCACCTACTACCTACGTTTTAAACAGCATGGTTCAAGGATTGGTTATACAGGGATACTTCCATAAGAGTAGTTCAATCTGAATTTGGACAATGTTTCATGCAAATATTACCGATTTTTACAACTAACGAACGGCATTATTTCGATTTTTGACTGATTTTTCAACTTTGAAATTTTTGAAAACTTGATACATATTCTTATAGGAAATTTTACGCTGATTCCGAATATACCACATGTTAGTATGCTGAAAAAATTATTTCGCACAACAAATCGCAAAAAACAGGCTATTTTGAAATTTTTGACTACATTTTTGAAAATTTCAACGAGAAGATGTAATCCGATCATGCTGGCCAACGAACTTGAACTTTCGTTTTGTGTCCTTAACATTTTAAAATTTGTTTGAAGTTTCTAGCACAATTCTACGGACAGTTATCGTCTGGAATGACACATACATATATACATACATACATATATACATACATACATACATATATACATACATATATACATACATAAAAAAATGCGTTAAACTTCAGAATATGATTCAGAATAGCCTGAAACGGATTTCTGCATTAAAAATTTTCAAAAATTCACATTCTACAAATTTTGAGGCGAGAGCAATAGCTTAATTTTCTTCAAAAATTCGCTAAAACGCGAAAGGAGCTCTTGCCGACGCGCACGATAACATTATTAACGTGGCAAGTGAGTAAAGTTGAATATACCTTTTCTTTTATCTGCCTACTCCAATGTTCAATATTATCGTCATTGGAAATCAAATGGAGTTCTTAATATTATTGTCTTTCTGTGGAAGGCGGTGGCAAAGAAAGGAAAAATTAATGAAAAAACCGGTGCGAGCTCTTGCCATTATCACTTGACAAATTGATAATCACAATAATATTGAAGGTAAATCGAAAATTCAAACGAAGCAGGACAGTATGTATCACACATTCGTGTTAGGGTATCATGGAATTTAGTGACAAAGATAGAGTAGAGTACTAGATGTTAGGAATAAATTAGTTTATTTTTTTGCAAGTGCTTCATGGCATTTTTGATAAAGTAAAGAGATGAACCAAGATTTGCCATTAATTGAAATGGTTTCCCAATCAGCTTAGTGCGTAATGAAGTCATCTCTTTTTAACTGGAAAGTTACCATTGTGATACAGCTTCGTTATAAGCTTGAATTAACTCGGGAAAATGCATCAGATCGCGACAGGTTGGCACAGATAGCAATAGTAATGCGTGTAACTCAAATTCCTTTGTGAGCTGGTATGCTGAATTTTGTTGGTTATGTAATTAGTAAAAAGATTTCCTTGGCTACCTTGGTCATGAAGGAGGTTTTTGTCTAAAGTGCCGAGATGGGGGTATATGTTTACTTGATAAGCGATTTGTAATTTACCAATAACATCAGTCGCATCATCTGACCATTTCATTCAGCATTTCGTCTTCAGAACCGAGCTTGCAGATGTTGGTTTGAATAGATGGAGACCATTACCCATAATTTTGTTGTGTATTCACGTTCATATTTCGCAATCATTAAGTACGCCAAGGGGTCTGATGGGTCAAAGCTACTGAATCTCAAAATCACAGATTTGAATTATGATGTAAGGGAGAGTATATTGTCTGATCACCCTTCGGCGGAGACGAAAATCTATTATATTGAGATCATTTTGAAATTTCCCCCGTTGATTTTTCATTGAACTAATGCTTGAAATCCCTTCCTGATCTGTTTCGCTATTCTTGTCGAATCCATCATCTGAATGAATAACAGACTCAGTTACAGAAAATAGAAAAGACTAACCAGGTGTCCTCCAGTTTACAGGTGAATGGACGCAGATTAAAAATCGGCATTTTTTACAACTGTAAAACACTGACTTGTTCAAAATGATGGGGAAACATTCGTAACTTGTCCAAATTCGCCTGTACACTTGTTGACTATCACTGGGCATAACAAGTCTATACTTGTACCTTTATGAAACGCTTGCACCCTCATTTTTCACAATTCGTACATAGGTTCGTTCGGCTAAGGATTCTGAACGGTTCGGGACTGACCACGCCCCCTTTGTGGCGTTCGTTTAGGCGTAGGACTCGTCCAGTACCGACAGTCCGCTGTTCGTTTAGGCATCCATTACCGTCCAGGACCAGTTCAACCAGTCCTGAGATTTTCGTCGGGACCGATAGTCCGAGACATGCGCACTAGATATTTTTGCTTATCACATCGTCTTATCATCGTTTCACTTATCATCTAAATATTTTTGTTTACTGTTTGCGTGTGTCGTCTTGTCATTTTTGTTGAATAATTTTGAGTTAAAATTATTGACTCAGATTTTTACGAGTCCAATGAAGTTTTGGAATATAATAATGTATACCTAGTCACTGAATGCAACTAAAAATTTATTGGTTTTCTCTTGATGTTTTTCTCATTTTTATAAATGATGGTAGGTGGGTTGGTACCTATTATACTAAATTTATGTTAAATTGTCTTGATATGTGAGGTTTTTGTGTGCAAAGAAGTATAACTATCAAATTCGTAAACGTTTAAAAATCTACACTGAAACTCTAAAAAGTCCAGTCATGCAGCATGACCCCATGAGCGAATTTTTGAAGAAATCTTCGATTATTATGATTTTTGACTGATTTTTCAACTTTGAAAATTTTGAAATCTTGATACATATTCTTATAGGAAATTTTACGCTGATTCCGAATATACCACATGTTAGTATGCTGAAAAAATTATTTCGCACAACAAATCGCAAAAAACAGGCTATTTTGAAATTATTGACTACATTTTTGAAAATTTCAACCCGAAGATGTAATCCGATCATGCTGGCCAACGAACTTGAACTTTCGTTTTGTGTCCTTAACATTTTAAAATTTGTTTGAAGTTTCTAGCACAATTCTACGGACAGTTATCGTCTGGAATGACACATACATATATACATACATATATACATACATACATACATACATACATTAAAAAATGCGTTAAACTTCAGAATATGATTCAGAATAGCCTGAAACGGATTTCTGCATAAAATTTTTTCAAAAAATCACATTCTACAAATTTTGAGGCGAGAGCAATAGCTTAATTTTCTTCAAAAATTCGCTAAAAACGAGAGAAGACAACAGACAAATACCGTAAAAAATACATTTAAAAAAATGAAGGGAAGGTTGCAGTGTTGGCTACCAGTTCAGTACGAGTTCAGAAGGCGTTCGGTTAAGAACGGTACCGAACTGATCCTATCCCCTCCCCTTTCAGAATGCCGTCCCGTCCTGAACTCGTCCAGAATCCTTAGCCGAACGAACCTCATAAAATCGGCTTGTAACTTGTCACTCGTTGCTTTATGAAATAGGACCCTGGAGTCAGAGGATTTCCGAAATCACAACATCGTTCGGAGGAGGCATCGCTCAACCTGGAAGGAGGAGGAATGGGGTCAGGTTTGTTGATTCACGTGCCGCGGCTGATCCGGGCGGTGCGTGGAGGGGGGACCGTCCGCCAAAGGCTATCAAATCCCTCCGATTAAATTCCGCTCATTGTTCTCAAACAATAAACTCACCGAAAGACACCCAATACTTTTTCTACGCTACTATAATCTTCAGAAAAAGCGGAAGAGTGAGTTTTACAAGGGGGACCTTCTTGTGTGTAGAGATTCCAGGGACCACCATAGACATATAATAAAGATTATAACTACCTACTCAAAATACAAACATGATCGCATTAAAATCTTCAAAAAACATAGATGAGTGACCTCTGAGACTGATTTCTTCCCCATTCAACCTAGTGTTGCATGTAAACAGTGATTGGGTAGAGTCGGTTGTGCGGTATTTCATTAAGATGGTTTTCTCTCTCCCGAGATGTACTCCCAACTACATGCTGTTTTTGGAAATAAATATGAAGCCGCTATTCTTGCACACTTTGCGTGTGCATTTTAATTACATTCACAAAGTATTGAAGCTACCCTCCGATCGCTTGCCTAATTATCTAGCCAAAAAATGTATTGCATTAAATGTATATTGGGCCAAAGAATGGGACAACTTAAGAACAAAATATTCAATCATTTTAGGAAAGAACGAGGATTTGAAGGAGTGGAAGCGGTTGATTGATACTAGTATTGAGAGTATTTCTACGCTGAGTTCATACAAAAAGCCCTTGGTTCCCAGAACTACCCTCAATATGTGGCCCTGAGATCGGAAGGTGGTGTGACACCCTTGGATCAGGTGGATAATTTCCGATCTCGTAGATGGTTGTTTAAGGTGAGATGTGACCTTTTGGCATTAAAATTTCGACCTTACGACGCTGGAAACCAAAAGTGTGATCTATGTAGTAGTGGGGAACTAGAAAATGCGTTTCATTTTGTAGGAAAGTGCAGGGCTTTACGTGAAGTAAGAAGAAGGTATTTGGGCAGGTCCGAGTTTGGTTGGGACGATTATCTGGAGTTGATTAGGGGTGTGAGTATCGGTCTGGTAAAGTATTGTACAGTTGCATGGGATTTGAGATACAAAACTATGATTGAATACGGTTTCAATAATTAGATTATTAAGTTAGGTATTAAGTTAGGAATATAATATATATATATATATATATATATTAGTATTTAATATTATTAAATCTGTTATAAGATGTAATTTATCATTGTTATCGTTACATAATATATATATTACATCAAGGTTTGGGATTGTTATATTTAATATCATATTTGCCACTGATATGTTCTGTTTATTATGTGTTTTTCTTTTTCTTCGTAAATTTGCGGATGTGAACTCATCAGACGGTCTTTGCGACCATGATTATTACATGTATTGTTAATTCAAGTATAACTACTGTCATGATTATAAATAAAGCATGTTTTCATTCATTCATTCAACCTAGTGTTGCCAGACTCCGTCCAACAAAAGTGGGTATAACAATATGGTTTAGTTTCTTGACCGCTAGGTGATAATAAGCACAGTTTTTTGGGTTCTTGAGAGTCGGTCAGGCAATAATAAAATTCAAATCTTCAGGGCCAACGTTTCGATGTATTTATACATCATCCTCAGGGCTACAACATGATGAGATTCACAGGGAGATTACATTATGACCAAAGGAAATATTGATAAAAATGATACATATACATTAGACTGACAACGAAAAAAACGAAAGTTCGAATTTTTGAGGGGCTCAAAGCTCAGATGATTGCATCAGATGCTAGGAACAACTCCTGAAAATTTCAGTCCGAACCGATAACCCCTTGAGGTCTCCTAAACCCCTTTTTTTGGTAATTGAATCATCGATTTTAGCACACTAGACGCTTAGGACAAAAAGACGGTTAGGACATGAAAGATCCATGCGTCTGGACACTTTTTATACTCTATTCCTATGTTTTCGTTGTCGCGGAACACGATGCCGCCATTATTGCAAGCGCAGAAGCTGTATTTCTTTTGATATTCAAGAAATCAGTCCAAATAAGTGATGGAAAAAAGGCATTTTTTGCCGTTTTTACCTAGTTTTGACTGGGAAAAAAATTGTTTGCGGGTCTTTTCTGCTTCGGACCTTGTTTCCTGGCTTGTTCCGAATGCAACGAGACCAATTTCGTCCTATAATATATTGTCCTTTTGGAAATATCTGCTCAAGAGCCGAGTTAGCTTTTTTAATGGTAACCGCTCTATACTTACCAGTAGCTGCGAAATCAAAATTTAACGCCCTGAAGCCCTTTTTATCCCATTATTTTATGTTTTTGGGCTCGTTGAACATTACATGCAAGTATTTATGCAGCTTTTTACACGGTCATTTCACATGATGATGTTCACATGTTTTGATGTTTTCACGTGTTGTTTCATGTTTTCACATTGTTGATGTGGATTTATGTGGATACATGAATGTGTTACAAACTACTAAATGACCATGTAAAAGCTGCATAAATTCTCCGAGGTATGCAATACTATGTATATGTATAATTTTTATCAATTTTTCCTTTGGTCATAATGTAATCTCCCTTTGAATCTCATCTTTTGTAGCCCTAATGATGATGTATAAATAAATCGAAACGTTGGCCCTGAAGATTTGAATTTTATTATTGCCTGACCGACTCTCAAGAACCCAAAAAAGTCCAGTCATGCAGCATGACCCCATGAGCGAATTTTTGAAGAGTAAACTCATCAGTTGTGATTACTTTTTTTTTTTTTTTTTTTTAAACAAGCACCTACTAAGTACCTACGTTTTAAACAGCATGGTTCTAGGATTAGTTATACAGGGGGGTTCCATAAGAGTAGTTCAATCTGAATTTGGACAATGTTTCATGCAAATATTACCGATTTTTACAACTAGCGAACGGCATTATTTCGATTTTTGACTGATTTTTCAACTTTGAAATTTTCGAAAACTTGATACATATTCTTATAGGAAATTTTACGCTGATTCCGAATATACCACATGTTAGTATGCTGAAAAAATTATTTCGCACGACAAATCGCAAAAAACAGGCTATTTTGAAATTTTTGACTACATTTTTGAAAATTTCAACCCGAAGATGTAATCCGATCATGCTGGCCAACGAACTTGAACTTTCGTTTGGTGTCCTTAACATTTTAAAATTTGTTTGAAGTTCCTAGCACAATTCTACGGACAGTTATCGTCTGGAATGACACATACATACATATATACATACATATATACATACATACATACATACATAAAAAAATGCGTTAAACTTCAGAATATGATTCAGAATAGCCTGAAACGGATTTCTGCATAATTTTTTTTCAAAAATTCACATTCTACAAATTTTGAGGCGAGAGCAATAGCTTAATTTTCTTCAAAAATTCGCTAAAACTGTGCTAAAAGTGGGTATGTATTGTAGATCTTCAAAAGGGGTATAAAGGGGGACCTGAGGATCCCAAAAGGGGTTCAGTTAGGGGATTTGTATCAGGAGGTTCTGAAACGGATTTCTGTGCGGTTCTTGTCTTGTTTTTCAACGTCGGGTGCTGTCATAATCATAAAAACGATAGGCCGTCCTCACCACAGAGGGGCGTCCTAAAAAACTACAGCAACCCTGATCAGCTGAGTGAGCATCGACAAGAATTTAACTTAAATGCTGAATGTAAGAAACAGAGTCAGCCAAAATATCGATCATCGGATCTTGGTTGAGCTTTGAGACACATACATTTCTTTCCTGTGTAAATCAAATCCGGTGTAATGTGCTGTGATTTGAAATACAAGGAACGAGGTTATAATCCAGGTATTCTATCCGCTTCCTATACCTATATCGCGTCACCCAAACTACATAGGGATGGGGCCAGCTAAGCAAACAAATTACGAGTACATCAACTCCTTGGATGATTACAAATGTAAGATAAAGTTCGCGCGCTCCTCATATCTGGCAACTCTCAAGAGGCTTGCAAATAATTTAAAAATTAAGCGCGAATTCAAGCTTCCATCAATCCCAATAAGTTGCCTGTCGAAAAACTTCTATTTGTTTCTCGAGACTAGTATATCACTCGAAAATGTTTAGAAGGACGCTGCAAACAAACCACCAAGGTAACTATGCAGATCCAGCCAAAGATCGACCTAAAATGGCCAGTGAGCCTGAAAGTGGAATGCAAATGACTCGATCGAACCATTCCAGTACCAGGCTTTCGATAATCTCGTCCTTCACTGAAAAACAGTTGATACTTCAAAACTTTGCTCAGATCTCATATATGTTCGTCATCTCAAAGAGGGGAGTAGGTAATCTCTCCTTACAAAGATTACGACAACCATTCTCCTCCAAATCCATGAATTTATCACCGCAATTCTTCATTATTTCTAAATCCCACGTCAATGACACAAAACTTGGGAAATTCACGAGAACACAAAACTAGATTTCCAAATCCGAATTTCCTCAAGTTCTGTCTTTAGAAGCACAAATCCGTCGGACAGAGTGATTTGTGTGGCTTTCCCTTATCTTATCGGGGAAGTTTTTCCTTCGCGGCAGTCAGAACGCCGGTTATCTGTTTGACTTATGATTTTGCCGCCATCGCGAGCATTTCATTCGACATTCCAACATCTCTCAAAATCCCCTTTATTACTTTACTTAGTAACTCCATAGTAAGTAAACCCATGATTTTACTACAGCTCGTACATGAAGTTTGAACCCAAAAGAAATGTCACGATGCGAACCGTATCTAGTGGTTCATCAGTTCGTAAGAAAAGTTCCAGTCATGCAGCATGATCGTATGAGCGAATTCTCTTAAAATACCACCTTTCGTATTAGGTGTATAATATGTTAAATTATATTGAAATTTGAGCAATTTGAGGACAAAGAAATTGTTAAAAACCAATTTTACGGGGGGGAAAGTCGTGCTAAATAAAAACTTGGCAATTCTAAAAAGATTTGGATTTTTGGATTTTTTTGCAGTTTTAATTAATTTTTCAGCAAATATTATTGAAATTTAAGAACGTTTTTCGGTATAATTTTGTGCAAAATGTTTTAGTGTCCTATTTAATCGTTGACAGTTTTGTTTTGACTGAAATTCTGCTAACAATCATGAATATAACAGATTTTAGACGGTTTTAGAAATTTCTAGTGATTTATTAGCACATTTTCGAAATTGGGTCCGAATTTTGCCACTAACTTTACTCGAAAAAAAGTGTAGAGCAAGGCGAGGTTGTTGAAAAGTTGGTATTACCTACCTCAAAATGGGTAGTTTCACTTTTATGATAAATATCATTTCTATGGGTGTATTTGTATTTTAAAGAATAAAAGAAACTCCGCAGTTCGGGCCTCGCAAGGGGCTCTGCCCCTTGACCCCGCTTGGGGGGGGGGGGGGGCTCAGACCCCCCGGATGTTATTACTTAGAGCCCGTGGCTAAAAGACAAGAAACATGGAACATGTTAGGCAGAAGTGACCAAGTAACAAAAATCAAATTTTTCACGAGCTTCATACGACAAATAGAATCGAAATAAGAAGGCCCGAATCGAAGTACCTAGGTAGGTCATTTTCTGTTATGGTGCGCGTCTACGATTACTATAAACAAGATTAACTTCTCAACCAAGTGACAACAAAACAAGCGGCATTGTTTACTATAACCATTTATAACATCAATAAATATATATATAACTAAGACATGAAAAGAAGAACAAGTACGAAAGAAATGCGTGATAAATCGAGAGCTTTCCAACGAATGGAGAACGATTTTTGTCCCTTAAACACTAAAGAAGTTTTATTTCCCCAGCAACGGCTTGGTCATGAAAGAATCACAGGAAGAATGAAATTTCCGTGACGTTTTTTTAGTTTATTTGCCATAGCAAAGACATAAACGCTTGTATACGAGTCTGCAACACATTGGGACATTTTATGTCTTTAGTTGAAGACAAGTATGTGTTGCAGACTCGTATGCAAGCTCTAAGAGCCACTCAGCTGATCCGGACCCTGGGCATCGTCACGTAAATATGCTAAAGAGACTACATACGAAATTACAGCTTCCTAGAGTGTAAAACATAGAAATTAGCTTTAAGAGCCACTCATCTGATCCGGACCCTGGGCATCGTCAAGTAAATGTCCTAAAGAGGCTACATACGAAATTACAGCTTCCTAGAGTGTAAAGCATAGAAATTACCTACCTATTAAAATGATTTAACCACCGCTTCACAAATCAAACCGTTCTCGCAATATTTGGATCACCTGCTATGAATCAAATCATCGAAACACCAGCTCAATGAAATCATCAGAAATTAACAAGCGGTGGCAATCATGTTCACAATATCAATTATTGAGAATGATCACCTGAGTGTACACAATTATTCAAATAACCTTGCTCATAACTCTGCTTGTTGGCCACGCACTTCGCAGTAGTTAAAATAATATGGTTGGATAAATCGAGAGCTTTCGAACGAATGGTCAACGAATTTTGTGGGATGAAAAACGACGAAGTGTACCATTTCCCTAGCAACGACTCGGTTGTAAGCGGAAATCATCAAAATATTTTCGTGAGCAATTTTCCGTGACGTTTTTTTAGTTTATGTGCCATAGCAAAGACATAGAATGTCAAAAGAAAAAATTCCGTGACACATTCGCGTAACGTTTTTCGCTAGTTAGTCCAAGGCAAAAGCATGTTCCATGCTAAAAGACTATGGAAGACAGTTCCGTTAATATGGCTCCTAATATCATGAACAGCCTACGAGAGGTAGGAACTGTTCATTATACGTACCACGCAATCATCAGGCCGTGAAATTGTGGTCATGTAACGTAGGAAATTGACCCCTTTCAAAATCAATGAAACTGATGCTACTCGTGATTACGTAAAGTACATCTAGGAATTGATAAGGGATCAGCGATCAACCAAACGATAGGATGCGGAATTACGGCCTCCACTTGACTGAAAAACCCCACGTTTTCGAGTGAAACTCCCGTTTCGTTTACTACCGTACGAGAAATCGGGAGTGACGATTAGGACGAGCAGATAAGATTGTGGCTATTCTAACGAGGTTCGTATTTGTATAATTTTAAATATACCAACCCGGGAGCACCAGAATTGTCTCCAGAAGCTGTTTCTGTTTATATACCTCCACAGAATCCAATTCCATGTTCACTACATTCAAAAGTAAATTACGTTCAAATGAGATCAAGAGTTACTAATCGACACATAACCTATTAATCAATACGATTTCAATATCAAATACCACGCCATTTACAAGATAGGTACGTTTCGTACGATACCAAAATATCAGAAAATGGAATTAGCACAAATTTTCTTTGGGTAATTGTATAGTATAGTGGCCTCAGCACCAATCTTTTCCATATTCATACACAATAAAGTAGAATGCATGAAACACGATATTTGATAAGAATTGGACCCCGCAAAGCAGTTTTAGACATGTACGGATTAGTAAGGTAATTACTAATCTATACGTCCAAGTAATCTGAATTTATACTAAGGGATTGACTACTTGATGTCATGTATTTTTGAGATGCGAGCGTAGCGAGCATCCAGACCACTGATCTATGCTAAAAACTTATCCATGTTTTTAGCATAGATCAGTGGTCTGGATGCTCGCTACGCTCGCATCTCAAAAATACATAACATCAAGTAGTCAGTAAATATGACTTTCCGGCCCTCAAATTTATGTTATTTAATTATAAGTATGCCTAATATAAAATATATCTTCATATGGAAAAGATTGGTGCTGAGGCCACTATAGACTATACTATAGAATTACCTTTCTTTGTGAAAACTCGTTCTAAAAACATTACAGATAGTGAAATTTAAAAACTTCCCATTTATCTACTTATAAGTGGGCACCTACGTCATTCTAGGGTCCAAAATATAGACAAACCTTCTCGAAGAAGAAATTAATAAAATCTAAATACAGGACCAACTTAACTGATGAACATTTAGAAGCAATTGGCAGGAACGACAAAATTTGATCCAGATTACGTAAATATTTTGAGCTACTAACGGTGCCAAACCTCATATTAAAGTGATTTCTCTGTTGCAATTACAATATTAGGTAGGTACCTGTTGAATTCTAAATAAATTGTATTTATGTATCTTTATCTGTAAATCTCTTTTCTTCTGTTATACTATGTTTGGCCCGCGCGATTGAGGGAAAATTTCAATTCGGCCCGCCCAGAAAAAAGGTTGAAGACCCCTGCATTAGGTAATACTAGGTACATAAATATGATTCTTGTATTGTATAGGTGGTGACACAGTTGGAGGAAAACTGGTGGTGATTCTTCTATTAAAAGTTTTTTAAGTGGAATTCCACGACGAAACTCGTTTCCCGAACCTGTAGCTTTCATCGTTTACAAACTCTCGACGGATAAATAAACCGATTGCAGGATAAAAACGTGCCTCTCGCGGATATTGTTATGTCAAGAAATGGTGGAAGGGGGTGTTGGTAGAGTTACCTGAAAGTAACAACAATTGTTGCTTGCCAAAGACGTAAGTCATTGACCTGTTTCATAAGAAAGAGGTGGGGAAGTGACGGAGGGGTGGAAGGAGGTGTGGGGAGGGGGGGATACAGAACTGTCAGCGTGACGGAGGGGTGGGGAGGGGAGGGGAAGTACCCACTCAGCTGCCTCAACCTACATTCCGCGGACCCCCCCCCCCCCCTCCTGCCATCCTTTTGGAGAAAACGGAGGTGCATAACGAGAAAGGCGCAACGGGAACTTGCTGTGGAAAAACTTCTAGGAGGTGAAAAGGAAGAAGTTACGCTACACAGGGTGCAAACACTTGTTTGAGAACCTTCTAGGGTTTCATTCTACGCCTAATTTCCAACAAAAAAACACGAAAAGCAGATGAAATAAATCTTGACATAACATGGAACATGTTCCTTGGGAGAACACAGGGTGGCCTTCAAATGGACATTTTTAATTACCCTGACTCTTCTCTGACCGAACTTCAGATTTCCCTGACAAAAAATAAACATTTCGAAGTCACGATTCTTCTTTTAAATGACACTGCAAGTACAGACAAATAATAGATGCCTACACACCTGATAACAGAAGATGACAAAAGATCGTTTTCGGGTGAGAATTGGAATTAATGAATAAATTGGTGTAAAAAACGTTCTTTATATTTACGTTTCGACATGGATATATGTTTTAGGGATGGGAGTCATCGAGAAATTTGTCGCCATGTCACGAAAAGTGTAAAGCAATACGAATTTAAACAGAACACCTTACGATTTTGTTGCTGATTCAATTTTAAACAGTTAGATATATGTACCTAACCTTATTATGGTCATTTTTGAAAGGAGAAAATTATGGTAAACTGTAAGAGTAGTAAGACCGGATATAGAAACACTGGTTATAATGTGATGGTTAGAAAACAATTAGCAGTCAACGTCAATAGGTTCGTTCCTAACAAACATATTCGATTATTTCAGTTTTCATTCCTGTTCCTACGTATTCAATCCAGTGTTGCCAAACCTCAAAGTTTATGTAGGTAACAACAGAAACAAACTAAACTCGTAGAGAGTAAAGCAGGTGGAAATATATTTTCAGATTCACGATTCTTGTTCTAAATGACACTGCAAGCACAGACCTAATAACTGATGATAACATAAGTTTGTTTGATGCTAATTGGAATACATTGGAGTAAAAAACATGTAAAATCCGTTTGGACACAGGGGCTGGGGGTCAACGAGAAATTTGCGTCACGTCACGGAAATCGTAAAGCGATACGAATTTAAACAAAAGATACTGATGGGTAACATTTCGTGTTGAAACGAAATTTTTAATGTGGCTAGATACCTAGAAACAAGGTGAAATTATAATTATGCCAACATTTAGTTAGTTGTAAGTAGTTCAATAACATGTATATACATAACAAGGTGTTAAGGTTCTCGAGTGTTGATCAATAAATCAGGTTTTTTCCTTACGCCGACGTTTCGCCCAATTTATTAGACATCTTCAGGACTGAGGGATCGTATTGTCCTATTTCATTCTATATTGTAGATCATGTTGTAGTTGATCAGCAATGTGTGATAAAACTATGGCAACAAAAAAATATGCTGAGGGCATGATTCTTAGTTTACTTTTATTCTAGATCCTTCAGTACACTAAGAATCCTTCCCTCAGCGTATTGTTTGTTGCCAGTTTTATAGTTTTTTCACACATTGATTATTAACTACAACATGATCTACAATATAGAATGAAATAAAAACAATACTATCCCTCAGTGCTGAAGATGTCTAATAAATTGGACGAAACGTCGGCGTAAGGAAAAAACCTGATTTATTGACCAACCCTCGAGAACCATAACACCTTGTTTTAAGAAGAAGTGGTAGAGAACTTAACATATTTTATACATACATATATATATATATATATAATTCAATGTTTTTCTGTGATAGCAACAAAACTACTCAATTTCCCGTTTAAAAGCATAAAAATCGGTTTGAGATGGGAGCTTGCGAGCATCAACACCACTAAACTAAACTTTTTACGATAGAACACCTTAGAATTTTGTTGCCTATCCAATTTTAAACAGTGATAACCTTATTATCGTCATTTTTTGAAAGTGAAAAATTATGGTAAATTGGTTAAGTGAAGGGGAAGTCGTAAGACAGGATAAAGAAACACTGGTTATAATATTATGGTTAGAACAAAATTAGCAGACAAACAATTCTGCCAAACAATATATTAGAATAAGTTCATTTCAGTTTCAATTCCTGTTCCTACGTATTCAATCGGTAGGATTGAGAAATATTATTGTACCTAATCGGGATAAGTCAAACAAGGAAACCTGAACTGAGGAGAGAACTGTAGGAAACCTTGAATAACCTTCCAGAATTCTCATTCCAAAACCTCTCGCTCACTCTCGCACAAAACGTTTCTCATCCCTCAATCCCGCTCATTCTTCATTCGATTAGTAGGTATTCTTGGTTATTTAGCTTCTGTTACCATTCGCTACGAATAATCCCTTGGGGCTGTATTTCCTTGGAAGCACGACTCTAGTAACAATTACAAATAATGAAAAATAATAATAGGTACCAAGATATTATCCGTGTTTTTCCAGTTTCAGAGGATCAACCCATGTATAGAAAACGTATCTTGTAATATGTTGGGTGATAGGTAGTACTACTACTATATCAGAAATTCGCACTACTATAACTCAGAAAATTGCAATCCCTAGGTCACCCTGTATACATGTAGTCATGGTTACGACTATGGAGTTCTAGATAATTCCCAAGGCTGAATTGAATCTTAAACTGGTGAAAAACAATATTAAATTCAGAGCCGGTTTCTCATTCGGAAGGGCACTGGGTAGTTTTAACCGCGCAATATAGATAATGGCCGTTTAGCTGTTCAGGATGACAGTTTGTGGAGAATTTCGCTCTGGCTAACAAGCTAACCAATTGACGCCCTCTGTATGTTATAGGGATAGTTGGCCCTGATCTATACTGACATATTAGCCTTATCCCAGAAATATTGAATTACAATTTGAAGATTTCCATTCAACTTCATTAATATTATGAATTTTTAGGATTTTTCGAAAAGTGAGTACTTCTTGCGCACCAAATACTGACTTTCAAACTAGTCCTTTGACGGTTGAATTCTAAGGCGAAATTCCCGATTTTGATTCATTATTTTCAATGATGAACCTTTGTAATCGACCAAGAATTTTGTTATTTTATTAATTCGATTCAGAACAGCAAATATATAGTCTGAATACACAAAAACATGCAAAAGATAATAAGAAAGTTAAAAGTCCTGGTTTCTCTTTTGACACAGGAGAATGTTCTTGTAAGGAAAACTTTTCATAACAAATACATAGCTGATACAAATATAACCCCCCATAGTTTTATGAAGATAGGTATGTACCTACTATCTGATGTTATAGATACATAGAAAAGAAATGGGAAGTAGTTACTGGTAGCACTGTGATAACGTCAAATTCGCAGATTGATTTTCCTGCTAAGATTGAGAAATTATAGCAGTTCCCATAGTTACTGACCCATCAATTTTTCAAAACCCGTTTAATTAATTAACAACGGATCAGCAAACGAGCGAGGACCAAGTTGATCGAAATTATGAATCTATAATAGAAATATTAACAAAAAACCGAAAAATAATCAACTTCATGTGAGTACATAGGTAAAGTAACTTCTACCTACGATTGAAGTTGAGACTCAAACTGGAAAAACCAACTTGTGAGTCAACCTTCATAATTCACAATAAGGATTGATTGAAAATGTTTGTTTCATTTTGTAAGATTCAAGCAGAATATATACAGCACAGCACGTCCGACAAATTTACTAACAATATTGATTAATTCTGGAAGTGTAGGTGGATTCTTTGATTAGAATGAGCAACTGAATAAATTGATTACAGACTGTGTAATGAATTGATATAACACGAAGTAATTTTTGACATAGGTATTCAGCCATCGATGTTTTCGTTCAACGTCCAAGTTAAGATACTAACAAATACAATGGAATTACATTGACAAACCTGCCCACCAGTGGGATGCCTAATGTTTATTATCTACATGGAAAATTAACTTTAAGCTGTATTGAAGGCTACTTTACTACAGTAATTGAGATTTACTTACAGAATGTACTCAAACAATACCTACGAAGGTACAGCCACCAAAAAGAGAGAATGAGATGATATTTGCGCTTAAAAATATCGGTAGTGAACAATAATAAGTAGGAACGTCTTGTTTTTTCAGGGTTTATAGATGCACTATTGCTTTAGAAATTTTCTCTTCGAAATTTCTTGTTCATTCTGACTCGATGTTATGGAGTCTATTTTGGCCGTCTTCGAATTCTTTAGTCTACCTACATCCCAAGAGACAGGTTAGGTTAGGTTGGAGATGAAAATAAATTGTTATCATGTTATCGGCAGATAACAAGATAGTGTTAGCAACACAATTTGAGGTCAATTTTCATTTTGTAAACATTTGAAATGATAAGTTGAACTTGATAAGAACACGGACACAATCGCGATGATTGAGGGGATAAGAGAAAGTGGATGAATGGATGCGAATATGTGAAAATCATTCACTGGCTGGAACAGGACCTAATGTAGAGATTTGAAATAGTACCTAATTAAACTCAAATACGTTAGAGTATGTACATACATATTTACGAGGAAATATGAAACGACAAATGTAAAATGAAAAGTTATTGGTAGATTGAGTGAATGGGAAGTGAAATTGAAATTATGTAGGTTGTGGTCCCCAAAAGGCAGTGATAGGTAATTGATGTTTGCCCGCAGGAGCGCAGCACCGTCCGCGGCGAAGAGAAATTCCACAACCCCGAGAATTGAGATCTTGGGACGAGCAAACAACTGAGTCAATCTCCTGTCTTTTCGACACGAAGGAGCCACTAAACGGACAGAGAATCACTTTAGATTGGAAGAGAACGGATCAGATCGTAAAATACCGTTTTTAACGAGGGGATTGAGTTATCAACAAAGGTACAACAAACCTTCCTAAAATAGCGCAAGCTGTGAGGCCAAGGTGAGTGAAACTGACGACTTTTACAGCTCAGTTATTGCGTTTTGGAGATGGGATAGGAGAATTTGGGGTATTTTAGGAGATTTCTGAGAGCGGTGGCCGTGAGAATAAGCACAGGGTCGAGAGAATCACAAGAAAACATAACTGTACAAGGGAAGCAGGTGGAAGGAACCCCCAACAAGGTCGCTGTCGGAGTGAAGATTCTGGTATTCTCAAAAATGTAGAATTAAAATGATGAATCACGGTAAATAGACTGTTTTATCGGGTAAATGGGTTTCCTGCGAAGGAATATGGTAAACCACGATAGGAAATGTAGATAAAGAAGGAAAAAATAATGACAAAACCAATGGCCTTGTTAGTGACTGTCCTATATAGCCGCAAATCGATTGGAAAGACAAAATAAAACCGCCGATAAGGTGAGGGAAATGAACTCGGAATTGGGGAGAATGTGACGGAAAAGTTGGACGGAAGGTGAGACGGATAATGCGGAGAAAACAAAGGAATAACGGGGGGAAATACGCTGAACGGGTCCGGACTACAGAGCTCGCAGCTCAAGGCTACGAGTTGTGGACATTTTTCGGTGAGATTCAGTATGAGAAAATGCGAGGTTTCAAAAGGTTTGAACGAGGTGTGCATTTTAGGAAAAAGAAGCGTGAAAGTGGGAGGAAATAGGAGGAAAACGACGGGTGAAATGGGAAATGAGGTCGAAACTATAGGCCCGATTTCACATACGCCTGTGTGGAAATGTTGAGACAAAAAATCGGTTTTACGGTGTATAACTGTTGCGCAAGGGAATCGGCGTTTTCCAAGAGAGATTTCGGTTTGAAACATGATTTCGGGGTATGATGAGGAGATGAAAAGAACAAAAGGGTTGTGATGAATGGAGAGTTATTCAGTCGAGATTATAACAAAACTAGGGTAGGTATACCTAATAGGCTATGAAAGCCATGGGAGCTTACCAGAGCAAAGAAATTGGTGTGACAGTCCTCCAAACTGGCCCCGTTGGTTTGATTGTTTGGGTTCGTCATGCTGTATCCATTTTGGCCCGGGTCGCGGAAAACCACTTTTGGAACACTTTTCAACCGAGAACTAAGCAGTTAATTAACACTTTCCGAAAAATCGAAACTCGAAAGGCGAAATCCCATTCAGTCGGGGCTCAGCCTTCAATGGCGACTGGTAAAATGGCGGAGGGAAGAAGCGCAGCCTTGCGGCGCATTCTATTGGTCAATATTGATCACGTGGTGAGTGGGAGAGGGGGGCATGGAAAGTCAACTCGGAGGCTCCCAAGGAGATTCCGGAGAGCGACTCTGGCGGTGGCCTTCACAACTAAAATGTCTGTTCGTTTTCAGAATCCAGTTCCCGCTTTTATTCGAATATGCAATAATTTTCGCTAGGTAGTACAGTAGAACCTGGATAATTCGAACTTCTTTAATTCGAAATCTTCTTTAATCCGAATATTTCTCTTGGTCCCTAGTATTTTGTATTTAAACAATGAAAAAATCGTGGATAATTTTATTTTGGATAATTCGAATTTTCGGCGTGTTAATTAAAGTATAAATTTTAAGCTGCGACTCAGAATTATTGTAAATTTATCGGGAAATACGTTTTACTAACGATATTCGGCAAAAGGTTTGCGTTAGACCAAATGCATGCAAGTGAGTGCCATCGTACAGTCTGATAACTCCCCTTCCCCTCCCGCCCGCCGACCGTTCCAAAACAGGACCGGGCCAAAGCTAAGCAATTCGCCAAAGAATTGGTAAAGCCAAATTTCAAAGCTAGCACTGGGTGTATGAGACAAGTGTGCACTGTGAATGTAAGTGATTCATACTTCAACTCTTCGAATGCGGTGGAATCTTTTATAATGGCCGAGAGACTTAATTCAAGGAAACAGGCCAAAATATCATCCTTTTTTGAAAAATAATGGATTATGTTTTATAATAATAATAAGAGCTTTATTGGCAATTATTTTACAAATAGGCCTCATGGGCCCTCATGGTTGCCGTTAAATTTCCAGGTGCCTTTATATTTATTGTTCAATATTCTGTTGATCAATACAGTATTCATACTGTACAGTACGTACACACGGACATACTGAATTTACTTTACTTCGTACTGTAGTTTGTTAAAATATAATTTATTAAGAACTTCTTTAATTCGAATTTTTGGTTAATTCGAAGTTTTTGACTGGTCCCTTGATGTTCGAATTATCCAAGTTTCTCTGTATGTTAAGGAGATAATATAGACCAACAGCTCAGTAAATTGGTGAGAACCTACCTAAAATTTATAATCATTTATAGCATTCGCACTTTGAATTAAACCTTTCACACTTGATATTACAACTTTCACAATTTTATAATTAGGTATCAAATAAATAAACCTTTACTGTGATCCGAATAAATTATCTGAAGTTCACCAGGAATTTCATTAATGTTTACATAAATCATAACAACGAATGATCTACTGTAAACTGTGGAGGAAAGTCTAGGGATCATATTGGTGAGGTTGACCTGTGTGGCGAAGCCCGACATGCTAGAGATGAGAGGAAATTGGAGCAGATTTAGTAAGAATTTTGAATAAAATAGTAAGTTGAAGAAGGGAGGTACGAAATTTGGGATTTCAGGTTTGCGCATGTGCAATGATTACTACAACCAATCGAGATGAAATTTAAGGGGTATCATCATTCCTAGACTTTTACCCAAGTCACTCCGAGTTTGAACGAAAGATAGACCGTCAGAATTCAATGTTGGTACCGAGAAATTTACTTTTGGGCATGCGCACTGGTTACTATTAATCCGAAGTCGGTGCAATTTATAGTGTATCATCAAGGAGCTAACTCGCACAATTCCTGGAAATTTCAACAACATTAGCCCATTAATTTCGGAGTTTCACCTACCTGTGTCAACCGAGTTTAGTTTTTCGAATGCGCAATATTATTAGGTAGGTAATTAGCCAATCTGGATAACATTAATTGGGCATTATCCTGGACACATATAAAACTACTCCCCGATTTTGAACGAAATCGGACCAGATGATCTACGGAAATGGGCGTTGTACGAAATTCATGTTTGCGAATGCGCACAAGCCACTGATCCGACGGTAATTCAATTCAAATAATTTATTGTGCGGGAAACAATATTTTTATATAAGTACACATGAAACATTCATCAACATCAAACATCAAGTACAAATTATAAATATCTAAGTAAATAATGGAAATAATAATTTAAAAGATAAAGAAAAGTTTAAAGATATTTTGCATCACAAAAAGAAGTTGAATAAGAAATTGTAGTAGAAACTTAGTTTTTTAATGAGAAGATTGTGACAAACAGAACCAAATGCATTCTTGAAATCCAAACGGACCAAAAAGGTGCACATTCTGTTCTCAATCCCAGCCCGGACATCCTCAACCACTCTCAATAGCGCAGTCTCACAGCTGTGGGATTTACGGAACCCAGACTGAAGTGAACACATGAGATTGTTGGTGGCAATGTGCCCATTAATCTGCTTGAGAATCAAAATGTCAAAAACCTTGCAGAGAATCGGAAGGATACCGATAGGGCGGAAATCGGAGAGCTTAGATGGATTAGAAATTTTTGGCAAAGGGATGACAATGGCTGATTTCCAATAATAAAAGTGATGAGCTAACACACATAATCCCTGAGAATGTAATCAAAATCGGACCAAAACGTGGTTAGTTTAGTATATAGAGCGATTGTGAGTTCACCACAGTTAGTATCAGGGAAATGTGGAATTTCGAGGCACGACCATGCAAAATAGCAGCACCTAAAGTAGGTAGGTACCTTCTCCATTTAGTAGAGATAAGTAAAACGTGGAATTTCTCCATAATTTGTAGAATTATGATGCTGAAGGCGGTGATAGTTATTGGTAGGGCAACGAGGAATTTCGAGCCACTACCCCTATAATCCTAAATAGCAGTGTACAAAGTAGGTTCATGCCTAGAGACAAGTAGGACATGGAATTTCTCCATAAGTTGAAGAAATACGATGCTGAAGGTGGTGAAGATAGTTAGTATCAGGGAATTGCGGAATTTCGAGGTACGACCATGCAAAATGAGTGGAACAATCAACAAACCCCTGTTGAGACTATAGACACCATCAACTGCTACACTGGTGGTTCTAAGATAGATAGGGGACCCGAACCTTCCTCTGGTGCTGCTGTGTTCATACCCAGCCTTCAAGTGGCAGACTCTTATAGCCTTGACGAATATGCTACTGTATTTCAATCAGAAATCTATGCTATCAACAGCCTGGTCACCTTACGAAACCACAACACTTATAACAAAAACATTCACATTTTTACCGATAGTCAGGCCAGCATTAAGCACTAATGAACCCCCTCATGTCCTCAAAATTGGTTTGGGAAACAAAAAAAATGCCTGAACAATTTGTTTCTTAGCAACATCAAAATAACCATAAAATGAATTTCCTGGTCATGAGAATCACGAAGGCAATGTTAGTGCGGGTGGTTTGGCGCGAGCTGGCTCAGGAAAACATTTTCTGGGCCCTGCTCCTGCCATATGCATTTCCAAAAATTCCGGTAAAACTAAAATTATGAACATGGGTCACACAGGACCTCAACATTCTCTGGAGTAGAGAAACAGCTAAATATAAACAAACGAGAATGCTTGTTACGTCTTCCGATCCCAAACGAGCATATTGGCTTCTAAGTAAAAGTAGAATTCAATTAGAACTATGATAGGCATCCTTACCGGACATTATGATTTCCGCAGGATATTAAATATTATAGATAACAACATCTCACCTATGTGCCCTTGTGGACTCGAGGAGGATTCCACAGAGCACTTTCTTTGCAGAACTGGAGATTCAGAACGGAGGCATTTGGGCATCATAATAATTGAATGTGCTTACCTCAGAGAAATACACAACCCTAAAGAATTTCGAGTCACTTCTACTGTTATCCGAAAAATCACCACCCAAAGTACCTACCCCATTCAGTAGAAATAAGTTGAAATTCGAATTTCCTCCTAACTTTTAGAAATATGATGCTGAAGGAGGTGAAGATATTAGCAGGGAAAGATGGACTTTTGAGCCACTACCATCCTAAATAGCAGCATCCAAAGTATCTTCTCCATTTAGTAGAGATAAGTAAAACGTGGAATTTCTCCATAACTTGTAGAATTATGATGCTGAAGGCGGTGAACATAGTTATATGCAGGGCAAATTTTGAGCCGCTACCACTATCCCATAGTATACCACTCCAATCCCCCAAACCGGTTTGAAATCACTTTGATTGTCGGCAGAAGTCGCGCATGCACACTACCAGTCTGTAACCAGTTTGAAAAGGTTTGCAAGTCATTGCAAACCCCCTCAGCAAACAAACCTAAGGAATTTCGAGCCACTTTTACTGTTATCCGAAAAATCAGCACCCAAAGTACCTACCCCATTCAGTAGAAATAAGTTGAACTTCGAATTTCCTCCTAACTTTTAGAAATATGATGCTGAAGGAGGTGAAGATGTTAGCAGGGAAAGATGGTTTTGAGCCACTACCATCCTAAATAGCAGCATCCAAAGTACCTCCTCTCTTTCTCGTTGTCAAATTTTACCCAGGGTGATGTTCATGAGGCTGTTCTATCCGTCAAATCCAGTGCACTGGGCTCTGATGGGATTCCACGAAATTTTTTGCTTCTTATTTTACATTCAACTATATTCTCACTTCATCATCATTCCCACAGGCATTGAAGACCGCACACACCATTCCCCTTTCAAAGGTTGTAAATCCTACCTGTTACGAGGACTATCGCCCAATAAGCATCTTGCCCCTTCTCAGTAAAGCTTTTGAATTTATAGTCCATAAACAAATGCTCTTTCACATCCCCTCCCAAAATTTACTGAACAAACTCCAATCTGGCTCTCGCTCAAATCATCGCTGTGAGACTACCTTATTAAAAATCACCGATGACATTAGACAAGGAATTGAACATGAGCAGTGTTCCATTGTTGTTTTACTGGATTTTAAAAACGCATTTGGTTCTGTTAATCATAACCTCCTGATCCATAAATTATTTCATTACTTTAAATTTTCTAGTTGTGATTGTAAATTAATTTTTTCATACTTGAGTGATCGATACCAAAATATTAAATTAGCTGATATTTCATCATCATTGTCTCGTCTGAATTGTGGAAACCCCCAGGGTACCGTTCTGGGTCCATTGTTGTTTTCTGCATTCATCAATGACCTCCCTTCTGTTCTCCAGACTTGTGCATTCATGTTATTTGCTGACTGCAAATTGAATGATGTTTTTACAGTTTCTAATATAAATACTGAACTGACCAGAATTTCCAGATGGGGTTCAGAGAATGGAATTTTCTTAATCCCAAGAAGACCCCATTCCTCCTATACTAGTGAATGGTGTTCCTATCTCATATTCCACTGACATTGTGAATCTCGGCGTTTGTACAGTTTCTAATATAAATACTGAACTGACCGGAATTTCCAGATGGGGTTCAGAGAATGGTATTTTTCTTAATCCCAAGAAGACCCCATTCCTCCTATACTAGTTGTGGTGAAAACCACCCCCTCTTTTCAACAGCCCTTTTCAGGGCTACCAAAAAGAGGTAGACACAACACAAAAATATTTATAAGACGTCGAGTTATAACTCCGTCAAACAAAATATTTCACCAGAGAGAAAATACGAAATTCTCTCTCAAAAGTGAAATATTAACTAATAACATACAAGGCGACCTCCCTAAACACTTACTGGGCGAGAGAGACGCGACAAGTATCTCGAACCAAGTCGCCTTGAATGAGAAAACTCAAACAGACAAGCAAACGTCCTCTAAAACTAACAAGGACAATTCTAACAAGCCTACTCGCCAATCAGAAACACTGATTACACGAGAGACAATAGGCGAACCAACCAGGAGGCGGCAAGCAACCACCTCTGGTCCAGCAGCCACCCCGGGGACCCCGTCTGAACAACGGACGCAGGGAAACCACCCGAGGACCCCGTCTAAACGACGGACGCAGGGAAGACAACTCAAGGTCGTCGGCTCCGCAACGGACGCTCGTAAGCCACCTCCGGGGACCCCGTCGCAGCGACGGACGTGGGGAAACCACCCCGGAGGACCAGCTCAGCTATCATACTCGCAGATACTGAGAAAACAATGTGCGAGCCAATGAGATTACACAGTTGAATTAACGAAATTAAGCGGACCAATCAGGAGGCGGCAGGAGGCGGCCACCTCCCTATAATTACCCCGCTCGGAGCCCTCCGAAATTCATTCCACTCTCCGCTCTCGACGACTACACTCAGAAGTACGAAGATTTCTACACGCTCTACGCTGACGAACCTTCTGCATCCCGAGTTCATCTCAAGAACGGCTTCCTACTGCTTTCTACAAGGCCTACCTTCTCTCCACACAGATCTCGCATTGGCATCTACGAGTCCAGTGATTATTCATCCTGCTCATTGCCCAACGTAGTTCATCTGTCAGGACGCCACCCGGTACATCTATCGATATTCTCTTTAGATCGTACGCCCGCTGGGACGTTCCTAGTCGTGTCGCCCGGGTTTCGTAGCACTAGGCTCGTCACCGACCGCTGTGGGCACGCCGGTAAATTACTCAGCTCATACGCTCTAATTTACCGTCCAAGGAAGTCTTTTTCAAGACTACAAGGTAGGACCCTGACATACGAGCAAAGGAAAGAAGCTCTGTCAAGCGAGTCCACCTTCTAAACCCTCTATTTCTATACATAGAGGCATCAAAAACGAGCTAATAACTCGGATATTTCGATGGAACGTCGGCCGTCCTATTTCCTCATGCAAGGGGAGGTAGAACACGGCGCGGCCGGGCCTCTTAGCCCACGCAGCGCTACCTACCCGCCGCCCGGACAGTCCGCCGTTCCTAGCGACGGCTCAAGGCTCGATCCTCGCGACGAGATCGCCTTCTCACCTAACGTATTCACGAAGGAAACGTTAGATCAAGCCTCACCTATACAAAAGTTCGAGGATACCTTTCAGACCCGCTCTGAAGTCAATCATTATGATTCGACAAAGATTTCCGAATATCCACGATATTCGACACAAGGCTACCCGGCCGATCCGAGTGTCAAATACACTCCAAATGTACAAAAAACAAAGGATACTTTTCAGTACCTCAACCAAGCTCAACATATTCCTCCTACAGATATAAATCTTAGGCCGGAATATTACAAAACGGCTCAGTACCAAACTGATCGAACCCAGCACCCACTATGCGAGCCCAGTGCTCCACGCGGCTGCGACACGAACTATCTCTCAGTTCATCCCGCCAAGCAAGCTGACCTTGACGGTTTCGCTCACATTCCTTACAGGAATAACCCAGGGACTAACCCGCATAATCAGAATATAAATGTCCCACTTGGTCTACCTACACCAAGTAAAACATATTTAAATCCACTACACTAGTGAATGGTGTTCCTATCTCATATTCCACTGACATTGTGAATCTCGGCGTTCGCTTCAACTCGAAGCACACATGGGATGTACATGTAAAACACATCTGCCGCCGAGTGTATGGAGCACTTCATTCACTTAGGCTCTTAAAATTGTTCAAACCTCATGCACTAAAGAAGCAACTTGTTGTTTCTTTAATCCTCCCTTACTGCGATACACTATTCAGTTGTTCATTTGATAGCAAATGCAAGCAACGCCTAGAGGTCGCATTCAATAGTTGCGTCTGATATATCCACAACTTGAAACCTCAAGCACATATTTCTTCACTATTATTAGCTATTATAAATTACGCCACCTTGTGGCCATATTCAAGATCGGCAATGGACTAGCACTGGAGTATTTGAATTGCCTCATCTCTCGTGCTCTCTCTCTCTCTCTGCTAGATCCAACGCATTGAGAACTATCCAGCATCAATCTCGAGCACTGGCTTACTCATTTGGTGTTGCAGGAGCGAAGCTGTGGAATTCATTGCCCCTTGGAGTCCGTGGCCTGACTTCCATTACACGATTCAGGCGTGCTGTAGGATCGTTTCTTGCGCGTGAAAACTAGATTACCCCCTCGCCCTTTTCTTCTCTCTCTATCATCTCTTTTCATTTCCCCCTCCCCATCATTTTTTTAGTTTCTCTTCTTTTACCTCTCTGTATCTTTCTTCATTTTTTCTTCACAGCACACACTAGATTCAGTAATACTTCTGTTGCATTTGTTTTCTTCTTTTTTTTCTTTTAGCGAATTTTCTTAGAAAATGAAGCTATTGCAATGGCTCCAAAAATTTTCTTCATCGAAATCTGTTTTGAGGCATTCTGAAATGATTCCTGGATTTTAACGCTTATATATATATATATATATATATATATATATATATATATATATATATATATATATATATATATATATATATATATATATATATATATACGAGTATATATATAAGTATATATATGTATGTGTCATTCCAGGCGATAACTCTCGATAGAATTGAGATAAAAACTTCGTTCTTTCGCCAAAAAATCAAGCATTTCAAAAAAAAGGATGAGTTCGTTGGACAACACTTTTTGAGCACATTAAATTGGTCAAATTTCAAAAAATGTACTTAAAAAATCACTAAAAAAGGCAAAAAACCGCTAAAAATTAACAAATTTCTATTTTTTAGCAGAATGCTACTCGAAAAAAAATTAATCGAACATGAACTAGGACATTTAAAAATTTAAGCACAAAATTGTACTGAAAAATGTACTTAAATTTCATTAAAATAAGCTAAAAATCGATAGGAACACTTGAAAAAATTGTAAAAATCCATAAAATCGTTTGTTCATTGGAATATTACTGACAAAAAGTTAGTTTGCTATAAAATGTATAATAAAATTTTTATTTGTCCCCAAAGTGCTCAAATTTCAACAGAATTTAACATAAATGTAATACGACCATTTATGAAAATTCGCTCATACGATCATGCTGCATGACTGGAACTTTTTTATCTTCTCTTCTTCTTCCTTCCTCTTGTTATTTTAAATATTTTATGTTTTAAAATGGGTTTTTTCTTTGAATTTTATTATTTTTGAATATTTTTTTCACTTATCCTGCCTTTTGTTTCTGTTGAAAATATTTTGTAGGACTATAGCTTTTTAGGTTTAAATTTCCTGCCCACCACTATTGTAAATAATTGTATACATAAGGGCCCCAGTGGCCTTCGTACAAATAAACGTTCTTAATCTTATCTTTATCTAATCTATGCATTAGAAATAAGTAGAACGTGGTATGTCTTCATAACTAGCCGCTCCGGCTCGCTACGCTCGCCTCCACGTCCAGCCGGGGGGCAAGCCCCCAGGACCCCCCATTAAATTGCTCGCTTCGCTCGCAAAATGTGGCATGTAGGGAATGCTGCTCGCTTCGCTCGCAAACGGTAGATCTCTAAGGGTAGGTTTAACTTCTGTAGGGGATGATGCTCGCTTGAGGAAGTTATACTGCCTACCCAACTTGGCAGACGTTTTTTTCTGTTGGGAATTCTTACAAACAAATTAAATCTTATAAAACTACGTGGAACCACGAAAAGTTTATTCGGGGATGTTGCTCGCTTCGCTCGCAAGGTATTGCCGTATATGTGTAGGAAAAAACCCGTATTTATTCTGTTAAAATGGCTCTCGCTTCGCTCGCAAGGTATAGCTGTATACCTGTGTACCTGCTCGCAACCCGTCAGATGTTGAATGTTGTAAGTTTTCTAAAGGTAGGCCATTATTTTATGAGCGTAGAAGGGCGAATGGGGAAAACCCACCTGAGTCATCGAATCCCTTCACGTCTTCCTAGGGCCTTCTCGCGTCCACGGCACATATAATTTCTCATTTTAATAGCTTCGTCTCGCTTCCGCTCGCAATTTGACCGAGTTCCCGTCACTTTTTTCGATATCCGATTTCGGATTTAGATTCGGCGGGATCAAACCTTTATTTCGCCCGCGAAAACCGTTCCAAAAAACGTACCTTTACGGGGTATATTTTAATCGGAAAAAACCAAGTTTTTCGTCGGACTTTTCGAGAAAACGGGTCCGTACTCTCGCATTTTTTTGACGCATTTTCCGATACTTTTTTCGCGATCCGATCGCGCCGTCGTCTTCCTCGTTCTAAAACCTACGAAACCGGTATTTTTCCGGAATTTTCGACGGCCGTTTAGAGGGGTAGAGGAAGCGGGGAAGTCCAAAAAGCGCACATTAATTCTTACTTCGACCCCCCTCCCGCCCTACGGCCCATGGTTCGGCTGGGATTAGACAATTTTGAATTTGCTTATACACCCTACCGGAAAATCCCAAGAAGATCCCCCCACTTGTATACTCCCCCCACTCAGCCGTTTGGCCGTGCATAGACACGACAGACAAACAGACAGACGGAGTTTCATTCTTATAAATAATAGAGATTTGTAAAAAGATGATGCTGACGGCAGTGAAGGTTGTTATTTGCAGGGAAACAAGGAATTCCCAGCCTCCAACAACCATTCGCCCTCATCCTGAGGGGGTCAATGGCGCGGGGGCAAGAGGGTCGTGATTTATTCAACTCGGGAGCCAACCTGTCAAAATTTTAAATCAATAATCCGCCTCCGGTTTCTGCCCTCCCGCCGCCTTTTCCTCCCTCCGACTCAGCTTCGATAATTCGACATCGATAACTCTGGCCGATAGATAACTCGATCTTATTTTTGTAATTCAGTGTTCATAGCATGTGAGTGTATGGAAATAGAGAGGGTAAAAAGTGCACAATACCTTGGGATGGTATCAGATGAGAAAATTGACTGGAAGGCCCAGGTAAACGCTCTGGTGAAGAAAACTAGGAAGTTTGTCCACATATTTTACTCTATCCATTACTGCTTCTCAAAAAATACGCTTATTTTCCTGTATAAACCTCTAGTAAAGTCAGTTCTTAGCTTTGGCTTTCTCAGGTGGGGTAACGCATAAGGTAGCGTGTTGCAATTGTACGTATTGCAAAAAGCAATTTTGAAAGTTCTTCTAAAAAACCCTGGAGGTTCCCCAGTGCTGAGCTGTTTAAAGAGGCACTGAGGTGAATCTCTTCGTAGGTACTGCATCTGTACACAATCCGTCCAAAATTCAAGGTGGCACCGCACTTGGTTTCGGAAATATGGCCATTTGTAATTTCCCGTAGTAAATGGTTCGTCCTGTGGGAACTTGTATAATTTTGGGAAAAAATTGAAAAAAAAAAAAAAAATTCCCTCAAAGGAGAAGAACTTATAAACTCGTAAACGAGTTCCACTATCTGCTTTACAAGCAGATACCATGTTACATGGATATGTCTTTGATTGGGGATTTCATAACGGTTGTCCTCGAGAGTTGTAAACAAATCCTTTAACTTTGGACTGTAGGCGACGAAATGTAGGATAAAGAATTTATTATATTATTCTTGGAGACACAATAAGCATACTATACATACTATTAAAGTTATATTTCTTCAATACAGGCGCTATCATTTTTATGTTCATGATAGCCTGATTTTTCATTAATAAATGAAATTATAGCATTTATTGTTTTATTTGATAACGTTTCGTTCTCTTACTGAGGACATCTTCAGATCTTGCTTTCTTGACATTGCGTTGACTTGGTGAGCCACTGTTTTATTTGACAAATCCGTTATATTCGGATGTTCATAAATTTTTTCCTGGACACTCCGAACTCTAAAGATGTCCTCAGTAAGAGGATGAAACGTTATCCAATAAAACAATAAATTAAATAATTTAATTCATTTTCCCTGGGCCGCATTCCGACTAATTCCAACAAAACAACGGTTTACTTATAGAAATGTTGAAAATAACTGTGGAGGTGTGGAGAGAAGTCACTACAATGAGTAGTTAGTAGGTAGTGAGTTGTTTACAGTCGACTGTTGTCAAGAGGATGATAATGATTCCTATGGAGTGGAGTAAATGATGCTATTGCTTTACGTTAAGAATATTGTAACTGGCTTATTAAAATTGTTTATAGTCCAATCAACTTAGTTTAGAAATGTGTACGTAAGGAGGGGGAAATTGGTAGCTTGAGATGTGAACATTCATCTCATAAATCAAGCGCTTTCCAACGAGTGGCGAACGATTTCTGTGCGATGAAAACTACGGAAGTTCCATTCCTCTAGCAACGGATTGGTTGTACGTGAACATCATTAGAAATTGTGACATATTTTTTGCGTCATGAAAATTTTTGGTTGACCCCCCAGAGCAAAGACATATGTCTTTGCATAATATGTATTCGAACGCTCCAACAAGTTTTGACATGGATATTATCCATGTCAAAACTTGTTGGAGCGTTCGAATATCTATGAAACGGATAAAAATACAGAAATAACTTGGAAATTCACTTAGCTTGGAAATTCATTTGTAGGCCAATTATCAACAATTTCACTTTTTGGAGATTTCATTATTTTTTCACCTTTCTGAACCTCCGAACCTCTTTGTACTGCTATCATAACACTTAACCTTGACGAAAATCGAGAAAAAAAATGTATTGCTAAAAAGTATTGCTAATTTATCTATGCAATATTTTCCGTTGCTGGAATCTATTGCTAACTTCACTCCGGTAAAAGTACCTATTTACATTTTAGCTCTGCATAAAACACGCTTTACTATATTATCAGAAACATCCTGATACATTAGACTCAACCTCGCTTAGATCATCTGAACAGAGCACCCGTACAATGAGACTCACGACCCAAGCAGTGATACCGATACCATCAAGCCGCCTACAATCCACTTCTCGCCATTTATACCACAACTTGGCATACATCTTACGGACAGTTCCGGCCTCTCTGGCCCACCCCCATTCCATCACCAGATCTGAATACAAAACATATATTTTTTCGTACCTCATTGCTGCTACTCTCACGGAATGTGATGCCATGACGTCCAGCATATTATACTTTTAGCGAATTTTCTTAGAAAATGAAGCTGTTGCAATGGCTCCAAAAATTTTAAAATAAGAATTTTCAAAAATTTTCTTCATCGAAATCTGTTTTGAGGCATTCTGAAATGATTCCTGGATTTTAACGCTTTTATATGTGTGTATATATATATATTATATATATATATATATTATATATATATATATTATATATATATATATATATATATATATACTTATGGTTGGTTTGAAACAGTTCTATAAGAACAGTATATCTTCTGGCACAGATGTGCAGTGAAAATTAAAACACAAATAAAGATGAAACTCACAATTGTTGTTAATATTTCGGCGATTGCCTTTTTCAAAATGAAGAGTAGAGTGTAGAGTCACTACACTCTAATCTTCATTTTGAAAAAGGCAATCGCCGAAATATTAACAACAATTGTGAGTTTCATCTTTATTTGTGTTTTAATTTTCACTGCACATCTGTGCCAGAAGATATATATATATATATATATATATATATATATATATATATATATATATATATATATATATATATATGTGTGTGTGTGTGTGTGTGTGTGTGTGTGTGTGTGTGTGTGTGTGTGTGTGTGTGTGTGTGTGTGTGTGTGTGTCATTCCAGACGATAACTCTCGATAGAATTGAGAAAGAACTTCGTTTTTCGCCAAAAAATCAAGCATTTCAAATGAAAGGATGAGTTCGTTGGACAACATTTTTTGAGCACATTAAATTGGTCAAATTTCAAAAAATGTACTCAAAAAATCTCTAAAACTGGCCAAAAACGGCTAAAAATCGTTCGATTTTTATTTTTTGGTAGAATATTGCTCAAATAAAGTTTATTAATTATAAAATAGAACATCCAAAAATGTATGTACACAATTATGCTGAAAAATGTACTTAAAATTCATCAAAATTTGCTAAAAAATCGATAAAAACTGCATAAAAAGCTAAAAATTTAGAACCTCTATTTGAATAGCAGGTTTTTATTTAGAATACGTTTTTCCCCATAAAATTAATAGTTAACGATTTCCTTGCACTCAAAAAGCTCAAATTATCAAAACCATTTAACATGATATAATACGATAATTTACGAAAATTCGCTCATGCGATCATACTGCATGATTGGAACTTTCTTTTTATTTGACTTCATTATTTCTATGAGGTACATACAGGTATATGTTGGTTTTTAGTATGTATGGCAATAGGTAAAGAAGAGAGAGAATGTAAAATACAAGTTATAATTAAACAATTATAATTCGCATATCCAACTCCCCCCTTGGCACAGATCATTGATCTATAAGGGGGGGTAGTTTCCATGACACGTCATGTGCCTAATTTAAAAGTGTAAACACTTTGGAAATGATAAATTATTCATTCATTCCTCTGAATTCTCCTATCATCTCTGTACTGTACCAATAAAAAAACCTTTTCAATCACCTTATTTGGAATAGGGTACCTACCTACATTGGCGGAAGCAGAGATTTTCCCCACCTTAACGCCAAAATTGCAATAAGTAAATGTAATACTTTTTCGTGAAACAGCCTTGTAAAAAATTTCTTTGAATAAAAATATTTGCGTGAGTACATAGTCGTGTTTCAGAGGTATTTCCGAAGAAAAATTTATGCTATTGTTGAAATGATATTGAGAGAATATATAAATCAGGCATTCTAAACGAAAATATGAGTTTTTTATCACCATATTTATGTGACCGTGCAAGGGAAAACGGAGCTTAACTTGCCAGAGTTCAAATCTGAATTTGTGTTTTTTTTTTCTCCATCTTTCTTTCCATCATTTTCCTATCAAAATTTATGATTTTTTAAAGTTTGAAAGAAAATAGCAAATTTTCAGCAGACTTGCAAAATTGCAGTTTTTATAGATTATAAATACAATTAAAAAATGTAGAAAATTGAAGTTTTTATGATTATTGGGGAAACAGAGATAGTTTTGAGACCCAAAAAAATATTACAAAATAAAAGTCATTTTTTGACCCAGGCGTCGTTTTTTCGTTCTCCTGAAAAAAAGCCTTGGCAAGAGGCTCCCTTTTCCTTTGAACTGTCACACATTTAGAGCACAATAAATAGTTCAAATTTCGTAGGAAGTGCTAAATATAACTAAAAATGCGGCGAAAAATAGCTAAAATTCGATAAATTTATATGTTTAGGTCAATGTTAAGTAGGTACTGTCAGCGAAAAATGTCATGACTTTAACATAATTAAAAAAATATATATATATATATATATATATATATATTACAATATAAATACCTAAATGAAGAAAGAAAATACGCTCTAATTGTCAAGATGCGTGACTGCTACCTACTTTTTAGTTCTGAATCTAAGCCTTTCTACATCAAAATGTTAAAAGGGAAGACGTTTTCCGAAGATTTACCAACGGGTAAACCTCAAACCTCTAAGAGAGGATTAGGACGAATTTGAAATTTTTTTTCAAACTTGACCGAAAAATAGAGTAATACGGCGTCAAGCAAAATTTTCTACCTCAATCCATCTTTAAAATATAATTTTAGAATATTTTTTCTTACGAAAACCACGTTGTTAGGGTTTGTCTCTGAAGTTAGGTCATATATAGGCAAGGCTTCGTATATTAGAAGGACGACCTATTAGAAATTATCCTGAGGGGTGTGTGGGACAACCAAAGCATGAGAAAAAACCGAATACAAATCCATTTCAGATCATTCTAAGACACAACGTGAAAAAATCATAGGCGTATGTCTGTGTGTGTTGGGTTGCTGTGGTAGGGTAACCTCGGATGTTTTTGTTTCTTCTGAGCTCCTTCATATCCCTACTCAATTCATGGTCATACGTCTCCGTCGTGCAACCCAGACATCCTCTGGGTTGGCAGAATGAGCCTCTGGCATTTTAGGGCCTCCCGTCCCTGTTTTCACTTCTCCCCCCCTTAATGGATGAAATTGAAATTGAGCCAAATAACCCCGCAGGCACAATGGCACATGGGGTTCTAAGGGGAGGCGTTTCCTTTTTCAACTGCCCATATAAATGACCAAGCCATGAGAAAGCCTTTTGTTCCAAGCGTGATCTCTGTACCCATGTCAGACCAAAGCATCCTGTTGAGGCCAACGCAGCAATTAATGTAGAACAACAGTGGCCCAGGTAAGTTTCTCAGTATTTGCAGCAAATGGCAGCATTGGGGCAGATTCTGTGGACATTAGAGTATGTCATATTAATTTATTTTTTAAGAAATGTTTTCCCATTCACACTATTTTTGCCATTCAATCCCTTCGTCTGAGGTTCACTATAAGCGTGCAATCCTGGCAAATAGCTGTGGGGCTTCCCTCCTGATGAAGTGAGGCAGCATCCTGCCGCTCAGCTATCCTCCACCAGGACCTCTGGTTTTCTTGAAGACTGAAGTGTTGAGGCTCAGGGGTAGCCATTTTGAAGGTTATGCGAGCGCCTACCTGCAGGATCTGCAAAAATGATAAATTTAACAATATTTGACGTTTTTGCCATTTTTAGTGATTTTTTGAGCAAATTTTATGAAATTTAACCAATTTATTGTGATCAAAAAGTGCTGGCCGACGAACTCATCCTTTCATTTGGAAAGCTTGATTTTTTGGCGCAAGAAAGGTATTTTTATTTCAATCCTAAGGAGAGTTATCGTCTGGAATGACACACACACACACATATCAAAAAGTTTTAATCTCTAGGATTCGTCTCAGAATGCCTCAAAACGGATCTCAATAAAGAAATCAAAAATTTAGAGCTAAAAAAAAAAAAAAAAAAAAAAAAAAAAATACAATTTAATGTGCTCAAAAATTGCTGGCCGACGAACTCATCCTTTCGTTTGGAAAGCTCGATTTTTTGGCGCAAGAACGGAATTTTTATCTCAATCGTAAGGAGATGCAGGGTGGCAGGGGATAAGTGACGAAAAAATTTGTCTGTTAATCTGCATCAAAAATGTAGTGAAATCCCGCCAACCACATATTTTTATCTCAATCCATACTCAAGCTATTATTTTTTAAAGTTTTTTTTTGGGGGGGGGGGGGGGGGGAACACCGTGTTTTTTCATTTTAAACTCAAATTTCTCCACTTTGCCTCATTTAATTTTAACTTTCAACCTCATTTTCGGTATCAACATCAAATTTCTTATAAGAATACTGTACTTGGGTTCTTAAAAAGTAGGTACCATCCGAAGACCCTCACATCAGTTCAAACATTGACGATTTTGAAATAACAATATTATTTTTGAAAATCTTTAAAACTTTACTAGGTACCTACTCTTCCGAAAAGAATCCTGGAAACTGGAAAATCTCATGAAAAGTGCTTCATCTAATACTATTTCCAACGGTATAATCAATTTTACTTTTATTTTGTAATTTAAGGGAGAATATTATGTTTTAATGTTAAAAAATGTGGGTTTTTTCAATGAAATTGTTGGTTTTCTCGAAAGATCACAATCTATGAACCTAATAGTATGGGGTCGGTTTCTATGCCCCTGCCACCCTGTAGGTAGGTATATGAAAAAGTTTTAATATCTAGGAATCGTTTCAGAATGTCAGAAAACGGATTTCAACGAAGAAAAATTTTGGAGCCATTGCAAGAGCTTCATTTTTCACGAAAATTCGCTAAAAACTTGTTTTTTTAAACTGATATTTAAAAATGCTTGTAAGCACGAAGTGCTCAATTTTAACAATCCTACAAAATTTACGAATATTTGCTCAAACGATCAGGTTGCGTGACTGTCACTTTTTGAAAAGCCCTCTAATACCTTTAACGAACCCCAGCGCTGCACCGCTACGCGACCGCAGCGCTGTTTCCTGCGAAGCGGTGAATATTGAGAACTAGAGAGCTCGTCCTTCGCTGGTGTGGAACCCGAGTTGACCAACTCGCCGGCCCCCACCCCCGACCTCCTGCCACGGCCACACAGTCCGCGGACATTTCCCATCCCAACACCAACATGGCGGCCCTCGTGAAGCATGTGTTGTCAAAACCCAATCATAACATTGTTGGAAACCACCTTGCCGGAGTTAATTTAGTAAGTTACGCTAATTTATGACACAGAATCGGAAACTTTGGTGTGAATTTCCAAGGCTGTCACCACTTACGAAGTCGTCTTCACTCCGTACTACTTTACCCCCGCGCTATCGATCCCACTATCGATAACAATTTAGGACAAATTGACTTTTTCGTTCCTCAATTTTCTCTCTGAAGTGAAAATTATTTGACAATGCTATTCGGTTATTGCTAGGTCCATCGTCATAATATTTCTTTGCATGTTATCGTACTTGTTCAGTAAACGAGTGACGTAATTTACCCACCTTGTCAATATTCGAACTGCCGGTGGGAGCAAGGAGGGGGCATTGCCCCTAAGCCCCTCCCCCGGGGTCGTTAGTTTTACAAACTTGGAATAACAACGAAGGGCTGCGGAATAACAACGAAGGACTGCAACCCTTTTTCCAAGAAAAATTAAAATTCGTCTGCCGTGGATTTGGTTTGGTTCGTATTGGGAAACGTCCGATCCCAAGGGACATTTCAGTGTTGAAATAAAATGTAGGTAACCGTTTACTAATAGGTATTGGTAGCTAAGAAAATGAATGTTGCCCGATCCAAGGGGATGAAATGTACTGTTATAAATGCTTTCGAGTCAACCTAAGTAGCGGAGGCGTTATGATCACCTTATAGAGGCAATAAAATCATAGGTACTTAAATCAACATTTCTATTCGAACAACTGGTTTAGGCTGTCTGTAGCTACCTACTCCATGAACAAGTAATGATAATATAATTTTATTGACACAAGGTTTGTTCGCTGAGGCCATTTCAAATTCGTTGGAGACTGGTGAAATGCTCATGACCGACTTTAGCCAACTTTCAAATTGATTTCAAACCGATTGGAGTCCATCCATTTTATAGGTAGGTACTTGAATATTTGGGCAAAATACTGAGAGGCTTGAAACAGTGGCGTAAACAGAGGCTAAAATTCGAATGATTTCATTGGCTGCTGTGAGTTTGGAATGGAGGGGGCAAACAGTCTGGCAAACAGCTGGAAAAGGCTCTGACCGATTTGACGATCCGCAACTGGTTGGAAACCGCTGCGAACTGGCAGTGACCAAGGGGTCTGATGATCACACAGGGAACACCTCAAGTGGGTTGCAAACAGGTTTGGTGGCCTCAGCGAACAAACCTATATAGGACAGTGATCTTCGTATGGGTTTTTTCCATACCTATATATCGAGCTCCTGCACTACGGAGTCCTACTCGCATGTCAAGTTTGACAGAATAGGTGGTAATATCAGAACAAAGTAAACTTTAACTAAAGCCTGAAGGGCAACTTAGTTCAAGGGCATAAGATATTCATAAAGTTTCAGAAGTATATATTCAGGAGAAGTACATGCAGATGGGATGAAACAGTAAAAAAAAAAAAAATTCTCAAACATGTATATAAGGATTGTTTCCACTGCTGTACTGAACAGGTTCAGGTCAAGTTGCGCTTGCACAGTGAAGAAGGAGTAAGAAAAAGGCGTTTCCGCAGTCCCCCTGTTAATATTCGGTGCAAGATTCCACCGGCGGTTCCCGCTGCCCATGATCCGAACATGAACTTTCTGCTCCGCTGGAAGACCAGGTGCAGCTTGTTCTACACATGCGCTCTTTGAAACTTTGGATAACCCGATATATCCTTCCTCAAACTACTCGACGGTAGCCGTACATCCGTTCCCTCCTACTGAATGGTGAAGTACTGTGATTGTCTCCTGAAACGATAGATAAGTTGTAGCTTATAGGTTAGGATAACGGTCTCAGAAGACGAAGGTCGTGGGTTCAAATCCTGTTGATTGGTCATATTTGTTTTTGCTCGTAGAACTCTCGAAATATACTTCTAAAACGTTATTCTGACCTACATGTCCACTAATCTGCATTTTTACTAAGGGATTGACTACTTTTTGTCATGTCTTTTTGAGATGCGAGCTTGCGAGCATCCAGACCACCAAACTATACACATCATTCTGATCTACATGCCCAACTAATCTTCATTTTTACTAAGGGATTGACTGGTACACAATCTCCTCACCAATAAATCTATTTTTTCTTGGCATATGGATAAATCGGTCAGGGCGATCATACAAGCCCAGATTGATAAAAGGGGAGACTAGCGCCGCTGGGTGGCGGAGGAGGGAACCACGGGCCGGGTGTACGGCCACCGTCGAGTCTCAAACTTCTATAACCTTACACAGAACAACAGCAAGACCAGACGTCAGAGGGCATGAAAACAAGGGTTTGTTTGCTAAAGTTCCGATAACGTGACTCAATTTTCATGGATCTTCGTATGCCCATGGTTACTGTCCCGAACATGTCCTAGTGCGTTTCTGCTGCCATCTGAACTGAACAGCCACGGTTCTGTACTTGCTCTGAACTTAACCTGCTCCGGAGCAGCAGTGGAAACAAACCTACTCAAGAGCATGAACGATAGTTGAGCTGTCATGGAGCAGCCATTTGGCCTCCTCGAACGGCCACCTTGCTCAATGCACTTGCGCGGGGGAGCCTGAGCAAGTTTCGTGGACAGCTCGAACAAACCTACTTATATCCAAGGGTTCTGAAGAGGCAATATGGCGAAGACTGAATGAAATAAAGCTCTGAAAACAGAGGAATTCCACTTTCGTTCCTCACCTAGATATGGCAACAACTCAACCACATGATTCTGGATAGGTACGACTTTATCAAAAGCTCTCTCTATTAGCGAATTTTTGAAGAGAATGAAGCTAATGCTCTCGCCTCAAAATTTGTAGAATGTGAATTTTTGAAAAAATTTTATGCAGAAATCCGTTTCAGGCTATTCTGAATCATATTCTGAAGTTTAACGCATTTTTTCATGTATGTATGTATGTATACAGTAGAACTCCAATTATCCGAATTAATGGGGACCGGGACCCATTCGGATAATCAAATATTCGGATAATCGGAGTTTTTTTTAAAAAGTTGCCATTGGAGAGAAAAAAAGCTACGTTTTGATATTGCATTATTTTTTTATTGAATTAAATGAAAGAAACATGATATTTTCACATGTTTTAAATATAAATAAAATGTACTTATGTACAAGTTTAGAAATAAAAATCATTGTTTTTCAAACATCTCCGTCAATGTAAGCTGTTTTGCGGTCTTCATCCGTTTTCGAGCAGCCAGGTCACGCATTCGCTTGACGGTGAGCAGTTGCAAGTGGTCACACTCGGGCTGACGCTCCCGATTTTTTGGACAAATTTTTTTCTGAAAGTGATTCGGACAATCGGCGATTCGGATAGTCGGAGTTCGGATAATTGGAGTTCTACTGTATATGTATGTATGTGTCATTCCAGACGATAACAGTCCGTAGAATTGTGCTAGAAACTTCAAACAAATTTTAAAATGTTAAGGACACAAAACGAAAGTTCAAGTTCGTTGGCCAGCATGACCGGATTACATCTTCGGGTTGAAATTTTCAAAAATGTAGTCAAAAATTTCAAAATAGCCTGTTTTTGGCGATTTGTTGTGCGAAATAATTTTTTCAGCATACTAACATGTGGTATATATTCGGAATCAGCGTAAAATTTCCTATAAGAATATGTATTAAGTTTTCAAAAATTTCAAAGTTGAAAAATCAGTCAAAATCGAAATAATGCCGTTCGCTAGTTGTAAAAATCGGTAATATTTGCATGAAACATTGTCCAAATTCAGATTGAACTACTCTTATGGAAGTATCCCTGTATAACCAATCCTAGAACCATGCTGTTTAAAACGTAGGTAGTAGGTGCTTGTTAATCAAACGAAAATGTAATCACAACTGATGAGTTTACTCGGTGAAATATTCCGTCCTCCGATTCTCTCAGTCGCTCTCTTTAATGTTTTACGCTCAACTGTTTTAGGACTTGAATTAATAATTTGATTCCATGTTTGTCTATCAAAATCATAAACTAAAATTTCTCTACACGATCAATAGCGACTGAAATGTCGAAGATTTCTTCAAAAATTCGCTCATGGGGTCATGCTGCATGACTGGACTTTTTAATTATTTTTCACCAGCAGTACGCCTTAAATGCCATAGTAACTGATGATTAATTTGATTTCATGGCTTCTCATAGATCAAAGTCTCTTGCAACTGTAGCATTAATATTCAAACAACACAAAATCAATAAATTTAGAATGTTCTATCAGTGCAATTGGTCGATAACAATTCCAATCGGATTAAAACCATTCTTGAATTAAGAAATTGTGGCCAAAACTAACTGAAAGCCATATTTTTTAAATTACCAAATGAATAACGGCTTGGTTTTGGAGAGTTCTGAAACGGATTTATACGATCTATTTTTATCCTCCCGCTGTTGAGTGTTGTCGTCATCCGGATCAGATCAAAACCATAAGGACATCCCACAACAATAATATTAATCCTTTATTTGACGCATGATCCAACATCGCATACCAAAATATTAAAACATGGGTAAGATAATTTTTCATTAATACAATGCTGAGGCGTTTCCTAAAAATCGTCTGCTGATTACATAAATCCCCATTGATTAGTATCTAAATATCTTTGTATACAAACTCATTGGCCTTCTACAAATTTAGAAGAAGACAGAACTCCTCTTTCTTAGGGTGGGATTCCTAGTCCTCACTAAGTTGAAAGGAAATATTCAAGTGAAGCTCTGAGTCGTTGGTGGCTTCCTAAGCTATTCTTGGTCAGTGACTAAGGAGTTGCTCAAGCAAGTGCTCTTGCATTCGCTTAAGCATTTCCTTAATGGGATTCATAAACAGGAAACCAAGCAAATCCAACTTCCTACTTGGATTTTTAACTGTTCAGGTTTTCTCTCCTGGAGATTTTGTAGAATTGTCAAGGTAGATTTCTAGCAGCTGTGAGAAAAATGTTTTAAGAACTTTAGCATAAAATCAAGAGATTTATTTTGTACTCTGCCTGTCTTCCTTTACATGGTCATCCTCTTTCAAGGATCGCCAGGAATAGATCATGGCTAGAATACCTATATTATTGAAAGCTTTCCCGAAGCCTAAAACATTCCTGGCATTCCAAAACCCACTCATAATCATATAAACTATGTTTTAGTGTTTCATATACTTTTACGATTGAGATCAGGTACCTACCCTGCTTTTCCATAATACTCTCCTTCCAAACTCCTTTTTTTCTTGATTAAACGTGCTTTTGATTTTTGATTTGATTTCAAGCTAGAAAATCCAAAATCAGCCCCATTATTCACGTTCTCATGTAAACTATTGTATGCATCTACGTGCGTTAATCAAGTGCATTATTATTATTATTTATATAGTTAAGTAGCAAGTTTTTATTTTGAATTTCCATTTCATTGGAAAATAATAATCCGTTTGACGATCAGAATTAAGTGTATTATTCGTTTCAATTATCTTTCAGGTACAGCAGAGGTACTACAGGGCGCAAAATGCTGCTAAGCAGTCCAAAGTTAAGCCCAAGAAAATGGAGAAAGTCCCGATACCTGAAACCCGGAAGCTCAAGAGTGTTGGCGATTCCATTGCTAGCAGAGGGTGAGTAGTAGTAGTAAAGTACAGGGTGTTTGGGTTAAGGGCAATTGGTACCCCAACAAAAAATTTTCAACCTTTTAGCGAATTTTCTTAGAAAATAAAGCTATTGCAATGGCTTCAAAAATTTTAAAATAAAAATTTTCTTCATCGAAATCTGTTTTGAGGCATTCTAAAATGATTCCTGGATTTTAACGCTTTTTTATATGTATATATATATATATATATATATATATATATATATATATATATATATATATATATATATATATATATATATCTATAAAAGAGGATGTATGTATGTATGTATGTATGTATGTATGTTGCCTATAGACTCCGAAACCGCTCGACAGATTGTAATGAAACTTTCAGGTATTATTAGGCATGATTCAAGGATTGTTCCTGTAAAGTTTGGTGCAAATCCGTTCAAAGGGCTCTGACCCAGAGGGCATAAAAGGGTGCAGTGTCAGGTTTTAGAAATTTATTGTTTACAAAATTAACTACCCAAGCCAAGACCGAAGGAGGAGGAGGAGGAGGAGGGAGGAGGATGAGGGAGGAAGAGGAGGGAGGGGGAGGAGGAGGAGGGAGGAGGAGGAGGAAGAGGAGGGAGGAGGAGTGAGAGAGGAGGAGGATGAGGAGGAGGAGGAGGAGGAGGGAGGAGGAGGGAGGAGGAGGAGGGAGGAGGAGTGAGAGAGGAGGAGGATGAGGAGGAGGGAGGAGGATGAGGGACGAAGAGGAGGGAGGAGGAGTGAGAGAGGAGGAGGATGAGGAGGAGGGAGGAGGATGAGGGACGAAGAGGAGGGAGGAGGAGGAGGAGGGAGGAGGAGGAGGGAGGAGGAGTGAGGGAGGAGGAGGATGAGGGACGAAGAGGAGGGAGGAGGAGGAGGGAGGAGGAGGGAGGGAGGAGGAGGAGGAGGAGGGAGAAACCAAAGGCAGAATCCAAAGGCTAAGCTTCCGTCCATCCAATCACCTCTTAATAACAGTTTAAAATTACGATCAATAAACAAATTTAATTTGGGCGCAGCAACGCGCGGGGGGAACGCTAGTATGTATATATAAGTATATATATGTATGTGTCATTCCAGACGATAACTCTCGATAGAATTGAGATAAAAACTTCGTTCTTTCGCCAAAAAATCAAGCATTTCAAAAGAAAGGATGAGTTCGTTGGACAACACTTTTTGAGCACATTAAATTGGTCAAATTTCAAAAAATGTACTTAAAAAATCACTAAAAAAGGCAAAAAACCGCTAAAAATTAACAAATTTCTATTTTTTTAGCAGGATGCTACTCGAAAAAAATTAATCGAACATGAACTAGGACATTTAAAAATTTAGGCACAAAACTGTACTGAAAAATGTACTTAAATTTCATTAAAATAAGCTAAAAATCGATAGGAACACTTGAAAAAATTGTAAAAATCCACAAAATCGTTTGTTCATTGGGATATTACTGACAAAAAGTTAGTTTGCTATAAAATGTATAATAAAATTTTTATTTGTCCCCAAAGTGCTCAAATTTCAACAGAATTTAACATAAATGTAATACGACCATTTATGAAAATTCGCTCATACGATCATGCTGCATGACTGGAACTTTTTCTTTTTTTTTGTCTTAAATAAAACTAGATTCATTCCTGAACAAGATAATATATTGCGTATAATATTTACAAAATTCAAATGTCTCACAAATTAACTTAGAAGTTGCCCGCCTTATAGTCCGCTGCCCCTGCTTCTTCAAATTCAAACAGCTAGGGAAAGTCGATAATATCCAAAATACTGGTACTTACAAATCCCAATCCTAATCCAAATCCTAATTTCTTCTTGGAGGAAGATAACCAGTTTGAGTCGCCGGATGAAGTGCTAGGAAAAAGAGGGGTTTCAGAGAAAGAAGTTCCAGGAGCGGAAGGATCATAGGAAGCCAAAGGATGAGAGCCGGGTGAAAGACTTGAGCTGGATGGTAGTGGCAAATTTAGGACGCAGAATCATCTTCACGCAACTTCTTGGAGAAATTCGCAATATGGTTGACCTTTTCGAATATTCTTTTACTTTTCGTCATTGCGTATAGCACTAAAACTATACGGACTAAACGAATTGCGGACAAACCGAACACGGAAAGGTGCACGGACGAGTGGAAACGTAAACAACATAGAATAACAGAACATTTTATCGTTGTTATCATCTTATCATTCTAGTTTGTTGGTATTATGCTCTGACTGTGTGAAGAGATGTCATTGAGGTTACTAACTCATTCACTCATATTCAAGTCATATTAGTTCACCAAAACGTCGCGGAAGCTCGAATATCATTACTTTTTCGTTTTATGGCTCTCCTGAAAAGTAGCATATTTTTGCGCATCGGACCCTCCATCTTGGGATCTACTGAACCGAATTCATTTTTAAGTCGAGTTATTTAATTTTTAAGATTTTTTTCTCCGTGTTTTGTCCTTATGACATTTAACCTCCTCATTTTCCAGAGTCATCTCCAATTTGAGGATACCGTTGGAAACTTCGTTACATTTTCTATAACCCTGGTGTAAAGTGAAGTTTTTCAAGTGAGTTTTAATCAGTAAATTTAAACGACGTTTTTCCTTTAGTTTTTCTGCTTCGAGAATGGGGGTTTCGGCGTGAGCCCTTCATAAAATATTTCCTCAGTCTGTCAGATTTCGAACGGCCCAGTGAATTTTACTTTTACTTTTCTAATTGGGGGCGAAAATTATGTTTGTATGTTGAAATGCATGGGGTTTTTCTATGAAATCGAGGGTTTTCGTGAAAAATAACCCTCTAAGAACATTCTAGTTTTGAGGCTGGTTTCTATTCATTTTTTCACGCTGAATCAAATGGTAAGACTTGCAATTCTCCTTAACTCCGTTTTAACGGAGTTTTACACTTTAACTCACCAGTTTTACCCTTAAAAATTCATACAATTGAGTTTAACAAATAAAATAAAATTAAAACTCTTGAGTTAAAGTGTAAAACTTGGTTAGAACGGTTTGGGAGATATGCGAGTGTTACCATTCAATTCATGTGGTGTTAAAGGATCACCAGAAATTACGAGAAAAACAAATTTTTCTCAAGCTTAACAGGTAGCAGAGTGGAAACTGCACTATTCCCTTGGAGAAAGTGAAACGTGACGTCACACGCTAGTCAGCCATTCTCAGAGCGTTCTCAGCGCCTTCCCCCTCCCGATTTTTAAATTCAATTTTAATTAAGAAAATAATTTTTTTTTTATTGGGTTTCATTATATATTTGTGAATCGGAGATGGTCTAGTGTGTGTACATTAAAAGAGGTTTCAGGCCGAATTTCTGATGATAGCAAGTTCCTCATTAGTTTTGTTTGGACACGTAGTTCTGAACCAGCTCGGAATTCATCTAGTTCGGAATTGAACTGCAAAGGGAGGGGATGTGAACCGTTCAGAACTCTTAGTTCTGAACTCACAACCATTTTTGGTGCCAGGACATCAATCTGGTTTACAGTGCCAGATTTAATACGAGTATGTTCTATAGGAGGATAGCAGACTATTCAGGTAGGCAGAAGTACTTGGGACTCATTCAAAATGTCCAGATTGAGAGGGTGTTGTGCCAGTTGCTTTTGTCTTCAAAGTTTTTCGTAACTGTTTATGATAGAGGTACTTCTCATAAGTTTAGAAGCGAGAGCTTATGCAATATGAAAGAAGCTGACACCCTCTGCCATTTTTGTCTACGTTGCCCGATCTTAGAACCGTACCAAAGGCAATTCATTGCGAAATACAGCTGTGGGCTCCCAGTGGTTGAGGATCGTCTGGCTAGTTTGCTCGATTTTGGTGATGATAGGGAGAAAATGTTAAATTTATTTCATTTTGTTACTAGTGCACTAGCACTTCGATCAATTGCGCTCACCGAATAGGTGCCTGATATGTACAGCATTAGCATTGTATAGTGTACAACAGGATAGGCTTGTTGTGGATATTGTACGAGTACCACAGGTATAGCGTAGATGTTATGGATTCATAACGGATTATTATTACATTATATTAATTTCATATCGATGACCTCGTTTATTTTGCATGTACTTCATTAAGCTGTAATGTCCTGTTAACTAGATTAGGAAGAAGATATTTGACTTATTTCTTAGCTATTATATATTTTTCTAATGATAATGTGTAAGTGGACCTGAACTCTTTGTAATAATCATTGATTTAATACAACAAACAACTTACTACTACTACTACTACTACTACTACTACTAGTTCTGTACTCCCAGTCGGAGCTCCATTTTGACTACTTCGGAATTGATAACCTCCGATATCCTCTCTCCCTCCCTGTGTTCTAGAAACTCCACGTCGATTGTAACTCGCCACTGTTTCCTCACAATTTTCATTTTTCGAACGCATCCTCATTCCTGAAAGAAATCCATCTTCATTACCACTGATAGGGTTTAACTTCCCTTGAACACTCCATGATGATGAGTTGAATAACAGTGGCGTAGTTTGAGGATAGAGTAGGCAGAAGTTCGTTGTATGGATACAATCAAAATTACGCTTCTAACTTCAGTATTTACCTATACAGGGTGAGTCTCTCGCAAAAAAAAAATTGGGTAAAACTACATCAAAAATGGAGTAAAATGCCGCCAACTGCATATTTTTATCTCAATCCGTTCTCGAAATATGATTTTTTAAAGGTTTTTTCAGGAAAACCGTGTTTTTTTCCTTTTAAACTCAACTTTCTTCACTTTACTTCATTTAATTTTAATTTTTGACAAGGTTTTTGAAAAGTACCATCCAAAGGCCCTCACATCAGCTCAAACATTGACGATTTTGAAAAAACAATATTTCTGAAAATCTTTAAAACTTTACTACTCTTTTAAAAAGAATCCTGGAAACTGGCAAATCTCATGAAAGCGGCTTCGTCTAATACTCTTTTCAACGGTATAATCAAGTTTACTTTTATTTTGTTATTTAGTGGAGAAAATGATGTTTTAATGTTAAAAAATGTGGGTTTTTCAATGAAATCGTTGGTTTTCTCGAAAGTTGACCCTCCATGAACCTACTAGTATGGGGTCGGTTTCCATGTATTTTTTCCCGCTGTATTGAATGGTACATTTGTCGATCTCTCCAACTCCGTTATAACCGAGTTTTACACATGTACGTGTGTTATGGGGTGTAAAACTAGTTAATTAAAGTGTAAAACTCGGTTATAACGGAGTTGGAGAGATCTACAAATGTTACCATTCGATACAGCGTGAAAAAATACATAGAAACCGACCCCATACTCGTAGGTTCATGGAGGGATCTTTCGAGAAAACCAACAATTTCATTGAAAAACCCACATTTTTTAACATTAAAATATTATTTTCTCCCCTAAATAACAAAATAAAAGTAAAATTGATAATACCATTGGAAAGCATATTAGATGAAGCAGTTTTCATGAGATTTGCCAGTTTCCAGGATTCTTTTTAAAAGAGTAGTAAAGTTTTAAAGATTTTCAGAAATATTATTTTTTCAAAATCGTCAATGTTTGAGCTGATGTGAGGGCCTTTGGATGGTACTTTTCAAAAACCCAAGTACACTTTACAAATTTAGTGCTGATTCCGAAAATGTGGTCAAAAATTAAAATTAAATGAAGTAAAGTGAAGAAAGTTGAGTTTAAAAGGAAAAAAACACGGTTTTCCTGAAAAAACCTTTAAAAAATCATATCTCGAGAACGGATTGAGATAAAAATATGCAGTTGGCGGCATTTTACTCCATTTTTGATGTAGTTTTACCCAATTTTTTTTTTTTTGCATTTGTGAGAGACTCACCCTGTATAACCAGGGGCGGCTACTGATAGGAGCATAGGCGCATGTGCACCCCCAGTCAAACCAAAATAATAATAATGTTTCAAAATTTCTCCACTCTCATTTGAAGTTAGCTAGTGACAGAAGACGGGAAATCTAAATCTACGCGCGAAACAGAGAAGGTTGCGGTAGGGAGGGGCTGAAGGGGGAAGCTCACCCAACCTGACCAATCAGAAGCGAGCGGGAGCAACAGCTCGCTGTTGCTCAACCTCAGACTTGACCGCATATCTCCGGACTGAGGATTTTCAGTTTGAATTGAGGCGGGCATGTGAGATTGACCAATCAGCGTTACAGGAGCATTCTTAGGGGCATGCTCATCCGCTAGGTAGCGACACCGAGTACTTTCCGTTCTCGTTATCATCTAGTGATCATTTTTATCAGTCACACTTCTATTTTTCCCGGTGTTATTTCATTTAGTGTTACGATTTTTTGAAGTTATTGAGTGTTGAGTAGATACTTTTACGATGAATAATTCAGTTGAGTTCATCAAGTTGAACTGGTCCCATTTGTCAATCGAAGAAAAGTGCAGGATTCGCGATGCTGGTGGCCCCTTGTGATCACTACAGGGACTAAAGCAAACTTTGAAAATCAAAAATCTTTCTGATTCGGTCCGTAAGTTCAACCCTTATGTGATAGATTTTATTTTTATATTCATCATTATTTATCTAGATCAGGGTTGCTAAAATGGTCGATCGCGATCGACCAGTCAATCGCGAGTGCTTTTTGAGTAGATCTCGAGAAGAAAAAATTTTTTTTAATAAGTAGGTAACTAAACTGCAAAAATTTATTACATAATAACACTGCTTGCAGCAAAAGGCGGCTTTATCAAAGGAACCATATACTGGCGAAACACAAGAAACCATTCGGAGATGGATCGGTTGTGAAGGTTTATTTGGAGATTTTAAAAATAAAACAGAAATCATGTCTGCTATTAGAGAACTTCAGTTATCTCGTCCGACTGTCACAAGACGTATTGAAGTCATGAGTCAGGACATCGCAGATAAACTAAAACATGATATCATGGAATGTACATACTTTTCTTTACAGTTCGACGAATCCACCGATATGACAGACACTGCCCAGCTGTGTATTTTTATTCGGATGGTATTCAATGACATGTTGGCTAAGGAAGAATTTTTGACAATCATTCCTCTGAAGGGGAAGACCCGTGGCGAAGATATATTACGTTTTCATCAATTTTGTAAAAAACTACAAGCTACCAATATATGAATAGTGTGCATTACAACCGATGGAGCACCAGCAATGACTGGAAACAAGAACGGTTTTGTGGCATTGTGTCGAGCTAATGAAGAATTCCCTTCATTTTTTTCATTCCATTGCATTATACATCAACAAGTTTTGTGTTCAAAAGTTTTAAACACGGAGGAAATTATGGGCATTGCAACAAAAATTGTGAATTCCATCCGTGCACGTAGCTTGCAACGGCGGCTCTTTAAGTTGCAGTTGGAAGATAGGGAGTCAGCTGAACACACTGATTTAGTTCTTCACACGGACATCAGGTGGTTGAGTCGCGGAAAATTCCTAGAAAGGTTTCAAGAATTATTGCCCGAAATAACAGCTTTTCTAGACGAAAGAGGTGATGACACTGAGATGTTGAAAAACGAAAAATGGCTGATTGATTTGGCATTTTTGACTGACATCACAATGCACTTAAACACCATTAACTTGGAGCTTCAAGGTAAAGGAAAAACTATTATTGAGATGATTAGCGCAGTAAACGCATTCAAAAGTAAATTGCAACTTATGATAGATCAACTGAAAAGAAAGGATCTGAAACATTTTCCGTCTTTGAAAACAAGGATTCCTCAGTTGAATTATGATACGTATGAGGCTGAATTATCAAATATTTTGGGACAAGTAGATCGCCAGCAGTTCAAGTTTGAGCACCCCTGATCTAGATTATGACTAACCCTTCTCTTTCCCCATGAACATCTCCTCTTCCTTCCCTTCCCTCCATGGCAAGATTTGCTTTCACCTCCACGATGGTTCTTGCTGGGCGGGTATACATTTCAGCTATTGCAATCATTCCTTGGGTTAACTCCTTTGATGGTTAAGTATTTCAGAGTTTCTGTTTTCCATTTGAGAACATTTCTTGTGTCTGGTGTACGTATTCAGTATAAAAGCACCTCTACCGTCCCCGCTATAGCTCTTATTGATCTCTGTGCACCCCCTGAGTTTCAAGACAGGAGCCGCCACTGTATATAACACCTTCAATTGGAGAATGTGATTCGTATTATACGATCATTGTTGTAGTAGTGTTACTCCTTTTTCCCACAGACGAAGTTATCTGACCAGTTAGCTATCTGTAGGTAGCTAACCGAGGGCATAAAGTTGATTAATAAACGCCCTACCAAATTTGTTTGATAGGTTGCGGTAACCTCTAGGTATCTGCCTGAGGTTATTTGTCTAAAAGTTACCGTTGTAATTGATAAATTGGGCCCTTAGTGATATTGAAATTTTCCTTATCGATGTAATTGGGATGAAATTTAAGATTCAATATTCATTTTTTTTTTTTTTTTTTCAGTTTCTTGAGGTGTCAAAAAGATTATACACCGTCAGATGACGTAGAAGAAAAGTTGGCAGGCATGTTCACTTCAGTTGTTGGATCCCAACCATCCGATGCACGAACAGTCATCCCAACTCAACACAAGTTTGCCCTTTTTGAATGTTGTTTTAATACATTCGATCACAGCATTCCTAATTCAATACTTCACACTATCAACACCTTTGGTAAGTACCTTCATGCTTGTTTGATGTTATTCTTGGCAGCAAAGTAGATTGACCTTTTTTTTAAAATTGGCGAATTTTTGTAGAAAATGAAGTTACTGCAATGGCTCGGAAAATTTTAAAATAAAAATTTTTGAAAAATTTCTTCATTGAAATAAATACACTTCACAGACTAGTTTTTAATATAACTTTAGACTTTAACTTTTAATATATCTTTTATTATATTTTAATTCACTTTTTAATATAACTATCTAGTAAACTTTACACTTATTTTAATATAAGCCGAAATATTAAAACTATATATGTGAAGTGTATTTCTGTGTTTCCTTCTTTCCATTTCATATTTCGCTAGCTCTCTTAGAGCCACTATGCTGACACAGTGAAATATTCTCTAAATTTTGTAAGTTTATTTAAGTGTTTCCTATCTTTTTCCAACCTTCTGTTATACCTCAAAACAATATTACACGCGAGTGTTTTCATATATATATAAATATATATATATATATATATAAATCAAACGTTCCAAACGAAAGGATAAAATCGTTGGCCAGCAAATTTTGAGCACATTAAATTGGTCAATTCAACAAACGTGCTAAAAAATCACTAAAAATGGTTAAATTTACAACTTTTAGTAGAATATTGCTCAAATAAAGTTTATCAAATATGAAATAGAAAATTATCAAAATTATGATGAAAAATTAACTTGAATTTCATCCAAATTTGCTATTCAATCGATAAAAACTTCAAAGAAAGCTAAAAATCCAAAATCTCCTGCTAATTGGTTAGAATACGTTTTTTGTCATACAATTATTAGTTAACATTCTCTTTGCTCTCAAAAATCTCAAATCAAGAGGTGTCACGAATTTGAAAGAGCTGAAGATAGACATGAGCATATTAGGGAAAAAGAACCAGCTATGCTTACCATCCCCTCGACACCCATTTTCCACAACTCATATCTATTTATTGGCATTAAAATCTATCTCTATACCACAGACCAGGGGTTCCCAAACTTTTTAGCTTGGGGGCCCAATAATATTTTTTGAAAAAATTCGAGGCCCACCCCGGAAAAAAAAATATATATATATATATATATATATATACTGAGCAAAAAGGAAAAAAAAACTTTTTACTGAAGGACCTTTAATTATTTATAGATATATTAACATGGCTGTTCAAACTTAATGAGATTTCTGATATTGTTTGTCAATATCGGGAACGAAACTTGACAATTTCAGACTTGAGTCACTCTCCACGTTTAACTTATTTCTATGCTTATTTTTCAAATAAACTAAAGTAGAAAACGCTCTTCACACAGATAAGTAGCTGAAAATCCCATCAATTGCGTCAGTGCAGTTTTGCCAATTGCGAGATAGTCTTTTCGCACATTTATCCAAAAAGGAATCAATGGGGTCATTTTAAAACTTGATTTCAGATCCTGATCACAAGACAGTTAGTTCAATTAAAGAGACCTCTTCACTTGAAGATGTGTTATTTATTTATTTTTTTCAAGTTATCTTCATGAAAAGGATTTCTGATCCATTGGATTTCGCCTTCAATTTGAGGGAACTAGTTTCTAAAAAAAAAATATGAAAAGACTTTGTTTCTTACTGTGATTTCTCAGTCCAAAAATAAAAAGTTAAAACACAAAGCAAAAAAAAAAAAGTGATGAGACCAGTAATTGAAATAAATGTTGATAAATATTTATTAAAATTAAACTACCTGAGGTTGGAAGCCAAAGATGAGAGGTGATCTTTTATGGTTGCAGCTGTTGTTTCATCAATTTTGACTTCGTTGGTTTCAAGGAAATCACGTAGGACAGGAAATACGTCGAAAGAATTTTTTTTTTTTTTTTCAATTTATTTAGCCCATCGTTGAAGTTTTATTATCATTGCCTCTATTTTGTCTTGTACAAGAAACTTATGAATATCCTTGCCCTGAAGAGTTAGATTAAGAGTGTTGAGGGCACCAACAATATCTGCCAAATACTCCAACCGCTTTAACCAGTTTTCATCGGTCACACAGTCCAAGAAAGAACTTGCACTGCCATCATGAGAAAAACCCAGAGTTCATCACGAAGTTCAAACAATCTTGATTAACATCTCACGATATCCACCGAACTTCACAGTGAAGTAGAAGCTATTTGTGTTGACTGTCCATTTCATCACACAAAAAACTGAAAAGTCTCGAGTTTTTCGGACTTGCTTTGATAAAGTTGACGATTTTTACTGTATCGTCAAGAGTTTTTTTCAGACACTCGCCCAAACCTTTAAATGCAAGAGCTTCTCTATGTATGCTGCAATGTGTCCATTTGACGAAGGGAGCTACTGACCTAACTCTGGCGATTAACCCCCCTATGAATACCAGACATAGCTCTTGCCCCGTCAGTTGTCAAACCTATACAATTTGACCGATCTAATTAATGTTCTGTTATAAAATTGTCAAGCGACTTGTAAATAAATTTAAAAAATAAATTATAAAATAATTGAATCACTAAATTTACACTATCCAAGAGAATGCCTAAATTATCGCGAGGACCGATTTATTAATATCGTACTTATTTCGCAATATTTTGATATTATTTCTTGAGTTCCGGCCAGTATCCGCGGCCCAGTAGCGAGCTGCCTGCAGCCCACAAGTGGGCCGCGGCCCAGCTGTTGGGAACCGCTGCCATAGACGATCAGTGACGGAGTCAACATTTTCAAATATAAACTCAAAAACTTTGCTCTGCAGTACATATTCACTGGACGAGTTTTCATACTCAAATTGATAATATTTTTATTTTAATTTGTATCACATACACTTACCTTGACATGATGTATATCATGCTTTCTACTTCTCACTTGTATATCATGCTTTTACCTTCTTACTGCCATGAGGCTGCCGGTGCCCTCACAGGTTTCCAGGCAATCACTGCATTAAAATTAATTTTTGCATCATACATGAGTTATTATTGTCTATGCATTACCAATGTATCCAGGCATGGTCTGGTCGCTAAAGCTGGATTCACATGGAGCGGAACGAGCACAGAAGGATGGAAAAACCAGTGGAGGGGGTGGCGGAGTCGGAAAGAGTGTTCACATGAAGCGGTCTCCATGGTGAACCACTACCTTCCTACTGAAAGCCTCTCTGACCTGAAACCTCCATTTGTGGATATCAACATTCCTGTCCACTGTGCTTGCGCGGAGCTCGACGGACCGGAATCGGTATGAAAATGTCTACCACCGACCGCTGTCCGCCTCTTAGGACATCATGTTGGCCACCCTCCTCAACTGTTGACCCAACAGCCAATCAGATTTCGTTCCGTCCTTCCGCTTTCCACACTCGTTCTGCTCCTATGTGAATCCAGCTTAAGTTAGAGCATCTGAAGCGATTTTATTGTCCCTAATGTGTGGTGAGTTACCTACTGTGCCATGAGGTCGCCAGCAGCCTCAGCTTCCTTGTATGATGTAGTACCTAGGTGACAGTGAGTGCTTATACCAGTGACCTCATGGCACACAAGTTGATTTTTTCTGAGTCCACCGGCGACCTCATGACACCCAAGATAACTGTTTCCTTCATGTGCTTTGATGGCTGCCAGTGACCTCAGGGGGTTATGTGTGTATGCTTGATGCATAATGAAAAACACATTAATTTTATAAAAAGTTATAAAAATTATTGCTCGCATAAAATTACTACCTCCTGGCACAGATGGATAATTTTCCCATTTTAGGCTCTGGCAGTGAGAAGGTTAAGGTCAATAAATATATTATTTCGACCGTAATATCTGGATCTTCCCTCGATACTCTTCATAGTGATGTCACTGGCACCGTTGAAGTTGTTGAAGTGCTATCTTGTATTATAATTCTAAATGAAGACCCAATCATTAGACTTCCGACTGAATGAGAAAATCGAGCAACACATTAACTTTTTGGGAGTCATAAGAGTTTTTGTTCTTCCCGAAACTATTTTCCCCCGTTAACGCGTAGAGTAGCGTCCAGAGCAAGCAACTGCAGATGTTAGCTCTTCACGTATTGCTACTCGTACACGCGAATAACCAAATGCTATCGTCATGTTGAAGTCCCTTTATCATTTCAATACCAACGATTCTCTTGAATTTGAGATCGAGTAGAAGTTTCAATTCGTTTTACTATCGGCTTTACTAGCTATCTACTTAGGCAAGGGGTAACTAGCTTAGAGTAAATAGTAAAAAGTAAAACAGACCGAGTCCCGGGAAGAGATATTATCCTCCTAGCTACAGAATTTGCCATCGGCCATACCGTACTCCGTTGAATAGGTACATCAACTCTCGTCTGGTCACCGAAGTTAAGCAACGTCGGGGTTGGTTAGTACGCGGATGGGTGACTGTCTAGGAACGCTGCGAAAGGCATCTTTTTTGCCTCTTCTATTATTCAATTTTTCATCCCTCAACCCCAATTTTACTTAATCAGGCGTTCGTTTTGAGTGCCTCCCCTACTTTATCAAATCGTCATTTCCAAGTTCAGAGCAGATAGGTACAAAGAACCAACCTACTCAAAATGGCATTGAACTGACCACAGCTTTTCCATACAAACTTATTATTTAAATTCAAACCTGCTCGTTGTCAAAATCTTTTCATGTTGATCGATGCAACTTTGCTGTACGAAATTTACATGCAAATGCCCACGAAGAATACACTATTTAAGTAGGTACTATAAAATCGTAAAAGTATCGACAACTGCATTCACTCCCGTGTAACTGAACAGGATATCAGGCTGTCGGAGTACGTTGTTCAATTTAATAGTACAATTGTTATTATAGGTTTTTACTTTTTTTGACAAAGTGTGGAAATCGCAAACGTTATTACCCGGCAGCAGAGGAAGAACCAATATTATTAAACTGAGGTTACCTTTGGGTAAAGGTATGCTGACTTCACGGTACCACGAATGGTCTCCTGTATACGTGAAAAGAGGCACACATAGTTTTTCCTGTTAAACGCGAAAATTGACGCAAACGCTCTTTTTGCGTGTACGCGGAAAGATTTACGGAAATAACAAAAATACTCTATCATTGACAATAGATTGTCGTGGCGTACTCGTGTAGAACATCTTGTTCTCAAGCTCGCCTTCGTGCTGTTCATGCTGCGTCGCCTTATATCTGGGATTCGCCTTTCCGATTGCCTCCCAGATCAAATACCTACACTTCCAATTAATGTGAATTGGAGGAATTGAATGTACCTGTTTGATTCATTTCTTCAAGCGTTATCTACTCTATTTTATCCATATAGCGTTCCTGATTTTCGTACTACCTCACATAGACCCTTACATGGAAAATAATGATAAATTTTTCATTGTCATCAAACATCATCAACACAAACGATAGAGCAAACGCCATTTTAGCAATTCATGCGAGGAATAGGACTAGAGGGCCACAGCGCCCCCGACCGGCCCAGACCCTCCCACCATGGCGGCTCATTGCTGAACAGGCAGCCCTAAAAAGTGACAAAGGTCACTCTAACCCGGGAAAAACGCCAAGACGGCCACCCCAGGCCGCCCGGAGCACCCAGGCCACACATTAGCAACAACACAATCCTCCCACAGTCACAAAAATAAATAACATTCACTCCGATTCAACATTCCCCAAAACTTAATATCACAAACACAAATATACATCTATCTACGCAAAGACTGTGTCTTGCCTGGCCCCTTTTCAGAAAGCTCAATCTTGTAACCCTACCTGCTCTTTACATGCTGGCTCTGCTTGAATTAAGTTGAAACCACCGTCATTTCCCTGTCAAGGGGACTCTCACCAGTAATGTGTACAAGGTCAAGATGATATTCTCACTCCCGACTACTGTCTATTTCCCGGAATGTTAGGCATGAATTTCATGGATTGATTGCATTGTCACCTTACTCCATCAATGTCATCACCAACGACTATTCATGGTTTTGAATTTATGGAATTTATAATGTCATTCTTATATTTATTATCTCAATTCTTTGCTACTTAGTTATGTATGCTATAAACTTTATGTATGATTGCAATGAAAACATCTTTGGATTTCGATTAAAAAAAAAAAAAAAAAAAACAAGTTCAAGCCCGCCCTCACGCACCAGATAATAGAGAGTTCCTAGCAGATCCGTAAAACACAATAGAGACTTTTTGGTGCTCGACGACTAGGAAACCGTGGTCATTGAGCTGAGGGGAGCACCTGGATGCTAACACTTCCATGACGAATTGCTTCAAGAACACCGACTGTTGAAGTCACGTTTAACGTGGCTTCACCATTGATGAGTAGTTGGAATTGTTGGTTATTCAAACGGAACGTTTACTTCAACCAATTGTATTCTATATCTCCTTACTGTATTCTGTATCTCCTACCTACTTACTTTACTCTGTGGAAAAGTTTTGATTGTTGACTGTTGTCCCGACATACCAAATATAGGTTCAACATCGGTTAACCTGTTTGGGTAAGCCAATCTCCTCAGCATAACACAAAGGGATTTTAGGCCACATATCCGGTACCCTCCTGGAAGTACCAATTCTTCTGGTATTTCCAGAGCAATTCTCAATATAGGCAAATCAGGCCTTCGGAATCTAAACATATTGAAAATTTCTTCATCTCTCCACATGTTCAAATCAAAGTGACCGTATCTATCACTTCTCAACTGTGGGGTCCTTCGAGTAGCATACAACTCCAAATACCGGTCCATTGCTTCATCCATCTCGTTTTCATCAACGACACCTTCATTGAAAAGGCGAACGAACAATTCGAGTTCATCCATAATCAAAATTACAGAATACAGGAAAGACGGATAAAACAAAAGTGATTAAAACGGATAGACTGAAAACTGAAATAACAACGAGTAGGTAAACTGGGTTATAAATGAGTAAGGTTATATATCGTCCCGTTCGTCACGAAAAGACGCTGCGGGAAACCGATTTCGCACGGTTTGTCACACCGGCTACTTGACGCACTGTACGTCACGCATGCGCAGTCTGCATTTTTCTCCATACGGTACCGGCTGCTTCGTCGTTTAAAGACTTGATGTGACTTTAAGGTTCGGTAAAGTTTCTCGTTACTGCACGCCGCATTGAGACCAATGGATCTCTAGGAACTCTAATGAGAACTTCACTATCAGGATCGACAATCATTGTGATTTAATCGTAATCGAGTACTCGATTAAACGATTAACATTTTAAATCAAATTCGAAAGAGTAATTAACAATTTAACCAAAATCGCCACCGTGAATACGATTAAAATCTTAATCGCCAGTATGATTATGATTAAAATTGTATTCACGAATATTATAATGATTGCCATTAAGCAACACAATTTACACGTTAAGCGAGGAAAAAAAGAAACATTTTTTTTAAATCCAGGTTGAAAATGCGATATTTTTTTCCAAACAATTTCAACTTTTTCCTGAAAATTCTCTCCTTTTTTCAAACAATTCGAACTTGAAAAAAACAAAAAAATCTGATTTTGTCCATTATTTCCAATAATTCTTTTGTGATGGCATGAAAAACCATTTTTGTAAAAAGTTCGAATTGTTTGACAAAAAAAATTTAAAAAAAAAAACGAAATTTTCAGGAAAAAGTTGAAATTGTTTGAAAAATGTGAAATAATCGCATAAAAAAAAGTGTTTTTCAATAGATACGATTTAAAAAAAAAAAAAAAAAACGCATTTTTGTCCTCGATTAACATGTAAATCGGGTTGTGCAATGGCGATTATTATAAATAATCATGTTGGGGATTAAGATTTTAATCGTAATCATCCTCGCGATTAAGATTTTAATTGTATTGACGGAGACGATTTTGATTAAATTCTTAGGACCGCTTTATCAATGGCTGGTTAGCACGATTTACAGGACTGATTAGGAATGATCAAGCGGTTAAGTACGAAGTTGCCTTCATCAACCGCCGGTTAAACCCTAAGTGATGACTAAGTTTAGTCAACGCATCGAGGCTCGGTTACGCAATAATCACTCGACTAATATTATTGACTAATATTTTACCTGTCTCTATTCAAGAAGTTGGTTCTGCTTACGAAAACTGCATAAGTGTTTTTCAATTTTATTTGTTTATTTTTTATTTTACTTTACTGTTTTTACTTTTTTATTTATTTATTTCCAATTTTGGTGAGCTCGAGACCAACCTCAGGTTGGAAAGAAAGAATTATTGTTCTCGAGATAATACCCCCCCCCCCCCCCCTCCCAAGGTTCTAGCATTTTAAAATATTTTGAAGAGAGGGAGAATGGTCAATTTCAAAGGATTATTATTGAAAATAAAACACCAAAACGAGGCTTGTTGCTTGCCAGGTGTTTCAATCAAAGCTTCATAATATATCATAAATATCTCTTCAATCCACATTTCGAACGAACCAGTACGTTCCAGAAGGTTCTCAAGCTCTCAAGCAGTACCTGAGTTTGGGACTGTATCGCATTAGCAAACTCCTTACAAGTTGAGAAACTCTGTGGTGAGTGATTGGTTTGAAGAGCGCTTTTCCCTATTGATTAGGAGTACTTATTGAGTACGTAAAACGATCATCGATCTATTATGTAAACTGCGTACCGCTCATGTAAACACACCAACACAAAACACAGCCAACGCGAAAAATAGAATGATGAGCAAGATAAACGTCTATTTACATCGATATTGTTTATAACTGAGAGATAAAGCCCATGAATAATCGATTAACGTAACTTCGATATTATTTTCTGGGTCTAGGGACAGCACACGGGCGCTCAACCTCTTAGTCAGCGGTTCCTCCCTAAATGATAAAGGTGTCTGCTGCCCCCACTGACTAGCCCTAACAGCTGACTTACTAGTGAGGGATTTAGTCAGGGAATTGGTTAAGCAGCCTTTACTCTTTCAAATTTGATTAGCGATTTCAATCGTTTAATGTACACGATCTTAATTGTAATCTTCGATTTGATTTTGCCCATGTTTGATTTGCTCTCTGTGGAACCTAGGTGTGCCTGAGACATGTTGCATTTCTTGGGAAGTGTCCCCCCCCCCCCCCGTCATGGGGGAGTTTTGCCGGGCACACTTTGGACCGGCTCAGCTCCCCGATGACACCGTCTCGAGCATTTTGAATGATATGAACTGGATGCCCCTGGCTAGTTTCTTAGTTTCTGTCAGGTCCCGTGGTCGTATAGGGAGGAGCTGGTTGGACAATTTAATTGGAACTAAATTTGTATTTATTCGCCAATTTATGATAGTTTTACACCCATCTACTTTATATTTTTTGTGTTACATATGGGTAACTCTACTATGTACTTATATCAGTGTATTCTTTCGCAGACAGGCATAGCCCATTTTTTAATCATGTATATATATATATAAATTTTTTTTTTTTCGACTACTTCTTCACTAGAGCTGACGACGCCGAAACGGCGAACTATTCTCTCAATTTCGTAAGTCATATTTATGTGTTTCCTATATTTTCCAACCATCTGTACTTAATACCTCAAATTAATATTACACGCGAGTGTTTTCATCCTTCATCAAAACTTTATATATATATATATATATATATATTCATCGAATAATAGGTACAAATTTAAACACAGATATAGAAATAATCAACGTTTCGCTATTTTGCGTTATCAAGATTAATGAAGAAAAAGGTGTTTTTATGTTGTCGGTGTTTGGGTAGTCTTGATCACCTGATAAGTATTGTGGGTTGTGTTGGAGTTCAATTTTGAGTCAACAATAATTTTTGGTGAAAACATTTTTCAGGTCAACGAATTTTTCAAATTTAAAAAAATGTTGTTTTTCCTCGGGGGAATCAGCCATAAGAGTTCAGGCCCGGCGGCTTGAGAGCACCCAGAACCCCAATTCGAGCTTGCTCTGCATAGTGAAGAAGCAGTGGATTCCCTTCCCGCAGTCTCTTGAGCCTTGAAAAAACTATAAAACTATGACAACAAACAATATGCTGAGGGCAGGATTCTTAGTTTACTGCCCTCAGCATATTGTTTGTTGCCATAGTTTTATCACACATTGCTTATAAACTACAACATGATCTACAATATAGAATGAAATAGGACAATAACATCCCTCAGCCCTGAAGATGTCTAATAAATAGGACGAAACGTTGGCGTAAGGAAAAAAACCTGATTTATTGACCAACCCTCGAGAACCTTAACACCTTGTTTTAAGAAGAAGTGGTCGAGTACTCAACATATTATCTATATACATATATATATATATATATATATATATATATATATATATATATATATATATACTCTTCATTGAGAGATAAAACAAGAGGTTTAAAGATGGACTTACGTCAGACGTTTCGCGAGGATGCTTTATCAGTGACTGAAGTCTTCCACCGACGACCTCGAGCTCCCACGGTGTTGAGTGTGGAAGAGGGGATCGAGGGAGGTTCAGCGGACATCAGTGGAAAGGAAAGAAGAGGAGCAGAGGTTACTGGGTGATAAGTTAGGGCAAAACCAAGGGACAATTGTGTGATTGCGGGTGGTGTGTGTGTAAAAAATAATAATTCAACAGTTTAAAATCACTAAATTAAAACAGGTAAAAGTAAATAGGTAAATAAAAACAGTTATAAATAAATAAATAAATAAATAAAAGAAGAAAAACAGCTATAAATAAATAAATAAAAAAAGAAAGGGTTGAAGCGCCCGCCTACCGGTTAGTGTTTAGCCCAGGTGGGCGCAATGCACCTAGGAGCCACCGGTATGCTTTTTCTTTTATTTGTACGTCCGTGTCGGATGCATCATCCGGCAGGCGGGCGAGTACACGGAGTTTATAACACTCCTCCAGCCCCTGCTGCCCATGGACAGCTATGTGCTGAGGAACCTTCTTGAGGGCACCACGTCGGAACTCGTGCCTATAATTGTTCATCCTGATATTGAGCTGCGTGACGGTCTTCCCAACGTAGAACGAGTCGCAGCTTCGGCACTCCAGCATGTAGATTACATTCTTGGTATTGCAATCAGACGCATCACCGGTCGACCTGTACGTGAACGGGGTGTTCACTGAAGAGAATTCGGCCCCCGACTCCACCATCCCACACAGCTTGCACCTACGCTTTCCGCAAGGGAATAAACCGGATGGCCCAGCTCGTCTAGCTTGTGGGGGAAACGTTTTATGAGAGAATATGTTCTCAAGCGTCAGCGATCCCCGGTACGACACCAAAAAAGGCCTGGGGAAGATGTCTCTGGTGGCTTCACTTTCCAATAGGATAGGGTGTAGCTCCCTCAAGAAGGTATTCACTCGCTGGATGCCAGGGAAGAATGCCGTTACCAGAAATGGCCCCACTTGCTCTCTCTGGTCCGTGGGAGGCTGGTACCTAACAGTGGCTGGTACGATTCTATCTCTTAGGTGACGTTGGGGATATCCTCTTTCCAGGAGGCGTGCCTCCAAATCCGATAGATAGGAGCGGAGGTCCTCTGCACGGCTGCAAATTCTGTGGGCACGAATAGATAATGACCGTGGAATCGATTTTTTTATGTGTGGGGCGTGGCAGCTATCATACTGGAGGTAAAGTTGGGCGTTCGTCTCCTTCGTATGAACCTTTGTATGGAAAATGCCCCCTGTCAGATTTATATCAACATCGAGGAACGTCGAATGGGTGAGCGATTGCTTATGCGTGAAAGTGACTGAAAATGAGGTATTTAGTTGTTGGAGGAAAGAGCTAAGATTAGTCGGACCATGAGTCCATAACATAAAAATGTCGTCAATAAATCTATACCACATGTATGGCTTGAGTGTACGACTTGGGCCCCTCCTCATTAGAAATCTATGCTCCAGGTCAGCCATGAACAAATTGGCATAGGATGGCGCCATCTTGGTACCCATGGCAGTCCCTTTAGTTTGGAGATAGTATTGCCCATTGAAAACGAAGTAGTTCATGGTGAGGACGAACTCCGCAAGCTTTAGCAGAAAGGACGTTGATGGGGAGTGTGGTTGAGATCGCAGGTTAAGGAAGTGCTCTAGTGCGGCTAAGCCCTCGGTGTGTGGAATTGAGCTATACAGAGAGTTAACATCGATGGTCACCATCAACGGCTCATGCAAGAAATTATCCGGGAGGGTAGTGGCATGGAGGATCCTCAAGAAATCGTATGTGTCACGGATATAGGAGGGTTGTTCCATGACCAGTGGCTGGAGGCAGGAATCAACATATGCCGAGATACGCTCAGTAAGACAGCCCGAACTTGAAACTATTGGCCTTCCAGGTGGAGGGTTATGAGGCATTTGGTAGGGCTTGTGGATTTTGGGTAGAGTGTAGAACACTGACGTCCGAGATTTGGTTGGTAGGAGTAGAGCGACATCTTGGGAAGACAATCCCTCCCCGGGCCCATGTGCTTCTAGATAGGAACTTATCACACGTCTGAAACCTTCAGTGGGGTCCTCCTGAAGTGGCATGTACGATTCCCTATCGCTCAATAGGCGTTCAACCTCGCATTGATAGTCGCTTGTATTCATGATGACAACAGTAGACCCCTTGTCTGCTGGCATAATTTTAATGGTGGGATCAGATTTTAGGTTGTTCAAAGCAGACCTTTCCTGCCCCTGGAGGTTTTGTGCTGGATTGAGTGAATTCAGAAAAACGGGGTCACTCACTTTCCTCAATAATGTGTCAATAAAACGTTCAAGGGGGTGTGACAAGGGAAGTGGGGGTTCCGGCTCAAAAGCTGTGGACAATCTGAAAGGGCGGAGTGCCGGATGTAGGTTATCCTCCGCTGCCGCATCTGGATTCAAGTGCCAGAAGTATTTCCAGCGTAGGGACCTGGCAAACCTATGAGCGTCTTCAAGAAGCCGGACATGGTCAACTCTAGGGGTTGGTGAAAACGATAGACCCCTTGATAAGAGCCCTGTTTCCGCTGGTGTCAGGGGTCGTGTAGACAGGTTCTTTATAGCATCAGGGCAGATACGTTGCCGCTCCATCCGTTCAGGTACTGCTTGTGGGCATACATTGCCGACCGAAATTCTAGTTCTTGATATCTCGGACATATTACTCGGGGCATTTGGATGGTATGGTAACACTGGCGGTAGTCCCAAAGGCAATATACGAGAAGCACTGGCGTTCCGTCTGTGCTGGGAGGTATCAGAATTTATCGAAGATCTCGCCAATTCTATCAGCTTCCTTGCTTTGCCATGCCTAAGTATGATTAGGTGCTCATTTGCCCTTTGAAGTAAGACGTTAACACGATTTCTGAGATTGGAAACTCTCAGACAAATTCTAATGAGAGGTAGTAGATTTTCTGATACGTATCTACTCCTCAAGTTGATGTAGGACTGCAATGTAAGGGCTAGTAGCTGAAAGGAAGCCATGTCCCCGAATTTCTGGATAGAACTCCTTATAGCTGGCGGGCAAGCTGCGCTAGGCATTTTCAAGGTCAAACCCCTAGGGACCATGCCATAATTAACGCAAACTCCCAAGAATTCTATGTGGGAAGTACATTTCGCCACCTGGAATGCATAATAATGCAATTGGTCTACCCAGTACTGACATTGCTGTTCCATCGCGCTCCTATACCAGACTGTATCGACAATCAAGAGTAATTGGAATCAACAGTAGAGAAGACGGAAATTAAAAAACAAATAAATGGAGGAAACCCAGAAATAATGAAATTGGAAATGTAAAAGCGGTTAAAAGGTAGATCTAAACTGACGTGCGAACTGAAGGTTCTATTGTGCGGGAGATATATGCATAATGAACAACTGAAAAACTAAAAGTGTAAAATTGAACTTGTGGTTAGTGGTTTGAATGAATGTAAAACTATTAAGTGTATTCGGGTATTCTATTATGAGAATGGAACAGAATGAACGGAAAAGGATTATGTTCTTGAAATTGGAAAGGAAGGAAGGCGTGGAAAAAAGAGGATGTTTTTAGGGTAATAACACGGAAAGAATGTATACAGTTACTGAAATTGCGCTACGGCGCTTGACTCACGTTGAAACTGTTCGCGTGAACTATATACTCTTCATTGAGAGATAAAACAAGAGGTTTATAGATGGACTTACGTCAGACGTTTCGCGAGGATGCTTTATCAGTGACTGAAGTCTTCCACCAACGACCTCGAGCTCCCACGGTGTTGAGTGTGGAAGAGGGGATCGAGGGAGGTTCAGCGGACATCAGTGGAAAGGAAAGAAGAGGAGCAGAGGTTACTGGGTGATAAGTTAGGGCAAAACCAAGGGACAATTGTGTGATTGCGGGTGGTGTGTGTGTAAAAAATAATAATTCAACAGTTTAAAATCACTAAATTAAAACAGGTAAAAGTAAATAGGTAAATAAAAACCATCCACATATATATTCATATTTGTGCTACGCTGTAATAATTTATAAAAATACATGTTTTCTATCTATCGATCATTGAATTTTCACAGGTGATCTGAGAGAGTTTTATACAACTCCCATCGACACTACTCTACCACTTGACAAAATGAAGACAGCTGACCTCCCACCTAACCTGCACATTCAATTAGAACCAATAAGGTTTCATCCAGGTAAATACAATTATTCCCGTTTCTAGAATATCAGGATGAGTTGGTTTTTCTAGATTGAAGTAGTGTAGCCTCAATATAGAAGATCCCACAAGTAATGATAATTAATGATTATTGATTCCACAATCAATTGAACAAGAAAGAAGCTGTAAGCTTCGTTCTCAGTGGGCTTTCTGGGCAAGCGCAGTCGAGGTTTGTTGTTCGCAGTGCCAGAACGCCCAGTTCCGGAACGCCAAGAATGCCGAGTCCGGCGTTCGCACTGTTTTGCGTACCCAGTTCCGAACGGTTCTGACAGTCCCCGTTTTTTTTCCGGAACTGTCAGAACTCGAACGCAAGGACGTAGTTAACGCATGGGCATTTCACAATTTTTCGGATCTTGTGGAGTGAACAACTCTCTTCTTCTTCATCGAAATCATACTTTAGTCTCTATACGTTAGTATAAGTACCTATCTATTTATGATCGAAATGTCAACTAGCTCGTCAAGTTCGGAAAGCGATAGTTTCGACGATGGTGTTTTGGTTTGTAAATGATGAGGACAAGATTGGAGTAATAGTTGGATCTCGTCTACATCCACGAAACTCAAATTTTTTCGAGTATACTCCTTAGTAATCGAGGAATTTTTCATTTTTATTGCTGTGGGGTAATAGTTGAGTAATATTCATGGGCATAATAAGTAATACATTTAAGGGCACTAAAAATATTCTAAAAAGGAGCACCAGAAGGTAACATGAGTTGAGTGAGGTTACAAACTACAACACAGATTATTCCACTTCCGAGTTCTGAAATCATTCACAGTGCAGAATGCGGTTCTACAAGTCCCGGAACGCCCCGGGATTTTCCGTCCCAGTTCTGATGAGCTTGAGAACTGCTAGAACGCGCACTGAGAACGAAGCTGTACGTGTCTCGGGTCCATGAACTTGGACTCTTTAAATGTTATAATGTTTTATTAGGTAGTTTTGAAAATGAATTTACTCTTCTGACTGTGACTAATTAGTGTGTTTTAGGCCCACTTTCACCAAAAACTTATTTAACGGAGATTGGCCAAACTCCATGAAGAATAATCTCGAGAATTAAACCTTGGCGTCTTTCACCAACCCATAACTCGTTTCTGCTAGTATTAAATCTAAAGGGTTATTTCAGTATTGTTTCGACAGCCTGATGATGATGTCTTTGCATTGAAAGCGCTCACCCCCAGTGCTCGGCTTGCTATTGACAAAGGATTCCCCCTAAAGGTACATAAATGGTTGTTTACACTGAGTTTGGAATAAAGGAATTTACACTGACACATAGACGGGAATTGAGTCTGAGTGGGCCCCTAAGTGTATCGATAAGGGAATTCATGCACTCTGTGCGATTCATAGACGTGATTTGAGGGCGACCCTGAGGGTGCACTGAGTGTGCAACCTAAGTGCACGTGCAACCTAAGTGCACACTCAACGGGATTCATAAACAAAAAATGGCGTTGAGGTGAGTATCACCCTCAGCTCAATGGTGTAAAATCCTGAGTGACGGCAGGAGGTCACTTAAGTGCGTCAACTGATAACTTTTATTATTATTTTCTCGTAGGTATAGGAATAGGTAATATAGTAGAACATACATCGTTTATTTAAGTTCGGAGTTAATTCAAAAACGTCATAAGAGTACGCACACATAAGAGTAGTTAGGCTGTTCCTAAACTGTAGTTAGGTACATGTTTGATGTGACAGATCCCATTCGAATGCCACACAATCAACAACGAAATATTTCGCAAACTATTCCGATTCGGGAAAGATACAGTCATGAACAACTACGAACCTTTAGGAGCCTAAAATAAATGGACAGGATTTATAACTAGGTACCACAGCTAATAGTGCTGGTCGCTCTTTGGTTTTATGCGATCTCTTCATACCAAGTTTGTTGTGCACGATTTTCCGATTCATCTCGGTTTGTGGAATGAGTTGGTGGTAGGTACCTACCTTTCATTCATCAGGATGTACAATCAATGAGAGTTCCAAGAAAATGTGATTGCTTGCAGCTCTTCCAAAACCTCACGTCTTCTTTTTGTCCAACAGTCTCATTATACCATAACTCTTCTGATTTTCAACTACATAATATCTGTTCTTCAAAACTAACTGGCGAATCAATGTTTTCTCATTTTCTCACTTCTTTTTCGTCGCAACTCTATACATAATTATACAATTCAATACTACAAATCAATAGGTAATAAACACAAATTATCAGCACTTCAACAAACAAGCAACAAGGATTCACTTCAACTTATGGCTGCCCCCGATCCAGGCGGGAGGACCAATAACTTTGGTCTTTGTCTGATTAGGTCTATGTTCTGTCTCACCAAGGAACAAGGATAATAGCTTAAAAAGCAAAAACACAAAGAAAAGTGTAACCTTTGAGAACTGTTATTGATCAGTGCGGAATGTGAGAGGGAATTTTCCCGTCCTTTTTTCCTCAAACCAGGGAAAATTCCCCTAGATCGTACTGCCAGGGCTGCCAACTTATGTTGAAAAAGCGTTGAGTGTCCCCAGAGTGCACTGTTGAGCTCCTGTAATCTGAGTGTGCCCCTAACTGTTGAGTGAGCCACCCCACTCAACTATGAATTCGAACTGGTGAGTTGAGGGTGACCCTCCATTTAGGTGAGTGCGAGTGAACACACACACTCAGGCTTTGTCTATGAATTCCACCCTTACATATGGTTGTTTACACTGAGTTTGGAATAAGGGAGTTTCCCTCACGGAGTTAAGACAAACTGTTCAATATAATTAACTAAGAAGTTAACATTTTAACAAGAACATTTTAAGCACCGGGACAATAAATCAGCTGATGTCATGACCAACACTTTACAAGGGATTGCTATTAATCACCTTATTATAGCGTGCTATCACCATCTATTATATGGAGATGTACAAATGTGCAGATGTTTCTTCACGTTTCTGCTTTACCGTGCATAAAAGAATCCAGTTTCGAAAAATAGCGGGAACAATTTTACCGTTAGCATCCGTTAGCCCTATCCGGGTCCTCTTTTGCCAGCTGTTGGGTCGTTAAGCCATCTTGTTTTTTTCACGTACTCATTTGCTCACCACAGAGCGCAATTTTAATCTAGTTTTCCCGTTTTTTGAGACATTTTCGTTACAAGCGAGTGTATTAACTTTGGCGAACATATCAGTCTTCCATCCAGAATAATTTTTTCGTTGTGCAGAATTCGGATATTGTCGCAAATATACATTTTGTCCAACCGGCGTCGGATTCGCCTATCATCCTATATCACTTTTGTATTATAATTCATTAATTCGATTGTAAAAGTCATTTCCAACTTACCTGTTCAACGGGAACTCCAGATGAGAGTCAATGACTTCAAGGACGTTCAGAACTGGCGGATTTGCGAGTCGGAATCTCCACCGTAACTCGATTTTGTCCGATTCCTCGAAGTGCGGAATCCCCCATCAGATCTTCCTCGGGAATCTCAGAGGGCTATCCTCCTCATCGAGTAATCAAATATAAATCCAAGTACCGAATTGCATGAATGTATTGTAAATTAAAACTGTGAATCAACTTCTTGTGTGAATCAAACAAACAGCTGTTGGTATATGGCTATATTGCTCTATATCATTGTCACAGCTAAGTATGCGGCCAGAACGCAGATGCCTAGACGAAGGATGTCGATGTGGATAGCTATCGCGCTAGCCATCCATGTAAACAAATACGTATGTTTGAACGTGGTTGGTCAGAACAAGGAGGCAGGAGGAACGATGGCTTGCTGCAACATCGATGGTTTTGAATTCCAAAATAATTTAACCCTGGGAGGTCGTCCCATTTATCCATGCTCCCTCTTCTCTGATTGGCTCTTTCAAGGACGCACCTCCACTGCATGTTTCCGTTCTGTTTCACATTTCACAGCTGCTCCTCCCACTAGGTCTCACTCCAGCCCTCTTCAGCGACCGCTGCGTTCTGAACAAGGCAGGTACGAGGCTATATATCGATGGCTAGCACGGAATCCATTTACATCGAAACCCTAATGGAAATTAGCAAGTGTAGCTGGCCAGTTTTTGGGAGTTAAACCTTTTTGCGACGGGGTCCGCATATACGCGGAGCTACCTAGATATAGGGTCTGCATATATATACAGTTTGCTTTTCGTTTTGTTATGGCATCACTCCATTCATTTTTCCTCCCTTCATTCATGGTTTTTCGGACTCGGAGCAGTAGTTGGAAGACTTTGGACTGTGTTTACATTGAACATTCGACATTACTGGGCGGGGGAGGGAGGGTTTACCATTCTCCTCCCAGAAGCTCCAGTACCGCTTGCCCTTTTGTACGAGATTGTCTTGTATTATTCCATTCGTGTTATTTTCTGTGAAATGTCGCGAAGAAATCGCCGTGCTTTCACAGACGAAGAACTAATTGAACTTGTGACGGATTCCCTGACTTTGAAGTTGAATTATTTTGATTTTCGCCTCATTTTTGGAACAAAATTGTTTAGAAAAACGCTTGCATATAGAAAAATACTGGATATTTTTACGTGATTGAGTACTATATGGTGTAACAAACATTATCTCAAAATTTGGTGAATTTTGAACCTGTAATGCTTCTTAGAAGATAGGCGAAACGGAAGATTGCAAAAGCGCCAAATAAGTCAGGACAGGAGAGCTGTAGCTTTGTTTTCACTACTGCACCGGAGCTGGTTCAGTTCAGAGCGAGTGCAGGGCAAGGGTACCTCCATGGCTGTTCAGTTCAGATGGCAGCAGAAACGCTCAAGGACATATTTGGGGCAGTAACCATGGATACACAACGATACATGAAATGGAGTTGCGTCTCATTCTTATTCTTCGATTCTTATTCGACTTTCTCATGATTCACCCCCTTATAAGTATTTAGTTATTTCTATTTTATTAGTTTGCTTTTCTAAGCACCCGGACCTACCTAATAAAGGAATAGACAATTTAAATTGAAATCTTTTAAAAGCTCGAAAATCGCAGAATCGCTTGAATAAATACGACAAATGACTCGAAAACAGGCTTGAAATCAAAGGAAACCACAATTTGTAAGCTGTAAGGTTTTAGAAGTTTGAGGAAGGATAAATCAGGTTATCTAAAGTTCCAAAGAGCACATGCGCGGAGCAAGCTGCACCTCCTCTTCTGGCGGAGCAGGAAGTTCATGTTCGGATCATGTTCCTTGAGCAGCGGAAACACAGGACATCTTGCACCGAATATGAACCAACTAACTGCGGAAAAGCCATTATCTTACTCTTTCTTCACTGCGCAACCTGCACCTGAACCTGTTCGTTTCAGCAGTGGAAACAAAGCTTGTCTTGGTCCTTTAAATCCAGGACATGGGAGCCTCGTGGGCATTTTAAAGTCAGGCGCAAAAAGGTTAAGCTAAAGTCTTCTCAGAAGGGGTTCGAACTTATACAGCCCTCTTATGAATCCGCTTTTTAACCTGATCGCTCCCACGGCCGTGTTTAAGCGCAAAACAACAGCGTCGCCGTCTTACCAGGCCCGTGTTTAAGCGCAAAACTCCGATTCATCCCCTGGTCCCAGGGCCGTGTTTAAGGGCGAGCCGCACCATCACGCGATCTGAACTCGTCTGCCATCTATCTGCGAAGCTAATGAACTTATTTTACTACAATGTGTTTTAGCCATGGACTAACTAGCCGAAAATGGAACGCGGGATGGTAACGAAATGTGTGACGGATGATTTTCACGTACAACCGAGTCGTTGCTAGGGAAATGGTACTTCGTCGTTTTTCATCCCACAAAATTCGTTGACCATTCGTTCGAAAGCTCTCGATTTATCCAACAATATTATGTTAACTACTGCGAAGTGCGTGTCCAACAAACTGAGTTATGAGCATGGTTATATAAATAATTGTTTACACACAGGTGATCATTCTCAATAATTGATATTGTGAACATGATTGCAACCGCTTGTTAATTTCTGATGATTTCATTGAGCTTGTGTTTCGATGATTTGATTCATAGCAGGTGATCTGAGTATTACGAAAACGGTTTGATTTGTGAAGCGGAGGTTAAATAATTTGAATAGGTAATTTCTATACTTTACACTCTAGGAAGCTGTAATTTCGTTTGTAGCCTCTTTAGGACATTTACTTGACGATGCTCAGGGTCCGGATCAGATGTGTGGCTCTTAAAGCTAATTTCTATGCTTTACACTCTAGGAAGCTGTAATTTCGTATGTAGCCTCTTTAGGACATTTACTTGACGATGTCCAGGGTCCGGATCAGATGAGTGGCTTTTAAAGCTAATTTCTATACTTTACACTCTAGGAAGCTGTAATTTCGTATGTAGCCTCTTTAGGACATTTACTTGATAAATCGCTCTTGATTTATCACGAATTTATTTCGTATTGTTTTTCGTAGTTTCATACTATAACTATATAAATTGATGTTATAAATGAATAGTAAACAATGACGCTTGTTTGGTTGTCACTTGGTTGCGCGACAACGCAAACACATTCTGTGTTTCAATAATTTCGTCCGAAGTATGTAAATAGAGGTAACCGGGGGTCCAGGGGCTTGCCCCCTGGCGAGGCGCGGAGCGCAGAGTTTTAGATAGTGTTACTTGGGTATCCGAGAGACATCGTTGACGTTATAATCGGCCTTGTTAGTTTTAGTGTCACTCGGAAGATCGCAGAAAGATCAGAAAGTAAACATCAGAAAGAAATGAGAAAGAGGGATGGGAAACACTTATTCTTCTTTGCATAAACAATAAGCAACTATAGTGCATTCCGTTATCATATAAGCTGAATCGTAATCTTAATGACTATATTCAGATGTTGAATATAGAAATATATAAACAAAAAAGACAATGTAACTAGCGAAACATTGTTTGGTTATGAGTTATGATGAAACTTCACAAAGAAAAAAAAACGGGAAAAAACTTGTATTATTTCAAAGAAAAACATTAAGTGAACAATTTGCTTGTCTAAATGTAACATGAAGTATGACGGGATTGGCGAAAATAGAGGGGAGAACGCAGCGCGAAACCGTCGGGAAAAGGCTGAAATGAAAAAGCTTGGGCTGGAGGGTGAGACGGCACCACAGTGTCTCGGGCTGCAGCGGGAGACGGGCGCGCGATCGCTCGGTAGCTATCAGGTTAATTCCAATTATTTTCGAAATTTAACTCGTTTACATTTTTGGTGAAAGTGGGCTTTAATCTGTGAGGCCGAGAAAAATCGTATGTACCTATGAATAAATCGAAAATCTTGGCTTGCCATTCCAAAGAGCTTGGAAGGCTATATGTTGAACTCTCCTGATATAATTATGTAAGTGATATTTATTGCAACTTTCTAATTCATCTCTTTTATTGCCCAGACGAAGACAAGGTGTTCAACGGTCAGACTGCCTTCCCCAAGAGCAACACTCTGGTCACTGGCCTGCGCACGAAGCGCAAGTACAAAGGTCACAAACAAACGCACTTGTGGCCCATCGACTACTGAGCTGCTTAGGTCAATGAAGGAACTTATTATAACAATAATAGAACACAATACTTTACTTTACTTTGTAAATAAATTAATTTATTAGATCCAAAATCATTGCCTAAATTACTTTTACATCACATACACGTTTTCCTTAACTTATGAAATAGGTTGCATGACGCTTGCGCACAGCCGTGAAAGCCAACTCCAAAGCAATGAATGGGCTAATTTAAATTTAGTACCTAATGAGTGTCACAACACAGTAGTTGGACACAACTAGATACATCTAGATAACTCTAACATTAAAAAAAAAAAGAATTTTTTTTCCAAATAAATAACGATTCGTCAACTATAAAAATGACTTATTTCAATATTTTTACGACAAAAATATAACAGCACTTCTAACATAAACGCTATGTACAAAATGAAGCGAAGTGTCAGTTGTCTTTTACTCGAGTGACCCAGGAATACTTACCATTTCCAACTCTTCTGACGGCTGGTGTCCATTTGAATTACTTTTGAAATTTGAAAATCCCCTTTTTCAAACCTTTGCTGTCTCCAGGCTGAAAAATAAGGAATGCATTCAAGTTAGTTATTACGGGGTAGCCAATTAAGGACTTTCCGTGCATAACCCAAATAAATCTTATATTAGTACTGGGAATTATAGTCATAACATTTTTGATAATAATAATTAGGCATCAAATTATTGTTTTAACAAATCGAAGCTTCAAAACTTTCAAAAATGACATCCTTACAAGGGTAAACACCATTTTGTCGAGGTAATTACACATTTTTGTCATAGTGACGAGTAAACTTTACGAATAGGTGAGACAGGGAGGTACATCTACCTACTTTTCGTATATTATAACTAGTTGTTCATGTACTTCCATAGAAAAAAAAACCGAAGTAGATACCTAATTAACTTTTTTTGTCCCTGCAATTTGCGTAACTGCAAAACTCGCGCAATTACTGCATTGACTGTCTTTATGAAGTCTAACTTTCAGAAGAATGAATTTCAAGGTTTTTGCCTTTACAACTGGTTTTTAATCCATGTTGCGCATTTCCTGATTCGATATTCAGCAAACCTGCTCATCAGCAATTTTATTCATTGGTAGAGCAACAACCTACCTATTTTGTTGACTTATAACCAACAGTGAATGTGGTAGGCTGTTCTTACCTACCTATCCAAGTTTAATTTCTTGGTATAGCAACAACTGCCTTGCTTACTTCGGCAAGGTGAATGTGGTAGGCTGTTCTTACCTACCTATCTAAGTTTAATTTCTTGGTATAGCAACAACTGCCTTGCTTACTTCGGCAAGGTGAATGTGGTAGGCTGTTCTTACCTACCTATCTAAGTTTAATTTCTTGGTATAGCAACAACTGCCTTGCTTACTTCGGCTAGCTATTAAATCTATCCTTTTATTCATTCAATATAACAGGTAAAGCTGTGTCAGTTGTAGTAATACGATAAAACGCGTGGAAGTATACCTAATGAAACTAACTGCCTGCCTATATAACACAGTACAGACATCTGAGGAATTTTCAATTATTTTTTAGGTTATTTATTCTCAAAGCCTTTCTTTCAGTCTTCTTTCATTTCTTTTTTCAGTCACTGATTAACTATAATAGTTAATACCTAGTTCAAATGAAAACTCGTTCGCCATTAGATCAGCATCGTTGGGTACAACGTATAATCACGCTGGCAGGCATGATTATTACGACCATTTAGTTGAATTGAAACTTTATAGTATTTACTACAATACGAAACTGTTGGAAAATTGTATAGCCACGTATTATGTTGGCGTAAGACAGCATACTTCTTGTTAAAATTGGTTGGTTGTGATTTACTGATATCTGCCAGATCAAGGACACAAATCTACTCCAGAAGTGACGTCACGAGCATATGGGCTATAAATATGTCAGTACTTCAGTTTATAATTTCTCGTTAAGGTTTCTACAGTATTAGTTTCCCTAAGTTTACTACAGTATTAATATTTTTCCTAAGAAAACTAAGAACAAAGACTGCAAACGCTGTGAAGAGGTCGCGGAGAAATGTGACATCCTGCTACATTCCAAGAATGCCAGAACGAAGTGGGAGTGGAGTTTCTTCTTCCAATTACCCGTTCACGTCACGCTACATGGATATTTCACTAGTAAAATATCAATGGTTCCTTCATGAGCCAAATAGTTCCCCTCCCCACCATTCGTGTACTAAATTACAGATATTTTTGACGAATAAATTATCCATGGTTCAGTTTAGTTATTCCGCTACTCGGCAATGTCGTCTTCATTATGATTTCTTCCAGCTATGCTAACAACAAGAAACATTTCTTACATCATCCATAAATTTTGAACGACCTAAAATGGAAGGAAATGTTTTTCTGGGAGCCATCTCAAACCGTTCCAGCCGGAACTTATTATTTCTAGAAGTTATCACCGCTCCATTCCACTCCAAGGGGGCAATGGGTTCCACGGATTGGTTCAGGTCGGAACATCCCATCCTCAGCATTATTCCCGTTACTGCGTAGAGCAGCATCTATAGTGAAGGGGCTGATACTAACCCTGTCGCGTAATTATTACAAGTATATTCAGAGAAATATACTGGATTAATTGTGACATCAACCTTAACGATTCTCTTTAATTCGAGATCTAGTAGAAGTGTGAATTAATTTGACCATCTGCCTTATCATTATAGGCATGGGATAGCTAGGTTCGAGTAAATTGTTTTAACAAACCTGGCTATAGCTGTAAACCTCCTAGCATCAGCATTCGCCAATGGCCGTACCATGTGAACACTGGTCGCTTCGGGTCTATATGACCCAATCCTCTACATTTCTGTGAACCCCAAAAATGTTTGTCATACTTTACTTCTAGGGTGCAGGTGGCTACGCGTCAGTATGATTTTGGTTTATTATTTCCAATAATAAGCCTATGTGATCGTGTAGCAAAAAATTTTTATAACCCCCCCCTCAAACTTTGTCACTTTACGTTTCAAGGTATGTAGAATCCAAATTTGAAATGTCCGTCCGCCGTTCGCCGTCCGCCGTCCGGGCCATAAAAGGCCTAAGAATTGACTTAAAAAACCCGTTCTTTCGCACATAGACTCCATTTGGGGTCTAGTTGGTCCTAACGTTTAACCATCCCGATCGCTTTACTCGCATAGATGCTATGGGCCGAAAACGGGCAAAAAAGTGTCTTTTTCGACGCGCGCACGCCTGGCACGCTTGGCAGGGGGTCACGGTGGGTGGAGGGGGGGGGGGGGGAGCGGGGGGGTGGAGTGAGAGGAGGCGCCGGCGCCGCGGCTTGTGGTGGGTACGGCGCCGGCGTTCGTTCGAGGCATGAATATGTTTTTTTCAAGGTCATATTTGTGTGTTAATACCAAAGCTTTTCCTACGCATATTTAATAACATATCCTCTCGACTTTTCGTACGTACTTAGATAATGCTATTATTAAGGCAATAACTATTTGAATAGATAGGAGCTCAAATCGAGAAATATAAACATGCGTATATAATTATAGAAGTATAGGTTGTAGCAACTCGAAGTAGGACACGCCGAGCAGTCTGGACTTGCCTTATGACGTACGCTAGCCAACTAAAACTACGATCATACGCAATTGAAAAAATAATAAACCTTTGTGAAATAATTTGCAGCTTTTTTGACCTGGTGCGAGGTGTCTGTGAGTTTTTTTCCGCATTTTGACCCGACGCGACCATTCACGTTTGTATTTTCTATCTGAAAGTGACCCTACGCGACCAAACTCAGGTGCATTTTCTGACCAAGTTTTTTTTTAAACTCTATGTACAATAATGAGCGATCAAATGCGTTTTACCGACCAAGACATCTTGAAAGAGTTGGAGAGACAAAATCAAGAGGGCCCTATTGGTTCAGAAGATGACTCTGGCAGCGAACTCGACCAGGAAAATATAAGTGAGCATGAGATGGAGAGTGAGAATGAGGCTATGGTAGAAAACTATAATTCAGATTCCTCTTCAGACATTGCTGTAGTTTTTTTTCCTTGTTTTCGGTGATGATTAACTAATTAATTTAGTACAATTCTCTCCATGTTACCAGTTGGTTGTTTGATAATAAACATTCATGTAGTCATCTTTTTCTTTAGTTTTTCGTTTTCTGACTTCATTATATACTTTATTAATTTAATATATATACTAGATGCAAACCCAAGACACCTAATAAGGTTCGAAATGTTGGAATGTACTGTACGAAACGAATGTGGTGTTTAGAATACCCTTTTATTCGTTTTACCAAGTTCATTCAGCCTGCCATATGTATTTTATGGAGAAAATTGCCAAGTTTACAAAAGAACCCACAACCATTGCACATTTTAATATTTTAAGAAACTTCTATTCAGGGATTTAAATTTATAGCATGTGGAACAACAACCAAACTATGGGGGGTTGGGGAAACCGAATTTTCTAGGAGTAAAATGTTGGCAAACCAAGCATTGCGAAATTTCGGCAAAATTGGTAGATTATCTTATTTTGCGTGGAAATGGTCCTTGAAACATAATATTCCAACATGTTATACTTTTTAATCACACCTTGGTAGTTCCAGATACTTAATACCAACGAAGTTTGTTAATAGATAATCCTAAATTAAAACTGCAGCAATTTAAAAATTCGGGTCACTATGACCCAAAGCGACCATACCATATTAGGGAGAATTACCAACGCGACCAAAGAAGGGTTAAATGCACTAAATTAAATTGTTTGGTATTTATTTATTCATTTTCTTAGTGAGTAAAATTTTATTTATTTTCTCTGTGGTAAACGACATTGTCCGTGTAGTTATACTTTGATGATGCACCATAGAGACTCAGTATGTAATACGTATACTGTATACGTAATTTTTAAATTTTTATGGACCAGTGATCTGCGTAGAATGACTATTGTAGGCTGGCGCCTACAGAGTCCACAATGCCAGCCCCCCCCGTCCCTCGCCCAAGATACCGCTTACACTACCCAATACAGAAATATCGTTTAATAATTTGCAACGTCTATAAAAGTAAGCTATAAGATAGCTAATTTTAAAACCATTTCTCTTGGGTTGAGACTAGTGTTGAAAGCGTTTCTCGGGATTAGTCAGACTGGAAATAATATAATGGCTACTGGAAATGCACGAAAGTAATTTCAATTGACATGAGGTCAGATTATATCATGAGAGAAAGATAACATTACAACTTTTTTTAAAATAGAAAAAATATGGTTTTATCACCCTTTCTGTCGTGAAGAGCTTGGGAACACTGTTTTTGTGTCTGAATGTTATTACGTCTTGTAAAAACCAAGTGTTATTACAATAAAACCATTCATTCATTCACTTCACGTTATTATTGTTTGTGATAAGAATGACACGATGAAGTTTCATAACTATTTATTATTGTTGAATACTTGAAAGGGGAAGGAATTGGCAACTCCCTCCAGAAGCTGGGAATGACTTACAGCATGGCGGTTTCCAAACAGCATCCTCGCCTTGTCTTCTTCCTGCGGCGAAGCTCCTTCTTCGTTTCCTGAACGAATTTTAATCTGAAGCTTCTGCTTGATAGCCTGATGAACAGAATAATTGAATTTTTTGATTTCGTTAAGAAGAAATGGCCTTATCAATGGTGGATATTCTTATTTAAACATTTACCAAACCTGTCACTTAAGGTAATATCGACATTTTCAAGTACATTCACATACCTCCTCCCTTTTGTGCAAAAATGAAAAAAAATTCAACTCTATCTGCCAAATCTTTAACTTGATTGGGTTCCCTAAGATGATCTGAAAGTTCAGATTTTCCCTGATATCCTTTTCATGTTCGTCTATTCTTTCTCAGAATTTCCTAGCAGTTTGACCAGAATACTCATGGCTGCAAGATTTGCAAGAACATTTTAGTTTATAAACTCCACTTTTACCCTGAACACTGGTTTTATCTTTAACGGACCCTAGTAAAGCTGTAAGACCATTATTATTTTTAAAACCCACTTTGTAACCCCTGGATGATAGAATTGTACTTACTTTATCAGACATTTACCCATAATAAAGTAAACTTATCCATTGTTTTTCCTCTAAAGTTAGGTACATCTTCCCCACCCAAATTGGAGACTTTATCTCTCCTCTGTTTCCTCATAACCTTATCTCATATGGTATCAACGAGATCTCCTCCATAACCATTAGGTGTGTTCCAACCACCCCTCTGAGTTCATGAACTTGTGAGTTCATGAACTCAGACGGGTTCCATGAGTTCATGAAACTTTTAGGTTCAAGAACCCGTCGGTGGGAACACTTTAGTTCACATGACAGTCAATGCACTAACTAGCGCTAGCGTCGTCTTTAGTAACGTGAACACCTCGTCATCGAAATCCTTTGAGCATTATGAAGAAAAGGCCAAAAAGATGAAAAAAAAAAACGGTATTTTCAACTTTTTTGAAGTTTATTTGCTAATTGCCCCCTCAGACTATTTTCCTAGGTATGAAGGGTATGGGATATCATTCCTATCCAGAAGAAGAGTAACTGTTGAGATTTTCATCAAAATCTCTCTCAATTATTGAGAAAAGGCAACAAAAAAAAAAGTGCTAAACACGACGTTTTTTCAAGTAAAGGGCCGATTACACGAGCAACAAAAGTTGCGCAACTCCAAAAAAATTGCACTAGAAAAATTGCACACAACACGAAGCAATAAAATTGCCTCGTGTTGCGTCAAGATGTTGCAAGGAATTAATTGCACTGTGTTGCACCAAAAAGTTGAGCAATAGAAATTGCTCAATTTTTTCGTTTACACGGGCGACAACAGTTCGCGCCAACCAAAGGAAAAAGAGGGGAATTTGGCAGCGCCAGTTTCTGAGCCAGAGAGAATGTGGGTTGGCTCTCACCTCTGAAATTCTTTCACGTCAATATTTGCTCATAAGGCCATGCTGCACAAATAAACTCCTATCTTTGCTACGTTAAAATTCTCTCATGAGGCAATGCTGAACCCCACCAGTGCAGTTTCACGTCAATATTTGCTCATAAGGCCATGCTGCACACATAAACTCCTATCTTTCCTATGTTAAAATTCTCTCATGAGGCAATGCTGCACCCCATCAGTGCAGTTTCACGTCAATATTTGCTCATAAGGCCATGCTGCACACATAAACTCCTATCTTTCCTATGTTAAAATTCTCTCATGAGGCACTGCTGCACCCCATCAGTGCAGTTTCACGTCAGTATTCGCTCATAAGGCCATGCTGCACCCCATCAGTGCAGTTTCACGTCAATATTTGCTCCTAAGGCCATACTGCGCAAATAAACTCTCAATGTGATTGGCTGTTTCGTTCCCTCTCCCGACCCAAGGCCGAAAAATTGCCGCAATAGTGCAATAATTTTCCAAACCCCTTGGACTTTATTTCAACGCGATGCAACAGTTGCCGAGAGGGCTCGTGGGCCTGAAATGTTGTGCAACTCCCGTCAATTAATTGCGTGCAATCTTCGGCAATTTTTTCGAGGAGAGAATAGTTGTCCAACTTTTTTGGAATGGTTGTGCTTTTTTCTGCAATTATTGCCGGAAAAAATCGCTCGTGTAAACGGGCCTTAAGGTAGGTTGAGCCAAGTGCGCCAAGAAAAACATTGAGTAGTTTGACTTTGCCTGCCAATTACCAACTAGGTACCCTTAAACAAATGTTTTCTATCTATGTGTACACAGCTGATAACAGAAAACTGACGGTGGTAATACTGACGGTGCCAATTACCAACTAGGTACCCTTAAACAAATGTTTTCTATCTATGTGTAGACATCTGATAACAGAATACTGACGTTGGTAATAATTATTCGATGGAGCAAATTGAAAAAGAGATGTGAAAAACGATAATACAACAAGCATCAAGCAGGCTAATGACAAGGCATTTAGCGTGAAGGTTCACAGTGAAATGAGATTTTTGGAAGGTTACGAAAGGTTTTCTTCAGTTCGAGTTCTCAACCTTATCCCCGAGCAGGTCTGAAAAGTTCATGAACCCACTGAACTCAGTTCATGAACCCGATGCGGTGGGAACACCGTAGCGAGTGTTGAGTTCCTGAACTGAAAACGGTTGGAACACGATTCACGTCCGCATACGGTTCGGCGCCGAACCAGTTCCGAAAAGTTCATGAACTCGCGGTGGTTGGAACACACCTATTACTTGCCGTATGCTTTTAATAGTTTATTTTTCTTTTGATAAATTTTGCTCACTCGTTGGAATAGATAGTGCACGGTTGATCATACTAAGGACGGACGTATGCTTATGGACTAAAGCACTGAAGGGTGATTAGATGTACTATGGATAGTTATATCGCCATATGTATCCATTCTATAAATAGAAAAATTATGCTTTTTGTCTATCAAAGATACGGACAGATCAAGAAAATGTAGTACCCCCCTCCCATCCCTGTAGTTGAGGGTAAATTTGATAAACGGATATAATTTATTGATTTTCGTGAAGAGAATTTAATTATATTTCTGCTTCTGTCCATAGAATTATAATGTCATCAACGTATCTATACCAATAAAAGATTATTTGAGCTACATGTTTTAAATATTTGTAAATATCTGCAAGAAGAGAAGACAACGGAGAACCCAAGGCAACCCCTGGCTGAGTATAACATTTTCCCCTCAAATAAAAAGTAATTTTGATCCACATAAATTACATCAAATTACCAAATTCATTTTTTGAGAAATATTAAGGCTACATTGATATTGGTGAACAAACTAACCACATCGAAAGATGCAAGTTTAGCATTTGGAGGTATCTGAATGTCCTTAGTTTTCGTAAACCAAATCATAAGAATTTCGCACAGTATGTTGAGGCCAAAAACTAATTTTGTTTCTAAAGAAAATATCAAGTTTTCGAGCCAATTTTTAAGCAGGGGCACCGATTCTGTGTTTCAAGTCCAATAATGTTATCATGGATCCAGTGGTAAGTTATGTCTTACTATTTATAACCTAGAAATACAAAACGTATGACATTTTGCCTGGAAGACTTGAGTCGTACCTGTGGTAAAATGATCCTCCGGCTATCACTTTTCATCGCCAGCAAGAGATCCAACCACGTCCACGTGACGTTATGGTATTCTAGCGTAGGAATCACTAAACTGAAATCTCGGATGTCCTCTATATTCTTCTCCTTGTTCCCTTTGTAGCTCAGCCGAACTGGCACTTCAGGGATCTTGATGTAGATGAACAGCTTGTTCTTCTCCGCTCGCTCCTGAACAAAACAAGACATGAGGGTGATGGAGGTGAAGTCTTAAAAAGGTTTCAGTCATTTGCCTAAAAGTCTGAGTGTTTATTATGAGTAAAAAATTGAGTTTGGGATAGGGAGCCGCGTCTTTTTATGATCTCCATGTTGTAAATGCTGACACAGCTTCCTATTCCACCCGTAAATGGATGTAAGTTGCTGAAGAAGCTGTCCGTGCAAACCACAGAAAATAGGATCACCTCTTGTGAAGGTGTCTTTCACAGAGAATTTCAAATTTTCCAGAAGCGACTAGTAACAAAATTGGTCGCTAAATGAAACAAGCCTCATTCCGTTGTGGCCAGTTCTGTAAAAGTGATGTTCTGTTTGCCATCTTCATACTACGAGGTTTGCACAGAGCAATCAGGTCAGAAGTTGAAGTGGACCCACAAATCGAACGTGAGGAGGAGGCATTATGTCTCGAGGATGGAGAACACTTCCCCTTCCAATGCCCGATTCACACATAAGGAGACAAGCGAAGGCCCGGTGCAGGCCAGTCGTCACGTCGGTGATGTAATTCACACATAAGGATGGAGAAGAGGTGCAGGTGTGGTGATGGAATGGCGAATATAGGCAGTTGTTGAAGTAATGTTCACTGGCGACGAGAGTGTACTAAAAAAAAAAAAAAAAAAAAAAAAAAAAAAAAAAAAACATTTTGCCACCATTTGTGGACAGAAAAAAAGGAATGGGGTGTTTCACATCATGAGACAGCAAAACATGTATCCAGAATGGTTCCAGAACTTTTAGATGATGTCAAATACCTATGTTTCTATAAAATACAACAGAATTCACAAAGTTTTCATTAAAATTTGGATCGCTCTGTGTAATCATTCTGGGAGGTGCACAACAGGCACGCTTCTCCAAACTGACTCAAGAGGTGAGGAAGAGGCGCGCAGGAGGTGAGTGGGCTGGCGCCCGTGTGTCACCTCCTTTGTGGACATTGATCCATAAGTTTACGTGGAACAGGCGTCAAAGCGGCGTGCCTCTCACCTCGCCTGCACTGCGATTCCTCTTTTCTATTTATTTATTTATTTTTTTTTATGTTTAAGCCACGCCTCAACCAGAATGGACATTAGCAGCACTGAACAAGGTGTTCAAAGGGACACTGGAAGTGGCACGATTCTAAAGGGAGCCATGTTGCCATCCTTGACTAAAAAGGAGCGCCATCATGGACTTCACTGGCAACTCGGAGAGGGAAAAAAATAAGGGATACAGTGATGACCATTGTTTAGCCCCTAAAGTGGATTAAAAAAAAAAAAAAAAAAAAAAAAAAAAAAAACCGAAAAAAAGTAATACAACTAAGACTAGATTTAAAACAGGCTGATAACTACTACATGATACTATATACAACCAGCAAAGTGAAATAACACTATGACATGTATATAAATATATCACATATCAGATATCTCAGTTCGTTGTAGAGCACAGCGGCTCTCAGGTACAACAACAGGGATCGGACCTTGACTGGTCCGGATAAAACGTCAACCCGCTGAGGGGGCTGATGCTGGACTCGGAGGTCCACAAGGGCTGGGCAGTCCTCCAGAAAGTGGTGGATGGACAGATCACCCCCACACCTCCCTCACACATGTCATGGATCACCTGTTCCAGGTTCCATGCACTTCCTCCAAACCTAGCCTTCTATGTAACCTGGTGGTGCCTTGATTAATTTTTACTGTTCTACGGTTGGCTATATTGTCCTATCCCCTTCCCTCTTCAAAGGATCCTGCTGTAAGGGGAATCTCTCTCCCCATTCTCTTCTCTGAAGCCATCTACACATTTTCGTTTTGTGCTTAGTAAGCCAACTCGCCATTTTATTTCCTATCTTGGTTTCTTTTGGTTTATTATTTCCAATAATAAGCCTATGTGATCGTGTAGCAAAAAATTTTTATAACCCCCCCTCAAACTTTGTCACTTTACGTTTCAAGGTGTGTAGAATCCAAATTTGAAATGTCCGTCCGCCGTTCGCCGTCTGGGCCATAAAAGGCCTAGAATTGACTTAAAAAACCCGTTCTTTCGCACATAGACTCCATTTGGGGTCTAGTTGGTCCTAACGTTTAACCATCCCGATCGCTTTACTCGCATAGATGCTATGGGCCAAAAACGGGTAAAAAAGTGTCTTTTTCGACGCGCGCATGCCTGGCACGCTTGGCAGGGGGTCACGGTGGGTGGAGAGGGGGGGGGGGGGGAGCGGGGGGCTGGAGTGAGAGGAGGACCTTGTGGTGGGTACGGCGCCGGCGTTCCTTCGAGGCATGAATATGTTTTTTTCAAGGTCATATTTGTGTGTTAATACCAAAGCTTTTCCTACGCATATTTAATAACATATACTCTCGACTTTTCGTACCTACTTAGATAATGATATTATTAAGGCAATAATTATTTGAATAGATAGGAGCTCAAATCGAGAAATATAAACATGCGTATATAATTATAGAAGTATAGGTTGTGGCAACTCGAAATAGGACACGCCGACGAGTCTGGACGGGCCTTATGACGTACGCAAGCCAACAAAAACTACGATCATACTCAATTGAAAAAATAATAAACCTTTGTGAAATAATTTGCAGCGTTTTCTTTTCCTTTTCACCAAGTTTAGTGAAAGTGTTAATTTCCATATTCTTTTCGCCACCTGAGTTTTGCTTCTAAGTCAACAGCCAGGTTTGAGCATAATTTAATTTTCTTTTTCAGCCTTGTGCCTTTTCATTTCCATTTTAGGTTAATTTCCCTTTTTTCTCAGAGGTTCACACAACATCTCAAGCTTCTGCACTAAGCAGGTGTCTGTGAGTAAGACGGGTATTGCCAGTGGCAACCCGGTTGACCACTATTAGGTCCCTCCTTGGAAGTTGGGTTACGGAAGGGCCCACCGGACACAGGTCCCGTAGGACACCACGCAGACCAATGACCCAACCCTGCCCCCAACAGCAAAGATGGCAATAACCCATCAATATTCGAAACATCAATTATTTTACAGTACAAATTAGCCAAGCAGAAGTAACATTCTTACCTTCATTTTTTCAACGTCGTCTTTTCTCTCAATAGGAACATAAAAATTGGTGTCCTTCCCTTTGGAATAAACAGCTTTTTTCTTCGACCCTTCACTATCTTCCGATTCATCTTCAGTGTCTCTCTCCGAAAAGCAAAACTTGATCATTTTATTATAAAATTTCTTGGTCAAACCTGAAAAGTAAATATTTTTACTGCAATATAATTTATGTCAATATGGTCCCCCAAATATTTATTCTAACAGGGGCGACACTTACCAATGGTCAAGGGAACTACGTTGATTTCAAAATGTTCCTTTACAGATATTCCGCCAACTGGTGCTTTCTCCCGACAGAAAACCCTCAACGCTCTCTGTGAACAGTTCAAAAGTTTCTTCGTGTTTTACACAGTAATTTATTAATGTTGCTGTTAACAATAAAATGTATCAATACGTATCTATGAATGGATACAAATTTATGAAAAAACTATTAGCGATACTTCGTCCACACCCATGCGAAGATTTATTTGTTATAAGACTTGACGAGTCAGTCTGGGAGCTTATCTTTAACTTTCAGTGCCAAGTGAAGTCAGATCTAACTAAGTCTGTAAGTGGGAAGGGAAATTTGTGTCAGCAGTTTTGAATGTTCAACGCCAAACTCAATTTCTGGAAACTTGTGTGTCTCAACAAAAAACTCATTTCTCACAAGCCCGTGTTTCTATCGTAACTCCAAAAGCTGCCTGTGTGTCCAAGGTCTGTCCCCCGAGCACGCATCTCTTTACTGGATTATTTTCCATGTGTGAATCCATAATTTTGATTCACACATATAACATTAAAGCTATACGCATTTTGATTTAAACCAAACTCGAAGAACCACTTCAATTGACGCTGTTCAATGTTCACTTTACACCTGGCCAGGTATGGAATGCCATCTCTCATTCATACACAAAAAAAGCTCCAGGGCATGACTTGATTACTCAACCTCTGCTGAAGGTGTTACCTCACAAACCACTCGTACTTCTAACGCAAATATATAATGCAATGCTCCGCCTTGGATATTTCCCCACAGCATGGAAGTTTCCCATAATCATAAAGATTCATAAACCTGCGAAAGAACGAACTAGAGACCTATTAGTCTGTTACAACTTTTTTCCAAAATTTTCGAGCACCTGTTACTTCCAACCATACTGAGGATAATTAGCCCATTGCTTCCTTCCACACAGTTTGGTTTTAGGAACTCCCACTCTAGCGTTCAGCAACTGCATAGAGTCGTGAACAGTATTCTAGATACCTATGAAAATAAAGAGGTATGTCACGCAGTGTTTTTGGACACCCGGCCTATTATTTAAACTTAAACCTGTGTTGTCAGATTCATTGTACAGTCTCGTGCATTCGTATCTTCATAACAGGACATTTGCTGTAAGGGTCAACAATTCAGTGTCACCTGTGAGAAACATAAGAGCAGGGGTACCACAGGGTAGCGTCCTTGGACCCATTCTGTACATATACTATGTGCATGATATTCCCGAGTCTTCCTCGCTCACTATTGCACAGTTTGCCGATGACCAGGCAATACTCTCCTCAGGATCTGATGAAGAGTCCTTTGTGGAGTTACAGAGTTTTTTGGACCAAATTGGAATGTGGTGCTGTTGCTGGAGAAATTAAATGCTTAAAAATCTAGCCTAATGCAATTTAGTATAAAAGGAAAACGATATCTCCTTCTCCTCGGCTGAACAACATACCAATACCCCACAAACAGCTAGTAAGATACCTAGGCCTGCAGCTGGACACAAAACTAACGTGGAATGACCACATCACTGATGTAGTTAAGCGATTGAGACACCGTTACCGGCAGTTATACTTCCTCCTCCATAAGAATTCCCCATTACCATTGAACACTAAACGACTCATCTATCTGACAGTCTTGCGACCTATATGGCTCTACGGCTGCCAGATATGGGGCTCTGCGTCTAACTCTCAAATAAAACGCATTCAAACGTTCCAGAACAGAGTCGTCTGAACAATTACAGATGCACCGTGGTTTGTTCGAAACTCTCTTCTGCACAGAGACCTGCAAATACCTGAAGCCGCTGACGTCTTGAGTGCTACATACTGGAAACTCCACTCAACCATGGTTACTCACCCAAATGATCTCATCTCAAATATCGCGAACGACCCCCCACCCCCAAGGCCGGATCGCCGACTGAAACGCAAAAGGCCACCAGACTTACAGTGAAATCTACATGCCAAAGACGCAATTTATACTTATCTACTCGAAACTTGATTATATTTGTTCCTAAACGTTTATTCTATTTATTACATTGTTAATCAATAATTTTTACTATACTTATGTTATTACTCATGTACATGAATTACTATAATTATATTTCTCGTGTTCTTGTTTATTAGTGGGGGCTGTCAGTGGACAGCAGCCCACAACAAGTTACTTAATGGGATAATTCCTATATTGTTACATATTTATACACAACTACAATGTAAGATATTATTACAATAAAGTTGACTAATTAAAAAAAAAAAAATTAAAGCTTAAATCTACAGTACTTCCAACTAATCTGGTACCTTCCTGTCGACGGGCATGTTATTCAATATTTCAGTTGGTTGCAGAACCTCAGTGTAGACTTGGTTTGGGAGGAGGTTGCACATGCGCACGTAACCCAGTTCCAAGAGATGCTCGACCGAGTCATCACTCTTGGAGTTTTTCGTGTACCTAAAATGAAAACATGTTCAAAATAACTTCATAGGATATACATTACCTACACATACTCCACTGCCCCAATTTTCAGGCTCAGCAGATTGACTTTGATTTCTATTCAGCATTATCTATAACTAACAATTGATCTTGTAATAACCTAAAACTAACAACTGTTGTTGTTAGCCATTAAGCGGTCACGTATTGGCGAGTCACACAACCTACACTCAGGGTATTTGAAAAGTGACACCCAAATGGCGGAAAATTCAACACAAGTGACATCTGCACAGCTGACCTCCGATAGACAAGTGACCCCTGTTAAAATCCAGAAATCAAGGAGGAATGAAAGTGTAGTGTATAATATATGAGCCATTCCACCAGAATGAGCTATATAACTGGAAGCCACTTATACCTCCAAAAACTTGGACTCATCAGCATCAACGAAACAACTGCGACCGATTGGATTTGTTTTTCCGGGTTAAGACTACGCGAAATTATTGGACAGATTGTAAACTAGGAATAACTTAACCTCCCAAAATGTTCCTTCACGCCTACCCTTCAAAATAAAAACATTCGCAGTTTTGCCGCACACACTGCAGCTACATGCCCGCCGGAAGGTTAAGCTATGTTTCAAATAAATGGATAGTTAAGTAGGGGTCACTATTATCAAATGGACAACTGATACTGTCAAAATTCGTTGCTAAACATACTTTTAATTAAGTAAGACATATTAATCAATATTAATTTACTGTAACTCACAGAAAATTGCTCAATACGAGATCAGCAATTCCCAGCTGGCCGTCGTTCTCAGTCAGCCGCCATTGTGCATGTTTGAAACATATCTCGCTCGCTCGCACTACAGTTACAGCCTTGTCTCCTCGCAAAGTCGCCATTTTCTGACCAATCAGCTGTGTCTCCTTATAACAAGACAACATTGTGTCGAGCTCCTCGCTCTGTGTTGTCAGCTGTTCTTTGCAGTTGTACACCTAATACCAGAAACAAATTGTTAACTAATGTATCAAATTAGCTGAAAGATAAAACAATGTCCAGAAACTGAGTGAATAGCACCAGAGCTTTCTTTCCCTTCTAAACTTAATTTATTGACTAGGTAGAACATTACATATGATGTAAACGAGACCTAGGGCCAGGGGTACAAAAACCTCACTCAATGTTTAAACTGCTGCCTGAACGGAGAATGTAGTTTATGCCAGGTGTACAAGTTCTTTAACGGCACTCATAATCTGTGATAAGAGCTAAGCTCTGCTTAAAGTTGGACGGTTGTTGAGGGCCGCTTAAACTCAGTTCTATGGGATTTTAGTAGAGAATTCATCTAGCGAGTTATTGAGGAAAGGTGGTACAACCAGGAGATATTTCTTTTGATGAATGTATTGTGGAATTGAAGGGGGTGTTTTCAAGGCAGCCACGAATCTTCCAGGAAGGTCCAAATTATTTGAAAGATGGATAGAAAGAGGAACTGTGGGACTACAACTATTAGTTCCTATTTCTTTTACTTTGCTACCTTGTCATCAGCATCCGTATTTTCATTTTTTATTATACCAGAATAATTTTAACGAAGTGCAATAAAATTTAGATTTACTGGAATTTGTGACTCTTTTCCTCCAATTTCATGAAACGATAGGACTAACTGAGAACATAAAATAGGTATATGAATAATTCAGTTGAATGAGAAAAACGTCTGTTGCAAGAAACACTCAACGAATTTAAAAAATCTGATCTGATGAACCAATCCGAACTCAGCTGGATATGACTAACATTGATGACATCAAAAACCAACACATTCATTCACCCTTTCACAAGGTTATAAACAAACGTCCGAAATCAGTGGTTTGAAACATGGAACTGTAACTATCCTTGTAGTTCCATGAGCTTATACTGCCACGTTGACTTTTTCTACTCCTTTTTTGACGTTTAAACTCCAGTTTCCTAAACCTAAGAGATAAGGGCTTGTACAGAGACCAAACGCAATCAGTGGATTAAACCAAGTTTCAAAAGTAAACGACGTTTGGGTATGTTTCAGCTTGAACCTTGACTTGTACGCCTGGCCCCTAGTTATAACAACAAAATTTCATGTTTATGCAATCTATCTCTTTTGAGCACACTAGGGCTGGGGAAGGTTGGACAGTATCAAGGGGGGGATCGTTTGATTCACTGTATTGTTTATGGAAAGGCGGACATCCTAGCCATAGCAGATTGTGGCAGGGTGTGGACTAGTGGAGAGGATTGAAGCATTGCTAGCTAAACGTATTTCTCCATCACCCTGCAGTGACCCAATGGACTCAACCCGGCTGTTGAATGTGATGTCCAGCCGAATAATTCGTCCAGTGCAGAGCGGAATCCAAGACAGAAGAAACACTGAGTGCAGGAGGAAATGCGCGCATTTTTTCAATGAGCTGTGGGTCGTCCTGCCACTAATGTGCTTATCTACAGTAATGCATGGGTTACGATGTGAGATGACTCGCCCTGCTGGAGCACTAGAACGCGCTTAACTTGAAATAACATCAAAAATCTGACGTTTTGTGTTGAAAATGTTGTCTATCCAATTGGGATTTTTCAAATGTGGAACAATTAACGTCAAAAACGAATTGCGCCATAGCTGTACCTGTTTCTCCAGGCTGTCCATCTGCTGTTCAAGATGTGGGCTGCTAGGCTCATCTCCCAGAGCCCTCTGCACAAGGTACATCTCCTTCTCAAGATGTCTCAGCTTGCAGAGAAGAGCTCTAACCCTCGTCTGTGCCTCCTGAATCGGCTTCTTTTGGTCCTCCACGCTCTGAAGCTGCAGCTGAAACCTCATTCGTTGCAACCTCTCATAAGCTTCCTTCCGGGCCTTCTCAACGTGTAGCAGGAGATTGTTGACGATGTCCAAAAGCATGGCGTACTGTTGGGTGACAGATAAATACATTTTAGACACTATCAAATTACATAAAACACCTAGACTGAAAGGCTGATTGCAGGCTGTGCTTGTTGCTGATTGTTTGGCCTGGCCTGACTGATTTTAAGGCAGTTTCTTGAATTGTGAGACAAGTTGTGAATTAGGCTGTACATCAATTTAGCTTCATGAAAGTAAATTCCTCCATACAGAATTATCTCTCTATCGTGAACTCTAGCCAAAATCTATAACAAGCTAGAATTGAAGACTACCAAATAATTCCATGAGGTAGATACAAACAAAATTATTTCAAAAGTCGAATCAATCCATGGATATTGAAAAAATATTTTTTCCATGGACTAACTTCAAAGCACAATATCAAAAAAAGTTTTTTGATAGAAACTTGGAAGAATAAAAAACGTTTCTTGTTCATAGTCAAAACTTGGATGCATCCAGCTATAAGTACAATTTTGCTGTTGAAAGTAAAATAAGGGGAATAAAATACAGTAAAAAGGCGATGATACCTGAAGAGAATTGGTGCAGACATCGAGATCGTAGTGCATCAGAGTGAAAGCATCAACAGGCGGTTGAGGGTTCTCCCAAAGAGAAGTTGAGTCTTCACAAGGAGGTGTTGGCACACCTGTCAAGTTACTGGGAGACATAGTACTTTCACCATATGCCACATAGAAAAACTCACACTTACATCTTGACACGATCCTTTGTAGCTGGAAAAAAGATATGACGTTACTGATACTTCCGACTGATCAACTACTCATATATGTTCAAATATCATAAGAATTTCGAAAAATTAGAATAGGGTATATTATAGGTGGGCTAAGAATGAATAAGACATACCTGCAAGGGATGGTCGTTGCTTATACTACTAGCGCCGACTGTTTCACTGACAACACCCCCTACAGATTGACCGCTACCCACCAATTGAGGGACATCAGGCAATTCTGCTATCAAAGTTTCTTCTTTCTCTTTAATGTTGTCCACATTTAACCACATGATATTTTCTGCAACGCAAAGCATGAGCCTCTTCAAGATTCAAATAGAGAGTAGAAAATTGACAAGGTAGGAATATTTTAATGATTAAACCGAATAAACGCTTTTGATTTGCAGTGATAAGCATTACCGTCCAAAGAGTCATTCTCTCCTGCACTGACTGTGGCATAATACTGCATAGATTGTAGAGATCCGCTCCAGGTCGTCTTGGTGACCAGAGTCCTGTCCTTCCAAACTGGTCTGTGCAGCTTCTGAAGGATTTCCGCTTTGGCTGCACTGATGATGACATAGCCCTTGGTTTCTGGTCCTTTCAGAAGAACTTGACTATTCAGCAAAATTACTGGAAACAACAGAGTCATGGTTTTAAGCAGTGTAGAATAAAATATATATTTGTGATAACTATAAAAACTTTAACACACGTCAAGAAATATTTACAAGGATTTTATCGTAAATAAAGTAATATGAGATCATAGTGAAAAAAAATCATAGGAACACAGAATGTGTTTTTGCGATGATTCTATTTCCTTACCAACGGCTTGGTTGCACGTGAATAATAACAATATTTGGCAATAATAAAATAAATAATTGTTAGACATTTAATTTGGTCTAAAACCCTATAAATATTATATAAATAAATATGTAACTACAAGAAAAATACTATATAAATTGAGAGCTTTCCAACGAATGGTGAACGATTTCTGTGCGATTAAAATTGCGGAAGTTCCATTTCCCTACCAACGGCTCGGTTGTACGTGAAAATCATAAGAAAATTTACAAGCGGTTGCAATCATGTTGACAATATCAATTATTGAGAATGATCATCTGTGTGTAAACAATTGATTCAAATAACCATGCTCATAACTCAGGTTGATGGCCACGCACTTCGCAGTAGTTAACATAATATGGTTGGATAAATCAGGAGCTTTCCAACGAATGGTGAACGATTTCTGTGCGATTAAAATTGCGGAAGTTCCATTTCCCTACCAACGGCTTGGTTGTACGTGAAAATCATTATAAAAGGCGCATAACGGTTTTTTCTGTCGGTTTTTTGTGACGATTTTTTTTCGGTAGGTCATCGCAAAAACACATTCTGTGTTAAAAATCGGGCCCAGTGTACACTTTGCAAGTGACACTTTGCAAGTGACACTTTACCGCACCGTGTACTTCTATCAGGTGACAGAAGAGCAGTATTCAAAATGAGCTGACATCACATCTCTGCAAGGTGGTAAGGCTGCACTTTGTGACGATGGAGGTGATGGAAATATAGTAGTTCCTGCTTCAAAGGGGAGACGTGATAAGCCTGCTACACCCAGAGGATTGAATAACCTCAGGAATATCCCCAGTTGCAGCGTTTGCAAGAATCGGAAAGGAGGAACGACCCATATTCATCACACTCCAGGGGCTTTCAAAAAGCATAAAGGGGGGAGGTGGAAGGGGTTTTTAAGTAGGCAGGGTATGGGTATGCTTTTAGTTTTTAAATGGAAAAAAGTTTTGGGTATATTGCCCATTTTGCCTATGGAACGGGTGTGTGGTAGGTAACCAATCTCTGCTAACATGTGACAATCCAAGTTCTTGTCGTGATTAAATTTCTTATTCTCTACAATATAAATCTATATATTTATTGAGGTTAAGGGATTATTAAATGAGATACGAAATTAAACACTTGAAATCTTTTAATACCAATTTCTTTAAATGGCGCTTCAAGGAAGAGATAATGAGGGAGGATTCACCGACTAATATGATGTCGAGATATTATGTTGAATATAATTCAATGACAGGTAAGAAGATACCACAAGGGGGTGAGGTACCACGTGACAATGGAGGTGATGGGAATGGAGTAGTTACTCCTTAAAAGGGTTAATCGATTAACCTGATACACCCAGAGAATATCCTGACGGTTGAACAACCTCAGGAATATCCCCAGTTGTAAATCGAGAATGAGGAACTACCCATTTCCATCGCAACTTTAGGATTTTGAAGACATTGGCTGGTCAAGTGTAGCTATGCTTTCCTTGATTCCTATTGAAAGTATTGATACGTTGTGCATCCAGGTGTGCACTGATCACATTCCAGATACAGTTAGGACTCGGGCTTTAGCGAAAAGAGGATGGCAGGAAACTTCCTGGCTTACCCCAAACAAAACATGTATTGGCTAGTTTTGCAGACGAAACACGTCCCTGCATACAGAACATTCGGAGGGAAGAAAGGAAGCCCAGAAAAGGGATGCTTGTAAAATGTTATTAATGTACACTGGAAATACAGATTGTAATACCATAAGTACAAACAGAAGAAACTGACTTGAATCACTTACTGAGCCAATTCTTGTGGGTGACGTCATCAGCTGCATGACAGGCAGCCACACCCTGAAGCTGCTGTTCACTGGATTCAGTTATGGGCTCGTCACTGAATACAACTGCTTTTGTTTCAGCCTCTGCAATCAGCTGTTGTAGCATCGAAGCAGCATGGCCGCACTGTAGCTTGCTCATAGGTGAAGGAGTAGCCTGAAAACAGCATATGATCAGACACAGAACATAACAGTGCTTCAAGTAATTGAAAATAATTGAAATTACTATCAACAAATGTACGTAATACTCACAGTTATAGCAGAGGCATTGGCGATAGGCGTGGCTTGTGGTTCAGTGGTGGGAAGTGGCGGTTTCAAGGACGAATTGCTACTGTCTCCTCTGAAGCCTTTCAGTGCCTCAGTTGACAAGTTTTTCTTCAGTTGCTGAAAATGAAATGGGTATTGGAGTTAAAAATGAAAAAAAAAAAAAAAGAATAGTACACAATGCAATACGAACTTGATCACTTGCCACCAAGTTGTAGAAACCCATTTCAAAGCGGAGGTTAGAGAGAAACAGTGTCTATTTTCAAGAAAAAAACGCTGCAAATTATTTCACAAAGGTTTATTATTTTTTAAATTGAGTATGATCGTAGTTTTAGTTGGCTTGCGTACGTCATAAGGCCCGTCCAGACTCCTCGGCGTGTCCTATTTCGAGTTGCCACAACCTATACTTCTATAATAATTGTATACGCATGTTTATATTTCTCGATTTGAGCTCCTATCTATTCAAATAGTTATTGCCTTAATAATATCATTATCTAAGTACGTACGAAAAGTCGAGAGGATATGTTATTAAATATGCGTAGGAAAAGCATTGGTATTAACACACAAATATGACCTAGAAAAAAACATATATTCATGCCTCGAACGAACGCCATACCCACCTCATGGTGCCGCGGTGTATTATATGGGTATAACACGTAAAAGTAATAAATATCCATTCTCCTACACCCCTCTGCTACGCCCCTGGTCACCCCAGACACCACAAGGTGCCGCGGCGCCTCCTCTCACTCCACCCCCCGCTCTCCACCCTCACCACTCCTCACCACCAACCGTGACCCCCTGCCAAGCGTGCCAGGCGTGCGTGTGTGCGTAAGTCTAACACTCAAAGCCTCGAAAACACACTTTTTCGTCCGTTTTTGGCCCATAGCATCTATGCGAGTAAAGCGAGTGGGATGGTTAAACGTTAGGACCAACTAGACCCCAAATGGAGTCTATGTGCGAAAGAACGGGTTTTTTAAGTCAATTCTTAGGCCTTTTATGGCCCGGACGGCGGCGAACGGCGGACGGCGAACGGCGGACGGACATTTCAAATTCGGATTCTACGCACCTTGAAACGTAAAGTGACAAAGTTTGAGAGGGGGTTATAAAAATTTTTTGCTACACGATCACATAGGCTTATTATTGAAAATAATAAACCAATAAAGAGTTACACTATTAAATCGATTTCGACGGTTAGGTCATCATTTGTAACAAACGTTAAGAGTATTCATGGTCCATTAGCGAATTTTTGAAGAAAATTAAGCTATTGCTCTCGCCTCAAAATTTGTAGAATGTGAATTTTTGAAAAAATTTTATGCAGAAATCCGTTTCAGGCTATTCTGAATCATATTCTGAAGTTTAACGCATTTTTTTATGTATGTATGTATATATGTATGTATGTATATAAGTATGTATGTGTCATTCCAGACGGTAACTGTCCGTGGAGTTGTGCTAGAAACTTCAAACCAATTTTTAAATGTTAAGGATACAAAACGAAAGTCAAGTTCGTTGGCCAGCATGATCGGATTACATCTTCGGGTTGAAATTTTCAAAAATGTAGTCAAAAATTTCAAAATAGCCTTTGCGATTTGTTGTGCGAAATAATTTTTTCAGCATACTAACATGTGGTATATTCGGAATCAGCGTAAAATTTCCTATAAGAATATGTATCAAGTTTTCAAAAATTTCAAAGTTGAAAAATCGGTCAAAAATCGAAATAATGCCGTGCGCTAGTTTTATTTCATGTCAAGATTTGATTATGTTATTACAGTGAGATTGAATTGAATCGTCAAATATCGAATTCGTCGAAAGTGATGGTTTCAAGAGGCTCCCTCGTCGAATCGTAAAAAATCAAAATGCTAAGCAGCTTCCTTGTGGGAATTGGTGACAACCAAATCAGTGCAGGTTACCTCCTAACCAGGTTATAAGTACCTAATAAATGATACAATTTTTTGTAAAACAATAATAATGTAAATCTTATCTATCTATAAACTAAAAACTCGAGAATTTGAACAACTTTATTGACGCGTCAGTAGGTGAATGACAATCGTATTTTATTGATAAGGATGTCCCACTAAGCATCCGGTAGGGTCGTTGCTACTTTTTGATGATTCGTCGTCCAAACTCGACTTTCAAAGGCTTCTGCCAATCGTAAATCGAATCGTCGTAAATAACCCTGCACATGCGCATTGGAGCCCCTTGAAACTCAAGTTTTGACTCGAATACCGGAATCGTTTCAAATTGCATCAAAATGGATTTCAATGAAGACATTTTTCAAAAATGTTCATTTTAAAAATTTCTGAGCCATTGCAATAGCTTGATTTACTACGAATATTCGCTAAAAGCTGACGCATTATTGCCTACTCAGCAATCTATCCAATAAGAGAAATACCGATATACAAGAATATCGCCATTCAAAAGGCTCCAAATTTATTTGTTCACAAGCAAAATAATCAAAAAACTATATTAATATGGTATCTAACAGACTAACCTTAGTTTTAATGAAGGTGTCAAAGAGGGCAAAAACAACATCTCTGTTGCTCGTGGTCCAAGCGCCTTTCAGTCCATAGACGACCAGATGGTGAATGGGAGTGCCGACTGTATCGACAAGTCCTGCGTTTCCCGCTCTGCCGTAGGACACTTTTCCGACGCTCAAGAAATAACATTTTTCTACAGGAGGTCTCATTGACACTTTCTGCAAAACCCCGACAAAACACGTTTTACTTTTACATGAATATGTCTATAGGGGGTCATATATTTTCTAAATTTAACCCAATTTTCGGGTCAAAAATAAACAAATTTGCTAACTTTACTGCAAGAATGAAATCACAAGTCATTAGAAATTTGATTGGTACGTTCCCAAATTGCAAGGCTGTTTAAAGTTTCTGTTAGTGAGCTAAAGTCTCTTCTTCATCCTGGGAAGTTGAAATTTCATAGGGAGACTCCCTGGGACACTAAGAGACGATTGAAATGATAGGTTCATTCCTATTCAACGGAGTGCTAAATTTGTACATTCTAGGAAGTTGAGATGTAAAAGGGATACTCCCTAGGAAACTAAGAGACGATTGAAATTATTGGCTCTTTCCTAATCAGCTGAGTGAGCTAAATTCTCTCACGTTCATCCTAGGAAGTTGAGATTTGATAGGGAGACTCCCTGTATCAAGGATTTAGGTAGCCCCCCAGAGGTGCAATCCTCGAGAAAGAGGTAGATTGGATTTCCAGGACCTGGATCACCCATCCAACGCCCAACTCAGCTTCTCAAGAACACGAGAAGAGGCGTGCGACGCCCGTTGTTTTCCAACGGAGCGACGGCAGCGCTTTCTTTGGGATTCTGACGGGAACTCTGTCACACTCCCCCACTTAAAGACATACTTGATTGAAGAGCAAGTATGTTAACCAGGTGGAATAGTTTACTGGCTGAGAACTGATGCTCAGTAATAAATAGCTGCATTGGCGATTGAGTATGGGAAAAGAGAAATTAAAACAGGATGGATTGTCAATGAAATCTTCATATGAAGTATTCATTAGGTAATTAACCCCCAATCAAAGATTGGAACACTCGGGAATACACGGTGGCTCAACTATGGAGACTTATACCTTAAGGGCCGCTTTATCAATGGCTGGTTAGCACGATTTAGAGGACTGATTAGGAATGATCAAGCGGTTACGAACGAAGTTGCCTTTATCAACCGCCGGTTAAACCCTAAGTGATGACTAAGTTTAGTCAATGCTCCGAGGCTCGGTTACGCAATAATCACTCGACTAATATTATTGACTAATATTTTACCTGTCTCTATTCAAAAAGTTGGTTCTGTGACGGCGCCTTGCACAGAGAATTTGAATATTTTCTCAAGAGACTTGCATGCGTGCTCTCTGAAAAATGGTAGAAGCCAACTGCATAAGTGTTTTTTAATTTTATTTGTTCATTTTTTATTTTACTTTACTATTTTTACTTTTTTTTCAATTTCCAATTTTGGTGAGCTCGAGACCAACCTCAGGTTGGAAAGAAAGAATTATTGTTCTCGAGATAATACCCCCCCCCCCCTCCCCCTCCCAAGATTCTAAGCATTTTAAAATATTTTGAAGAGAGGGAGAATGGTCAATTTCAAAGGTTTATTATTGAAAATAAAACACCAAAACGAGGCTTGTTGCTTGCCAGGTGTTTCAATTAAAGCTTCATATATCATAAATATCTCTTCAACCCACATTTCGAACAAACCAGTACGTTCCAGAAGGTTCTCAAGCAGTACCTGAGTTTGGGACTGTATCGCATTAGCAAACTCCTTACAAGTTGAAAAACTTGGAGTCATTGGTTTGAAGAGCGCCTTTCCCTATTGATTAGGAGTACTCATTGAGTACGTTAAACGATCATCGATCTATTATGTAAACTGCGTACCGCTCATGTAAACACACCAACACGAAACACAGCCAATGCGAAAAATAGAATGATGAGCAAGATAAACGTCTATTTACATCGATATTGTTGATAACCGAGAGATAACGCCCATGAATAATCGATTAACGTAACTTCGATATGATTTTCTGGGTCTAGGGACAGCACACGGGCGCTCAACCTGTTAGTCAGCACTTAGAGTTAGTCAACAGTTCCTCCCTAAATGATAAAGGTGTCTGCTGCTCTAATCACTGACTAGCCTTAACAGCTGACTTACTAGTGAGGGATTTAGTCAGGGAATTGATAAAGCGGCCCTAAGGAAAATAAAATAGATATAAATTAATATGCCCACATTGAGCACTTAGGGCCGCTTTATCAATTCTCTGACTAAATCCCTCACTAGTAAGTCAGCTGTTAGGGCTAGTCAGTGATTAGAGCAGCAGACACCTTTATCATTTAGGGAGGAACTGTTGACTAACTCTAAGTGCTGACTAAGAGGTTGAGCGCCCGTGTGCTGTCCCTAGACCCAAAAAATCATATCGAAGTTACGTTAATCGATTATTCATGGGCGTTATCTCTCAGTTATCAACAATATCGATGTAAATAGACATTTATCTTGCTCACCATTCTATTTTTCGTGTTGGCTGTGTTTCGTGTTGGTGTGTTTACATGAGCGGTACGCAATTTACATAATAGATCGATGATCGTTTAACGTACTCAATAAGTACTCCTAATCAATAGGGAAAGGCGCTCTTCAAACCAATCATTCCAAGTTTCTCAACTTGTAAGGAGTTTGCTAATGCGATACAGTCCCAAACTCAGGTACTGCTTGAGAGCTTGAGAACAATCTGGAACGTAGGTACTGGTTCGTTCGAAATGTGGGTTGAAGAGATATTTATGATATATGAAGCTTTAATTGAAACACCTGGCAAGCAACAAGCCTCGTTTTGGTGTTTTATTTTCAATAATAAACCTTTGAAATTGACCATTCTCCCTCTCTTCAAAATATTTTAAAATGCTTAGAATCTTGAGAGGGGGGGGGGGGGGTATTATCTCGAGAACAACAATTCTTTCTTTCCAACCTGAGGTTGGTCTCGAGCTCACCAAAATTGGAAATTGAAAAAAAGTAAAAATAGTAAAGTAAAATTAAAAATAAACAAATAAAATTAAAAAACACTTGTGCAGTTTGCGTAAGCAGAACCAACTTTTTGAATAGAGACAGGTAAAATATAGCAGTTCCAAGTCGAATTGAGAATTTTCCAAACCAATTTGAGAATTTTCCAAACCAATTTGAGAAATTTCCAAAACAATTTGAGAATCCGAATTAAAATAGACACGATCCACAAACTTTTGTTTTGTAACGTATGTAGTAAGTGGGTACTAGTCGTCTCATGGCAGTGAAGTTCATAACGGTGGCTCGAAGCATCCCCACCATTTCATCAGCTGATTGCACAAATTGGATGATGGATATATTCGTGCAATTAACGAACGCAGCAGCTGGGAACCCTCTACATAGAATTTTCATAATACCTCATTTTTCCCAAAAATATGAAAAATGTGATTTTTTTAAATGAAAAAATGCGAATTTCTTTCTTTTATAACGATGTATTGTGCAATTTTATTCCTAATTAAAAGTTTTGATTTGCTTTGAAAAATTGTCACTTTGGTTTGGATGATTCCCTTCTCCTTTCTTCTTTAGAACATTTTTAGTTGAGAAAATTCTCCAATTTTTTTGGAAAATTCTCAAATTGGTTTGGAAAAATCTCAAATTGGTTTGGAAAAATCTCAAATTGACTTGGAAATGGTATATTAGTCAATAACATTAGTCAGTGATTATTGCGTAACCGAGCCTCGGAGCGTTGACTAAACTTAGTCATCACTTAGGGTTTAACCAGCGGTTGATAAAGGCAACTTCGTTCGTAACCGCTTGATCATTCCTAATCAGTCCTCTAAATCGTGCTAACCAGCCATTGATAAAGCGGCCCTTAAATTGGGAACTAATCCCTGGATATTAGGAACTAAGCCCTTGAATAATTGGGAACCATGCCCGGGTATAAAGAATAATAATAAAGAATGGCAAAGGCCAGGTATACCATAGGTATGAAATTGAAAATATAAGAAGGGATAAATGAGAAATTAAAAGTCAAAGACCAATGAAATTATTTATATACCAAAGGGTGATAATGGGAATTCCTTGTGGAACCCCCGGCCATGTTTCTTCTGAAACATTAATGCCCCAAAAATAGTGGAATGGATTACTAGGCGTTAGCCGTCCATAATCCTAACCACGCTCTGCTACCATATCAAGGATTTAGGTAGCCCCCCAGAGGTGCAATGGGGTCCTAAATCCTCGAGAAAGAGGTAGATTGGATTTCCAGGACCTGGATCACCCATCCAACGCCAAACTCAGCTTCTCAATAACGCGAGAAGAGGCGTGTGACGCCCGTTGTTTTCCAACCGAACGACGGCAGTGCTTTCTCTGGGATTCCGACAGGAACTCTGTCACACCTGGGACAGTAAGAGACGAGTGAAATGATTGGGTCTTTTCTGATCAGCAGACTGAGCTAATTTAATTGAGACATTTTTAACTTGAGACACAAAACACATATTTCAAAGGGGGAAAATAAGACATATCCATGTACCCGATGTATCTGCTTGTAGTGTAGATACTCAACAACAGTTTCTTAGAAAGGATTTTAACACAGAATGTGTTTTAGCCTTGGCATCTCCAACCGAAAACGAAACGTTTATGTGTAACAAAAATGTGAGGCAACAATTTCCGATGAATTCCGCTTACAACTGAGTCGTTGCTAGGGAAATGGTATTTCGTCATTTTTAAACTTCTTTCAGGTAACTCTTTGTATAAGTAGGTACCTATTTTCAAAATAAATTTATGCTTTTGAAAACTGTATACGCTTGATTACGTATCTGCATGTAGTTGATTACTCAACATTAGTTTACTAATTTTAAGATCATTTAATACATTTCAATGAATCTCCACAGAATTTTGTTGTAAATTTGACAACATATTGCATCTAGGTATGTCAAATCTGTTAGTTACATAGAATAAATGCAGATAACCACATAGTAATAATATACATACATCAGTGGGTTGATCGCCAGGAAGTGCACTCCGGAGCCAGATTTCAGCATTGCCCAGTTCGCAAGTCATGTACACAACGCTCCACTCCGCTCGGGGTCGGTGTTTTAATCCATCATTCACGGGAACGAGCGACAGAAGGTGTTCTTCACAGAAAAGGCAGGTTAAACAGCTTTTAAAGTTACAACGGAATTTCAAAACAATTTTACATTTTTACACAAATTAAAATGGTCACATGGGGTCCTCAAGGTAAAGCTAAGGCCTTTCTGCTAGTTACTAAATATACTTGATAAAGCGTACCAGAACTGAAAGCTATGCTTTCTCCGGTCAGTTCAAAACCTCGCTGCATCGCAAAGGACATCCAGTAGTGAATCTGGAAGGTGTGAAGAGACAAGTTGAGATGAACTCGCCGGTAGTGTCGACTTAGAGGGAGCTTCCGTGGCCTGAGGTTCTTGAATACAGTCCCCCGCCTGGTCGGTCGTGTTACACCAGACAGAATGAGTTTCAAATTCTCGAACCACCTGTTAATAATCATTGAATATATAGTGTTTCTAAGTCAAATTCAACCTTTTCCAAACCAAATTCAACAATTTCCTAACCAAATTCAACATTTCCACAATTATTAGGGAATGAGGCAGATATTGATAGGTATTACAACCTTATTATTATTAATTAGGTAGGTATTGTGAAATCATTCATACATTAGTAATGGCATCCTATACACCGGAAGGTTCAGCAGCACATTCAGATTTATCAGCACAAAATTATGCAACATGAATTACGAAACATCTAGAAAAAAAAAAAAAAAAAAAAAAAAAAAAAAAAAAAAAAAAAAAAAAAAAAAAAAAAAAAAAAAAAAAAAAAAAAAAAAAAAAAAAAAAAAAAAAACTATTTAAATTACCTGTTAATTAATACCCACCTGTTAATAATCATTGAATATATAGCACTGCCAAGTCAAATTTAACAATTTAACCTTTTCCAAGTCAAATTCAACCTTTTCCAAACCAAATTCAACCTTTTCCCAACCAAGTTCAACTTTTTCCAAACCAAATTCAAACTTTGCACAATTATTAGGGAATGACGCATATTTCAATAGTCATTACAACCTTATTATTATTAATTGGGTAGGTATTGTGAAATCATTCATTCATTAGTAATGCCACCCTATATACCGGAAGGTTCAGCGGAACATTCAGAATTATCAGCACAAAATTATGCAACATGAATTATGAAACATCTAAAAAAAAAAAAAAAAAAATATGAAACATCTAATTAAATTACCTGTTAATTAATACCCACCTGTTAATAATCATTGAATATATAGTGTTTCTAAGTCAAATTCAACCTTTTCCAAACCAAATTCAACAATTTCCTAACCAAATTCAACATTTCCACAATTATTAGGGAATGAGGCAGATATTGATAGGTATTACAACCTTATTATTATTAATTAGGTAGGTATTGTGAAATCATTCATACATTAGTAATGGCATCCTATACACCGGCAGGTTTAGCAGATTATTAAGAATTATCAGCACAAAATTGTGCTGAAACATCTATTTAAATTTTATAAAATGAGAAAAAACCAATAAAAACTGCAAAAACGGTAAAACTTCTAATATTTAGCCTCTCTTCAGCCAGTTATAAAAGGAATATTCAGGGGAAAAGTTTACCATTACATGGACCAACCTCAATGTGCTGCCGTAGAGGAGGGCTACTGGACAGTTGATGAGCTCCCTTTCACTGCTCGAATTCAACCCATTGAAACTTCCGCTATTGCTTCCGGGATTAGGCTGTTTAGTTTCCAACGCAAGACGTATGTTGAGGTTTTGCGATCTGAATGCTCTGAATGAATCGTGCACCTAAAAAATTTGGGAAGATAATTATAACCCTGGGGGATACAAATGAACCTTGAAATCTTGAAAAGCTTGTTTGGAAAGTAGAGGTTGCCTTAATCAATGGTAAGGGAATTAACTACGAAGGAAGGAAGTTCAGAAGTATAGGTTTCCTTGTTCAAAGACAGAGAAAGCTTAGGGAAGTAGAAGAAATTAATTTTTGTTTTGATTCTGGTTTGTGTTGGTTTTTTCCGCAGTTCCGGGTCAGTCGGTTGTTACCGTTTTGTGTTTTTATAACAGGTGAATGTAATTTTGAGTTCTTTCCAATATATTTTTGTTCTATACATACGAAATTTTCTGAACCTTAAGACTATCCACAATATCAACATTAAAACTAGTTCACTGTGAGTTATTTAGTTCATAAGATTCAATACTCGTTTTATGACATTACTGTAGGTAATGTTATTCACATAAGGGCAGGGTCAAATTTTGAAACTCAATTGAAAAAGGGTCATCGTCATGTTCCTTTTTCTAAGGCTGTACCAAACCTTTTGCCTTGATTTTATTTTTATTTTTATATTGTCAAGAAAATAGTTCTCTAAAAACGGTGCCATGGATATTACGGTGCTACGAAATGGAAAAAAAGTTGAGTTAAATGACAAAACCTCCTAAGCCCCGTCACAGCATTTGGATTAAGGTATTTGAGAAAAATACGCAAAAACCACGGCATCGTTTGTTTATTAAGGATTGATGTACATTGAGAAAAAAAATAGACCTATGGTCCTACAGTCAGATCATTTAATAATGATTAATTTTACACATTATTAGTTCATTATGGTTACTTAGCAAAATTAGTTTATAACTGAGCGTAATAAATCAGTTTTCCTTGACACTACAGAGGCTTAGGGATTATGAGATGCTGTGGTAAAATGAGAGCATTCCAAAAAGTGGCTAACGATTTACCTGCTATGAAAACTAAGGGAGTTACACTTCCCTAGTAACGCATTGGTTGTACGTGAAAATCAATAGAAGACCCCTACAGTGACGTGACGCTCGTGACGTGACGAAAACAAATGGAAACGTCCTGTTAATCATTATTATGTAAATGATAAAAAATAAAAGCGAGACGATCGGTTGAGAAGAATCAGAGAAAAAGGAACATAAGTGCCAAAAAACGTGATTTTTTAGGAAACGCGATTTTCTGAAAGTGAACCATGTTCGCCCCTGTAGTCGTATATCAGACTTGTAAATTTCCCAAACTCTCCCTGTTGCTATGAAGGTTATTTTCCCCTTCACTGCATTTCTGCTATTCGGCCTCTTGCAGCCCAGCATAATTGAATAATCAACTCACATATTTAATAAATCATTTTAAAAAAGAGAGAAAGAACGCGTTTTTCGACATGATCGGATGAAAGAAAACACAAGAAACTGATTCCCAGAAAAAAACAGCAACAAACTCCGAACTACCGAAACATGGTATTTGCTTTGGCTGCTTTCTATGAACCCTTCTCTGATATACTAAATATCCAAGACCTCTGCTAGAATGCGGGGAGCATTGCAAAATGTGCCAGAAGTAAAAAAAGCGTGGTGCAAGATATCTTTTCGCTGTGCTGGGGGGGGGGGGAGGGGGGCTTGTCTTTGGCGAGATATCTCGTAGCTGCGCTAGTGCTGTCCTACTCCCACGAAATATCTCTTCACTGGGACTGAAAGGGTTAAATTAGTCTCAGTAGCTGAGTGAGTAATGGCTTCCTCAGAGCTTATCTCAGGAAAAGGCATGAGTAAGAATTCTGTCTACGTATCCAAATCATTGGGCCGTAATACTAAGATAGTCGAAAGTAGGTACCGAATTTTGGGAAAACCCCCGGTTAATCAAATGCAATCTTCAGCCCATTTCAAGCTTGATTAATCGAAAGCCCTGATAAATGGTAGTTGGATAATAAGGTTTCCCACTGTAGATAAGAAGATATAAATTTTTTACAAGCACATAACGCACTTGGTTACTCGAATAGTCTGGGAGCTTATCCGGAGCGCAAGGCATGACGGAGTGGTGATCGTTTGGGTCGCCCAAGCAATCCCAACCCAACTTTATGCTCAGTCGAAGATTCGGGAGATGGAGGAGGCGGCAGTCGTCGTACTTGGAGGCTGTTCTTACGTAGATATCCAAATCCCCTTTGAAGACCACCTTAGCTGCAACAAGGAAGCGCAACCAGATAACATAATCCATAAATCCCACACAAATCTTAAAATAACTAGTACGAGGCATCACACTTTTCCCAACATGACCTGTTTAATGTGTTATTTTGTGTGTCGGATTTTTTTTTTTTTTTTTTTTTTTTGTCACCTAACTTTTTGTAGAAAAGGGGGTGTCAACTCGTAAATCGAGAATTTACGATTGACAATATCCGAGACAACGATAAACCGACGTCTTCAATATGAAGTTCTCTGACCCAATTCACACAAACACAACTGCGCTGATGTCAGCGGATTAAGAGAAATGGCGTGACGTTGAAATGATGCTAATTCCCCCGCTCCCACCCTGGAAAGGAGTAAGGAGAATCGTTGACCGCCCAGTGACTTACGTCACGAAAACTGGTACCTAATGAACAATAGAAGTAATTACAGGGAACGATTTGGAGGGAATTGCTGGGCGATGATTGAACTCGGGAAGCGTTTACGCCCCTCGACGTGTGAATAAAACTGTTTGATGAGCATCAGCTCGAGGTCTTAGTTCTGAAGTTGTGAACCCGTCCGGAGGGCGGAATCTTGTCCATTGAGGGAGCAATGGAAGACTGACCCGGTCGCAGGTCTCAGCTCTTTGGCGCCCACGCACCTATGATGCCAAGAAGAATCAGCAGCCGAAGATCAGCGAGTCTCCCTAGCCAAGAGACGCAAATGCTGAGGAGGATTCAGGATCAACAGAGAGCCGTTCAGCCAACGGTAAGCAAATACCCTCATTTCATCTACTGCCCAAAATAGTCTCTCTGACACCCACTCAAGCATATCCAGACACTTCAAGAAGAACGCCCCGCTGTTTGCCTCGGTCGCGCCGTGCCTGATAAACCTGCGCGAAACGGAATAGTGATTTTTGGAGGCTTAGACTGGTGTTTTTCGGAGTGTAAAGGACTATAGGTAGTTCTCTAGCGCTATTAAATAATTTTCAAAACCTAGACATATAAGTGTACATGAAGGGCTAACAGATGTCTTAATATTTATTATAATAAATGAACGTTGATCGATTTAAAGTTGCCATCATGCTTGGCTAATCATTCCACTTGCCCTTGTCGTTTGTCTTTCTTCCTAAAATATATTGAAATAGGGAAAATATGAAGACTACTCTCTGGTTATGGCCAAGCCTTTCACGAGCCTGACAGTGCGTATTGAGACGAAAACGGGAACTTTTCAATCTCGTTAACACTAAGGGATTAAGAAATAAACAAATCCTACCCTTACAGGGGTATTACAGCTGTCGGCATGGCGACACTTGGGGGTGGGGATGCATATTTATTGACAAAATTTTGTGCTCACTACTCCTTCAAAACCGCTGGTCCGATTTGGACCAAATTTTGATAAGTTGTATTACCATGTCGAAACTTGAGCTTCGCTGACTCTGGTGGGGATCGCTATAATGCTTATAACTATAATGCTCACAAAATTGTGCTCAAATCTCTCTCCTATTCACAGTAGGACGTCGAAATTTGATAGGTAGCAACTCTGGGGCAACAAGATATGAATGACCTTACAGGCTCCATCCTGAGAAGCTGAATATGCTAAAAGTTATTTCGTCAGTCTGATTACAACGAAATTTGATGGAGAGCCTCTCTAGGACATCAAGGGACGAATGAAATGACGGGCTCTACCCTGAGGAACTTCAATATTACGAGTCCCAATTTTAACAATTCTTTTTTTCATCATTTAGATATGTTTCCTCTCGTCTGATTCATAAAAAAAAGTGTACTAAATACTTTTTATCTACTTATATTTTACCTAGGTATCTCTATTTTGCTTACGCAAAATGCGTGTTTTTTAAAATAATATAAAGTACTGGATTCTGCGCCCTTGAACACCCCTGACTGTAAATTTTCAGCTCAAAACTCCAAATGGTTTGAACAAAACGCCGATAGATATAAACTGAATTGACTTCATAACTGATGAGCCCCCCTCCCAAGCAGACGCAGGTGGGATAGTTCCTCTATGACGTCATTCAGCTTTCTTTGTATCGCACAAATTTACTTACCATTGGTCCAATCGAGACAAAGCGAAGACCAGGTGATTTCCATTTCTTCAGTTTTGTTGTAGGGATCGAGAGAGGCGTGAAGGAGGACCGTGAGTTGTCTGACCACCACTGTCACCCTCCCATGGAGCAGCAGGCGGAGCTTGTCCCAAAGAGGTAATGGCGGACTGGGGTCCAAAGATGCTCTTATGATTTTCTCAAAGCCTACAACAATGAGCAATTACGTTAACCCTTTACTCCCCACCTACGTGATGTATGGGGCGCCTGTACTTTCCGTAGCTGCCCACCAACGTCGAATATCGGGCTGGGGCCTATTTCATAAAGCAACAAGTGACAAGTTACAAGCCAATTTTATGAACAAGTAGTAAAAAAATCCAGTCATGCAGCATGACCCCATGAGCGAATTTTTGAAGAAATCTTCGACATTTTAGTCGCTATTGATCGTGTAGAGAAATTTTAGTTTATGATTTTGATAGACAAACAATGTTTCATGCAAATATTACCGATTTTTACAACTAGCGAACGGCATTATTTCGATTTTTGACTGATTTTTCAACTTTGAAATTTTTGAAAACTTGATACATATTCTTATAGGCAATTTTAAGCTGATTCCGAATATACCAATGTTAGTAAGCTGAAAAAATTATTTCACACAACAAATCGCAAAAAACAGGCTATTTTGAAATTGCTGACTACATTTTTGAAAATTTCAACCCGAAGATGTAATCCGATCATGCTGGCCAACGAACTTGAACTTTCGTTTTGTGTCCTTAACATTTTAAAATTTGTTTGAAGTTTCTAGCACAATTCTACGGACAGTTATCGTCTGGAATGACACATACATATACATACATAAAAAAATGCATTAAACTTCAGAATATGATTCAGAATAGCCTGAAACGGATTTCTGCATAAAATTTTTTCAAAAATTCACATTCTACAAATTTTGAGGCGAGAGCAATAGCTTAATTTTCTTCAAAAATTCGCTAAAATGAGTGTGCAGGCGTTCCATAAAGGTACAAGTGTAGACTTGTTATGCAGTGTAAAAGTTGACAAGTGTACAGGCGAATTTGGACAAGTGTTTCCCCATCATTTTGAACAAGTCACTGTTTTACAGTTGTAAAAAATGGCCGATTTTTAACCTACGTCCATTCACCTGTGTAACGGGCTAAAAATATTTGATACCTCGACAGGAGTTCGAACTCGCGTCGTCACAACTACGAGAAATTATTATTAATTTCCCGGAGTTGCAACGCTCTAACTACTAGAGCAGGTAGACGAGAGGACATTGACCGACGAGCCACTACTCTGATGCTCCCGAAACGGAACACGGTTTATCATCAACCGTGTTATAATTGTTGTTATTGTTATAAATAAATTTGTTGTATATATACGAAAAAAAAACAGTACTCCGAAAAAAAAAAAAAAAAAATATATATATATATATATATATATATAACCTATAGTGAATTAATAGAGAGTTTTAGTGGCACGAAACTGACAACGCATCTGCAAACGCAACCGTACTCCTTGGCCAGAAACTAGCGCACCATGGTAACGCTACATATTTCGATACACTTCGCTTTGCAGCCTGGCAATGTAACTTTCATTTCTCGAAACCTCATATGAGCAAAGCGGGAACAAGCTTCAGCTGTTGTATTTATTTATTCTTTTTTCACCTCAACCAGTAGGGTAATTGGCTGCAACCTTCAAGTGTTTTTGCTGTGTGAAGTAGTGTGACGTGGAGAGTTACCTACACACTAAATTTAAGGTTACTTTTGCATCAAGACCAGGTGCGTTTAAAGTGACTCCCTTGGCAATGTCAATTCGCAGATGTTACAGCAACAACTTATCCCCTACGAATTAGGGGATATGTAATAACGATACGTTTTATCTTGTTTGCCACTAAAACTCTCTATTGAATGGAAAGCAGGTGCGAGTTATAAGGTTTCATAGTTACTTTCTTAATGTTGAACTCGCTAGTAAACACATAAATAATGCAAATAACCTCAACATTTTGTTGTAATACTTAGGAAAAGCTACCACGTTAAAAAAAACCTGATAAAACAATGCAAGAGCACAACGAAATAACCTCGGATGAGCAATAGTAAGTAGTAACGGGAAGCACAATGAGAGACGGTATTCTTCAGAGAATGCAGGAGCAAAAGGTTAAACGAAAATAATTTAATTGGGACTGTATTTTGAATAATTTTTTCCACAGTGATTGGAATTAAATAGTTCCTCTTTCCGCATTACTGGAAATTCCACTTTCACTGATGAGGGGTGTCATAGCACTGGTTTTCCTCCACCTTATGCTATCGGTGTTACATATTTAATCGCATCACCTCTTAGAATGTGCAAGTGGTTGTACAATTGGAACATTGTAAAACTCGCTTAATAATTTCCTACGATCGCATTAACTGATATAATTTCTATAGAATCTTGACTTCGCGAAATCTAGTTTACTATAACTCTTGCCCTTACGGACGGATTAGTAAAGCGTTTGTAGGTGTTTTATTCTATCTCATGATTTTTCTATTGGCGGGTAGTTAGTTACAGGGGTGCCCACAGGGGGGGGGGGGGGGTCACGACGCAAACTGCGTCGTTAAAATTTTTGGGGGAGGGGTTAGAAAAATGAGTATTTTTTAAATTTTTTTATGAACAAGTAATAAGATTTATACTAACAATTTGCTAGCGTCAGCTGTTTTCAATTCGAATTACTTTATTGGATAATATGTTGTAGAAACAGGTATTGTGCGCATGCGTTGTGAGTGCCATAATGACAGCGGTAATGTCTTTGACACTGCCGCGCCGCACTGGGTGTGCGTGGTGAGAGTGGTGACTAGTCAGCGATCTAGCGGGCAGCTCCCGCTAGAGCAGCATATAACTAATAACGTTAAATATAATATACTTTGGCTTGTTTAGCTATAGTAGCCTAAATGGTGTATTTTGAGCAATGTATATAGTTACTGTAGATAATTGAAATTCTACATATGGTACTTGTTTTACTGTCAGTTAAAAATTAATTACTTACATTTGTAAAACAAGAAATACGACGACATTCTTTATCACATCAGTGTATCATTTACATTACCTATTTAATAAATATTTTAGTTGGGGGGGGTCGGGAGTTGGGGGGGGGGGGGGCTCGAGTCGTTGCGCTTGGGGGGGGGGGGGGGCCCCCCTGGTTAGTTATGAACAATGTTGTTGTACTTAGATCAGGGGGACTAGTAAAGTGTAGGTGTATTAATTAATTGCATTAATTTTCCCTCTGTAGGTACCTTTATCTACGAAGGCATGTTGATGATAAAGTCATCCTTTCACCCAACCACCGTGAAATCATATTATGCAAATCGTTCAAGAAGTTATGTTACGCTAACGGGTCCGTGAAGCTAATTTCTTTCTCAATCAACCTAAAGAGTGAAATTATGAAATCAAGTTCTTTTGGGATACTTAGAGTAGGATTTCAGAGTACGTAGGAGCATTGATCAGCCGATTAGAGATCACGTTGCACAAAAAGTTGAAACACGACAACATAAACGAAAAAAGAATTAGCGAAAATAAAATATTTGAGTAAAAGAAAAGCGGAGTGGATCTATTCAAGAGTGGGGTGAACACAGAAGTGAGGATGCTACTCTACAACATAGCAATGGGTGGGGAGGCGCAGTGCTACCAACATGGAAGAGCAAACACTTCTTTTTCTTTCGAAATCCACACTTCCGAGGGCATTTTCAAATATTTTTTCTTCTAAAATACATCACACGCTGTGTAACACAATGGCTGCAGAAGTAAACAGTTTTCTACGAAGACCGTACTAAGATTTCTTAATCGACTTATGGTGCTGAAACCTGAACCGGAGCTCCTTTGGGACAATTACATTAGACAATCTAGAATACAATTACAAATAGACAATCTAGAATACAATTACAGTATGGGGGGAAGGCTATGGAGACTTAGCGCTGACATTTAGATGGGACACCTCAAAAACAATTACAAGGTACGGAAGTGTTACGCTCCAGGAAAATAATTCTCACAGTCGAAAAGGTTTGATCACCCTGGCCTCTTAGCTCTGGTCGTTAGAGCGTTGCAACTCCGGGAAATTAATAATAATTTCTCGTAGTTGTGACGACGCGAGTTCGAACTCCTGTCGAGGTATCAAATATTTTTGGGCCGTTATAGTGGCGCAGTCGGTAGGACCCGAAATCATACGAAACAATAATTAATTAAATCCCTCTCGAGCCAAAAGACTGTAAACATCACATTTCCTGTTGTTATGCCTTTCATTTCCTCACTGACTTGAGTCAAAACACACCGTGACAATGACCTCGCTCGACTGCTGACTTGTTCCAGCGAGCATCTGCTGAGCCAGCGGCCTGCAGTTACACTTCGTCATTCGTCCGACCCCAAACCAGCCGAGACGGCTGGTATTTGACTCCGGGGAAATGTTACGCTCCAGGAAAATAACTCTCACAGTCGAAAAGGTTTGATCACCCTGGCCTCTTAGCTCTGGTCGTTAGAGCGTTGCAACTCCGGGAAATTAATAATAATTTCTCGTAGTTGTGACGACGCGAGTTCGAACTCCTGTCGAGGTATCAAATATTTTTGGGCCGTTACAGAGGGCATTTAATTTATCAGTTGAAGGGCCTATGTGACTAATTTCTTTCATTATTGACCCACTTTTTTTGCCTTTTTTCTAACTTTGTCGACTTTAACTAAAATTTTTGGTTCCTGGCGCAAAGTTTTGATGATATTGTACATACGGGTTTTAATAATTATATACCAATGATTCTGCATAGAAGGGCTGTCTAATTCTAAAGAATGCTAAACCTTCGTGTAATAATTGGCAACATTTTTCATCTATAATCCTATACAAACACCAGAATATAGTAAAGTTTATACAAACCTAAATTGCATTGTGCGATAACTGGCTCCCAGCAAGGGCCGAAGGCGTAACTGAAATGCTCGATCTCCATACTGAGGTCGTGGTAAAATTTCAAAGACGTCATGCTTCTTTCGATTTCAACTTCACCCCAAGGGTCACCGAGGTCCAATTTGACTTCTCTTTTGGCTGTGGCAGATCATAAAATACAATTAAGAATCAAGTATGTACCTACTTCAATTAGAATTCAAGTGTAAAATGACATTAAAGAGATAATAACAATTCAAATTGATTTTACTAGTTATTCGAGGTCAAATGTACCGAATTTATGTCAACACCTCAATAGCGTAGTTAGGGCCAGCACACTTACTGCATAGCCATAAATAATCTTCATGTATCACGTGTTTAATGACAATTAATCCCCTCTTCTCCCTCCACACTTATATGCGGTCATTTACCGGGTAATACATGAAATAGTCATCAATGAATAGAATCGGAGTGAATGATTGGAAGATATGTAGCCATTATCATGAATTTTGGTGAAATAAAAACGTATTTTTATGATGTTTCAGATATATATTTGTTAGGTCCATGCCACCTACACACGAGGGGTGTCTCAAAAGTAACGATCCCTACATTAGTTCTTCTTGTGAGGAGATGCGTGAGCGATGGGGCTGTGGTATGTGAAGGAGAAGTGGTCTGAGGCCACACCCTTTCCAAACACTTTTCCCGTCAGTGCGCTTTGTAACGATGGATATTCCTGTTGTTGTTGCCACCGATTGCGAAAGTGGTTTTTTGAGGGTTGAGAATTATTAGTAGGCTTCTCAAGTTTTTAAATTTTCTTTACTGAGCGCTTTCGCCATATCCGGCCTCGTCAGAGCTTAGATTAGTAGTGCTGTACTTCATATTAATAGTTGTTTTGGGGCTCCTCAACATCTCAGAAAGTACTTTGTATCGTCGTATTTGTTAGGGTAAAATTTTGGAAATCTGGTGGTTTTATCACTCATTGTCCTGTTGTTGTGTCCTTATGTATGTAAGGGTGTCAATATTGTAGAAATTTTAACATTAAATTGAGAAATGGAGGGAGGAAAAGCATTTATTATTAACATTGATAAAAGAATGAATTTTCCAAAATTTTACCCTAACAAATACGCCGATACAAAGTACTTTCTGAGATGTTGAGGAGCCCGAAAACAACTATTAATATGAAGTACAGCACTACTAATCTAAGCTCTGACGAGGCCGGATATGGCGAAAGCGCTCAGTAAAGAAAATTTAAAAACTTGAGAAGCCTACTAATAATTCTCAACCCTCAAAAAACCACTACCGTCTACGGCATAGGCAACCCCCCAGAATAATGATTGCGAAATTCGTTCCATAACGTTCCATAACGTTCCATTCGTTCGGTACTACACCCTAAAAAATAAAAGTCCAGTCATGCAGCATGACCCCATGAGCGAATTTTTGAAGAATATTACCGATTTTTACAACCAGCGAACGGCATTATTTCGATTTTTGACTGATTTTTCAACTTTGAAATTTTTGAAAACTTGATACATATTCGTATAGGAAATTTTACGCTGATTCCGAATATACCACATGTTAGTATGCTGAAAAAATTATTTCGCACGACAAATCGCAAAAAACAGGCTATTTTGAAATTTTTGACTACATTTTTGAAAATTTCAACCCGAAGATGTAATCCGATCAAGCTGGCCAACGAACTTGAACTTTCGTTTTGTGCCCTTAACATTTTAAAATTTGTTTGAAGTTTCTAGCACAATTCTACGGACAGTTATCGTCTGGAATGACACATACATACATACATACATACATACATATATACATACATACATATATACATACATAAAAAAATGCGTTAAACTTCAGAATATGATTCAGAATAGCCTGAAACGGATTTCTGCATAATTGTTTTTCAAAAATTCACATTCTACAAATTTTGAGGCGAGAGCAATAGCTTAATTTTCTTCAAAAATTCGCTAAAAACGCGACTGAAATCCGTCGTAAACTTGTAGCAGTGTATGGAGAACAAGTTATGAACGTTCAAAATGTGCGTAGATGGCGCAAAATGTTTCTTGAAGGGCGCCTAAATCTCCATGATGAAGACCGAAGTGGCCAGCCATCGACCTCACGCACCCCTGACATTGTTGAGGCTGTCCAGATCTCGCCCCCAATGATTTTCACCTATTCCCGCAGCTTAAGCAACATCTTGGAGGAAGGCGCTTCAGCAATGAAGACGAACTGAAGGCTGAAGTGGAGCAGTGGCTGTGCAGTTTGGCGAGGGGGGGGGGGGGGGGGGGGGGTATGAAACTGGGTTAAAAAAAACTTGTACCCAGGTACCAAAAATGCTTGGAATACAGGGATTATGTTGAGAAGTAATCATGTATATATAAATATATATATATATATATATATATATATATATATATATATATATATATATATATAAATAGATGATTATATATTAAAAAATATATGAAAATGAAATGTATATATATATATATATATATATATAAACGAGATTTTTTGAGGTAGTGACCAAGCTAGTCTTGTGTTTCAATGTATTTTATTTTTTTATTTTTCCATTATAGCGACGTTTCGGCCCTTGATACGAGCCCTATTCATGCTTATATATTGCCTGGTATGTAGTTGTTAATAATACATAGTAATTAGTTGATACCAAATAGACATATTGGGTCCCATCAACTCGGAAAACAAACAAAATTGAGTTTTTTCACTTTTGTTTGTTTTCCGAGTTGATGGGACCCAATATGTCTATTTGGTATCAACTAATTACTATGTATTATTAACAACTACATACCAGGCAATATATAAGCATGAATAGGGCTCGTATCAAGGGCCGAAACGTCGCTATAATGGAAAAATAAAAAAATAAAATACATTGAAACACAAGACTAGCTTGGTCACTACCTCAAAAAATCTCGTTTATATCGAATTTTTACTAGTCAAGAAGATTATCCTGAATTCTATATATATATATATATATATAAATATATATATATATATATATATATATATACATTTCATTTTTAAAATGTGTTTTTCTGTTTTTTTTTTTTTTTCCTTTTATGATAGGGTTCGTTACTTTTGAGACGCCCCTCGTACCATCGATGAAGAATTAGCCGACGAAGAAGAAAGGGAGGTTCTTTTTCCAAGAAGACTATTAAGCTTTACTTTTTATGCAAATAAACAGTGTAATTACATTCCGAGACCTAATATACCAGGCATTATAAAGAAAAAATGGAATAACACAAGAAAGTTTTCCATAGCTACAGAATACTTAAACTATACAAAGATTACATACACACATATACAGACAGCTTGAGACGGGGTTGCTGGAGCCATTATTGTTTCGTACTTAAAAAGATATATTTTATTAATTTCCTTGCTTTCGATATTTATAATTGTTTAGCATCACGAAACTGTTCCGCACAGTTTTCTAGAAAATGTAGTTATGCGAGTAGTTAATTTTTCTGTAGCTAATACTAACTAGTAGTTAAAGAAAAAAGTAGTTAACTACATTTTTGTTGATTAGTAGTCAACTACTCGTATTATTCTGGTTAACTGCTAGTTACCATAAAAGTAATGAACTATATTTTCTGGAAGTACTAGTTAGCAGTTACTCGGTGCAACTACTTAACCAGTAGTTAGTAGTAAAAAATATAGTTAACTACTGCCCATCACTGCCCTGAGGCTATGCCCATCACTGCCCTGAGGCTATGCCCATGCAACTCCTTGCAGGCTTTTACATTTTATAACGATTTTTAAAAGTGCGGTAGAAATAAACCTCTTCTGCTAGGGATCTGCTCTGCTCCCACGATCTTCCCCCACATCTGCATTTCCCCCACGTCCAGCCAGGGTTGTGGGAAGTCACGCAGAAGGAATTTAAGCTCTTTGCAATTTATGGCGACGCTGCGACACCACAGGGTGCTGAACTCCAAACCTTCGCTGGGCCAGGGCCTACAAAAAAATTAATATAGTAATAAAATAAATAAACAATTAACACACAAAAGCAGTTAAACTATTAGCAATACGAGTTTGATGCTATGCAAATTGACCTTGGTTATATTCAGCCAAGTCCTAAGCAAAATATTTGCAACTCAGTTATTTTTTCACTAGCTCAATTCATGATAACATAGTATGTTTAGTTCAAGTGTATATTTCAAAACCCGAACAGTACTGTAAGACCCTGAGTCCTGTTCCTGTTGTTAAGTTCAAGGAAAACCCCTGCACTCGAAGTGGTTACAAGAAATTAACCTTCAGACCTGAAGCCTCACGCAACTGTGATTTTTTGACAGTTCGATATTATTTTTTTTAATTTAATTTTTTATACATAAATATAACAACGTTATATTTCAGAGAAATTTCAAAGGGTCGGTACAGGAATTTATTCTCGCAGCAGAGGAAGGGGTGCACCGTCCTAAACCCCCATTCCAAGGCATCGTATTTTCTTCCTCGATCCTCGGAGGCGCAAGGAACTTTGCACAGATGATTGAAATTTCGCGCAGACCCATCCTGCTATTGGTGGCCTTGGCTTAGTCCACTTATCGGCTAGTGCATTGATCAGTCTTCTTTGAAAAGCTACAAGTTCACAATGTAAAATTCTTTGCATGAGTGTATAAGGGGTGAGAATGAGGCTCTCAAATCCTCAGTGGTGGTGGTGTGATCATATTAGACTTTTTTGCGTGCTGCTTTGTTGGCTATTGATGTCCATCCTTGAGACTGGTAAGAGGGGGCAACGGCATTGATAATGCAGCTGTCCAAAAATGCAATCCTCTCCCTGTCCCACAGACAATGGACACATAAGCTTTGTTCTCAGTACGCGTTCTGACAGTTCTCAAACTCATCAAAACTGGGACAGAAAATCCCGGGGCGTTCTGGAACCTGTGGAACCGCGTTCTGCACTGCGAACGATTTCAGAACTTTGAAATGGAATAACCTGTGTTGTTGTTTGTAACAAACTTTTCGCAGTCGAACCTTGGTACAATTTTGTTGAAAAAATTCGAGTTTTGTGGATGTAGACGAGATCCAACTACAACTTCAATCTCGTCCTCATCGTCTACAAGCCACGAAACTTCACCACCATAGTCGAAACTATCTCTTTCCGAACTTGAGGAGGTACTAGTTGACATTTCAATGTTTTACTTTCAAGAAAAATTCTCGCATCCGAAGTAGTTTGATTAAATCGGCCTGGGTCTTAAAGAAATAAATATATATATATATATATATATATATATATGTATCTATCTAATATATAAAATTCTCGTGTCCCAGTTTTCGTTGCCATACTCCTCCGAAACGGCTTGACCGATTTTGATGAAATTTTTTGTGCTTATCCGGTATCTATGAGAATCGGCCAACATCTATTTTTCATCCCCCTAAATGTTAGGGGTAGTCCACCCTAAATTTTTTTTATTTTTTAGACAAAATTTTTAATTTCTATTTTAATTAACGTCTGCCAAGTTGGGTGGGCAGTATAACTTCCTCAAGCGAGCGAAGCGAGCAACATCCCCCACAGAAGCATGCCACACTTTGCGAGCGAAGCGAGCAATTTAATGGGGGGTCCGGGGGGCTTTCCCCCCCGGCTGGACGTCGAGGCGAGCGGAGCGAGCCGGAGCGGCTAGTACACACACACACACACACACACACACATATATATATATATATATATATATATATATATATATATATATATATATATAATAAATATAATAAAAGTATTAATAATGAATAAAGTAAATAAATTCTCTCTCAAATACTGTACAAGTTCGAACTCTGTCGAGATTTCAAATATTTTTGGTCCGTTACAGTACTGTTCAAAACCGCTATCATAAGATACCAAAATACACGTAGTACGCCAGCTCAATGATGAGAAGTGATGGATTTTGTGCATCGGGCAAGACACCCAGGTAGCCAGTGTGCCCTGACAAAGTATTCACATTTTTCATGAGTGTTAGCCTTGAAATAGTTCTTCATATATTCTAATTAATAAGTCGGACTAAACGAAATATATGAATGAACAAATTTATAAATAGTAAAATGAAATTGTGAAAGAAATCCCCTAACTTTTTTTCTTTACCAAATTCGTTGGTTATGCGGTATAGAGTGGATACCCTATCACGTTGATGGAATTAGCAAAACAATGGATTCAGTTATGTGAAACAACTCACGAATCAGGGTCGATTTGTGCCATGTTGTTCACAACATTGTCTGGACCATCGATGGAGGGGTCGCAGAGGGCAATTACTTGAAGCTCCGAAATGGTCCACGCAAACAATCTGGTTCGTACACCCTACAACACATAGAAAACAAGTCGTATCAACGATATGATCGACATCTATTCATTCAACACCCACTCTTAGTCTATTCTCAACCACATCATACTGGGCCATCACTAATTGACACATCCCAATAAATATTATAAAAGAAAAACGCTGCAAATTATTTCACAAAGGTTTATTATTTTTTCAATTGAGTATGATCATAGTTTTAGTTGGCTAGCGTACGTCATAAGGCCCGTCCAGACTCCTCGGCGTGTCCTATTTCGAGTTGCCACAACCTATACTTCTATAATTATATACGCATGTTTATATTTCTCGATTTGAGCTCCTATCTATTCAAATACCTAGTTATTGCCTTAATAATATCATTATCTAAGTACGTACGCAAAGTCGAGAGGATATGTTATTAAATATGCGTAGGAAAAGCTTTGGTATTAACACACAAATATGACCTTGAAAAAAACATATTCATGCCTCGAAGGAACGCCGGCGCCGTACCCACCACAAGGTGCCGCGGCGCCGGCGCCTCCTCTCACTCCACCCCCCCGCTCACCACCCACCGTGACCCCCTGCCAAGCCTGCCAGGCGTGCGTGCGTGCGTAAGTCTAACAAAGCCTTGAAATGACACTTTTTCGCCCGTTTTTGGCCCATAGCATCTATGCGAGTAAAGCGATCGGGATGGTTAAACGTTAGGACCAACTAGACCCCAAATGGAGTCTATGGGCGAAAGGACGGGTTTTTTAAGTCAATTCTTAGGCCTTTTATGGCCCGGACGGCGGACGGCGAACGGCGGACGGCGGACGGACATTTCAAATTTGGATTCTACGCACCTTGAAACGTAAAGTGACAAAGTTTGAGGGGGGGTTATAAAAATTTTTTGCTATACGATCACATAGGCTTATTATTGGAAATAATAAACCAAAAATTGGTTTGTTTGTTTGTCCGCTAAAAATGTGTCTCCATGCAGGTGGGTGCGCGAGTTGACGAGTAAGTTCCAGGGATGGTTTCAGCCTATATTACACTCCTCTAGACTAATTCCTTTATCGAGAACTCAACATTCACTAACGTCATAGCCCGCAAAAACACTTTGTAATTAATGAAAAACCGGACTTGGGTCACAGTTTTCACGTCAAATGGGGTGGGTCCACGCGTAAAGAACTTTCGATAACAAATTCAATGATACCAAAACGATTTTGGTGAGTTGAGCTGATGAGTTTTTATTCGTAAAGATAGATCTTCAAAAAATGATATGGTTCTCGGGGATATGAGCGAAGGAAATGCAGCTGAAACATCCGTTTCAACGCCCGACCGTCCTTCCCCACCCCGTGAGAATCTCGAGGGTGCATCATCCCTTAGCCTTGACAGGGGGCGCGGACATAGTGCTAACCTCACCCCATAGCGGCGCTGCCTACGCAGGCTTGAAGAGCTCAGCCTTCACCACCGAACCAAACCCCGGCGTCTCTGACGCCGATCTCACGTCAAATTACGCCCGGACATCCCTTCTAAAAACTCAGAGGGATTCAACACAATCAGAGGCTCAATTATTCCGGCCTTATAATGACAGAATAGACGCAGCTCAACACTTTCAGACCCCTACAACCGGGGCTCCTCGTATGGCAGAACCGAGGAAACTTATCCGTCTTTTGTGTCGGGGTACTCAAAAGACCACAGTCCTTTTTAGGACTTCCAGTCTTCCACATTTTACGAACAAAAAGGTACTTTTCTAGACCTAAAGACTTCCACTTCCAGTCGATATCAAAAGGCCTCTCAACGGCCAGAAACATATTTCTCTCAAGAAAGAGATATTCACAAAGAGCATCATATCGCCGCTCTACAGGGCGAGAAGTTTGCCTACGAGTCTGATAAAACTCACCCCTTTGAAAACAGGGATAAATACCAATCTGAAGGTACTTTTCAGTGCCTTACACAAGTTCCTCATCAAGGAACAAACCCGAATAACCAGACTCATGAAATTCTCCCAACTCAAGATTTATCTAAGGGCATCCCACTAGGTGTACCTACACCTAGTCAAACATATACACTCAGGTGCAAAAAATTTGGCCCACTCTCTAAAATGGAAGATTTTATGAAGTTGCGACTAATATCCTCTTGTTTTCGACTGGGTTACTGTCTGAACTCATTCAGAAGCATTGTTTGTTGTTTTTTAGCCGGACGGATGAAATTGTTTTAATCTCTCAACGATAGGGAATCATATCGAAACGTGACCACATTTCATTCTCTCCTACTTTCACGTACTCAAACTGCGATTATGTTGTTCATCTCTCCCACAGGTCCTCAGGCTGAGGAGAGTGTTTTCCTGTACGTTGAGTGCATTCAAACTACAAAAATCAATTTAAGAGAAGAAAAAATGTCTTTCTCACTGGAAATGGCCGTAAAAGCTGTAGCTCTCATTAATGATGGAAGGTCACTGAGATATGTCGCTCAAATGCTAGGACGGCCTTATAAAACCTTCCGTGCCACTGTTAGACGTTTTCGAAAGATGGGATCAAGACAGGTACTTGTACAACTTAGCTTCAGAAATCGACGATTGGCTGGTTCAAACTGGTCGTAACTGACTTGAAAAGGCAACGGGGGTGGATTTAGGTGTTTGGACAGTTCGGAGACGATGGTGGGATTGGCACTTGTCTGCCAGAAGACCCGCCTGCGTTCCAAATTTAACCCGTTAGCAAAGGGCAAAGGATGTTGCGCCATCAGTTTGCTCGAAATCACAGTGGTTGGAAACTTGAAGAGTGGAGGGATGTCTATGTTCAGCCTGCGGGGCCCAGATGGTCGTGAAAGAGAGTGGAGAAGGCCTGGAGAAAGGTTTGTTCCTGCCACAATGACTAGGAGAGAGTCTGCCCTCCAAGCATTCGAGCGGCATATCTCAGTGACCTTCCGTCATTAATGAGAGCTACAGCTTCCGCGACCATAGCCGTTGGGAAAAACTTTTTTTTTTTCTCTTAAAGTGATTATTTTGGATGGAATACACTCAATGTACAGAAAAACACTCGCCCCCCGGCTGAGGAATAGCGTGCAAGAGATGAACAACATAATCACAGTTTGGAAGATAACGTGAAAGTGGGAGGCAATGAAACATGATCACGTCTCGACACGATTCCCAATCGTTTAGATATCAAAAAAATTGCATCCGCCTGGCTAAAAAACAACAAGCCATGACTCTGAATGAGTTCAGATAGTAACCCAGTCGAAAACAAGAGAATATTAGTCGCAACTTCATGAAATCTTCCATTTTGGAGGGTGGGCCAAATTTTTTACACCTGAGTGTATAAATACACTACACCCATAACCTGAATTTTACGTAACAGTTAACCAAAATACATTCATAAGTAAATACCCTTAACGTTGGGGGAGAAAAATCTAGGATGTTCAGATAAGACAATAAAATGTACGAGACCTGCAACGTAAGTTATGATAAAGAAGCCTAAGGCTTTCCGTCCAGTGGACACGATTTCGCGCGAACGGTTCGCCTTCCTTTCAAATACACTGTTTTAACTGAGAGCCCGTCCACGGCAAGACGCGAAGTGGAAAGAAAAGGGGCGAATGCGACGAGAATCAAACCAGTTTGTTTTTCAACGCGCCAACAAGCAAAATGGATGTTGACAGTGTGTTTGAAGGGAGGCGAACCGTTCGCGCGAATTCGCCTCTTTTCGCCTGTTCGCGCGAAATCGCGTCCACTGGTCGGACAGCCTAAGGGGAGATTCGACATGGGCCTTTTCAGGCCAAGACTAAAAGTCACTGGTCCTCTCGAAGTGCTCGGACTCCCACTGTTGAATTAAATTGAATAGCTGAACGTATTGCAAGCCTGAGATACGGGATGATCGAGATATGTCTCAGCAGTACCTTGATGTGCTACGTTTCCATCCAAGGAATACGGTGTCGTCGGTTTCGTGACACTGAAACGTATTGAGTAAGAAACGGGGACGCTTGGTTGAACAATTAATTAGGTACGAGTTGAAAATTGATTGCTAAAATTTGAATTGGAGCCTTTATGGGACTGCTGGGTACAAACGACAATGTATGAAGCCACCCTGATTCTTATCCAACAACGACAATCCTATCAGCTGATATAATTCAAATGTGTTTCTCACTTCACGGAATTGAGCTTATTATAACTTTTGTCACCTATAGAATAATATGATAACATTAAGGTGCTATGAAATTACCATAAATTGCATGTAGGGGAGCATTTGTACACAGTTAGTACATAAATAAATTTTCCCACAGCGAAAACCCGTCACAGCAGGAAGAGCCAACCTTTTCATGATGCATCAATAAATTGGCATGTTGCTACTGGTGATAAATTCTAAAGTTACTTTCCCTACACAAGGTATTAGCGACAGGATTACCACGAAGAAGTAATATAAAATATCCCACCTGCTCTTTAAGCAAACGCGACCTCTTGATGTAGATTTGAGAACTCATAACTTTGAGTTTGCCGTAAAGTTCTTCGACTTTTCCTCCTGGTAAGAGTAGATGAGTCTTACACATTTCACTTACCTGCAAAAAAGGATGATTTTGTTGCATGACAGGATGAACAACACAGAATTCACATGGTGAAATTAATGATAATATGTGAGATAATGTAATAAGGGTAAGGGAAAGATACAAAGAATGCCTACTTTTTTCAAAATCGTATATCTACATCACATTCGGTTGGTTTAAGGAGGTGCAAAAGTTTGAAGGAAATCCTGAGCATGAAAAAGCGGAACTGTTCAACCAGTAGCCGTTGAAAGAATTGGCATAATGGCAAAAAAACGAGGAAACTCCAAGCACAATGGGACAAGAACAAGGAATGTCCACAAAACAAGGGTGGACATAAATACAGGGTGATTCCCTCGCAGATGCAAAAAAAATTGGGTAAAACTACATCAAAAATGGAGTAAAATGCCGCCAACTGCATATTTTTATCTCAATCCGTTCTCGAGATTTAATTTTTTAAAGGTTTTTTCAGGAAAACCGTGTTTTTTTCCTTTTAAACTCAAATTTCTCCACTTTACTTCATTCAATTTTAACTTTTGACCATATTTTCGGAATTAGCATTAAATTTACTATAAGAATAGTGTACTTGGGTTCTTAAAAAGTACCATCCAAAGGCCCTCACATCAGCTCAAACATTGACGATTTTGAAAAAATAATATTTCTGAAAATCTTTAAAACTTTACTACTCTTTTAAAAAGAACCCTGGAACTGGCAAATCTCATGAAAACTGCTTCGTCTAATACTCTTTCCAACGGTATAATCAAGTTTACTTTTATTTTGTTATTTAGTGGAGAAAATTATGTTTTAATGTTAAAAAATGTAGGTTTTTCAATGAAATTGTTGGTTTTCTCGAAAGATGACCCTCCATGAACCTACGAGTATGAGGTCGGTTTCTATGTATTTTTTCACGCTGTATCGAATGGTAACATTTGTAGATCTCTCCAACTCCGTTATAACCGAGTTTTACACTTGAAATCGCAAATGTTTAGTTTGTTTGTTACGATTAAATGTATGTGTGTTATGGGGTAAAACTAGTTAATTAAAGTCTCGAGACTCGATTATAACGTAGTTGAGAGATCTGCAAGAGTTTCCATTCGATCCAGCGAGAAAAAATACATAGAAACCGATCCCATACTCGTTGGTTCATGGAGGGTCATCTTTCGAGAAAACCAACAATTTCATTGAAAAACCCACATTTTTTAACATTAAAATATTATTTTCTCCCCTAAATAACATAATAAAAGTAAAATTGATAATACCGTTGGAAAGCATATTAGATGAAGCAGTTTTCATGAGATTTGCCAGTTTCCAGGATTCTTTTTAAAAGAGTAGTAAAGTTTTAAAGATTTTCAGAAATATTATTTTTTCAAAATCGTCAATGTTTGAGCTGATGTGAGGGCCTTTGGATGGTACTTTTTAAGAACCCAAGTACACTATTCTTATAGTAAATTTAATGCTGATTCCGAAAATGTGGTCAAAAGTTGAAATTGAATGAAGTAAAGTGGAGAAAGTTGAGTTTAAAAGGAAAAAAACACGGTTTTCCTGAAAAAACCTTTAAAAAATCATATCTCGAGAACGGATTGAGATAAAAATATGCAGTTGGCGGCATTTTACTCCATTTTTGATTTAGTTTTACCCAAATTTTTTTTGCATCTGCGAGGGAATCACCCTGTATATTATCCAACCGACTAAGTTGTTTAGCGAAAAATTCATCATAAAATGCTCGTTTTAGACGTGATTTAAAAATTTTAGAGGCGAAAACTGGAATAGTTTCTCATCGTGAATCATAATGGAACCTGGATGAGTGACCCATCCAAAACTGGTTGAGTGACAATCCAAGAAGGGGGACTGCCACCCTGTGTATGAGTAAATTAAAAGCAGCAGAGAGTTTGAGATTCCCTTCAAAGCGCATTGTGTTTCCGTCATTTCCGAGAGAATGCGTGCGCTCACCGTTGGGATAAATGGGCTTCATTCTTGGGTTCGGATATAAAGCTTGCTTGTTTGGTCATGAAGGATATTCCCTGATAGCGGCACATAATTGCTGATATTAGGGGTTAAAAGAGCTGTCACACCCTGTTATTTATCGCGCAGATTTAGGCCTGGCCCAGGAAACTAGAATACCGTGTCACTATAAAAAATGGCTAAAGTTAAGCTCAAAGTACATACACGTAGATATTGAAGCAGATATTAAAAAAGGTTTTATGACACAGATTTATTAATTGTTTTTCATTTACTGGTTGCGTCAAATTATAAAGTAGCATACACAACCAGTTGATTTACGAAATATAAAATTAAAATTTCACTTCAGAAACAAATCAAAATAGACACTACACTATTATTCCTGAATTAATCATGAATTTAACCAGCTTTTGGTTTATTATTTCCAATAATAAGCCTATGTGATCGTGTAGCAAAAAATTTTTATAACCCCCCCTCAAACTTTGTCACTTTACGTTTCAAGGTGTGTAGAATCCAAATTTGAAATGTCCGTCCGCCGTTCGCCGTCCGGGCCATAAAAGGCCTAAGAATTGACTTAAAAAACCCGTTCTTTCGCACATAGACTCCATTTGGGGTCTAGTTGGTCCAAACGTTTAACCATCCCGATCGCTTTACTCGCATAGATGCTATGGGCCAAAAACGGGCGAAAAAGTGTCTTTTTCGACGCGAGCACGCCTGGCACGCTTGGCAGGGGGTCACGGTGGGTGGAGAGGGGGGGTGGAGTGAGAGGAGGCGCCGGCGCCGCGGTACCTTGTGGTGGGTACGGCGCCGGCGTTCCTTCGAGGCATGAATATGTTTTTTTCAAGGTCATATTTGTGTGTTAATACCAAAGCTTTTCCTACGCATATTTAATAACATATCCTCTCGACTTTTCGTACATACTTAGATAATGATATTATTAAGGCAATAACTATTTGAATAGATAGGAGCTCAAATCGAGAAATATAAACATGCGTATATAATTATAGAAGTATAGGTTGTGGCAACTCGAAGTAGGACACGCCGAGGAGTCTGGACGGGCCTTATGACGTACGCTAGCCAACTAAAACTACGATCATTTCAATTGAAAAAATAATAAACCTTTGTGAAATAATTTGCATCGTTTTATAAGAGGCGTTGGTTGGTTTTCAAAAAAAATCCGATAGTTCTCGTTTTCCATCAGGGCTTAGCTGGTTCCTCCCTCCCTCTTATAATGCACAGTGTAGAAGTTTGTAAGGTCTTAGACTTATGCTAAAGATAATAAACGATTTCATGAAATGAAGAGAAATTTATAAAACGTCTGCAGTTGGCGAAAATAGTAAAACTGTACATTCCCCGTTTTTCCCCAGAACAAAAACAACTTTACCAGTGCTAAAAATGCGTGTTAAACTTTTTATTAAAGATGTTTTACTCCATTATGTTACATACAATTCCCCCAGCAAATTGTTGCACAAAGGTTGATTATCTCTGTTTTACGCATATCACTGGTCTGTAATGTTAAAATCGATTGAGAATAGGGTAAATAATACATGTTGGAATTATTATTATGCCTACTAATACTTATCTGGCGAATAAGGATGTAAGGAAAGTGTCCTCAGATACCATTACGGGTAGCATATGTTTAAATCGTCTTTTGGTGTTCAATGTTCACAATGTTTCAACTTAATGTTCTCTTGTTCTCCCCAACTAGATTCACTGGTCTCTGTCTTTTATTAATGTAAGTTTTATTCAAATTTAAAACGTGGATATTATTTCAAATTATAATCCCAAGTCACCACACTTCCTTAAAAAATCCGTCATCAAAATGAAATCCCCGATTTTTACATATCGGAACCAAAAGATTACCTAATACCTAAAATGTTTTATCAGAGTTACCTCCTCGAATTACCCCACCGAACAAAAATTTGAAACTCCTAAGGTTTATTGAATAACTAGACTTATATCTGAAACGAACGAAATAATAAATAAATAAAAACAAAAAATTTAGACATAAATAAATAATAATAACGAAAAATAAATAAATAAAACAATAATAATAATAATTATTATTATTAAATAAATAGGTAGATACCAAAATAAACACATTGAGGGACTTGTGGAGATGTAAAAAATCGTTTACTCTCACGAGGAATCGAACCCACAGCCTCCCGGGTGGTAGTCTACCTTCATAGGGAGTGCGCCAGTGTTGGGCATAATCTTCTCATCAAATACGATTGTAATGGCGATGATAATTATTCGTGATGATAGTGATGCCCATGTTACTGGCACATCCCCGGATGACGTATGATTTTGAGCCAAATTTCATAAAGTTTGGTCCATAGATTGTGAGAAAAGCTTCGGATTGTGTACGGACGGATCGTTGTTGTTAGATTTTTGGATTCTACACAACTTGAAACGTAAACCAACAAATTTTGAGGGGGAGAGATTAAACCTTTTTTTCTTGGCCAATTATAAAGGTTCATTATTGAAAATAATAAACCAAAATCCAACGTATAGGTCATAAAGAAAATGTTTCATGTGAATCCAAGCTCAATTTTTGACAATAATTGTACGCCTCTCAGATAATAAAAGTGATTTTTTTTTTTTACATTCCTTGTTCTTTGCCCTGACCCATATTATTTATACATAAATTTATATTCTTACTTTTTCGTCCAACATTTTTTGACGTTTAATGTTTTCTTTGTATTCGTCCTCCAAAAGCTCGTAATTATCACGCAGTTTCACTTCGAATGGGTCATCGCTCATCTCAAACACGAATTCCTTGATCTGAAATAGTAAATAGCGTAGTGATTCCAACCACGCAGTAGTTTGACATCACTCATTCATAGGTTTATCAGAATGAATTGACTCACTTTAATGAACAAATCGGGAGGTAAAATGTTGGATGGCTTCTTGTTCGGCGATTTGTGGAGACGTTTGAGCCATTTAATGACGGTAATGAGGTCCCCTTGAACAGCCGATGAAAAATTGTGGTCATAGGGAAACACAGCTTTACCACTCTTCATAGTGATGTGCCTAAAATTCAAGTACAATGTTCTTTAGAGAGGTTTTGATGTGTCTGAAAGAACAGAAAATTGGAGTTTGATACAACATTGTTGAATATCAGATAAAGTGAAACACAAAATATCTTTGACGTGCTAACACCTCGAAATAGGAACCAACAAAAACTGATTATAGGTTATCATCGTGGAAGGTTACAAGCGTAGTCGGAGCTGTGTTCGTCTTCATTGGAGCTACTAATATGATTTTTCTATTTGTACAATGACTTGACTGCTAACTGTTATCATTTTACGTGCATGCGCAATGTTCCATTTTTAATGTAGCTCCTCCCACTCGACCATGTCTCAGAAACTACAAAAACGTACCAGGTCCGGTTCCACGGGAGCACAAAATCTTCGCTGTTGGCCCGTTCGTGCCTGACGAGTGCGTGATCGTGGAGAACTGCGAAGTGGAGAGACTCTACAGTGAAGATATCAGCACCGTCCACCGCACACTTGATGGCAGTGGTTGACCACGAGCAGTCTGGGCTGGATAGGCTGAAGTGGAAATCGTCTGCAAACAAGATAGCTGCCTACTCATACATGTAGAAACTTGTGCTTTGGAACTCATGAGAGAGTCATTTTGAATTCTCAGCAACTAGAGCAATGAAGGGCAGGCGGGAGGAGGGGGGGGGGGAGGCTCCCAGATAGAGAAGTGTCTGGATCCTGCTCTGGGCAGCTGCACGTCTATCCAGCGATGTTCAGTCTTCTTCAGATCCACAAGCAACATAATTTCTACAGTTCATGTGTGGTCAATTTGGTAGATAATATACGTACAAACAAAACCAATTGAACAGTGTTTATAGCTTATATTACAATGTGCAATATAAGAGATATAACTAAGACTAGAAAACATAATTACATCACAGCTCGTAGTGGATCCCAGCAGCTCTCAGATACAAAAGCAGAGAGTGGACCTTGTCTGGCTCTGATAGAACTCCAACCCACTGAGGGGACTAACAGGTCAACAAGGGCTGGGCAGTCCTCCAAAAAGTGGCGGATGGACAGATCACTCCCACACACAAGCCAGTGACTATCCGAATGACCACCATTCAGTCCAAACGGGCACAAGTCCTGAAGGACTTTCGACATTATAAAACATATTAAATATTTAATGTAATAAAACAATTCAAATCAAACCTGTGGTAACTGTCAAGCAGTGATGAGGAGTCTTGATAGAAAGCTTGACAAAACCTTTCAGCACTACTTGCCATTTTTTGTTGGTCTCCACTTCTTTAACATTGGACGGAGCTAAAAATGAACATTTTGTTTCCATCAGTAGGTAATTTCTACGATCTTAAGATAAATTAATGCAATCAATGAAATGAAAACATCAGGATCTATTAAAACGTATTGAACATCTTTGAAAATACTTACGAGATATGTCAGTGAAGAAATTGATGAGCTGAACACACATTTCACGGAACTTGAGGTGGAGATTTGGGTTCCACACAAACTGAATGTTCCTTGATATTTTAATTGCGACAGAAAGAGTGTTAGATTTTTGCGATTTTGAACTTTCGAAACGCAAACAGTCGAGGCTAACACACCAGCCCTGTAATTTTATAGAAATTATAATTATTAAGTATGATAATTATTTGACAATGAGCATTACCCATGGGTCTGAATTTATCATATTATTTTCCAAAATCTTTTTTGTGTTCGTAACTGATGGGAAAAGTGAAATGGTTCAGGCAAAATCCCGAATATTTACTTAGTTTCTAAAATTACGTACTGCACACTGGTGACGTCACATTTTGAGCTTCTTCCTCCACAGATCAGCTCAAAAGTTAACAAGGAATGGATATTATAGTATTCATAACTAATTCCCCGTTGCACTCTCACGAGCAATCTTCAAACCCAATTTCCTACCTGGTGGCTAACTTGCATCCCCCTGTAATAACTTTCTGTTTTCTCTCCAATCAATTATGAGTACCTAGACAATAGCGCTTTATGCGGGAATGTTATAATGCTAGAAATAAATATGAGAAGAAAAATTTCTTTTGTGTTCCCTGTGACCTTCAGAGAAGAAAACTTTGGTTTGATGCTGCTGATAGAAGCGCGCCAAACCAAAGGAGTGCGCTTGTGCATTGAAAGAAACTGCTTTCAACTTGACTCATTTTAGTACGAAACTTAACGGAATTGAATGGAAATAGAACTCGGTTGCTGGCAGTTGTAATATTGTAAACAGAATGGTTGCTTATAGAGCAGAAATGTTTCTTTGTACAGTCAACTCTACTGCTCCTACCATGCGGCATGGCATGGCAGGAGCAGTAGAGTTGACTGTACAGTACAGTAAATAGCAGTTCTCCCTCTTACCCAATATAATCACAATCAACCTGGCACCAGTGTTGGGTTGATCGTACAATTATTCATGTTTGTAAGTCTTGCAGGATGAAATTAGAACAGAATGATTGGTCAACACTAAAAAAGCAATATAATAGAATGTAATAATAGATCATACAAGGCCTGCTCACCAAGTTATGGGCACAGCTTTCTTAGTGATTGCATTAGCTGGCCATACACAAGCAAATGTTTGCGACAGATTTGGCGGTTTTGAACGATACATGTCAGATAGATTTGAGCGTTAGTGGGCAATAAGCGATGACCCAAAAGATCTGCTGAAGGATATCTGCGACAAATAAAGTCTGGTAGATGAAGTCTGCGTTCAGGTAGGTGGAGCTTTTCATTGAAAACTTGTGACGTTTTTTGAATAATGGGTTTTTGAGTAAACTAATGGGGAAGATGGAGTGGCCCAAGGGGTTAATAGCACTTTTAATTTATATGTAGACAGAAATATGTTGACAATGGCGGATAATACATGCGGATTACTTGATTGGAAATACAAAAAAACACCACGTACGTCGAATAGTTAAATAAGTGACAAAGACAATCTCAGCGAAAGAACGGATTTTTTAATCTCTGGAGAGATATTGGCTGGAATGACTTACATTCAATTTCGTCAGAAAAATCCATGACATCAAGTTACTATGACTGAGCTTCAGATCTATCAGGTCCTGAAAATTTTCAGGACATGCCGGATAACTCAAATCTGCTAGATGAACGCCTGCGGCAGACCTGAATCTACCAGATTTGATCCCACTAATGAGTGGATGACAGTTTGACACTAGCAGGTGACAGATCTCGGGCCTGAGAAGTCTGCAGATAAATGTTTTACGTTGAGAGGAGACAACCGATCTCATACAGCGGGATGATGTGACCAGGGGTGAGCAAAACGGCGCACCTCGAAGAGCGACTCTGAGCACTCCGTTCACTCAAAAAGAACCGGTTCTTTTAAACGGCTAAGTGGATCTTTCCCGCTCGTATACATTGTAGACCATGCTATGAAAAAAGTGCCGTTTTGTTTCCTTCGTTTTAGATGTTTACTCATCACATATTATGACTGTTAATAAATCCTCAAAAACAAGGACGCTATGTCAAACTAGTGTTCTTATAAAGAAGGTTTTGATTGTGAGAGTTGCTTAGTAGCCTATATCATAACAGAAGCCAATAGGGATTTTCAGAGCGCTCTAGCGGCTCTCCAGGAAAGCTTCCATAACCTGTAAATCCAAGATTTTGTTTTATTGTTTTTTTCTTTTTCAACCATCTGTTACCAAAAAGGCCACGTCATTGTTTTCATATAGTACGAGTAAATGCAACTTAGAAGGATGGTTGAAAAAACGGGAAACACACATTGGTTGAAAATTGAAAACAAATTTAAAAAATCTAGATTTACAAGTAATGGTAGCTTTTCTGAAGAGCCGCTAGAGCACTCTGAAAATTCGTCTCGGCTTTGGTAATGACAACCAAGTTGAGTGAATGGGTCAAGGAGCCACTGAGCCGTGGAATGGAGAGCCAAGAACGAATGTGGATCCTGTCAGCTCAGATCTAAGTGGATCTTTTTACCAAACACTAGTCAGAAGAACCAAAGAACCGAGGCTCTTTTTTACTGTGCCACGGCTCACTCGCTCTTCTGAGGGATCCGGCTCAGTAGTGAACGACTCATCTCTAGATGTGACTGAAGGCATCGATCGATTAGAATGGTTGCCGATACCCGCTTGTGTGAAAATATGAACTATTCAATGAAACCTTAAGATTTTCAAACATTTCATAATTCCGCTGTCTTTGTGCTATACCTATTTATATGAGAATATGATCTTCAATTCACACCTTGATATCTGGAGACCGAAGACAAGAAAAGGATGTGGCAGTAGGTGTGATCGAAGCCAATTTAATACCGTCTGCTTCTACACTCGTCTTGGAGGGTAGGTTGCTATCCAGGGACGCTGTATCAATCCTCATCATAAGACATACTGAAAATAAGTTGCTATGTCAACTCAAGAATAATATAGGTAGTACTTGATATTCGTTATGTTAAAAAAAAACATGTAAGTCTGAAGATTTTCTGATTTTTAACGAGTACTTCAAAGGCAGCTCTAATACCTCATTCTGACTACCTTTCTTTAACCTCCAACTTCTTACCACCTCTTTCAACTCCTTTAAAAGCTATAGGCAATAGCAAAAGCAATTGAACTAACCTGTTACGTTGCATTCAAAGGTAACGAAATTTACCGAAGATTGCCTCGTTTCAGAGAGTGTGTATTGTATGAATGGGTCTCCTGCATGGTCGTAAAGACCTCTAACAGTATGAATGAAACTCAGGATAGTTAATCCATTTAATTGGTAAATATAGCAATTCCAGGAAGCCATGATAGTACGTATTACTAATATAATGGTCTCCTAACGTTTCACGCACTCCACAATGCTCTCTTAATACAAACACTGTCCAATATTATTTTCTTATAATAATCTGCAGGTACCATCCAGTTTAAAAAAGTTCCAGTCATGCAGCATGATCGTATGAGCGAATTTTCGAAAACTATCGTACTATACCTATTATGTTACATCGTTTTGAAAATTGAGAATGAAAAGAAAAGGTTAACTCCCAATTTTATGGCAAAAAACACGTTCTAAATAATAATCAGCTACTCAAAAAGAGATTTTGGATTTTTAACTTTGTTTGCTGTTTTTGCCGATTTTTAAGAACATTTTAATGAAATTTAAGTCCATTTTTCACCACAATATTGTAAATAACTGTTCTATTTCATAGTTAATACACTTTATTTGAGCAATATTCAGCTAAAAAATATAAATTTAATGACTTTTAGCCGTTTTTTGCTATTTTTAGTGATTTTTTCAGCACTTTTTTGAAATTTTACCAATTTAATGTACTCAAAAAGTGCTGGCCAAAGAACTCATTCTTTCGTTTGGAAAGCTTGATTTTTTGGCGCAAGAACGGAATTTTTATCTCAATCCTAAGCCTAAGAGTTATCGTCTGGAAGGACATGTATATACATATGAAAAAGCGTTAAACTCTAGGATTCATTTCAGGATGTCTCAAAACGGATCTCAATGAAGGAAATTTTTCGAAAATTTTGATTTAAAAATTTTTGGAGCCATTGGAATAGGTTCATTTTCTACGAAAATTTCCTAAAAAGTCCTATGAGTGATTAACAAAGACGAAGCCCTGCTTCAGAGTGGGCCAGTCCAAAAAGTCCAGTCATGCAGCATGACCCTATGAGCGAATTTTTGAAGAAATCTTCGACATTTCAGTCGCTATTGATCGAGTAGAGAAATTTTAGTTTATGATTTTGATAGACAAACATGGAATCAAATTATTAAAAATAATTAGGAGGTACTCATACTTTATTATTTTCAAACTAATCTTGTAGATTTAAAGACAAATGTAGGTAAATATACATAGATTCCAATGTGGTCAGTATTGAAGGCAGTTGAAATCTTAACAGATCATCTATCATAACATCATCAAATCTTGACATAAAATAAAATAACATACCGACGTCATATGAAAGAAACGTACTTCCACAGCCAATCGATGATGAGGCTTTATATTACGAGTGATATAAAAACAGTTGCATTCGAATCTAGTATCCTACAGCAATAAATTGACAGACAAACTGTAGTCTCTGTGCATCTATTGACAGCCTAAATTATGGGGAAGTGTCGCTTGGCTTTTCCGTAGCAACAAGAAAGAAATTGAAAATATTTAATACTAGCATTATATCCCAATTATTAAAGAGACCGACCGAGAGAATCGGAGGACGGAATATTTCACAGAGTAAACTCATCAGTTGTGATTACATTTTTTTGTTTTTTGTTTACAAGCACCTACTAAGTACCTACGTTTTAAACAGCATGGTTCTAGGATTGGTTATACAGGAATACTTCGATAAGAGTAGTTCAATCTGAATTTGGACAATGTTTCATGCAAATATTACCGATTTTTACAACTAGCGAACGGCATTATTTCGATTTTCGACTGATTTTTCAACTTCGAAATTTTTGAAAACTTGATACATATTCTTATAGGAAATTTTACGCTGATTCCGAATATACCACATGTTAGTATACTGAAAAAATTATTTCGCACAACAAATCGCAAAAAACAGGCTATTTTCAAATTGTTGACTACAATTTAGAAACTTTGAACTTTCGTTTTGTGCCCTTAACATTTTAAAATTTGTTTGAAGTTTCTAGCACAATTCTACGGACAGTTATCGTCTGGAATGACACATACATACATTAAAAAAAATGCGTTAAACTTCAGAATATGATTCAGAATAGCCTGAAACGGATTTCTGCATAAAAATTTTTCAAAAATTCACATTCTACAAATTTTGAGGCGAGAGCAATAGCTTAATTTTCTTCAAAAGTTCGCTAAAAACGATCCCACCTAGAGGGGTTGGTGCACAGGAAAGGCCGCACTGATTGTGTTAACAGAGATTAGCAAGTGTAACTAGTCGGGTTTTGGGAGTTTGGTCTTATGGAAGATGAGTCAGAGAAATAAGAAAAAGTGTTCTACTACGTCTTTAAAAAACCATACCAGACGCTTCACGCATAAAATCAATTATAAAGAATTAAGAACTAACCTTTATTATTTGTTATGAAAAACAAATTAGTATTGGCGAAGGAAACGTTCACATTGAATTTATTATGAGACAGTTCCCCTTTCCTCGGACCAAGAGAGTTCGTCACTTGTAGTAATATACTCCTGAAACATTCATGTAAAGTTGTTTATCACAATCTAAGTAAAAAAGTTCCAGTCATGCAGCAGGACCGGTATGAGCGAATTTTCATACTAACGTATTATAATATGTTAAAAAGTATTGAAATTTGAGCAGAAATTCAATTTCAGTAGAAAGACATTGTGAAAACCAATTTTATGGTTAAAAAAAATCATACTAAATAAAATTCGGCGATTCCAAAGAGATTTTGTATTTTTAGATTTTTTTGCAGTTATTGATTTTTTAGCAAATATTAATGAAATTTAAGTACGTTTTTCAGCACAATTTTGAACAAAATTTTTAAATGTCCTAGATAATCGTTGCAATTGAGTTTTGACTACGATTCGGGTAAGAATATAAATTTAAAGATTTTTGGGTAATTGTTTACTATTACTTTGTCACCTCTAACTTTTTCAGTATTTAGATATATTATCAGCAATGGACTACCAACGACAGATAAACATGTTTGAAGGGCCGGAACAACCAGATATTGCTAGTTACATGGGGTCAAAGTACAGGTCTTATCAAAGTTCCGTCATGAAGCGGTTTCTTGCAGTCAGTTCTGATGGCGTCGTGTTCCGGTTACAATCCGTTTCTGTGCAACAATTGTGAGCTTACTTTGAGTCAGTTTATCGTAATAACCGAAAATAAAGACACTTTGAACCTTTTTTTATACAATCACGGTGTGTTGCCGAAATCTAAAAAATGCCCGGAGTGCGGTAGTGACATGACTTTAAATGAAGGAATTAATCAGTTTCGTTGTAACAAACGTGTCACTGTAGTGAGCAGTAGCCGCAAAAAAGTGTCTAAACAATGCAACAAAACTGTTTCCCAAAACAAATTTACTTTTTTTGAAAATCACAATTTAACCAAACAGCAAATTTGTAGATTTGTCGCTTTCTGGATTTGTTTGAAACCACCCAGACAAGACATTTTGTAGAACGAAATTAATATTTCATCGCGAACCTGTGTAGATTGGTGTTCCTATTTACGCGAAATTTGTATATCTGAAGTAACGCGCTTATCTAGTGCTATAGGTGGAGTTGGTGTTGTTGTAGAAATAGACGAGGCAAAAATTAGCCATAGGAAGTACAATCGTGGACGGTTAGTAGACGGAAACTGGATTTTTGGTGGAATTGAAAGGGGTAGCCGTAGGTGTTTTTTTGTCCCAGTACCAACACGTGGTTCAGATACTTTGTTAGCAATTATAAAGAAGCACATCAAACCTGGCACCACAATTGTGAGTGATTGTTGGAGAGCTTATAATTGCTTGCAGTAAGAAGGTTATAGACATCTAACTGTAAACCACTCTGTTAACTTCGTTGACCCCGATACTGGGGCTCACACCCAGACCATTGAACGTACATGGCGTGAAGTGCGAGGTACGGTGCCGCGGTACGGAAACAGGAAACATCATCTGGTTGGGCATCTAGCAGAATTCATGTTTAGAAGAATTTATCCAGATTATAGTGGCCGTATTCACGCTCTTTTTAAAGCGATAGGACATTTGTACAACGGCGAAGACCAATCGGCACCTTCTGAACCACCTCCGGACTCCAACGCCAGTAGTTCATCTGAAGACGACTTCTAAAGTAAGTATCTTACTTTTTTACTTTTCCGGGCCTCAATAAATATAAATCCTTTATTTACAAGCATAAATATTACAAATGTCTTCATACTGAAAAAGTTAGAGGTGACAAAGTAATAGTAAACAATTACCGATTTTTGGCCTTTTTAGTAATTTGTTGAGTACATTTTCGAAAGTTGTCCGATTCAATGTGCTCAAAAATTGTTGGCCAACAAACTCGTTTTTTCTAGTCATAAGCCTCGTATTGTTTGCCATAAGCCTAATTTATCTTCTTGGGTTTTCTGGGTTTACATCCAAAAGAGCCTTGATAGTAACTATGTTTAGATTACAATCTAATCATGGTTCAAGTGCAGCATAAAAAACTCGTAAACGAGTTCCACTATCTGCTTTACAAGCAGATACCATGTTACATGGATATGTCTTTGATTGGGGATTTCATAACGGTTGTCCTCGAGAGTTGTAAAAAAATCCTTTAACTTTGGATTGTAGTCGACGAAATGTATGTAGGATAAAGAATTTATTCTATTATTCTTGGAGATACAATAAGCATACTATACATACTATAAAAGTTATTTCTCCAATAGATGCGCTATCATTATTATGTTCACGATAGCCTGATTTTTCATTAATAAATGAAATTATATCATTTATTGTTTTATTTGATAACGTTTCGTTCTCTTACTGAGGACATCTTCAGATCTTGCTTTCTTGACATTGAGTTGACTTGGTGAGCCACTGTTTTATTTGACAAATCCGTTATATTCGGATGTTTATAAATTTTTTCCTGAACACACCAAGATCTGAAATAACTTCATTTATTTTCCCTGTGTCGCATCCCGACTAATTCCAACAAAATAACGGTTTACTTATAGAAATGTTGAAAATAACTGTGGAGAGAAGCCACTACAATGAGTTGTTGTTTACAGTCGACTGTTGTCAAGAGGATGATAATGTTTCCTATGGAGTGGAGTAAATGATGCTATTGCTTTACGTTAAGAATATTGTACGGTAAGAATATTGTAACCGGCTTATTAAAATTGTTTATAGTCCAATCAACTTAGTTAAGAATGTAGCCAGGTACGTAAGGAGGGGGAAATTGGTAGCTTGAGATGTGAACATTTATCACATAAATCAAGCGCTTTCCAACGAGTGGCGAACGATTTCTGTGCGATGAAAACTGCGGAAGTTCCATTCCCCTAGCAACGGATTGGTTGTACGTGAACATCATTAGAAATTGTGACATATTTTTTGCGTCACGAAAATTTTTGGTTGACCCCCCAGAGCAAAGACATATCCATGTCAAAACACAGGTTTTTGACTCCAGAGTGCTCATCACAGTGTAAAGCTTGTGAGAATGGTGAAGGAACATTAGAACATTATGTTGATGGTATGTCCAGCATATAGCGATAAGAGAGATGTTTTATTTGAAAACATTACTCCAGTATTAACTTTACCCTTCCATTATGTACAGTTGCTCTCAGAAATAGTAATATTCTGATTTATCTATGTATTTTTTACAAGTTTAGGACTATCAATTTGATTTGTTAGAATTATCCATGTGTATTTTATTATTTTGTGAAATTTGATGCACCATTGCAACGGCTGGTTGTATATTACAAAGCAAAATAAAAACAATTACTGTTACGGATGACCCACCGACCTGAGTAGGGGCCGAAGAAGATCAGAGAATGGTGGACTCCATTCGAAGCGGAGGATGTCAACCATTGCCTTGAGCCTTGACCGGTTTCCTTTGACCAAAAGGAACCCCATATAGAGTGCTGTACCCCAGCTGTGCTCTTTCCGCAGGCTCACGACACTCCACACCCGGTTCAGCTGACACCAAAGGCTCTCTGTGAGGAACTCGTAAACATCACCTACAAAATACAATCAGAAAACCAATGACTCCATAAGTGACTGAATTAAATCTTCTGAAAAACTTGACAAAATACAGAGCTGTATGGATCATGTCCTCCCCTATTTGTAAGTATGCCTTTGCCATCTAGTTAACAATTATTTTAATATGAACAAACTTCTGTATCCACCATTAAAAAAACTATATTGTTTAACCTTGCAGAACCTGATGAGGCATCTTGATAGGCGAAACTAGTTGACTGAATAAACATATAGAGGAAGAAGCCGCATAACTTCCACCCTCATACCAGGACTCCAATGACTCTCTCATTTGGGGAGGAAGAAAGTTACCTTAGCTTTCAATTGTATACATCACTGGCACTAGTACTTTTTTAATTTTTGTATTTAGTGGTTCACGCCACACCTCAACAACCATAAGGGTCATTAGCAGCACTAGTACTATTATGAGAATAATGCAAGTTGGATGATCTTCTCATTAAAAAACACAAATTTTCTCAAAAAATAGGGAAACATCGAAGCATGAATACGTTTTCGGTCCAGGGAGGTTTGTATAGCAACATCACCTTTTACTAGTGTAAGGCCGATTTATGAGAAACAGTCATTCTTCAAACGAGCTGTAAGTGTATAGTTGAGTTTCAAATGTTATTCAATTTATTTTTATTTATTAAACATTACGGGATTTTATTCCCAATTACATATTAAGAATTTTTCAACAATTCTCAGCTACAGTAAGTGAAAATTAAAATGAAAGTGATAAATAAGAAATTAAATTTGTCACAAATAAACTAATTTAATACTGCAGGTAAAATTTAGATAGCATTGGCTTAATGTTATTCACACAGTCGAAAAACGGATCAATGTCGACTGGCGACTCGTTCGCTGTCCGTTGAAACCGTGTGAGAGGGCTATTCATAGCGTAGTTTGTTCCCTCAAAAGATGGCGAGAAAAAGTCTCTTGACCTAGTCGAGTAGGATGGAACCCTTATATTCACAAGGTTGAGCAAGGAGGGTGAGTCGTATGAGCCATTTAACAATTTCACTAGGAAAACAATATCAGCTATTTTCCTCCTCTCCTTCAAAGAAGCAAGTCCAAGAGACACCCGCACAGCAACATCGCAGAACTCAACTCCATCACTCCGAGCCCTTAAATGCGCGTACTTAAGGAATCTACGTTGGATCCGCTTCATCGCATCACTATGCGTTGCGTAGAAGGGATTCCACACACAGGAGGCGAAATCTAGACGGCTTCTCACGAGGGACACATACAACACTTTGAGGCAATGAACATTGGTAAACATGCGTGTAGTTCTCATCAGAAAGCCAAGCTGCCTCGACGCTGAGGAGACAAGCTGTGAGTAATGAGCCGAGAATGAAAGCCTTGCATCGAAGATCACTCCAAGGTCACGAACTTCGGTTTTCTTTGACAATGGTGTGCCGTTGATATTGTAGGGAGCTTCAATGGTCGCAATGGCCTTCGAGAAAGATATTGAGCAGCATTTACTGACATTCAGTTCCATACCATTCTTGCTGCAGTATTGAAAAAGAGAGTCAATATTCGACTGAAGGATATCGACATCATCAGGATCCGCCACAGCTCGAAAAATCTTGAGGTCGTCGGCGAACAGGAGAAAGCTAACCCCAGAAAATATATTGGACACGTAGTCCCTGTCAGTCGGGTTTATTGTATGCCACAACTACTTTGAAATATTGGTGAGTAATTGCATTGGTGAGTATTGGTGAATGCGTGCATTACAGAGTTTGTAATGCATACATTACAATCCATCCATTACCCTATGGATGGATTGTACATAATTTTGGAGAGGGTTAAAATAAGATGAAAACAAAAAAAGTCCAGTCATGCAGCATGACCCCATGAGCGAATTTTTGAAAAAATCTTCGACATTTCAGTCGCTATTGACCGTGTAGAGAAATTTACAACTAGCGAACGGCATTATTTCGATTTTTGACTGATTTTTCAACTTTGAAATTTTTGAAAACTTGATACATATTCTTATAGGAAATTTTACGCTGATTCCGAATATACCACATGTTAGTTTGCTGAAAAAATTATTTCGCACAACAAATCGCAAAAAACAGGCTATTTTGAAATGTTTGACTACATTTTTGAAAATTTCAACCCGAAGATGTAATCCGATCATGCTGGCCAACGAACCTGAACTTTCGTTTTGTGTCCTTAACATTTTAAAATTTGTTTCAAGTTTCTAGCACAATTCTACGGACAGTTATCGTCTGGAATGACACATACATACATACATACATATATACATACATACATACATAAAAAAAATGCGTTAAGGTGAAAAATGGTAAGGTAGTTGCGACAGCGGCGAGGGAATACGGGGTGCCTCGAATCACCCTGATGTACAAAGTGTCCGGTAAGTCACCCATCAGCAGAAAGTCGGGTCCCGATTGTATTCTCTCGAAACAGGAGGAGGATATCTTAGTTTTTTTTATTATAAAAATGGCTAAGGCTGGATTCCCAGTTACTGCTGAGCATCTTCAAGATAGCGTTCAGCACCTCATCAAAAAACTGGGTAGACATACGCCATTCATCGATGGCCGGCCAGGGAAAAAATGGCTCACAAGTTTCAAGCGTCGAAATCCTTCCATTTCCCACAGAATTTCGGAAAACTTGACGTTGAGCAGGGCTGCGGTTTCAGCTAATGGAGACTGTCCAATCTGATGGAAACTTAGTGGAAATGAAGGACGTGGGCTACAACGACATTGACGAACAGCGGAACGAGATTGACGAACAGCCGCCACTCTTCTGCATTAAATAAATATGATTTTTATTCAATTTTGCCTTTTCTCCCTATTTTGTGTGTGTGTGAAGGTACACACGATCTCAGGTGGAACACTTACAAATCGAAGCATGAGGTAAGGCCCTCAATGGAATTCGGGTAGGTGAATCGGTTGTGAGCGTAGGTACGTCAGAACACATGGAACCACTGGGATCTGCTTGTATCAAAGAAATAATCATTCACGAGGGAACAAAAAAAAAAAAAAAAAAAAAAAAAAAATTGTTGGAGAGCGTAGTGCGTTTGCGCATGGTAGCGAAGGGCCAACCCTGGGTTCATAAATCAGGATCCAACCAAGGGTACAAAAACCTATAATGATCATTTTTTCAACCACCTGGGCAAACAGGAATCAAAACTAAAAAAATATTTTTGGCTCTTTGATCATTTACGAGAAGAAATCAACATGAACATCGATGATCGCATCGATCTTTTCCTCTAGATGTCCGCAACCCTAGGGTGAGTCACTCGGGGTGAAGCGGGGAGCCGAGTTCAAAGAGCCAAGACCCGTAGCGAGAGGGGAGACCTGTGATACCAGAACCGATCTTTACCGAACCATACAGATCTCACACGAGCCGAAGAACCGCGGTTCTTTCTTACTGAGCCACGGATCTCGGGCTCTTCTGAAAGATCAGGCTCTAAGATCCGGATCAGTAGTGAGCGACCCATCCCTACATTAAAAATGCGAGAAAAAAGCTAAACAAATGCAAGAGTGATACGGCCTTAACGCTAAATTTGAGGTTACTTTTCCATCGAAAACGTGTCCCCTACGAATTAAAGGATACGTAATAACTATACGTTTTAGCGAATTTATGCAGAAATCCGTTTCAGGCTATTCTGAATCATATTCTGAAGTTTAACGCATTTTTTTTATGTATGTATGTGTATATATGTGTCATTCCAGACGATAACTGTCCGTAGAATTGTGCTAGAAACTTCAAACAAATTTTAAAATGTTAAGGACACAAAACGAAAGTTCAAGTTCGTTGGCCAGCATGATCGGATTACATCTTCGGGTTGAAATTTTCAAAAATGTAGTCAAAAATTTCAAAATATCCTGTTTTAGCGAATTTTTGAAGAAAATTAAGCTATTGCTCTCGCCTCAAAATTTGTAGAATGTGAATTTTTGAAAAATTTTTATGCAGAAATCCGTTTCAGGCTATTCTGAATCATATTCTGAAGTTTAACGCATTTTTTTATGTATGTATGTATGTATGTATGTATATATGTATGTATGTATGTATATATGTATGTATGTATGTGTCATTCCAGACGATAACTGTCCGTAGAATTGTGCTAGAAACTTCAAACAAATTTTAAAATGTTAAGGACACAAAACGAAAGTTCAAGTTCGTTGGCCAGCATGATCGGATTACATCTTCGGGTTGAAATTTTCAAAAATGTAGTCAAAAATTTCAAAATAGCCTGTTTTTTGCGATTTGTTGTGCGAAATAATTTTTTCAGCATACTAACATGTGGTATATTCGGAATCAGCGTAAAATTTCCTTTAAGAATATGTATCAAGTTTTCAAAAATTTCAAAGTTGAAAAATCAGTCAAAAATCGAAATAATGCCGTTCGCTAGTTGTAAAAATCGGTAATATTTGCATGAAACATTGTCCAAATTCAGATTGAACTACTCTTATGGAAGTATCTCTGTATAACCAATCCTAGAACCATGCTGTTTAAAACGTAGGTAGTAGGTGCTTTAAAAAAAAAGAAAAATGTAATCACAACTGATGAGTTTACTCTGTGCATGTGTTAATAATTTGATTCCATGTTTGTCTATCAAAATCATAAACTAAAATTTCTCAACACGATCAATAGCGACTGAAATGTCGAACATTTCTTCAAAAATTCGCTCATGGGGTCATGCTGCATGACTGGACTTTTTGCAATTTGTTGTGCAAAATAATTTTTTCAGCATACTAACATGTGGTATATTCGGAATCAGCGTAAAATTTCCTATAAGAATATGTATCTTCAAAGTTGAAAAATCAGTCAAAAATCGAAATAATGCCGTTCGATAGTTGTAAAAATCGGTAATATTTGCATGAAACATTGTCCAAATTCAGATTGAACTACTCTTATGGAAGTATCCCTATATAACCAATCCTAGAACCATGCTGTTTAAAACGTAGGTAGTAGGTGCTTGTTAAAAAAAAAAAAAAAAAAAAAAAAAAAAAAAAAAAAAATGTAATCACAACTGATGAGTTTACTCTGTGAAATATTCCGTCCTCCGATTCTCTCGGTCGCTCTCTTTAATGTTTTACGCTCAACTGTTTTAGGACTTGATGTAGCTTTAATACTGACTGTGGCTTAGAAAATATCAGCCATGAAAATGTTTGTCTATCAAAATCATTAAGTAAAATTTCTCTACACGATCAATAGCGACTGAAATGTCGAAGATTTCTTCAAAAATTCGCTCATGGGGTCATGCTGCATGACTGGACTTTTTTCTTATTTGCCTCTAAAACTCTATTGTTTCCTTGTTTAATGAGATTATGGAAAAACGAATCCACTCGGAATCATTCTTGCTCAAAATGTTTTACACTTTCGTCGGTTCATGTTTCACTGGAAATGATGAAATTGGGGTTTCACGGATCAAATGTCACTATAAAATGCCCACTAAATGTACTTGACATATTTTTTGTGTGGTTCCTAATAAAAATTAAATTAAAATTGTGTTTCATATTTGAAACTATATTTAGGGATCATCTCAGTAGTTGTTTTGTGCTATCATCGGCAGGTCCCCATTAGAAAGTAAGTAAATTGATCGACACAGACAAGACTTCGAGACTAATGAACAATAAAATTTTATGAAATTTGGAGAGATTTTGCGCATTTGGTTCTACCCGTACCCTATAAATTTCATTGCTGTTGGATTAATAATAGTCTATGCCCTTGAGCAAATTTAAATTTCCCATGACGCCAATTTCTTAGCATGGGGTTCAACATTTGAATCAAAATTAAACCATCTAGCAATACCTCAGAAAAGCCTAATTAAAATGTTGCTTAAAAAACCAATCAGATTCCCGCCTTCGTCAATTTTCAAGGAGTTCACCGTGCTAGGTTTAAGAAAAATCGCAGAAAAAACTACTTTGGTATTCATTTATAAGGAGTTCTGTAGTGGTAAACTCAAAAGGAACCTCAGTATTACAAGGGCTGCTTATGAGATCACCCTGATTACGCCGAGAATGAACACTGCTATGGGACAGAGGTTGAATTCATTTTGGGGGTCTCTCGTTTTAATTCTCTCCCGTCCTCCTTGACGGGGAAGCAGGTTTCGCAACTTGTTAGCGAATTTTTGAAGAAAATTAAGCTATTGCTCTCGCCTCAAAATTTGTAGAATGTGAATTTTTGAAAAAAAATTATGCAGAAATCCGTTTCAGGCTATTCTGAATCATATTCTGAAGTTTAACGCATTTTTTTAAGTATGTATATATGTATGTATGTATGTATATATGTATGTATGTATGTGTCATTCCAGACGATAACTGTCCGTAGAATTGTGCTAGAAACTTCAAACAAATTTTAAAATGTTAAGGGCACAAAACGAAAGTTCAAGTTCGTTGGCCAGCTTGATCGGATTACATCTTCGGGTTGAAATTTTCAAAAATGTAGTCAAAAATTTCAAAATAGCCTGTTTTTTGCGATTTGTCGTGCGAAATAATTTTTTCAGCATACTAACATGTGGTATATTCGGAATCAGCGTAAAATTTCCTATAAGAATATGTATCAAGTTTTCAAAAATTTCGAAGTTGAAAAATCAGTCAAAAATCGAAATAATGCCGTTCGCTGGTTGTAAAAATCGGTAATATTCTTCAAAAATTCGCTCATGGGGTCATGGTGCATGACTGGACTTTTTTTAAAAATAAATTGACAGAGTATTTCATTTCAACCAATTTTGAATTATTTGAATTTCGAAATTATTTTACCAATTCATTCAGTACAATATCATTTCCGTGGTAGATTTTCAATGTATTTCTGTTTTTCGTCGATATCCCGGTTTAATTATTATGGTTATTTTATTTTATTTTTTTTTTTGTATATTTTGCTTTTTTTTTGTAAGATACATTACGTATTTGGTATGATAAATTTAATTATAATTAGGATGGGTCAGCACTCCGACCCCCACCACAAGTTTTCTTATAGGGGGTCGTAACATAGTTATTTTAAAGTAATTTGTATCACCTTTATAACAAATAAAATGTATTTAAAAAATAATAATAATAATAAAAAAAATGAAAAATAAATAAAATCTGTTGGTCCGATTTCGTTCATACTGGAGAGGTTGTTGGGTCCAGGACGACGTCCTCTGTATTTTATCCCATTTGATAGAATAATAGAGTAATTATTGCTCATACGCAAAGCCAATATTGGTTCCGTGTTTGTCTGCCTGTCTGTCTGTAGTAAATTGTTGTCTCGCCCAAAACTATACAAAGTTTCAGTCCGATTTCTGTGAAATTTTGAGGGGTTGTGCGGGTTAGCTTCTAGGTCCCCTATTATTTTCAATGCAATCGAATCAACAGCAGCCTGCGCGCATACGCAAACATGAATTTCTCATCATTTAGATTTCCCATAATCTGTTGGTCCGATTTCGTTAAAACTTGGTAGATAGTAGGGGACCTATATGTTCTAGAAAATGCCTAATAAATTTTATCGCGATTGGTAGAGTAATAACATTAAGTAATATCGATTGACACAGGCAAAACTCCGACACTAATGGACCGTTTTTTATGAAATTTTCAAGGGTTGTGCGGTTTAGCCCCATGTTCTTCCCCTATAAATTTCATTTCCGTTGGATTAATAGAAGTATATGCGCATGCGTAAATTTCAATTGCTTATAACGTCGATTTCTTATTGTCTGTTGGTCCCACTTAGTTCAAACTCGAGAGGTTTTTGGGTCCAGGATGATGCCCTTTGTATTCTGTCGCATTTGCTTGAATAATCAGTAACTATTGCGCATACGCAAAACTAATATTGGAAGACACTCCGAGAATAATGAATCGATCTTGATGAAATTTTCAGTTATTGTGTGGGTTAACCTTATTTTGGTTTATTATTTCCAATAATAGGCCTATGTGATCGTGTAGCAAAAAACTTTTATAACCCCCCCTCAAACTTTGTCACTTTACGTTTCAAGGTGCGTAGAATCCAAATTTGAAATGTCCGTCCGCCGTTCGGGCCATAAAAGGCCTAAGAATTTACTCAAAAAACCCGTTCTTTCGCACATAGACTCCATTTGGGGTCTAGTTGGTCCTAACGTTTAACCATCCCGATCGCTTTATTCGCATAGATGCTATGGGCCAAAAACGGGCGAAAAGTGTCTTTTTCGAGCTTTGAGTGTTAGACGCACGCCTGGCACGCTTGGCAGGGGGTCACGGTGGGTGGTGAGGGGGGTGAGCGGGGGTTGGATTGAGAGGAGGCGCCGCGGCACCTTGTGGTGGCTGGAGTGACCAGGGGCGTAGCAGAGGGGTGTAGGAGAATGGATATTTATTACTTTTACGTGTTATACCCATATAATACACCGCGGCACCATGAGGTGGGTACAGCGTTTCTTCGAGACATGAATATATGTTTTTTTCTAGGTCATATTTGTGTGTTAATACCAATGCTTTTTCTACGCATATTTAATAACATATCCTCTCGACTTTTCGTACGTACTTAGATAATGATATTATTAAGGCAATAACTATTTGAATAGATAGGAGCTCAAATCGAGAAATATAGACATGCGTATTTAATTATAGAAGTATAGGTTGTGGCAACTCGAAATAGGACACGCCGAGGAGTCTGGACGGGCCTTATGTAGTACGCAAGCCAACTAAAACTACGATCAAACTCAATTGAAAACGCTGCAAATTATTACACAAAGGTTTATTATTTATGTATTAGACAGCCCTTCTACGTAGATCTCTGGTCCATAATTATTAAACGCCGCTTATAGTATATTTAGTATCGGAACTCGGAGCTTCGGACCTCACAAATGGGTTCAATCCATTACAGCAGCGGGATCTCACAATTTTACGCTTTTTAATATAGTTGATAAACAAAACAATTTATTACCAAGTCATCTTTCCAACACATAAAAGTGTTACCTATACTGTATATTGATATCATCTAATTGGTCAAATTTCAAAAAATGTGCTGACAAAATCAATGAAAATGGCTAAGAATTGTTAAATTGATATTTTTTAGCATAAGATTGGTCAAATAAAGTTTATCAACTATGAAATAGAACATTCAAAAATTTATGTACGAAATTATGCTAAAAACTTGAACTTCATTAAATTTTGTTTTAAAAAATCTATAAAATTGCAAAAAATTGCCTAAAATCCAAAATCTCTTTTTGAATAGAAGAGTATCATTTAGAATACTTTTTTCCCATAAAATTAATAGCTAACATTTTCTTTTCACTCATAAATCTCCAATTTCTATACAACTTGAAATATACACAAAAAAAAGACACTTTTTCACCTATTTTTGGCTCATAGCACCCATGAGAGTGGAGCGATCGAGCTGGCGAGAAGTTAGGACCAACTAGACCCCAAGTGGAGTCTATGTGCGAAAGAACAGATTTTTTAAGTCAATTCTAAGGCATTTCAAATTTGGATTCTACGCACCTTGAAACGTAAAGTGACAAAGTTTGAGGGGGGGGGGGGGGGGGGGGTTATAACATTTTTTTGCTATACGATCACATAGGCTTATTATTGGAAATAATAAACCAAAAATAATAAACCTTTGTGAAATAATTTGCAGCGTTTTTTTTTTTTTCTTGTCAATGTTTCAGCCCTTAGGGAAAGCAAGCGGATGAATGAACAGCGACTGAGTGGTTTCATTCGATTCTTTGGGCGGATATCTATATGAAACTCAATTGAACATTTCTGTTACCTTTAAAGTTTTCGGGATCTCGATTTTTGAATATTTCAGCCATTTTAGAGTTAATCAAATGTGATGGCAATTTTTTTTTTAATTTAGAATTTATTATTTATTGGTAAACTCCGAGGCATACCATTTCTGAATGTTTCTTAAGTCTTCAAATGTTTTCCCCAGTACATCCTTATCCTTTTAATTTTATTCTAGGAATGTGTACATTTAACTTGCTGTGGTTGCTGATGCTCGTCACAACTCTGGCTTTACTTCCTACCAGCTCCTCCTCAAAAATAAAGCCAGAATCAGTGGAAGATGAGGATGCCAGATCAATTTTTGATGTCCCGTGCAGAAAAGGATATAAAAAAGATCGCAATGGAAATTGTAGGAGAGTAATCGAATCATAAGGAATTATAATAGAGAGAGAACAGCAAAATGTTCTGGAGGGTCAAACACTTCTAACATCGAGATTGAAATAAATTTCAACGTGGTTTTCACAGAGTGGACTATTTTTTTCCATGCAGGCATTGCCTTTCCAACTTCAGTTACTGGAGATAGAAAGCTTCTGTGGTGGTGTGCCAAGTTCCTCATGTAGGTAGTTGGGTTGTGAGGAGGAGACTTTGATCAGAATCAGAATCGTATATATTGTCATAACATGATAGAATGTAGGACAATTATTGGAAAAGTAATTCGTAGTAGGTAAATTAACGTTCCGGTAGCCAATAAAGGAGAGAGAAAAAAATAGATTAATTAAAATAATAATAATATAATGAAATAAAATAGTGTAGGCTGGTCATTAACCCGCCTAAAAGGCGGCTCGGCCGGGGCTTCCTGACCGAGCCCGGACCCAACCCACCATGGCGGCCTCCCGGGGGCGCTCACCTATTTCATAAATCGCGGAACCGAAAATCACCAGGCGAGACCGCCACCTTAGCCGATCGAGACCCCGAACCTAAACAATTAGCTCGCTATAAAGCCATACACTCAATAAATTACAAACACACTAAAACAATGACTCATACAACTTATGTAAATCTAAATAAAAATAAAAATATTCAACAATTAACAAGTTATCAGAGTCATTATAAATATCTAAAAAGCTAACTTGAGTACTTTTATAAAATTCCTCGGTTGCTGACATAAAATTAACAATGGCTACAAGATAAAAACTATTTAACAGCGAATAATTGGAGTATAACGTTCCACTAGTCAAAAAAAAAAAAAAAAAAAAATTGCTTGATTTTCGATTGCTTGAATAATTTACTACCTACTAATTAAAACGCTGCAAATTATTTCACAAAGGTTTATTATTTTTTCAATTGAGTATGATCGTAGTTTTAGTTGGCTAGCGTACGTCATAAGGCCCGTCCAGACTCCTCGGCGTGTCCTACTTCGAGTTGCCACAACCTATACTTCTATAATTATATACGCATGTTTATATTTCTCGATTTGAGCTCCTATCTATTCAAATAGTTATTGCCTTAATAATATCATTATCTAAGTACGTACGAAAAGTCGAGAGGATATGTTATTAAATATTCGTAGGAAAAGCTTTGGTATTAACACACAAATATGACCTTGAAAAAAACATATTCATGCCTCCAACGAACGCCGGCGCCTTACCCACCACAAGCCGCGGCGCCGGCGCCTCCTCTCACTCCACCCCCCCGCTCACTCCCCCCCCCCCTCTCCACCCACCGTGACCCCCTGCCAAGCGTGCCAGGCGTGCGCGCGTCGAAAAAGACACTTTTTTGCCCGTTTTTGGCCCATAGCATCTATGCGAGTAAAGCGATCGGGATGGTTAAACTTTAGGACCAACTAGACCCCAAATGGAGTCTATGTGCGAAAGAACGGGTTTTTTAAGTCAATTCTTAGGCCTTTTATGCCCCGGACGGCGAACGGCGGACGGCGAACGGCGGACGGCGAACGGCGGACGGACATTTCAAATTTGGATTCTACGTACCTTGAAACGTAAAGTGACAAAGTTTGAGGGGGGGTTATAAAAATTTTTTGCTATACGATCACATAGGCTTATTATTGGAAATAATAAACCAAAATGGTACATTTCATTTTGAAAACTTTTGGCCCGAAGGGCCTAGTTTTTCTTCTTTTTCTTTTTTTAAGGCTTTTGTGACAGTTGTCACCCTAGCAACCAACTTTCACGCCTTCAGCTCAGCTCAACTCTCCCAATAAATAACAAAAAACACAGTAATCCATTAGTTTTGAACACAATTGTTCAAAAATCGCTTACTTTTTTTTCAGCGAATTTTTGGCTGCAAACCAGCGATCAGGGATTAAAATGGGATCTTCATGTGAGCGAATTAGTTGGTATGTTGAGGCGGCTTATACAGGGTGTCCTGGCTTAAGTTCAAACACTGAGTGTCGATTTTAGAGCTGATGTCTGATTGAAAGTTCCTCTCGTACATTTTTTTTAAAGGTTAGTTTTCGAGTAATTTAATTTTAAAGATTTTTTTCGTGTTTTGTACCTTAAGATATTAAATTGGCCTTAACTCCCCTTAGAATTACTTAATCTCAAAAATCAGGGCATATTTCGAAAGAACGTTAAATTTCCTATCTACCTGATACCAAACCAATATTTTTTGAGCCGTCTTAAAAGTAGTAAAAAAGAAGCAGAAAAGCAAATTTTGAAAACTTCTCAGAATTTGACTTTATTTCCATTTGTCTCCTAATACAGACTAGGTATTCTGGAAAAGCACTACACAGGGAAAACGAAATGCTGTTGGGAAAAATGCACGATCCTTTTAGTAAGCTAATGGTTAGTTAGGCATATAGTTCAGAATGATGTGTATGTATAGTTTGGTGGTCTGGATACTCGCAAGCTCACATCTCATAAATGAAAAAATCTCCTAAATCAGTCCTTTTAGTAAAATGTAGATGTGTCTGGTCAAACACGCTACATTTAAGTCGGTCTAGCGTGTTTCAGGAGGATGTAGCTTCGAACTAAATCACTCGCGACAAAGTTATGGAAACCCATTTCAAAACGGAAGTTAGTGAAAAAAAAGTTGTCTATTTCCACGGAAAATAAAGAGTTACAATTTAAAATCTATTTTGACAGTTAGGCCATCATCAGTTACAAACAATAATTTACTAGTTATTGATTGTAACTGATGATGGCCTAAACGTCAAAATCGATTTAACATTGTAACTCTTTATTTTTCGTGGAAATAGACAACGTTTTTTCCACTAACTTCCGTTTTGGATGTAGGTATGTCAGGCTCGGGACTTTTGGCAGTGCTACCGCCCCAATGGGGTCGTTTTCGATGGCCCGGGTCTGATTTCAGGTTCCAACATATACACCATGGTGTGATTGATCAAGACCAACTGGCTTGATGACCTCAAATTGATAAGTATAAATATAAAAATGTTTCCTAGTATGTCCAGAAATCATAGGTGGGTACGTACCTCCACTTAAACTATGACTAGAATCGTAATGGAACTTGAGGTGAGCAAAACCGACAGCTGCGGGAATCAAATTTGGTAGTTTCAACGTGGAAGATACATTCCACAGTTCAATTTTAGATTGCACGTGGACCGATGGCCAAGAGGAGCGGCTTGAGGATGTGGATTCAGGATCACTCTGCAAGACCACAAATTCAACAACTTTAAACTGGTTTGTTAGGAGTGTATTGTGTTACTGTTAGCGTGTGTAATTCAGTTAAGGGCCGGTTTATCAATGCTCAGTCAAATCTCTGACTAACTAACTACTGATCACAATTTGTCAGAGGTTAAAATGTGTTGGACTTTCAGATACCGTTTATCAATCTTGAAATGTTCTCCCGGAAAACAGGAATATGTACAATCTCTGTAGCCCCTACTTCCATTTAATTCTTACTGATTTAATACATGGGTATTCTCTATTTGTAAGTTGCGTACCTTAAGTAACAATCGGCATGAAAAAGAACTTACTTGAGGAGTTAAGAACTGTAAAACCCAGTTCATCGATGAATGGTCATAAACAAAGTTCATGTCTTTCAGAACTAGTACTGTGCTGACGCCAATTTCTTCCAATAGCTACAAATAAAATAGAACACATACAATGGATCAAAGTAAAACATAGTTACAATTTACTGTTGACGTGAAATTCTATCTGGTTTCTAGAAACAGACATTAAGGCCTTATCACACTAGCGTTTTTTCTGCTTTTTTCCTCGAAATTTTAATGCTATATTGCAGGTTCGAAAATAGAAACGGAAGAAGACTAGAAACGTGAATTTTGAAGAGGAATAAGTGGAAAAACAGTGCATTCTGGTGGTATGGAGTTTTATTGAGTCTGTCAGGTTAGGGCTCCTAGGGGTTTTCCATTGAATTGTTACCTTCCCAAGTGTTACGTTTTAGCATTTTTCTTGCATCAAGAGCTTCGTTCTCAGTGCGTGTTCTGACAGTTCTCGAACTCATCAGAACTGGGATGGAAAATCCCAGGGCCTTCCAGAACTTGTGGAACCGCGTTCTGCACTGAAAACGATTTCAGAACTAGGAAGTGGAATAACCTGTGTTGATGAAGCTGAGACTAGTTATGATCGATGAAGAAGAAGAAGAAAGTTGTTTGCTCCAAGAGATCTGAAAAATTGTGAAATGCGCATGCGTTAACTACGTCCTTGCGTTCAAGTTCTCACAGTTCCGAAAAAAAATCGGGAACTGTGAGAACCGTTCGGGATAGGGTTTGCAAAACACTGCGAATGCCGAACTCAGCGTGCTTGGCGTTCCGGAACTGGGCGTTCTGGCACTGCAAACGACAAAACTCTACTGCGCTTGCCCAGAACCGTTCCGAACTCGCAGAACGCACACTAAGAACGAAGCTAAGGTAAAAATTAGAACACGTTCTAATTTTCTCAAGTGAGCTTAAAAATGCTCCGCCAGGATGCGCAATGGTCAAAAAATTTTACCTCTGAGAAAAGCACTTCTCTTTCTTCACGTTCGGGAATTAAAAATGCGAGAAAAAATACTAGTGTGACAGGGCCTTTAGGGAGTCTTAGTAGCAAAAAACCTGCGACGCATCCGCAAACGCATCCATATTCCTTGGCTGGAAACAGCGCACCATGGTAATGCTGCGATGTCCACTCATCTCAAGCCTGCAATGTTCAGCTGGTACGCTCTGATAGCCGACGAAACGGTTCTATAACCTTCACTTCTTGAAACCACGTGTGAGATAAGCAAAAACTAAAGAAGTCTATTGAGTGTTGTTTTTCTTTTCGTTTTCATTAGGCCATGTTCCTCGTAAACTCCAATGCTCCCCTAGTTCCAATTGTTTCTCTGGCTGCGAGGTTAGCTATTTTATTTGTGTTTTGTTTTTGTGTTATCACTACCTTCTCATGTTTCATAATATGATGGAGTTTGAATTTATTGGAGACGTGCAATTGTGATAAGTCCTTTGACTTATCATCGAAAGGTTACAACAATGTAAAAGACTTTCAGAATCACAATTTGTTCTCTCAAGCGACTTTTGGGACTAAGTGGCCCGAGAATCAGTGGTTTCAAGTGTGCTGACAAAGGGTAGAAAAGTACCTAATTAAGTAAGTTGCTAACAAAAATAATTTCTCTATCTGAATGAGTTTTTGTTTTTGGAAGATTAGGGTCGAGGTTATGACCCCCTTCCCCATTGTTTCTCGTTCCAAATGAATTCGGATCACGAAGTTTATGCGTTTCTTTGTTCCTTCCTCCTTTATGCACTGCGTCATCATCTCTAATATTGAGACGAGGTTTCTCACGGTTCTCAAGAAACAACCAAAGTCAGAGTTGCTGAGATGAATACGAGGCACGTCCGGAAAGTAAGAGTACTGAGGATAGAAGGTCCTCCTGAACACAACGAGCACCGAGGTGCGCTCCGTCATCCGGTTCCTTGTCAAAGAGGGTAAAACGCCGACTGAAAGTTTTTCACGGATCAAAGAGGTTTATGGCGAAGGTGTCATGAACAGAACGAACGTTTTCAAGCGGTGTCGTGAGTTCAGCGAAGGAAGAACGAATGTTCACGACGATCAGAGGAGTGGGAGGCCTTCCACGTTGACTGATGAGTTGGTGAAACAAATCGAGGACGCTGATCGTGAAGACCCCCGATTGACAGTGGATGAACTTGCTGCAATGTTTCCACAACTCTCCATATCTCTCGTGCATGAAACAATCACTGAAACCCTCGGATTCAGAAAATTGTGTGCAAGATGGGTGCCAAAACAAATGACACCACAGCACAAAGTGAATCGGGTCGCCTGCACTTGCAAGTTCATTGAGCGATTTGAATTGGAAGGTGAGGATTTCCTGAGCTCCTTTGTGACTGGAGATGAGACCTGGGTGGCTCATTACACTCCAGAGTCGAAAAGACAATCATCTCAGAGGCGACACACGTCTTTTCCCTCTGCCAAAAAATTCAAAACATCCATTTCAGGCAAAAAAAATCATGGCCACCATGTTTTGGGACCAAAAAGGAATCATTCTGGTAGATTTTCTGCACCAGGGAGGGAAGATTAATGCAGTTCGATAGAACAAAACCCTTGAAAATCTCAAAAGAGCAATCTAAAACAAGCGGAGGGAAATGTTGACAAAGGGAGTGTGCTTGTTGCACGACAATGCCCGCCCTCACACAGCCAACGTCACCAAAGAGCTGTTGGATTCATTCGGTTGGGACATTGTGAACCACCCGCCGTATTCGCCTGACTTGGCTCCATCCGATTTTCATCTTTTCACCTCCCTGAAGAATCATGTGGGTGGAAAACGCTGTTCAACTGACGAGGAAGTGAAGGAAGAGGTCCTGAACTGGCAGAAACAGTTGGCGAGAGAATTCTTCAAGAGGGTATCAAAAAGCTTGTGCCGAGGCTCAAAATTTGCATCGAACGGGAAGGCGATTATTTCAAATAAGTGAGATGTTAACCTACCGAACCCTGTAATTTTTCCTTTTAAATACAATTTTTTTAAAAATAGAAAAATCCAGTACTCTAGTAAAATTATTATTATCTTACCCAATTGTATAATTAGTTCGACCAACGACATAAACAGAAAAATGACGAATGATGGAAAGTGAACAAGAATGTCGACGTTACTTTTAGATTGAGGAGAGATGCGTAAAATGAAGTTATTGCAAATGCGTTAGCGTTACAGCAAAAACATCCTCAAAAATCAGAGGATACGTTCTAGACGATACATTTTTCCTATTAGCCACTAAAACTCTCTATTAATATTAAATAATTAACACTACAAAATGATGGAAATGTTTAACTCACGTTAGCCTCCCAAGTAAGTTTGTTGAGCTCGAAGTACCTATCACTCGCAGTTGATTTAACAAAAAGATCACTCACTATCACGTTGATTCCTCCAGTTCCTTTGATGCCACCTGCGTACGATGCAAAATAAGAAATTCATAAAACAAAGTAGGTCAATACGTTGCAATTACACCAAAAATAGTTTTTTTTGTCAAATGAAGTAAGCACACCTTTTCAATGACACTGCCCAAAAAAGGAACTGGTCCTTAGGGTTTTGAGGGTGCTAAATTTTTGAAAAAATCACTAAAATTCCACGATGATTAATGTTCAATTAGAAGGTGCGATTCCTGTAGGAAATTCAATGCTGAACACGCCTATACCACACACGATGTGTCTGAAATGCCTCCCCAACGTGCCTTTGCCTAAAAACTGCTGAAAAACGTGTTTTTAGTGAATTTTCGTAGAAAATGAAGCTATTGCAATGGCTTCAAAAATTTTAAAATACAAATTTTTGAATATTTCCTTCATGGAAATCCGTTTTGAGGCATTCTGAAACGAATCCTAGAAATTTCACATTTTTTCTTATATGTATATATATATATATATATATATATATATATATATATATATATATATCATATATATATCATATATATATATATTGTAACAATCGATCAACAAAACGTGAGGTGTATTTAATGTATTCAGAACAAAATCAACAACAATATTTTTCCAGATCCGAAAACCACTCACATTTTCTGCACAACTAGTTTATCTCCAACTTAACAACACAACAAATGTTGGAAATTCTAAATCAACACTGTAGTTACCACTACACTGCCCCCTGTGTTTCTTGAGACCTGTCCTCAGGTCGAACTTCAGCCTTCGTCAGGCGATTCGCGTGGAGCCGACGTACTTTTCGTCCCATCTGCACATCAAAAAGCACGTCATTGTGTCGCTTTTTAACCACCCACGGTCCCGTCCACATAGGCTGGAGCTTTGGGCTGAATCCTCTTCTTCTTTTTGGCTCGTAGACCCAGACCCAATCACCCTCTTGATGTCGTGGGTTCTTCGCCCTACGGTCGAAGGTTTCCTTTTGTGAACGCATTTTCAGGTGGGCTTGTTCATCGGCAAACTTACGAATCTGGTCAATCTGTTCCCTGAGCTTCAACGCATAAGACGTGTCCAACTCTTGGAGTTGCTGGGGAGGACGAACCAAATTCTCTGGTAGGTGCAGGTCCCTTCCATAAATCACTTGAGCCGGGGACAATCCTGTGGTTGCATGAGGGGTTGAGCGGTAAGCCATCAAAAAGAGAGGTATCTTCTCATCCCAATCATTTTGATTCCCGCTTACAAACATAGCCAGATATTTCGTCAATGTTCTATTGAGCCGCTCAACCAGTCCTGCCGACTGAGGATGTAAAGGAGTTGCACGAGTACGATGCATTCCTAGAATACCTGAAACCTCTTTCACCAATGTTGATTCGAAGTTCCGCCCCTGATCAGTATGCCATTGAAAGGGCACCCCTGACCGACTGAAAACCTGTTCCACCAATGCAGATGCTATTGTTGCTGCTTCCTGATTTGGTACTGCTATGGCCTCTGGCCACTTTGAGAAGTAGTCAGCTGCCACTAACACACATCTATTGCCCCGCTTTGTTCGTGGAAACGGTCAGAGAATATCCACCTCCATCCGATCGAAAGGTGCACCTACATGCATCTGTTGCAATGATGCTGGACTTTGGCGGCCCGGACCCTTGAACTGACGACAAAGCTTGCAGGTTTTACACCATGAACGAATATCCGACGTCATCCCAGGCCAGAAATATGATTGTCGTACTTTTGCAAGAGTTCTCCAAAACCCGAAATGTCCACCTGTGGGTGTATCATGGCACATTTTCATCACCTGCACAACTTTGTCTTGCGGAACTACCCACTGTCGTCTCTTTCCCCCTGCTTGTCCCACCCACCAGTGGTACAGTTTTTCATTATGCACCTCCAGGGAATCCCAACGATTGATGAATTGGCGCATTTTTGGATCAGCTCCAGCGAGTTCATCCCCTCCTGGACGTTTCCCTTCTATTTTCCATTTGATGACCTGCTGTACTACATAATCATGTTGAAAGTCATCATTGAATGGCAATAGCTCTACCAAATTAGCTCTGGTTACCTGACCCTCTTCTTCTCGCCTATTGCAGTAGCCACAATTCCGTCCACATGGGCGACGTGACAGTCCATCTGCATTTGCATGCTTTGCTCCCGCCCTGTGTGATATCACGAAATCGTAACCCTGAAGCTTTTCGAGCCACCTTGCCAATTGTCCTTCTGGTCGGTGAAATGACGTCAACCATGTAAGAGCAGCATGGTCCGTTCGTAGGCTAAATTGCCTCCCATACAAATATTGATGAAAGTGGCCTATGCTGCGAACAACAGCCAACAACTCCCGACGTGTGGCACAATAATTTTTCTCTTGTCGACTTAGTGTTTGGCTGAAGTATGCTATGGCGTGTTCCTTTCCTTCCTGTTCTTGTGATAGTACCGCCCCAATCGCATATGCACTAGCATCACAATCCAACGTAAATGGCTTGGTCAAATCAGGAAAGGCTAGGATGGGCGCAGAGGTCATGGTCTCTTTCAGTTGAATGAAACTTTGGTGGCACTGTTCGCTCCAGTCAAAGGGAGCATCTGCTTGGGTGAGGCAGGTCAGCGGCTTTGCCAAATCAGCGAAGTTCCTCACAAACCTCCTGTAATAAGAACAGAAGCCAAGGAAGCTGCGGACTTCCTTTTTGTCTCTTGGAATTGGCCATTCTCGCACTGCTCTTGTTTTCTCACTATCTGTTTGGACTCCCTTTCCTGATATGAGATGACCCAGGTACCTCGTCTCCCATTTGAAGAACCCACATTTTTTTGGATTGACTTGAAGATTGGCGTCTCGCAAGCAATTTAATACCATTTCAAGTTTCTTAAGGACTGTATCAACATCTGGTCCATGTATGATTAAATCGTCCAAGTAGGTCAAGGCCAAGTCTCTGGGTATTATCGCTTCCATCAATCTTTGAAAAGTGGCTGGTGCGTTGCAAAGTCCGAAAGGCATCACCTTGAACTGCCACAGCCCTTTTCCGTAAATGGTGAATGCCGTCTTTTCCTTGTCTTCTGGTTTCATCTGTATTTGCCAGTACCCACATTTCAAATCCAGCACACAAAACCATGATGACCCACCTAAAGCATCCAGCAAGTCTTGAATGCACGGTAGTGCATAGGAGTCCTTCTTCGTGATTTTGTTCAGCCTACGAAAGTCAACACAGAACCTAGTGGAGCCGTCTTTCTTCGGGACAAGTACAACTGGTGAAGCCCAAGGACTGTTAGAGGGCTCAATGACATCCTGTTGTAACATCTCTTTGAGAAGATTGTCAACGTGATCCTGCTGGGCATATGGAATGCGCCGTGGTGGTTGCTTAACAGGCTGGGCCTGGCCAGTGTTAATAGTGTGATGTACAACATGTGTACGACCCAAAAGCTCACCCTCGGCTGCAAATACCTCCTCCTGCCTCTTGAACAATGCTGCCAGCTTCTTCCATTCTGCGGATTCTGGAACGAGGTCAGTTTGCTTCAAGGCATTCACCATCCATTCTTTCAGAGGATTCTGATCACCCTCAATTACGCAGTTTATTTGTAGGGCCTGTTCTGCACATTGCCATCTTCTTCTCAATGGTATTTCCATTCTTTGAATTTGTAGGCTAGTGCGAGCCAGGTTGACGCATGCCTTGACCCGACGCAGAAAATCTAGGCCCAGTATCGCTTTGTCTCTAATCTGGGCCACAAGAAAAGTGTGTTCCATTTTCTGGTTACCCAACTCTACCAGTGCGAGACAGTCCCCATTGACATGCATCTTCTGACCAGAGGCGGTAAGTAATCCAGCATATTTGGTGGGCTGAATAGATAAATTACACTTCCTCACTAGGTCAGGCCGTAGGATTGAGACAGTTGCTCCAGTGTCAATTAAAAAGAAGCACCTGCGATCTCCTATCCTGGCCTCAACAAACAGTGCCTCACCATCCGTCCTAGCTGTTTTTATAAATGCATAGGGGCCATCAGCCTGTGGAGCTACGGGTTGCCCCTTTGCCGAAGCTCCATTCAGTTTTCCGGCTCCAAGAAAACTCCTTTGACTTGACCCGCTGGTTTTTTGTTCAAGGGGCAGTTAGAACGAATGTGGTTCTTGTCCCCACAACCCCAACATTCCTGCTGCCGGACCATGTTGGGTTCACAACTTGGACTTTCCATGAGTTGGGCTCTTGTCAGGGCATCTTGCAGCGTTGTTGGCCCGTAACAAGATACGATTTTCTTCGTACCCTGATCTCGAAGCCCTCTTAGGAAAGCATGCAACGCCAAATCCCTACAACGCTCTGGCCAGTGGGGAGTGGCAAGACGTACAATGCGCTCTATGTCCAAGGCATATTCGGTGAGAGGCTCATTAGGACGTTGTTCCCTAGACTGTAATTCGCTTTGCCACTTGAGCGACAAGTGTTGATGGCCAAATCGGTGCTGAAGAACACTACTGAGACGATTGTAATCCATCCTTTCTTCAGGAGGTACTGTTGCAAGGATAACACCAAGGGCAGCACCCCGGAGTGCACTTGCCAATTTCTGACCCTTCCGTTCACTTGACCAACCATTGGCAGTAGATACCATTTCGAGGTGGCCAGCGTAGTCCTCCCACGATATCTTGCCCTCATACAACATCAGGGAACTCTCATGAGAGATGGGTTTTTGCCGCAAGCTTGTCATTTGCTGCTGAACCTCGAGTAATGTTTCAGAAACTTGAATGTTGTGCACAGCTGCTGATGTGGAAGGCACAGCTGATGTATAGGGCACAGTTGAGGTGGAGGCCAAAGGAGTGTCAGTGGCTCGTTCAGTCACAGCATTTCTCAATTCCCTATTCTCCCGCTCAAGCAGACAAATTCTTTCTTGGCATTCTGCCATTTTCAGCTGCATTGTTTCTAGCGTCTGACGTAGGCCTGAGTCCTGTTCTAGCGGAACTTGCTGACTAGCCCTTTCATTGAAACCCTGAACGACTTCAGTTGGATGTTCTACCTCTCCAGGTGCATCAAGGTTCACAACATGACGACGCGTCGATATAGTTCGCTTGGGAGCAGGGTGGGAACCTCTTGGAAGTGGCATATTGCACCAGTACGTTGAGTGTTTGAATGTAAAACAACGATCCCGGACGGGCCCCCAAAATGTAACAATCGATCAACAAAACGTGAGGTGTATTTAATGTATTCAGAACAAAATCAACAACAATATTTTTCCAGATCCGAAACCACTCACATTTTCTGCACAACTCGTTTATCTCCAACTTAACAACACAACAAATGTTGGAAATTCTAAATCAACACTGTAGTTACCACTACACTATATATATATATATATATATATATATATATACAGGGTGATTCCCTCGCAGATGAAAAAAAAATTTGGGTGAAACTACATCAAAAATGGAGGAAAATGCCGCCAACTGCTTATTTTTAGCTCAATGCGTTTTTGAGATATGATTTTTTAAAGGTTTTTTTCAGAAAAACCGTGTTTTTTTCCTTTTAAACTCAAATTTCTCCACTTTACATCATTCAATTTTAACTTTTGACCACATTTTCGGAATCAACATTAAATTTACTATAAGAATGGTGTACTTGGGTTCTTAAAAAGTACCATCCAAAGGCCCTCACATCAGCTCAAACATTGACGATTTTGAAAAAAGAATATTTCTGAAAATCTTTAAAACTTTACTACTCTTTTAAAAAGAATCCTGGGAACTGGCAAATCTCATGAAAACTGCTTCGTCTAATATGCTTTCCAACAGTATTATCAAGTTTACTTTTATTTTGTTATTTAGTGGAGAAAACTATGTTTTAATGTTAAAAAATGTGGGTTTTTCAATGAAATTGTTGGTTTTTCCGAAAGATGACCCTCCATGAACCTACGAGTATGGGGTCGGTTTCTATGTATTTTTTCACGCTGTATCGAATGGTAGCATTTGTAGATCTCTCCAACTCCGTTATAACCAAGTTTTACACTTAAAATCGCAAATGTTTAGTTTGTTTGTTACGATTAAATGTATGTGTGTTATGGGGTAAAACTAGTTAATTAAAGTGTAAAACTCGATTATAACGTAGTTGAGAGGTATGCAAGAGTTTCCATTCGATCCAGCGAGAAAAAATAAATAAAAACCGACCCCATACTTGTTGGTTCATGGAGGGTAATCTTTCGAGAAAACCAACAATTTTATTGAAAAACCCACATTTTTTAACATTAAAACATTATTTTCTCCCCTAAATAACAAAATAAAAGTAAAATTGATAATACCGTTGGAAAGCATATTAGATGAAGCAGTTTTCATGAGATTTGCCAGTTTCCAGGATTCTTTTTAAAAGAGTAGTAAAGTTTTAAAGATTTCAGAAATATTATTTTTCCAAAATCGTCAATGTTTGAGCTGATGTGAGGGTCTTCGGATGGTACTTTTAAGAACCCAAGTACACTATTCTTATAGGAAATTTAATGTTGATACCGAAAATGAGGTTGAAAGTTAAAATTAAATGAGGCAAAGTGGAGAAATCCGAGTTTAAAATGAAAAAAAAAAAAAAAAACACGGTATTCCTGAAAAAACCTTTAAAAAATCATATCTCGAGTACGGATTGAGATAAAAATATGCGGTTGAAGGCATTTTACTCCATTTTTGATGTAGTTTTACCCAAATTTTTTTTTTCATCTACGAGGGAATCACCCTGTAAATATATATATATATATATATATATATATATATATATATATATATATATATATATATATATATATATATATATATATACACATGTGTTCTTCCAGACGATAACTCTCCTTAGGATTGAGATAAAATCCTTTCTCGCTCCAAAAAATCAAGCTTCACTCTCACTCTCTCCCTCACTCATACACACTCCCCCCCCCCCCCTCTCTCTCTCTTTCACTCTCACTGCTCAACCTGTTGGCGGAGAAAATTCGTACAGGAAGAACAAAAATACCCTTTCGTGGCTGAGCTACAAGAGAATATTTTGTCAGCATTAAATACATTGATTCGTTCACTTACAGAGACTTTTCATTTGAGATCGGAAAGATGTCCCGATGTAGAGTTTCTTCAATGAAGCTATATCGTTTTCTACGACGTCCGTAAGAGAGCAGGTTTGGAAACTCAGAGAAAATTTCTGTAATGGAAGGGAAATATGTAATTCCTCTTATTGTGAACTGTATGTCCGTTAGGTCATACACATAATTTACAAATTAAGCTGATGTATTTGCCAATATAATTAATCTTTCTGTAAAGAAAATTAAAGTTCTTGCAAACAACAGTGATATTTCAGTGAATTTTAGTCATTCTGCAATTTACTTTTCCACAAGCCAATCCTTTATTAAAAATTTAGATCAGTGGGACACGGCTCCTAAGTTTGCTGACACTAAAGCGACTAGATCCAGAAAAAGTCATACCTATAAAGCCTAGTACGCACTGGGATTCATTGTTCGGACTCTTTGTTGCAGACGCTCGGATTCATGTCTCAGATTCTTTGCCCCGCGACATTGTCGCTCTGCAAATCGTGTACGCATCTAGTTTGAACCTGAGCCATGTCGAACGAGGTCGCGCTTTCGGGGATTGCAGTAGCACTTTACATAGCTCTACGGAGTAAAAAAATGCTACATGATGTTTTATTATATCTGCATTAGATAGCCCATCTGCGCCAACCACTAAGAAGGGTCTAATGATGCTTCATGGGTAAATTCTAGACAGAGCCGGTCCTAGGCGCATGTGAACCATGCATCCGCTTGGGCGTCGGATAGAAGGGCTCGCTGGACAGAAGAATAAATGGGTTTATTTAATGTGTTAATTATTGAATGAATTGAATTTATTTACATATCTATATGTTTCCTGGTATTTTTCTGTACCTATACTTAAAAAAAAAAATTAAAAAAAAAAAAAACAAAAAAAAAAACAGCAAGCTCATCAAATTACACTTGACCACTCTTCGGTCACATCGTGTTATTCACTATCAAGCACAACTCATGAGAAACGTGATCTCTCTAGGTCATTCGACAATTGAAATACTGGAAATTTCCATATTTAATAATTCGGTTTTATTTTTAAATTTGCCTTTTTTTGGCTTCCAATCCAATATTCTGGGGGGGGGGGGGGGGGGACCAGCCATTCCGCATGGGTAACGAAAATGGCTCGGGCCGGCTCTGATTCTAGAGCTCATTTCTGATCGAAAGTACTTGTTAGAGATCTATTTTAATGCTTTGTTTTCTGAGTAATTTCATTTTTAAGATATGTTTTCCACCTTCAAACGACCATAACTCCACTTGAGATCACTGCAAAATCAAAAATATGACCACCGTTGGAAACAGCGTTAATTGGATAATCCAGCTATTTGATGTCAAATCGATTTTATAAGACGACTTAATAAGTTAGTAAAAAGTTCCAGTCATGCAACATAATCGTATGAGCGGATTTTCGTAAATTATCTTAGTAACTAGGTATTGTTAGATTGTTTTGAAAATTTAGGATTTTAACCAGGAAGAAATGTTCACTACCGATTTTGTGGCAAATAAACTTGACCTAAATAATTTTCGGAAATTCAAAAAATGTTTTAGCGAATTTTTCGAGAAAAAAATGAAGGTTTTTTTTTTTTTCATTTTTTTATTTTTTTTTTATTTTTTTTTTTTTTAGCCGTTTTTATCCATTTTTGACAAATGTTAATAAAATTCAAGTTCCTACTTTTTTCAGCACAAATTTCTTGTTTTTCTAGTTTATTGTTACCTAATAAAGTTCTTTTGACTAAAATTCTGCTAAAAAAAAAAATTAACAATTTTTACCCGTTTTTAGCTACAAGCATAACAACGATAACTACAAAGCGATAACAACGAAGACACACCGGTGAGAGGCCCACTTTGTTCGATATTCACGTACGCACTGACTCAATGTTGCGCGACATTGTTCAAAGAATCCCATTCAGTATGGGACTCAAAAAATACTAAAACGCAACACACGAGATGCAAGACTCAATGTCGCGGAGCGTCCCGGATGCAAGAAAATGAGTCCGAGACGCAGCTCCGCGACAAAGAGTCCGAACTAAGAATCCCAGTGCGTACTAGGCTTAAGGTAAAGGAACGGTGAAGATTTTGGTTCTTTTTTCTAACGGCATGAGATACAGAGAAAAAAAGGATCAAGGGATGCTGTTTTCTCCTCTTCACCTTCCGGGAAGGGTGGCCGGTTAAATAGAGTCTACTGTACATATTTTTGAATTTTCAAGGTTGGCCCTCCTGAGGCACCTTAAAGCCAATAATTTCGTTGTGAGGGGTTGATAGATTACAGACAAATTGAAGTTTTTTGTTATTCAACTAGGTATGAATCGGTTAAAAATTAATTTCAATTTCCAATTGTTATGGGAAGGTAATTGTAATTGTCAAAGTCTACACTTGCCCTTGGGAGGAGAGTCATTGGTGATAACTCCATCGATATATTCCCTATACACATGTACAACTGTACTACAGGACATCAGATTTCGTCCATTTTGAGAAATATTGATGAAATTGAGCCAGGAACCAGGACAAAAATGTTTAGCTGGTATCTTATAAAGCAATGAGACATAGACCATTTAGATTCATTAGGTAGGTTCGATTAACTTACTTTAGGAATAATTGGTGCCACTCGATTGATGAGAAGTTTGTAGTTGATGGGCTCTCGAGGTTGAGTTCTGTCGTTAGGCTTGATCTTCCGGCAGAGAGAAAGAACGTTTTCTCCAACAACTGTTTTAATGGAGTCGAAAGTGATATCAATGTTCTGAAACACGAGCAAATCACAGTATTATAGAATACATTTGGTTCAAATAGCGTACCTATATGTTATTTGTGAATGAAAGTATGCAAGCCTTCGCGAGAAAGCCTTTCGTAGAAAATTGAGCTTTTGCAATGGCTCGGCAATTTTTAAAATAAAAATTTTCGAAAAATTTCTTCAATTAAATTCGTTCTGAGGCATTCTAAAATGATTCCTGAAGTTTGCAAGTTTGCGCTTTATAAATATACTTTGGCACAGATGTGTGGAGAAAAATAGCACATATAAATTAGAGAAATTACAAACTCTCAGTTAAGTATGATATTTCGGCTTTTGCCTTTGTCAAATAGCAAATAGTCATGATATATATATATATACGCATATATGTCATTTCAGATGATAACTCTCCTCAGGATTGGGAAATTCCGTTCTTCCGCAAGAAAAATCAAGCTTTCCGAACGGACGAGTTCGTTGGCCAGCACTTTTTGAGCACCTTAAATTGGTCACATTTCAAGAAATGTGCTGAAAAAAATCTCTAAAAACGACTAAAAATCGTTACATTTTTAATTTTTAGCTGAATATTGCTCAAATAAAGTTAATCAAATTTAAAACAGAACATTAACAACTTTATGCACACAATTAGGCTGAAAAATTTACTTAAATTTCATTAAAATTTGCTATAAAATCGATAAAAACTACAGTAAAAAAAACTAAAAACCTAAAATCTCTTTTTGAACAGCAGATTACTATTAAGAATACGTTTTTCGCCGTAAAAATAATTGTTAGGAATTTCTTTGCACTCAAAAAGCTGAAATTTCAATAAAATTTAACTTAATATAGCACGATAACATACGAAAATTCGCTCAAACGATCATGCTGCACGACTGAAACTTTATTTATTCAATGCTTGAGTTAATCGCTTTTTTCAACATTTTTATTTCGATCTACTTATATAGTTTTTGTTTCTATATTCTTTGAAAGATAGGGGAACTTTGGAGAGTGGAGATTGTGATGGTGATTCGATTTAAGATTGTAACTCTTTATTTTTCGTGGAAATATACAACGTTTTTTCACCAAATTCCGTAATGAAATGAGTTTCCACAACTTCGTCGCGAGTGATTCAGTTCGCGGCCTGTCCCATTTATCACCTAAAACTTCAGCAGTCCTCATGAGAAACATGTAGAATTCGATGAAATGATCCATCACATGAACATCAGCGGCAAGGCATCCAGTCATCTCTAGATGCGGCGATGACTACCGCATCACAAAAACACTCTCCCACACTCACATACACAGACTTACACGAAACAAAGTTATTTAAAATGGTCTAAAACGTAAAATGCGAGTGGAAATTTTGCTTCCGAGACTACCTATAGCATTGATTACACTTTCGGAAGATGAACTTTTTTTTCTCTCCAATATAAAAAATTCCACTCGCACTTTACGTTTTAGACCATTTTAAATAACTTTGTTTCGTGTAAGTCTGTTTATGTGAGTGAGTGAGAGAGAGTGTTTGTGTGATGCGGTTGCTAATCATCGCCGCATCTAGAGATGACTGGACGCCTAGCCACTGACCATTCTGTACAACATTCTTTCTGCGTCTGTCTATCTGTCTGTCGTGTGTCCGCAAATCCTTGTAACAAGCTTATTTTTCACATCCGATTTAGATGAAATTCTCAGGGAATGTGGGGATTAGAGTGTAGATGGTCCACACTCAGTTTCAATTTTTCCAAATGAATATTTCACTGAGTGCCTGCGCAAACGTAAATCCCATAAAGCATTATTTTCTCACGCCCTAGTCGCCTGAAAACATACTCCATCTTGCTCCATACCATTTCCCTCAACCATAGTAACCAGCAATAAGAGAATAAGCTAAGATAATTTAAAACATTTCAATGATCTACACTTTCTTGTTATGGATATGAGGAAGCTATGTGCCACACTAGGGTTGCCAGATCTACTTTAATTAAAAGTATCCTACTTTATTTTTGTTCAAAATACTGTATACTTAATAAAAAATTTAAAGTACACCAAAATACTTTATATTTGAAATGAAGAAAAAAAGTTCAGCCCCCGCACCTACTTACTAGTCAAGGACGAGGTTCCCATACCTACCTAAACCAGAACTACCTACCTGCATGGACGAAAATTGGTCTAGGGTCGCTCACGTATACTCGAGAAGTTGAGAAGGCTGACCAACTCCCGCTTGGCGCTCAACCCCATACACCACAACAACAGCAACGAACGGTTCTATGATTCTGTTTACTTTTTGGATGTCATCCGTCATGATAATGTTCCCTGGGTATGTTCTGTATGTGATACCTATATGATGAGGATTCCTTCAGCTATTTTGGTTATTTTTAATGACTAGGTGCCTATATACGATGTTGTTTGCTTAAAATAGTGGAAAATGACACCCAAAAGAAAGACTTGGTTTTTTAGAACCTCTTCTTCTTAGGGTAAGTACAGTACGCCGCACCATCACTGTTCACCATCGATGCCCGCACCCTCGCGGTAAACGCGATGGTCAACCTCCTGAATTTCACATAGATGGGGGGTGTTCATAGTGGTTCACTTTCTGAGGGGGTCACCTTCGATGTTTTCCCGCCTTTTCACTTCAGTTTCACACGAGCTCTTGCATGATAAGCATCGGCATGATGTTGAGTGATAGTGACGATGAATTGGAAATGGGCACCGCCGCAAAGTGGTTTTTAATGAGTGGACTGTTTTTGAATCGGTGGTTCAAAGTTCACCCCTTGAACCAAATGAGGGAACAACTGGGTGAATATCACCACTTATTAGGTGATTATTATGCCTCTTATCCCAAATAGGGGTGGCCGTGAAAATCAAATCAATCAACTCTTCTTTCATTGCGAGCGATTCTTTCATTGCGAGCGAGTGAACTCAATCAGCGACAGAACTTAACTCACACGGAACGGGAAGTAAAAGCTGTGAATCACACAGGACAGCCGGAGGGGCGGCCTCTCAGCCAATCACGTTCGAGTCCACATCGTGGTCAATCCTCGCTGCCCTCCTGAAAATCAAACCAATTTGATTTTCAAAAAACAGCGAGGGTCGACCTCGGAGGTCGGATGATGGCATCGCAGTGATGGTGCGTCACTATGAATGCTCCCACAACACTACACGTATTTGTTTTACATCGCGGTTACCGCAAGGGTGCGAGCATCGATGGTGATCAGTGATGGTGCGGCGTACTGTACTTACCCTTAAGCTGAATGTAGTACAACCTTACTGAAATATGGACTCCTTAAGATTGGAATGTCTAGTAATATTTTCTTCGGAAAAAAAATTTCGTGATCTACTTCTTCTTCTTCGCGTAGCACTACAGACTCAACTGGTCTTTGGCTTGAATAACCCTCTGCTTCCAAACTGTTCTGTCATCACTCCAGCCGACACCAGCGTGCCTCATATCACTCTCTACCTCGTCCCTCCATCTTGCCCTAGGCCGCCCTCTCGGTCGTGAACCCTCATTTTTGAGGTCAAACACTCGTTTTACGTGCCGATCACTATTCATTCTCCTCACGTGGCCATACCAATTAAGGCGCAACGTACGGATATGGGCAGAGATAGAGGGTTCCTTGTAAAGCTCAGCAAGCTCCCTGTTCTTCCTCCTCCTCCAGGTTCCACCCTCGTAAACTGGGCCAAAAATTCTCCTTAAAACTTTTCGCTCGAAGCAGTCCAGTCTCCTGCAATTGGTTTTTGTGAGGACCCAAGACTCGCACCCATAGGTTGCCACTGGTCGTATAAGGGTCTTATAAATACGGAGTTTCGTCGCCCTGGACAGATTCCTGTCCTTTAGTAGCTTGACGAATGCGAAGTAGGTTCGGTTAGCAGCAGCGATTCTTCTTTTCACCTCAGCATCTTCTTCGCCTCTCCGTGTGACCAGTGATCCCAGGTAAACAAACTCGTTCACAATTTGAAAATTGCGGTTCTGGATGCTGTAGACTTCTTCGTAATTCTCTCTCCTAGACACGACCATCACCTTAGTCTTCTCATCATTGACTTCTAGGCCATGATGACTGGCTTGTGCTTCCAGTGCTTGGAAGGCTTCTCCTAGTTCCCGTTTTGAACGGCACACTATATCCAAGTCATCAGCAAAGCCCAGTATAACCTTGGACTTACTGAAAATGGTCCCTCTTCGAATATCTAGGGTTGCATCTGAGACTACCTTCTGGAGGAGGATGTTGAACAGTACTGGGGAAATTGGGTCCCCCTGCCTAAGACCATTGTAAACTACAAACTCATTAGACAGGGTTCTACCCACTTTCACCTGGAGGGACGTGGCTTTCATTGTCATTTCGGTGAGCCTTATGATCTTTGAGGGGATGTTGATGTCCTTCATCGCTTCATAAACTGCTTTTCGCAATACCTTGTCATACGCTTTCCGAAAATCTATGAACATATGCCATGTTGTCAGTCCAAACTCCCATGTTTTCTCAAGGGTCCTTCTCAGTGTGAATATTTGATCAACTGTGGATCGATTTGGACGAAAACCACACTGATAGTCGCCAAGGCCTTTCTCGGAGAATGGCAGGATTCGATCACAAATTATGATCGACAACACTTTATAAGCAGCGCAGAGGAGGCAGATACCTCTGAAATTATCGCATAATGTGGGGTCGCCCTTTTTGTGTATTGGGACCAACACACCTCTCTTCCATTCCTGGGGCATATGCTCCTCACTCCATATTTGCTCGATGAGAGAATGCAAGTCCTGAATCAGCTGTTCCCCACCAGCTTTAAACATTTCTGAGGGTAAGGAGTCTACCCCAGCTGCCTTGTTGTTTTTCAGAGACCGAACGACTTTCTGAACATCTGCTAAAGAAGGAGGCAACTCGGATTCAGATCTGGCTTCCTCTGGGGGCATCAGCATGATTGGATCACTCCTACTGTCTTCTCCCTGCTGCCTCCCCTCGTTCAGTAGCGTTTCGAAATACTGCTTCCACCTTTCCAGTACTTCCCCTTCAGTCATGACGAGGTTCCCCTCTTGATCCTTTATTCCAAAGCCTTTAGGTCCAGGGTCCTTTCGAAACTCTCCAATTCTCTTATAGAACTTGCGTGTCTCATTCGAGTGACGCAGTTCCTCTATGTCCTTAACCTGCTGTTCAACGAACGCTTTCTTCTTCCTTCTCCTCAGATAGTTCACTTTCCTTCTCTCATCTGCATACGCCTTTTCAGTCTGTCTTGTTTTCCTTTGCAACTTAACTGCTCTTTTTTCGTTTTTCAGCTTAATAGCAGCTCTACACTCGTCATCAAACCATCCTTTTCGCTCATTATTCTGTTCCTTGCCCAATACATCATCAGCTGCAGCTCGAAGGTACGTCTTCATTCGCTCCCATTTGCCTTCAATGGTTTCTTCTGCAGGTAGGCTTGTGGCTTTCTCCAAGACTTTGTCCCGAAAAGCATTCCCAGCGTCTTCATCCTTCAGCAGCTGTGCGTTCCATTTCGTACCTGCACTATGTAAGCTCCTACCTTTTTGGAGAGCTATCCTTTGCCTCGTCCTGGCTACAACTGGGAAGTGGTCAGAGTCTATGTTAGGGCCTCTATAGCTCCTGACGTCCAGAACATTGCTGCGGTGCCTTGCATCGACTAATACGTGGTCGATCTGATTGACTGTGCGGCCATCAGGGGAAGTCCAGGTTCCTTTATGAATATCCTTATGCGGGTACAGGGTGCTGGCCACTACCATTTGCTGAGAAATAGCAAAATTGGCCATCCTTTCCCCATTATCATTTGATACATTGTGAAGACTCTCCTTTCCTATTGCAGGACGGTACCAGTCTTCTTTCCCCACTTTGGCGTTGAAGTCGCCTTATATCCACTTCTCATCATAACCAGGGCAGTTGTTCAGGTTCGTTTCCAGCTCTTCGTAAAAGTCTTCCTTCACGTCGTCGTCTTTCTCCTCTGTTGGAGCATGTACATTGATTAGAGTGGTGTTGTAAAATTTTCCACGCAGTCTGAGTTTACACTGCCTATCACTGATAGGTTCAAACTCTATTACAGATGGTTTGAGTTTCCGTTTGACAAGAAAGGCAGTTCCAAATTCGCGCTTATTTTTCACTCCGCTGTAGTACATCACGTAATCTTTTCCATTTACCATTCCACTCCCAGGCCATCTAACCTCCTTCACCGCCACCACATCCCAATTATGATTTTGACAGACATCCTTCAGCTCCTGGAATGCACCAGGCCTGAAGAGGCTCCGTACGTTCCATGTCGCAATCCTAATTGTAAAATCCTTTTTCGCGCCAGTTCGTTTCAGTTTAGTCAGACACGAGATATTACTTAGTGAGACCGAGATTGAAAATGATGATCCTAATTACATTTATGTATGTAACACAACCTTACTGAAATATGGACTCGTTAAGATTGGAATGTCTAGTAATGTTTTCTTCGGAAAAAAAATTTCGTGACCTACGTACAGTGAAAATATTACAATCCATGGTTCTTTTTTTATTCCTCAAACAGAACTTTCTTATTTTCTGTAATCTGACACATTCAAGCCCTTGTTTGCAGATGCTGAATGAAAAATACCTTAGTGTGTAAGTCGAGAACGTTAACTTTAATGTATACTTTAACTTTCATTGAAATATTTTACTTTTCCTTGGTTGCAGCCAGGATATACTTTATGTGATCCGAAAAAATCTGGCAACCCTATGCCACACCCAACTTGTTTTTATTTTGGTCAACATCTCCCATGCTACCTACAGGTAGTCTCGGAAGCAAAATATTATAAGTAACCCTTGAATTTTAGTGTCATTAGAACTCGAAATAATCATGGAGGATGGTATATACAGGGTGATTCCCTCGCATATGCGAAAAAAAATTTGGGTGAAACTACATCAAAAATGGAGTAAAATGCCGCCAACCGCATATTTTTATCTCAATCCGTACTCGAGATATGATTTTTTAAAGGTTTTTTTCAGGAATACCGTGTTTTTTCATTTTAAACTCGGATTTCTCCACTTTGCCTCATTTAATTTCAACTTTCAACCTCATTTTCGGTATCAGCATTAAATTTACTATAAGAATAGTGTACTTGGGTTCTTAAAAAGTACCATCCGAAAACCCTCAAAACAGCTCAAACATTGACGATTTTGAAAAATTAATATTTCTGAAAATCTTTAAAACTTTACTACTCTTTTAAAAAGAATCCTGGAAACTGGCAAATCTAATGAAAACTGCTTCGTCTAATACTCTTTCCAACGGTATAATCAATTTTACTTTTATTTTGTTGTTTAGGGGAGAAAATTATGTTTTAATGTTAAAAAATGTGGGTTTTTCAATGAAATTGTTGGTTTTCTCGAAAGATGACACTCCATGAACCTACGAGTATGGGGTCGGTTTCTATGTATTTTTTCTCGCTGGATCGAATGGAATTTCTTGCAGATCTCTCAACTACGTTATAATCGAGTTTTACACTTTAATTAACTAGTTTTACCCCATAACACACATATATTTAATCGTAACAAACAAACTAAACATTTGCGATTTTAAGTGTAAAACTCGGTTACAACGGAGTTGGAGAGATCTACAAATGTTACCATTCGATACAGCGTGAAAAAATACATAGAAACCGACCCCATACTCGTAGTTTCATGGAGGGTCATCTTGCGAGAAAACCAACAATTTCATTGAAAAACCCACTTTTTTTTACATTAAAACAAAATTTTCTCCACTAAATAACAAAATAAAAGTAAACTTGATTATACCGTTGGAAAGAGTATTAGACGAAGCAGTTTTCATGAGATTTGCCAGTTCCCAGGATTCGTTTTGGAAGAGTAGTAAAGTTTTAAACATTTTCAGAAATATTATTTTTTCAAAATCGTCTATGTTTGAGCTGATGTGAGGGCCTTTGGATGGTACTTTTTAAGAACCCAAGTACACTATTCTTATAGTAAATTTAATGCTGATTCCGAAATGTGGTCAAAAGTTAAAATTGAATGAAGTAAAGTGGAGAAATTTGAGTTTAAAAGGAAAAAAACACGGTTTTCCTGAAAAAACCTTTAAAAAATCATATCTCGAGAACAGATTGAGATAAAAATATGCAGTTGGCGGCATTTTACTCCATTTTTGATGTAGTTTCACCCAATTTTTTTTTTTTTTTTTGCATCTGCGAGGGAATCACCCTGTATATTAGAGTTAATGGCATAAGTAGGATATCCGAGAATCCAAGTACAAGCTCTAGGCTTGCGAGTAATGTAGCAATAAAAGTTCACACTTTACGTTCGGCATAATAGCTACCAATGGAAATCACCTGAATGCTGAGAGGGATGTTGGCGACTATGGTAGCTTCAGCAGTGAGCGACGTGGACACACTCAACGACAGCTTGGGATCATTGGGAGACAGCAGACGGATGTTTAGGGCGCCCACGCTGGCACTGGTGAGAAGGGAGCGTGCGGAATGTACAACAGAAGCGTCGATGCACACATCGGACAGAGTGCTGTGGACAACGGTCGTCGGGCTCAATACGGCCAATGTGACTTTCAGCACTTTCAACGAAACAAACTGCAATGTAAGTCAAATAATAAAATTATAATTGAAATAAATAAATTACATTTATATAATAATAATAATAGAAACCGCTTGGTTGTTCATCAAATTGGGAGGCATTCCGAAAATCCAAAAACTACATGTCTAATGATATACAGGGTGATTCCCTCGCAGATGCATGGGTGAAACTACATTAAAAATGGAGTAAAATGCCGCCAACTGCATATTTTTATCTCAATCCGTTCTCGAGATATGATTTTTTAAAGGTTTTTTCAGGAAAACCGTGTTTTTTCCTTTTAAACTCAAATTTCTCCACTTTACTTCATTCAATTTTAACTTTTGACCACATTTTCGGAATCAGATTTAAATTTACTATAAGAATAGTGTACTTGGGTTCTTAAAAAGTACCATCCAAAGGCCCTCACATCAGCTCAAACATTGACGATTTTGAAAAAATAATATTTCTGAAAATCTTTAAAACTTTACTACTCTTCCAAAACGAATCCGGGAACCTGGCAAATCTCATGAAAACTGCTTCGTCTAATACTCTTTCCAACGGTATAATCAAGTTTACTTTTATTTTTTTATTTAGTGGAGAAAATTATGTTTTAATGTTAAAAAATGTGGGGTTTTCAATGAAATTGTTGGTTTTCTCGAAAGATGACCCTCTATGAACCTACGAGTATGGTGTCGGTTTCTATGTATTTTTTCACGCTGTATCGAGTGGTAACATTTGTAGATCTCTCCAACTCCGTTATAACCGAGTTTTACACTTAAAATCGCAAATGTTTAGTTTGTTTGTTACGATTAAATGTATGTGTGTTATGGGGTAAAACTAGTTAATTAAAGTGTAAAACTCGATTATAACGTAGTTGAGAGATCTGCGAGAGTTTCCATTCGATCCAGCGAGAAAAAATACATAGAAACCGACCCCATACTCGTTGGTTCATGGAGGGTCATCTTTCGAGAAAACCAACAATTTCATTGAAAAACCCACATTTTTTAACATTAAAACATAATTTTCTCCCCTAAATAACAAAATAAAAGTAAAATTGATTATACCGTTGGAAAGCATATTAGATGAAGCAGTTTTCATGAAATATTCCAGTTTCCAGGATTCTTTTTAAAAGAGTAGCAAAGTTTTAAAGATTGTCAGAAATACAATTTTTTCAAAATCTTCAATGTTTGAGCTGATGTGAGGGTCTTCGGATGGTACTTTTTAAAACCCAAGTACACTATTCCTATAGGAAATTTAATGCTGATACCGAAAATGAGGTTGAAAGTTAAAATTAAATGAGGCAAAGTGGAGAAATCCGAGTTTAAAATGAAAAAAACACGGTATTCCTGAAAAAACCTTTAAAAAATCATATCTCGAGTACGGATTGAGATAAAAATATGCGGTTTGCGGCATGTTACTCCATTTTTGATGTGGTTTCACCCAATTTTGTTTTTGCATCTGCGAGGGAATCACCCTGTATAGTAGGGATTCTAAATGTAGTATGAGATTCGCGCATTTTTCGTGTCAATACAAACCAACTTTCTCGTTTCAAATGAGAATTTTTTTCCAGATTCTACGTAAAATACACAAAGAATAACCTGATACTAGAATTTCTATAGCACAACACGAACTAATATGAGGTTCCACCGCAGTGCAGTCCCAGACAGTTCTAGAACTGTCCAAGCATGCATACTAGAGGAAGTCATGTTTGCAATGCTGGTGTTCAGAACTATGAGTCTCAGTCCGCTGTTTGCAGTGCTAGTGTTCAGAACTTGTGATGGATAGGAGTGGTTCCTCCTTCTTGATTCTTGCAAATGTTACATCTAAGGGGATGTTACCTGGACAAAGGGCAATCCTTGGGTGTAGCAGGTTAATCGCCTCTCACATTTGAAGGGGAACTACTCTCTTTCATCACCTCTCGTTGTCACAAACTATGAGTCTCAGTCCACTATTCGCAGTGAAATTTTGGACAAGTTCGGAACTAGGTTCTGGAGTTCGGTTTTTTTTTTTTTTTTTTTTTTTTTTTTTTTTTTTTTTTTTTTTTTTTTTTTTTTTTTGAAGTTATACTTCTTTGCGCCCGTTAGACACTTTGGGATGGGATGTTGGTCGAGAAACCGCGTCACGCTGAATTTTAAGAACTATCTGATGGGATGTCACGCTGAAAAGTAAGAACAAATTTTTAAGAACTATCGATTAATCGAGGAGGAGGAGGAGGAGGAGGGAGGAGGAGGAGGGAGGAGGAGGAGGAGGAGGAGGAGGAGGGAGGAGGAGGAGGAGGGAGGCGGAGGAGGAGGAGTGAGGGAGGAGGAGGAGGAGGAGGAGGAGGAGTTAGACCCTTTGGGATGGGATGTTGGTCGAGAAACCGAGTCACGCTGAAAAGTAAGAAAAGTAAGAACAAATTTTTAAGAACTATCGATTCATAATATATAAATTATAATTAATATTAAGAACTATCGATTCATAATATATAAATTATAATTAATAAATTATAATAAATTTATAGATTATTATTATAAATTTATAGATTATTATTATAAATTTATAAATATTATAATTATAAATTTATTATAAATTATTATAAATTTATAAATTTATAATTATTATAAATTATAAATTTATAATTTTTAAGAACAAATTTTTAAGAACAAATTTTTAAGAACTATCGATTCATAATATATAAATTATAATTAATAAATTATAATAAATTTATAGATTATTATTATAAATTTATAAATATTATAATTATAAATTTATTATAAATTATTATAAATTTATAAATTTATAATTATTATAAATTATAAATTTATAATTTATAAATTATTATTCATAATTTATTTATCAATTATAAATTATGGCCACAGAAGTATAACTTCCACCGTGTGGTCCGACGCACACCGATTTTTTTTTTTAATGATTTTTTTTTTTTTTTTTTTTTTTAGCGAATTTTTGAAGAAAATTAAGCTATTGCTCTCGCCTAAAAATTTGTAGAATGTGAATTTTTGAAAATATTTTATGCAGAAATCCGTTTCAGGCTATTCTGAATCATATTCTGAAGTTTAACGCATTTTTTTATGTATGTATATATGTATGTATGTATGTATGTGTCATTCCAGACGATAACTCTGTACCTCAGAGGTCGATTATCGTAAGTGACATTTTGGCGATTTTACAGGAGAGCCAAAAGAAGTTGTGGGCACACCTATTTTGATCCCTATGGCCCATTCTGATGACTTTATCATGCTCAAATTAATTAATTTGAGCATGATAAAGTCATCAGAATGGGCCATAGGGATCAAAATAGGTGTGCCCACAACTTCTTTTGGCTCTCCTGTAAAATCGCCAAAATGTCACTTACGATAATCGACCTCTGAGGTACAGAACTGTCCGTAGAATTGTGCTAGAAACTTCAAACAAATTTTAAAATGTTAAGGACACAAAACGAAAGTTCAAGTTCGTTGGCCAGCATGATCGGATTACATCTTCGGGTTGAAATTTTCAAAAATGTAGTCAAAAATTTCAAAATAGCCTGTTTTTTGCGATTTGTTGTGCGAAATTATTTTTTCAGCATACTAACATGTGGTATATTCGGAATCAGCGTAAAATTTCCTATAAGAATATGTATCAAGTTTTCAAAAATTTCAAAGTTGAAAAATCAGTCAAAAATCGAAATATTGCCGTTCGCTAGTTGTAAAAATCGGTAATATTTGCATGAAACATTGTCCGAATTCAGATTGAACTACTCTTATGGAAGTATCCCTGCATAACCAATTTTAGAACCATGCTGTTTAAAACGTAGGTAGTGCTGTTCGCTAGGTAGTAGGTGCTTTAAAAAAAAAAAAAAAAACAAATGTAATCACAACTGATGAGTTTACTTTGTGCATGTGTTAATAATTTGATTCCATGTTTGTCTATCAAAATCATAAACTAAAATTTCTCAACACGATCAATGGCGACTGAAATGTCGAAGATTTCTTCAAAAATTCGCTCATGGGGTCATGCTGGATGACTGGACTATTTTTTTTTTTAACTCTGACAACTACAGGAGAGCTTCGCTTTGCAGAAGCTTGTTGTCAAGCTGTTGTTAGGGCTTTAAGCGTTTTCAACGTTTTATTGGCATAAATATGACTTATCGCTGAGCGTTATTCTAAAAATTCTGTAACCCGTTCCGTTATCAGATTTTCTGATGATGTCACTAACAACATCGTATAAGAATCGTTCTCTATTCATTGGAAAGCTCTCGATTCACCTAACCGAATTATGTTAACCACTGTGAAGTCATGGCCAACAATCTGAGGTATGAGCGTGGTTGTATGAATAATTGTTTACATGCAGGTGATCCTTCTCAATTAATTTTGTAAACATGATTGCAACAACTATTAGGGCATTAAAGGACGATTGAAATGATGGGATCTTTCCTGATCAGCTGATTGACCTAAATTCATTCAATGCTTTAGTACACATGTCCTCTCCTTGCGATAACCACCTGTAACTCCAATGTCAATAATGGTAATATTAAAAGTGCCGAAGGACATACTCATTTCACGATGTTTTTGAACATTTGTTGTTTTTGTGAACATTTGTCTTCTTTGTGGCCACGGGAAACACGATGGCATGGAAGTGGTATCCCATGTGGTGAATTAACCACACAATTTCACCAGCCCTTTTCAGGGCTACCAAATTTAAATTCTCAAGGTAGAATTACACACTTAAGACGTCGGGTTACGCCCACGCGAAACAAAATATTTCGCCCGAGAGTTTTCACAAAAAACTCTCTCACGGACGAAATATCCGCACGAAATCAACAAGCCAAACACCCACTGCGGGAGAGAGGCTCGACAAGACAACACAAAAAAGTTGCCTTGAGAACAACAGCTCAAGGAAACGATCAATTGACCTCTACGGAGCTCAAGGGCGAGGCTAACAAACCAACTCGACAATCTTATGCACAGATTGTGAGAGAAACTATGCGAACCAATAAAGAAACACCTATTGAGCTAAAGAAATTAAGCGGACCAACCAGGAGACAGCCCGGATGAGCCGAGAATTTGAAAAGCTAATTTGCATACTAACCATAAAGTGGCCACCCGATCGGAGGCGGCCACCCCCTATAAATATCACGCACGGAGCCCAGCGTGCTCAGTCGAATCTCAACCCTCAAGCTGATGACATCTCTCTCTACAGACGAAGTGTCTACACGCATCGAGCAAGATTTTCTACCTTCCCATTCTCAACGACTTCTTGGTAGCTTCGAGTGCAGACTCCTCCACTCACTACCCAACGAAGCTTTCTTCAGTCAGGTCATCGCCCGGTGCAAGCTAAGATTTCTATCTTCCTGCTGGGGTGACTTAGACGTGCCACCCGGACCTCGCAGCCCTAAGCTCTTGGTCGCCCGCTGGGACACGCCGGTTAATCGCACTTCTCATACGATCCGCTTAACTGTCCAAGGAAGTCCTTCTCAGGACTCGGAGAGGACCCTAGCATCGATCTGGGAGAGAGATCTGCTAAGCGAGTCCCTCCTCTTCACGAAACCCTTTTTCAGAGCCAAAAAGGTATTTCCGAACAAATTTTATATTTCGTTCGTACGATGGAGAGAGGCCCCTCTTTCCTCGGAGGAGCCGGGGCGGAGGATCTCGGAGCGGGCGGCAAATGCTACGAGACACGCGATCCACCCACATTCCAACGACGATCCACAGCTAGTTTCAGTGATGGGATCGACGCATTGCCTACCAACTCTGCGACAGACTTGGTGATTACGCATTCACCTGTACAACAGGTCGAGGATACTTTCCAGACCCTTTCGGAAAGTAATCCATATGATTCTACCTACAAGCATGAATATCCTCGATATTCATTGCACGGTTACTCCGCCGACGCGAGTGCATTGTATACTCCCGTCATGCATAAATCACATGATCAAAACGGTACTTTTCAGTACTCTGATCAAGCCAACTCGGCTCCGCAGAAAAATATCTGCCTAAAACCCGATTATTACACGGGAAAACAATACCCAGCTCGACAACCCCAAGAGGCTCGAGCCGAGCCTAGCACTCCTCGCGGCCCGACAATGAACGAGCCTTATAATTCTACGATCAACCCCGTTGACCTTGACAATGCTGCTTATTTCCCGTCTGGAAACCACCTAGGGTTTAACCCTCATAATCAAGGCATGGGTACTTTTCATAACACCCCACTTGGTCTACCTACACCAAGTAAGACGTACATAAATCCACTACATCCCATATCCCATGTGTGATGGTTACACAGTAACAGGTTATAACAGTGTTCACTACTTATCTGCGTTTATAGTGTAGCGAATTCCAGAAGACAGTTCAGACTTTGTGGTGGCCATTTTCCTGAACTTTGAGTTCCGGACGAGTCTGAAAACTGCACTGCGAATGAATCTATACACAAAAGAGATATCAAGAATAATCACAACGGAGACTACATCTAATGAATACCTGAGCCAAGGTTATGATGAGAGGAGGGATTTTGATGTCGTCGACAGAATTAGGAAGCTGCCAACCCAACTTTTCTGACCGCGTCCCCATATCCCTGTTGATTCTCATGTCTTGAACAGTGACGCTTACGATTTTGGTGACCTCGCTGCTGAGAAAGCTGCTGCGGAACCATAAGAGGTCGATTTCCTGAAAAGAAAATATGAATATAAGAGAATTGATCCAACTTGAAAAGGTCTAAACATTTCTGAAGAATTTAATTTTAAACCTATTGGTTGAAGTATCTGGTCAGGCAAGTTTGGAATACGTTGCAGAATGTCATATAGTAAGTAAATCTATATGACTGACTGCACAGGGCTTCCGCAGAAATAAAACCAAGGCTTGATGGCTTAGACTTTCTCGGAATGGGCCCCTTATTATTTTTTGGGGGGGATTCTACAGGTGCTCTATATCCCAAAATTTGTTGCTTAACACAACAAAATTCTTTATCTTTTAGCGAATTTTAGAAGAAAATTAAGCTATTGCTCTCGCCTCAAAATTTGTAGAATGTGAATCTTTGAAAAAATTTTATGCAGAAATCCGTTTCAGGCTATTCTGAATCATATTCTGAAGTTTAACGCATTTTTTAATGTATGTATGTATGTATATATGTATGTGTCATTCCAGACGATAACTGTCCGTAGAATTGTGCTAGAAACTTCAAACAAATTTTAAAATGTTAAGGACACAAAACGAAAGTTCAAGTTCGTTGGCCAGCATGATCGGATTACATCTTCAGGTTGAAATTTTCAAAAATGTAGTCAAAAATTTCAAAATAGCCTGTTTTTTGCGATTTGTTGTGCGAAATAATTTTTTCAGCATACTAACATGTGGTATATTCCGAATCAGCGTCAAATTTCCTATAAGAATATATAGGTATCAAGTTTTCAAAAATTTCGAAGTTGAAAAATCAGTCAAAAATCGAAATAATGCCGTTCGCTAGTTGTAAAAATCGGTAATATTTGCATGAAACATTGTCCAAATTCAGATTGAACTACTCTTATGGAAGTATCCCTGTATAACCAATCCTAGAACCATGCTGTTTAAAACGTAGGTAGTAGGTGCTTGTTAAAAAAAGAAAAGAAAAAAAAAAGTAATCACAACTGATGAGTTAACTCTGTGAAATATTCCGTCCTCCGATTTCTCTACACGATCAATAGCGACTGAAATGTCGAAGATTTCTTCAAAAATTCGCTCATGGGGTCATGCTGCATGACTGGACTTTTATTTTTTGTGGGGGATTCTACAGCTGCTCTATATCCCTAAATTTGTTGTTTAACACAACCAAATTCTTTATCTTTTTCCAATCAAGGTCTTTCAGTGAGCCCCTTTCGATTATGTGATGTTGCAGGGTCCCTTACCCAGTTACCCAGAAGATGGTTCGAAGTGGAAAATGGGGGACAGGACTAAGTATACCCTGTTTGAGTCCGGTATGTTCATGGGATCAAGCCTCGACACTCAACTGCAGGATTCCCTCTCCTTAGCCACCCGATCTTTCTGGTGATAAACATGTTTGAAGGGCCGGAACAACTAGATATTGCTAGTTACATGGGGTCAAAGTACAGGTCTTATCAAAGTTCCGTCATGAAGCGGTTTCTTGCAGTCAGTTCTGATGGCGTCGTGTTCCGGTTACAATCCGTTTCTGTGCAACAATTGTGAGCTTACTTTGAGTCAGTTTATCGTAATAACCGAAAATAAAGACAGTTTGAGCCTTTTTTTATACAATCACGGTGTGTTGCCGAAATCTAAAAAATGCCCGGAGTGCGGTAGTGACATGACTTTAAATGAAGGAATTAATCAGTTTCGTTGTAACAAACGTGTCACTGTAGTGAGCAGTAGCCGCAAAAAAGTGTCTAAACAATGCAACAAAACTGTTTCCCAAAACAAATTTACCCTTTAGTTTAGAAGAATTTATCCAGATTATAGTGGCCGTATTCACGCTCTTTTTAAAGCGATAGGACATTTGTACAACGGCGAAGACCAATCGGCACCTTCTGAACCACCTCCGGACTCCAACGCCAGTAGTTCATCTGAAGACGACTTCTAAAGTAAGTATCTTACTTTTTTACTTTTCCGGGCCTCAATAAATATAAATCCTTTATTTACAAGCATAAATATTACAAATGTCTTCATACTGAAAAAGTTAGAGGTGACAAAGTAATAGTAAACAATTACCTCTTTCTGGTTTTCAATATCCGTTTCCTTAAGAGAAGTCAGACCGCAAAATAAGTTTTTTTTTTTAAATATATGAACGGCTATATGAAGTTTAAAACATAGTAGAAAATTAAAAATGGTTGCTAGTTCGACAGTTTAGATGTTGATAAACAAAACTACGGGGAAAAAAATCAACATTGATCATTTACACACTTCGCTACAAGTACTTAAAGTTAGGTACTTTTTTTCAGTTTCCGTGCACTTTTCTCCGTGACTACTCACCCCAATTCAATGATTTTTTATCTTTGACTCACTTGAGACTATCAACAGACGAGGGCTTTTTAACTTTTAGTACTGCTATCTTTTTACTTTTTCAAAATAATAAAAATTCTGGTTTTTGCGTCTAACCGACGCATTAGCAACGCCCAAACAATATTGGGGAAAAAAAAACAATCAAAATCGGCCCAATAGGTAGCAAACAAAGTGCACGTAAGCATCAGAGAATGTTGTATTGAGAAAAACGCGTTTTTCTGAACAAGAAAAATTTTCGAGCTGGCCAGCTAAAAAGAGCCTACGGGGTCTAAAGGGGTTCCCTACCAGTATAAATAGGCGCAGAGGACTGGCCCGGCATTAGTGATGGGAGACGTCGTTCACTAAAAGGACAGGGACTCGATGATCGGGGTGCGAAAATGAGTGTAGAGCATGAATGTAACCAGCATCGTATATTAAAACCAAATTCAAAAAGAGGAACAATAGCCAACATTAAAACTAGATACCTATCATTCAATCACTAAAATAGAATATTAAAAATTAACTAAACTCGCCAGGTGACCAAAACGCAACTATGTCCTGCATATTCTGTTGAATGGGTCCCGTGTTCCTGCCCCCACATAAACTCACTCAAATTGCTGCCAAGTAGAGCTCGATTGGTTCCCCACTGGGTCTTGTTACTCATTTTGGCTTTGCCCCACATACAAAACACAAGGATCTACAGACATGTTTTCCAGTTTCATTGGTTATAGTTAAACAAATAGTAACAAAGATAAGATCGTGCACTGGGCAAAGTGTCCTTCTGATCAATCCTTACCTGGTCTGGGCACCTTTGTTGGAGATATAGGTCAGAATGATGTGTATAGTTTGGTGGTCTGGATGCTCACAAGCTCGCATCTCAAAAATACATAACATCAATTAGTCAATCCTTTAGTACAAATTCAGATTATTTGGAAATATAGGTCAGAATGATGTGTATAGTTTGGTGGCCTGGATGCTCGCAAGCTCGCATCTCAAAAATACATAACATCAAGTAGTCAATCCCTTAGTAAAAATTCAGATTAGTTGGACATATAGGTCAGAATGATGAGTATTTATACTTTGCCTAAATCAATGGTAGGCGTTATATAGACTGCCTAGGCATTGCGTACATTGATTAGCCATTGTGTCTAAAGAAAGAGAGTTAAAAATGGAGGAATTTCATGCTTTGTCTAAAAAGTGCAGGCTTTGTATAGAACGACTAGTCATTGTATACAATGCCTGGATTTCATACTTTACCGGTAACATATACATCTAGTCGTAGTTTTTTCTTTTTTTTTTTACTTTGCTGATCGGAAATAGTAGCATGTACCTATATAGTTATTTTCCTATTTTACATCTAGTCTTAGTTGTATTATTTCATTTTTGGGTTTTTTTAAAATCCACATTGGGGGCTAAACAGTGGTCATCACTGTACCCCTCATTTTTCACCCTCCAAGTTGCCAGTGGAGTCCATGATGGCGCTCTTTTTTAGTCAAGGATGGCAACATGGCTCCCCTTATAATCGTGCCACTTCCAGAGTCCCTTTGGACACCTTGTTCAATGCCGCTAATGACCCTTCTGGTTGAGGTGCGGCGTAAACCTTTAAAAAAAAATTAAATAGAATAATAATAATAAATAAAAAACAAAGAACGATGCTTTAGATTAGGCCGCGTTGGAGGTGCTGACGGTACCTACCAGGGTATAGAAGTAACTTCCTTTAACTAACGGAACCATGAGGTACCGAGGCATTTCTTCTACCGTCCAACCTGGAGTACTGAGGTAAAACTCCTCTTTAACTCGACGGGACCGCAAGGTACCGGGGTGAAACCTTTTCCCCTCCAGTCTCCAGGTAAGAGCAGTTACTATTAACGAAAGATTGAAACAGTCAAATATCAACCTTCTGTTCAAATTCAACTCAAGTTCAAACAAACCCACAACAACCTGAATAGCCATTTATTATAACCATACCTATGAATAGAATTTACTAATATTGTGTTTTTACCACAGTATATCCGTTGGCGTTGAGTTGAACGTCGTGCAGAGTCATATAAGGGATCCCGATCCTCCCAATTCTCGCCTCCACTTGATAGCAGCGCTTTATGATCCATTTCAGAAACTGAGGAAAGATCCTAGAAACCAGGACAAAGAGGAACACTAAAATTACCCATTTGGTAAAAAATGACATACGACGATAATATCTAAGTACCTATGAGGAATTCCAGAATGAGTTTTGAAAATTTAGCAAATAGGTATTTAACATGAAATGTATGGTGTAAACATACACAGCCAGACGAACGTTTTCTAACAACTAAGGAGTTTTGTTTTTCCTCGGGAACGGCAATCCTACCAACGAAAACGTAGTTCATAACTACATTCTACGTTTGATTCAATTTTTGGATCGTTATTTACCTACCTTGTAATAGAACAGTAAATCAGGAAACACGCAAATAGGAATTCACCGAGTCCGAACATGATACATTTTCAAATCGTCGAAGCACTTTCCGATCTAGGCGGATAGAAAAGGTTTCATAAGAATAAATAAAACCACTGAAGTATAAAAATAAATTAATCACAATACGAAAATGCAGAAATTACTTTTTTAAAACACAAAACTTTAAAATCAACATTCTGATTGCATTTTTACATGGATATTATAATAGTAACATAATATCCATCTAGTAGATAACAAGCTGATTACATCAGCTGTTAAAATCACTCAGAAGGAATTACGCGTAACATGCAGAGATAACACTTTGACGCATGGAATACGTCTCTTCTTCCATGAGACTCCATGACTCCAAATGTAACATAAACCCAGACAAATTACCTTATTACAATTCCAAATAAAAAACTGAAATTTCTAAATCAATCAATTTAATGAATTTGATTATTTAAAAAATATTTATTGTCAAAATGTAATTATTGAAAAATCAAAGTTCTTATCATTTTTTATCTAACAATCAATACAGCCAGCATTGGTTGGGGTGCGAAATTTTCATCAAAATGGCTGCTACGGTCGGTGCATTAACACGGAGAGGAATTTCCTCTTCCAGAATTTTGCTGGGAGAAATCGAATCAGCTTCGGCGACTGCTGGAGGTCATGGAGGTAAGACAATGATCATAGAAATATTTTTGCGGAAATTTATTGTTTTGGTGTCGAAAAGTTTTTGTGGGTCGAGGTGCACTTCAGTCGGGCCTCTTCAGTCGCCTGATCTTTCCTTGTACGTTCCCGATTTGTGATTATTTTCATTATATTGTGTATTTGTATTAATTGTGGGTTGAAGAGAGAATGATTCTACTACCGTAATGTTTAGATTGTCGTCCTGTCGCAGTATAGATTTCTTGAATCATACAAAGTGGGTACAGTATGTACCTTTTCTGCTTTGGTATGACCCACACCCCACTCTCGAGTAACATTTTACTAGGTCCCTTCCTATTTGATGTACAAGGACGTACCAGATTACTAGGATTACGTACACGTTTGAACGTGGATGGAAAGACCCGAGTGTGAGAACTGGGTGTGTGCCAAGTGTTCAGCTGCTGAATTACCTAATATGTAGAATGTATGTAGGTATGTATAATCAGATTATGATGATACAGGTCAGATTGGTACCTGTATCATTTATACCATGTGGGCTAATAGAGTATATTCCAACCAATTCATACGTAAAAAGGAGGTTCTCTATTTATACAACGACGACTCTGATCAAGTTAATTATGTAGTAAAGTTTGTGTAGTTCCAAGTTCCAAATTTATAATAGAGTAATTTGAGAAGGCTATGAGTAAAATTTATTTTTTGGTCGTATCAATCCGTGAAGCAGGATGAACGATGATGGTCTCGTATAGCTTTAGTATAAACGGAAATCTATTCTATGCCTACTGAGGATTTAGACCCAATCACTCGCTGTTTCACGATAGTAGTGACGTCACGCTGGGGACCTATCCTCAGTTGAACTAGTCACTGAGCAAATTTAAAAAAAAGAAAAAAAGCGGTTTACCTAAAGTAACCCTTCTCCCCCTTTTTTTAATCATAATTGTTAGGATATCGCAGTGAAACTATGAGAGCGTTTTTGGGGTGCCTGATATTAAGTTTGAAGCAGACAAAAATCAGGGGAAAAAATCCAAAAGTTTTTGTACTAGGTACCCTGAAGGGGGAATTGGGTACTTCGAAAGAAAAAAAACCATTTTGTACCGAGTGGCACCATATTTTAAAGATTTTTTAGTGCTAAACACGATGGTGAAACCAGAATTGCGATATTTTATTCGGTTCTTGGAGCAGAGCTGATGAACCATGAAGAAGCGCGATTTTTTTCTAAAGACTGGTACTTCTAGAAAAATGCTTGCCTCTTTTTAGTTTATCAGCGATAATCCGAGAACGGAATAAGATATCGCAATTCTGGATGATTTTTATTTGTTTAATACTTAGTATCAGGCACCATTGAAAAACTCTCCAACTTTCACTTTGATGCCAGGCTGCCACCCGCGACACACAAAAAACTCAATAACAAGGGCTTTGTCTCTAAGGGGTCACCCCTTATCTGTAGTGAGAACACAGGAAAATAAATGTACTTAAGGGATTTAGCGAACAAATTGGTGATGCGGGGATATCCCGAACAAGTGGTGAGAAAGAGGATTGTTCCTTCCCATATTAAAAACCACAGAACACCCCGCAATTCAAATCAAAAAGTCCAATTAACAATAACATTTTTTTTCGGCATAGAGAGAATGAACAAAATTCTAAAAGATCTCTATCCAATCCTCTCGACTAATCCAATTGTAAAAAAAGGTTTCCCACAAGTTCCGTTAATGTCAACATTCTGACAGACGATCCAATCTTGGAACTATCTCCAAGAGGATTGCATCATTGTGGTAAGAGATGTTGCAAAGTTTGCCCAATCGTACTAGAAGGAGAAGAGTTCAAGTACATGCAAACAAACCCAATTCTTGCAAGTGCAAAGGGTCGGCAGAATGCCAAACACCAATAGGGGTGTTCCAACCACCCCTCTGAGTTCATGAACTCAGACGGGTTTCATGAGTTCATGAAACTTTTAGGTTCAAGAACCCGTCGGTGGGAACACTATAGTTCACAAGACAGTCAATGCACTAACTAGCGCTAGCGTCGTCTTTAGTAACGTGAACACCTCGTCATCGAAATCCTTTGAGCATTTTGAAGAAAAAGCCAAAAAGGTGGAAAAAAAACAAACGGCATTTTCAACTTTTTTGAAGTTTATGTGCTAATTGCCCCTCAGACTATTTTCCTAGGTATGAAGGGTATGGGATATCATTCCTATCCAGAAGAAGAGTAACTGTTGAGATTTTCATCAAAATCCCTCGAGCCATTATTGAGAAAAGGCAACAACAAAAAAGTGCTAAACACGACGTTTTTTCAAGTAAGGTAGGTTGAGCCAAGTGCGCCAAGAAAAACATTGAGTAGGTAGTTGACTTTGCCTGCCAGGTACCCTTAAATAAATGTTTTCTATCCATGTGTAAACAGCTGATAAAAGAAAACTGACGGTGGTAATAATTATTCGATGGAGCAAATTGAAAAAGAGATGTGAAAAACGATAATGCATCAAGCAGGCTAATGACATGGCATTTAGCGTGAAGGTTCGCATTGAAATAAGATTTTTGGAAGGTTACGAAAGGTTTCCTTCAGTTCGAGTTCTCAACCCTATCCCCGAGCAGGTCTGAAAAGTTCATGAACTCACTGAACTCAGTTCATGAACCCGATGCGGTGGGAACACCGTAGCGAGTGTCGACTTCCTGAACTGAAAACGGTTGGAACACGATTCACGTGCGCATACGGTTCGCCGCCGAACCAGTTCCGAAAAGTTCATGAACTCGCGGTGGTTGGAACACACCTAATGTGTGTTTATAAGTTGTTGTGCAAAAAAAAATGGCCCTGCATTTTACGCTGGCAAAGCCGAAACGTCCCTTAATTTGAGAGTAAACAACCACAGGGCAACTGTTGTTAGAAGAGATGATGACGAGTTAACAGTGAGCCAACATGCCACGGCACATAATGAAATATTCAACGATTGTTTTGGCATCAAAGTTCTAAAAAAGCTGTAACCAAATGCAAATAAAACAATGCTACTTCATTCAGAACGAGCGCATAGCAATGTGTTGTTAACGTATGATTTTCCAGGCCTGAATATTAGGCGTTGACCTGGTAACTGTCACCTTGGCAAGTATATCTCCGCATCAACGTCAAAATTCCCAAAATTCATTCTTCTTTGTAGTTTTGAAAAAGGCATTATAAGCCGAAATATAAAAATTAGTTTTGTGTCGTACGTTCTTGTTTTTCTAAAAATTGTGTGAAAAAAAAATTTATATATATTAGCTTTGTTTCCGCTGCTGACCCGAACAGGTTCAGGTCAAGTTGCGCTTGCGCAGTGAAGAAGGAGTAAGATAATGGCGTTTCCGCAGTCCCTCGGTTCATATTCGGTGCAAGATGTCCAGTGTTTCCGCTGCTCAAAGAACATGATCCGAACATGAACTTTCTGCTCCGCCAGAAGAGGAGGTGCAGCTTGCTCCGCGCATGCGCTCTTTGGAACTTGAGATAACCCGATATATCCTTCCTCAAACTTCTGTAACCTTACACCTTACAAATTGTGGTTTCCTTTGATTTCGTGCCTATTTTCGAGTCCATTGTTCGTATTTATTCAGGTGATTCAGCGATTTTCGAACTTTTAAAAGTTTTAAATTAGAATTGTTTGACCCTTTATTATATTCCTTATTTCTACTACTAAACTAATGAAATAGAAATAACTAAATATTCGGGAGTGAATCACGAGAATGTCGACGTCGAATGAGACACAAGGTTTTGCTCATGGTTTTGCTAGCTAACGGGACTCCATTTCATGGATCTTCGTGTATCCATGGTTACTGCACCGAATATGTCCTAAAGCGTTTCCGCTGACATCTGAACTGAACAGCTATGGAGGTGCCCTTGCTCTGACCTTGCTCTGTACTGAACCTGTTCAGGTCACGTAGCGGAAACAAACCTATTGTAGTTTCAAATTATTCCAAAGCAGTAGTGCTTTGTAAGTAGTTATAAAATGTTACAAACTCTGTGGGATCTTGAGGCTTAATTGTAACGTTAAATGCCAAATACACACTAATTCTATTCTATATTTCTCGAAGGATGTTTGATTCGAGGGTGGAAGGTATTTTTGGCTTCTTCCTTTTACATTTTTATTCACAGCTGGTTACGACCTACATGACCCCTATATGGTTTCGCCGCATATCTTTGTTATTCATATAATCTTTTTATATAATTCCGAACGGTCTTTGAAATTGTGAAGAACTTCGTGGTCCGATTTTAGTGTTGGACTGCTCATTCGAATCAGAACGGCCCCCCAGTTTGTTGCAAAAGTGTCGCCGATCGTCTCTATACCCGCCTTGATCGTGTTCTAGGCGGTCCTTATCAACGAGAGTTGTTTATTAGGCTGTGGCGGTAAGAACAGTTGCCATCAATTCACGGTAAGAACTGCGTTGCAAGTAATTCACTGGAGTGGTTATTTCGTAGATATTTGGCGAATGAATCGATCATCGAAGAGCACGTCCTTGGCCGAATAGAAATGATTAAATTCCGTTAGGCTAGATTAGGGCTTTCCAAGCCCTAACAGGCCTCTAGTTATTTATATTCATATAACTCTCTGAGTATACATGTTAGTTGGTGGTTGGCGGTTTCTTTTGAGCCAAGCGGGTTGTCTTGTTTGGTAGTCCATATAATAGGTGCTAATTAGTCTAGTGATGAATATCTGAATAAACTGTTCTCTATTAAGCATGAGCGTGACGCTAATTCCACAAGTTATGAGGGGAAATTTTCATACATTTCAGGGTTTATTTATTTATTTATATTTATTTATTCACGGCTAGTGCCAATAACAAAAAATTCAATAATATATTACATAATATAGATTAGGTTATTTGAAATAAGACATAATTTACGATAAAAGATTAACAAAAATAATATGGTACTTGAACTCATATAAATACAATATTATTGTACAGAATTGGAATATTTGACAATGGATTTAAGAAAGTAAATTGTTGGGTGGCACATGAGTTTAGGTTTAGAGCAAAAAGGATGATAAATGGTATTTCAAAGAAGACAGGGAGACATTGCTCAAGTCGATTGGTTTCACGAGGTAGGGGACAGAGATTGTAGAGGTAGAGGGGATTGTATAAATAATTTACGGCGGAAAATGGGACAGAAAACAGAGAATTGAAGCGTGTGGCATATTGAGGCACATTAATATCAACAAGGGCTAATAATGAAGGGCAGTCCAAGCTGTTGATTAGAAGCTTGTGGAGGAATACGATGTCAGCCACAACTCGTCTGTCCCCCAGAGCAGAAACACGGTATAAGAATAGAATAGAATAGAATAAAGCTTTATTTGTGGCATAAAACAGGCAAGCCTATTTACAATATGGCACTCGTCAGATAATTGTACAATAACAAAGTTTTAACAATAATAATAAAAATAGAAAAAAGATAAATGTTTTTAAAAAATAAATATATTGGGCTACAAACATTTGAGCCATTGGTCCAACAAAGTAGAGCAGCATAAAGATTTGAACTCGCCAAAAGAGCTGTGAAATATATCGATTTTCGGGTTCAAACTCTCAACTAAATTGTATGACAAAACGGATCTATGACTCAACATTGCTGAATGAGCCGCAGTACGCCCAAATGGAACATGGAAAAGGCTGCTCTGTCTAGAATGAAAAGACGGTACCCTAATAGAAAAATTGGCTAACAGTTCAGGGCAATTTATAGCACCGGAGAAGACTTTGTATAAGAAAGATAAATCTAGCCATTGACGGCGCACAGACAGAGGAAGAACATCGAATCTCTTACATAGGTCTGAATAATTGGCTCTTAGGTTATATACATGAGATAAACGGTAATCGAGGTATTTCAGGAAACGCCTTTGAATAGATTCAAGCGAATTGATGTACTTGGAGTGGGATGGTGACCAGATCTCTGACCCAAACTCCAAATGCGGCCGAACGAGGGTGAGAAACAGAAGCTTCATGATGTCAACATTCTTGAGCTGCCGACAATTCCTGATCACCATACCAAGCATTCTGGTAGCTTTGGACTTATCCGAAAGATAAGTTGACTATCAATTAAGACACCCGGTCACGGAGCTCCATAACTCTATTCAAGACAAGACCATCAATATTATAGTGAAACATTTGTGGATGTTGATTACGTGTGAATGAGATAGTTTGACATTTAGTTGGGTTGACCGGCAGTTTGTATTTGGTACTCCAAGCCAAAATACGCTCCAAATCATCTTGTAAACCAAATTGTGATGAACGATCTGTAATACGAGCAAAAATCTTAATGTCGTCGGCGTAGGTTAGAATATGAGAATTTTTCACACAATCAACGATGTCGTTTATGAAGGCTAGGAAGAGGAGGGGGCCCAAATTCGAACCCTGAGGCACTCCAGAACCAACAAGGTAGGTATCAGATAGACAAATGAGACAAATTGCAAACGGCCCTCCAAGTAGGATTTTAAGAAGGGCACGAGTGCGTATTCCAAGCCTTACCTGACAGGGAGACGTTACTTAAGTCGATTGGATTCACGAGGTAGGGGACAGAGGGGACGATTGTATAAATAATTCATGGCGGAAAATGGGACAGAAAACAGAGAATTGGAGCGTGTGGCATATTGAGGCACATTAATATCAACAAGGGCTAATAAAGAAGGGCAGCAGTCCAAGCTGTTGTTTAGAAGCTTGTGAAGGAATACAGTGTCAGCCATTCTCGTCTGTCCTCCAGAGGAGAATCACGGTATTGCAAGCCTCACCTGGAAAATCGAGGTTTTCAGGAGATATACACAGCTTGTAACCTCAGGAAGCGACGCTGGACCCTTTTCAATTGCATTTTGTACACACTGTAGTAAGGAGACCATACTGCTGAGCCATACTCGAGGATGGGGTTGAATATTATTTGAAGAAGAGTAGACGGCTGCTCGGACGCTAATTCTATTCTATGTTTGTTTTCAATTTCAGGTGGCTGGAAACTCTGGAGAAATCTGAGTTTCTTCGTGGGGCTCCCTGCTGTGGGGATCTGCATGGCCAACGCCTACATCGCCCACCAGAATGAGCACCACGACCCTCCAGAGTTCGTCAAGTACGAACACATGCGCATGCGCACTAAGGTAATTTTAGCGTGAAACACGCTTTTACCGAGACCTTAAAGTGAAAAATGTGACAAAATATTTTTAAAGAGACCTTAAAAAAAGGCCTTTCTGTTCTTCAATTGATTTTTTATTAATCTCCAACGTTTCTCCCCAGGAACTTGGGCCTAATTAGTAAATTGAAGATGATAAAAAACCAGTCATGCAGCATGATCGTATGAGCGAATTTTCATAAACTATCTATCGTACTATAGTATGTTAAATTGCATTGAAATTGGAGCAATTTTAGTTGACAGAAATGGTTAAAACCCAATTTTATGGCAAAAAACTTATTCTAAATAAAATTCCACTGATTCAAAAGGGATTTTTGATTTTTAAATTTTTTTGCAGTTTTAGCGAATTTTTGAAGAAAATTAAGCTATTGCTCTCGCCTCAAAATTTGTAGAATGTGAATTTTTGAAAAAATTTTATGCAGAAATCCGTTTCAGGCTATTCTGAATCATATTCTGAAGTTTAACGCATTTTTTTATGTATGTATGTATATATGTATATATGTATGTATATATATATGTATGTATGTATGTGTCATTCCAGACGATAACTGTCCGTAGAATTGTGCTAGGAACTTCAAACAAATTTTAAAATGTTAAGGACACAAAACAAAAGTTCAAGTTCGTTGGCCAGCATGATCGGATTACATCTTCGGGTTGAAATTTTCAAAAATGTAGTCAAAAATGTCAAAATAGCCCGTTTTTTGCGATTTGTTGTGCGAAATAATTTTTTCAGCATACTAACATGTGGTATATTCGGAATCAGCGTAAAATTTCCTATAAGAATATGTATCAAGTTTTCAAAAATTTCAAAGTTGAAAAATCAGTCAAAAATCGAAATAATGCCGTTCGCTAGTTGTAAAAATCGGTAATATTTGCATGAAACATTGTCCAAATTCAGATTGAACTACTCTTATGGAAGTATCCCTGTATAACCAATCCTAGAACCATGCTGTTTAAAACGTAGGTAGTAGGTGCTTAAAAAAAAAAAAAATAAATAAATGTAATCACAACTGATGAGTTTACTCTGTGCATGTGTTAATAATTTGATTCCATGTTTGTCTATCAAAATCATAAACTAAAATTTCTCAACACGATCAATAGCGACTGAAATGTCGAAGATTTCTTCAAAAATTCGCTCATGTTGTCATGCTGCATGGCTGGACTTTTTATAGATATTTTAGTAAATTTTAATGACAATCAAGTACGTGTTTCTTCATAATTTTGAGCAAAAATTCTGCAGAAAAATAGAAATTCAACGATTTTTGGTCGTCTTTAGCCATTTTTAGTGATTTTTTGGATATATTTTTGGAAATTTGACCAATTTAATGTGCTCAAAAATTTTTGTCCAACGAACTCATCCTTTCTTTTGAAATGCTTGATTTTTTGGCGAAAGAACGAAGTTTTTATCTCAATTCTATCGAGAGTTATCGTCTGGAATGACACATACATATATATATACATACATATATATATATATATATATATATATATATATATATATATATATATATACGAGTATATATACATATAAAAAAGCGTTAAAATCCAGGAATCATTTCAGAATGCCTCAAAACAGATTTCGATGAAGAAAATTTTTGAAAATTTTTATTTTAAAATTTTTGGAACCATTGCAATAGCTTCATTTTCTACGAAAATTCGCTAAAAGGTACCAGTTGTATATGCGATCTCAGTTCAATCTGCGATCGATGTGACACATTGTCTGGACTCAGTATGCAATCTCACCTGGAAAATCAATAACTTGCCTAACGAAATAGGGAAAGGCAATCTTACCTTTCTCTCCAAAAATGAAGATCTTCTGTGGAAGGAGGTCGTTCGTGCCAAAATGAGTTCCGTCAGGTCGTTGTTCACTTCAAACCCAAAACCCTCCAAATGAGAGCGCCACCACTCGTCGATCAACTCCCTATCCAACATACTCTCGTCTCCATTTACTTGTATACTATAAATCGCTTTTGAGTGCCTCCACAAGGATTCTATGGTCTGAGTGCCAGCTCCAGTAAGTGGGTCGATAAAATTTTCTGAGTGGTTTACTGTTTTGTGGTGCCAAGCTTACTGTATGCCTTCCACTTGTCCGAATAAATCAAAGAACCAACTTTGTTTTGGAATACACAGAGGCGGGGTGTTTCATAGAAAATACCAATTACCTCAGGCAACAAAACTTTTTATTCTGGTGATCGTATTAGGCATATTATTTGTACCTATTTGAAAATGCTAGCCTTCAGATATAAATCGAATTTACAAATAAGGAGCTCCTTCTAGTGGTAGAAACATATAATCCCAAAAGGGAATAGTTAAATTATTTTGAATGCCCTGATTATAAAGTAAAATGAAATAAAAGTCTGACCGTTTCGACGGTATGGGTGATGGCCTCACTCGTGTACCGCAAATCACGAGATGGTCGTACCACCAGGAGGTCGAATCCGTGGCAAAGGCAGACTGCTGAATTGATTTGGAGAACGGCACAATCGGTAACGGTGGTGCTGAAAACGCCCAGGAACCTGTAATGGAGGAAATGTGTTCCATGAGGATGGGTTTTCAGATATGATGATGGCCGGGGTATTTCTCAAACCAGGTACTTACGTCGAAATGGATGTATTTGAAGAGGGGTTATCCAGAATACATGTATATCTCCTGACTTGAGGATGCTGAGGACCCGGGATCAGAGATTAAGTTCACTTGGAGGGATGCTGATGACCCAGACAAGCAAATTTTAAGTTGTAAGAGGAACGTAAGTACGTAGCGACGTGGCAGTCGAGAGGAGAATGGACGTGGCATCCCTTGAAGGACCAGAGTGACGTCACGAGGTATTTAAGTACAAAAGGCGCATCAGCAAGTCGACCGGCAGCGTCAGGTTACGGCTTCCTTGATGTCCAATTAATAGGCGACTACGTAATCGGCGGCACATCACAACACAACACAATCACAACTCGGTGGCGAATCATTATTAAATAAACAAAATAAATGTAAACTTGGGCGCTAACATTCCGCCCGCCAAAATTGTAAAATTTTCTGACCTTGAGGTGAAAGGAAACTTAAGGGTTAGGTTAAGAGGTTAGAATGGAAGAAAGTAGTGAGGCCATACAGCCCAGATATTATGCCTGATTCTTCTGGTCTTGTGGCCAACCATTCCAAGAATGATCTGTAGATGACTTATTGGCAAAGTTCTCAGGAAACAATGGTACCAGTTTGGCAACTGGACGACAAAACGTTGACGTGGGAGTCTTAACAGTAGCCACTCTAACAACACCATCTCGCCCCGGGTGAACCTTGGTGACTCGACCTCGAGGCCATTGAAGAACACGTACATTGTCGTCTTTCAAGAACACCAAATCGCCAACTTGCAAGTTTGGGGTTGAGTTATTCCACTTCACTCTGGACTGGAGTGTTGAAAGGTACTCCCGATGCCATCGATCCCAAAAGAATTGCGTCATACGCTTAACAAGTTGCCAGCGATCCAAACGATTTAATGAAACATCCAAAAGAGTTGGTTCTGGGATGGCGATTAGGGGCCCTCCAATGAGAAAATGTCCCGGTGAAAGGTAGTCACATTCTGCTGGATCATTGGATAAAGGGCATATGGGTCGAGAATTAAGTGCAGCACCAATCTTTGCAAATAGCGTTGAAAACTCTTCAAAGGTGAGAACAGCATCGCCAACTGCACGCTGCATGTGGTACTTGGCGGATTTGACACCCGCTTCCCAGATTCCGCCAAAGTGTGGAGCATGAGGGGGGTTGAAATGCCAATTAATTTGAAGTGGCGTTAACCTATCCATTAACTCAGTCTGGGTATTCTCCCTAAGGTACCACCTGTACCACTCTTTGAGTGTTCCTGCAGCAGACACAAAGTTAGAACCACAGTCGGAATAGAGATCTGATGGAAGCCCTCTAATAGACACAAACCTGTCCAAAGCAGCTAGAAATGCGTCAGCAGTGAGATTCGTCACCGCTTCCAATTGAACTGCCTTTGTAGTCAAACATACGAATATGCAAACATACACCTTCAACACAGGAGCTTTACGGCGTCCAGACTCCTTCATAGAAAATGGACCAGCAAAATCCAAGCCAGTCCTAGTGAATGCTCGTGCAGCCTTCACGCGGTAAGAGGGCAAGTCTCCAATTTTTGGGATGAACAATTTGGCTTTGAGACGGTAGCATCTCTGGCATTTGTAGATACGTTGACGGATAAGGCGCCTTGCTGATGGGATCCAATACTCTAACTGTACGAGTGCTTGTAGCAGATGTGGTCCAGGATGTAGATACATCCTATGGAAATGATCTATTACCAAAACTGAGAAGTGACTATCAGGGGGGAGGAGCACTGGATGCTTGTGATTATACGGCAAATTGGCATTATACAATCTGCCGCCCGCCCTCAGAATCCCAGATGAATCAAAGAATGGATTCAACTTGAAAAATTTCTTCATAATTTTTGATTGACTCTTCTCAGTTAAATCATTATTGAAGAAAAAATGAGTTTGAACCGCCTTCACACAAAGTGTTTGTGCTGAGTTTATCTCATGAAGTTGAAGTGGTCCAGATAATCGACCTTTCTTGCATCGAGTGTTCTTTACAAAACGTAAAATATGTGCTAATGAACGGAATAGGCGATTGAGCTATGCGAATCGTGAGACTATATCGACGATGAATTTAGAATTGAATGTTGCTGGTGGATTCACGGAAAGAAGAGCTACCTTTTCGCCTTTGATCTCAGACATATCAGGCTGAATTGTAGGAGTCGTCAGACTCCAGGTATCTTGAGGTAGGGTAAGCCAGGATGGCCCATTCCACCATATTTTGCTAGAGAGGAGTTGATCTGGTAAAAATCCTCTAGATCCAGCATCTGCGGGGTTGTCTTCTGATGAGACATGAAACCATTCATCTATCGAAGTCGTTTGCAGAATTTCAGTCACTCTATTGCTCACAAATGTCTTTAGTTTATAGGTAGGAGTGTGCAACCAACCGAGAGCAATTGTTGAGTCAGTAAAGAAACGTGGAGCTACTAGGTTGAGAGGCTGTAACACGCTCAAATATTCAGCTATTGACTGATATAACCTAGCCAAAAGGAAGCAGCCACATAACTCCAGACGAGGAATCGTGAGTTTCTTGAGAGGTGCCAACTTTGTCTTTGCTATGAGAAGGGAAACCTTGATTTGCTCCTGCGTAATGACTCTTAAGTAGATTGCAGCACAATAAGTTGCTTCAGATGCGTCAGAAAAGCCAACAATTTGATACATAGAAGACGTTTCAGTTCGCACAAAACGTGGGATACTGATATGGGATATTATTGGGAGCTGTTTCAGTGCTAATTCCCAACGTGTTGCAAGATCTGCCGGGACATTATCGTCCCAGTCTACGCCTAATTTCCAGAGTTCTTGAAGAAATTGCTTCATCATAATAACTAGCGGTGAGATGAATCCTAAAGGATCATAAATTTTTGATACGGTAGATAGAATAGATCGCTTCGTTGGTTTGACAGGAGGTAGTGCCAAGTTGTAGCAGAAACAATCAGTTTTAGGGTTCCACTGCAAACCTAAAACTTTCACAGAGGAATCTTCTTTTGAAATTATTGTGACAGGTTGATCGATTGTATCTGTCACATTTTGCAACAGTTCAGTGCAATTGCTCGCCCATTTACTTAGCTTAAACTGCGCTTTGCCGAGTAACTCAATTAATTGGTTTTGCAACTTTGCTGCTCCAACAATACTGTCAGATCCGCTCACAATGTCATCTACATATATGTCCCGTTGAAGCACTGTACTCGCTTCGGAGTATGAGGCGCCATGGTCTTCCACTATAGCCTTTATCACACGGTTCGCGAGAAATGGGCTCGAAGTGAGACCGTACACCACGGTATTCAACTCATATGTACGAAGTGAATCATAGGGGTTGTATCTCCAGAAAATAGCCTGATATTTTCTATCATCAGGGTGCACCCATATTCCTCGAAAGCATTTTACAATATCTGCTACTAACGCACATTTGTGGTTCCTGAAATTCAGGAGGACATCTCGAATGTCAGTCTGCAACTTTGGTCCTACCATAAGATAATCATTCAAGGATCCGTTGAGTGATTGTGCAGAACCATCAAACACAACACGAATTTTAGTTTGATTTCTATCAACTTTAGAAATAGCGTGATGAGGGATTATGAAGGCAGGTGGATTTTTAGAGATAACCATGTGCCCTAATTGCTCATACTCCCTCATAAATTCGTGATAACTTTCACGTATACCATCATTTTTTAACAAACGGTTTTCTTGGTTGCGGAACCGTCGACTAGCAATAGCAGAAATATTTGTGAACTCCGGAGGGGTTTTCCGGAATGGTAAGCGCACACCATAGCTACCATCTTCGAGTCTATAATGTGTAGCCTTGAAATGGTCTTCACAATATTCGTCTTCTGGGTTGATTGCCTTAATTGGTTTTGGTTCCTCAGTTTCCCAGAAACGACATAAATTTATATTTATATCGTCACTTGATAATGGATTAATGGTTATCAGTGAAGTACCTTGAGACCTTTCATGTTCAGAAGGGCCAGAAGAGAATTTTCCGATCACAATATGACCAAAGACAGTCGGAAACAATTTAGGAGAATCTGAGTCTAATTCAATTGGGCCCCCAAGCCAAATTTCGGAGAACAAATCGGCACCCAACAAAACATCAATGGGTCTACTCTCAAAGAAAGTTGGATCAGCAAGAGGAAATTTACAGTATTTCAACCAATACTGACTTTGAAGTGAAACTGTAGGGAGATGCGATGTTATGGACTTCAGTAACAACGCTTTCATGGGTAATATAGGAGCTGTTTTGTTCATCGGCTTGAGGTTACATGATACACAATGTTTCACACCTCCTGAACTCTGACCGATACCAGATATACCTACGTTACACCTGTTAGTAGATAAGCCTAAGCGTTTTGCGCATTTATACGTCATAAAGGAATAGTGGCTGGCAGGGTCTACCACAATTCGAATCGCTTGGTAAGTACCATGATCATCAAGTACTTCAGCAAGAGCCGTACCTAATAAGACGTGGGATCCTCGATCGATAGTGGTATAAGCACCTGGAGCGGCACAATATGAGCCTGAAGTATTTGAAGTCGATGGTAATTGATGATTGGATACGGAATTTTGAAGAACGTTGTCACATAACATTGAATTATGTTTCTGCTTGCACCAACGACATACCCATTTTGACTTACAATTATCGAGTTTATGTTTTGCTGATAGACAATTGAAACAACCCTTTCAGTTGGCTAGCCAAGTTTTACGCTGCTTCACATCTGCGCTGCAAAATTGTCTACATGACAATAAGCCATGCGAATCTATACGACATATAAAACATGGCACTAAATTGCTAGATTTTTGCAATTGATCATGCGATTTCGACTTTGATTCCTGCGCTACTAAACTTGATTTAGATTTCGAATATTTCATTTCATTTTTTCCTTTGTTGTAAATATTAGAATTAGGCTTTGTTTGAATAGAATCAAAATTTATGTCGGATGATAACTGCATCGATAAACATCGATCTTTGATGAATTTAAAAAGTTGTTGAAAAGTTGGAAATTCGGTGTCCTTGTGCGCATTTTGAAATTGTTCGCGAGACGTCCTATCGAGAAGCCTGTATGCCAAATGAAAAAGAATAAATTTTGATTCTTGCTCAATTCCCAAAAGCTCAAATGCTGATACGCTATCACAAACAGAAGTTACGAATAATTTTAATGAATCCAACGATGGCTTGCCTTGAATGGGATGAAAATTGAGAATTCGATTTAAGTACGCAGTGGCAAGAAGTCTTTTTTTATCATAAGCTTCGAGTACTGCTTGCCAAGCTAAAGGGTAATTTTGATCAGATATTTGAAATTGATTTATAATACTTCGTGCTGGGCCACTTAAAGATGTTACTAAATAATGAAATTTCTGCGTTAAAGATAATGTCTTGTCCTCGTGAACAATAGATAAGTATGTGTCACGAAATTTGGGCCAATTTAAAATGTCTCCATTAAAAGGAGTCAATTTAATTTCTGGCAAACGAACTGAAGTTTCGTGGACCACTGTAGTACCAAGCGTGGTCTCCAACAACTGATTCGAAGTCGATGGAGGGGGTGGAGGAGAAGTGATTGCAATGTACATAGTTTTGATTTCATAGTAGTACTTTCGTAAAGTAGCTTTGTTGTTGGTATCTTCGGTCGAAGGAAAAGTGAGCGCAGGGGTTTCACCATCCCCTCGTCCAATATCTTCTTCGGAAAGCACCGCTAAGTCATCAAAACAATCCTCGAATATTGAATAATATTTTTCTAGAGAGGTGTACATAGACTTAAAAGTATTTCCGTACTTGTCATTTTCCTTCATAGCGGCCTTACCAGTGTTATAAATGGATGTTACTTCAGTAATCGCAGTATTGAGCCTACGTTTTAATTTGGCGGTAGTTCTAGATATACTTTCCATTTTGTTTACTTGCGGTTGGAGAGAAGGATAAGGAACAACAGATGGAAACTAGGTCACTAATGTCAAGGTCAGACCATTTAATCGCATCGGAATGCAAGTAGATAAACAGCTTCTAATAATAAAGAAAGATCGCACGTCACTAGTCGGACGTAACTTTTCAGATAAGTAGATGCTTATCTATACTTCAGAAAACAAGAAGATAAATAAATGACAGCTAATGTCACTAAAACGAAAATAAACAAATCTGAATATTTCGGCAAGAATAAAGGGAGAACAAAAAACCTTTCTAAGAAATATGTTTGATACCTAGGTAGGTACTACCTATCAACCTGGTATTATGAACAGAAGGATATCGTTCGAGCAATTATACAAAGAAAAAATAGGTAAATACGAGTAGTTTTGATAATTGATGAGTAAATATAAATGAGAATATAATGTAAAGAGAATGAAAATGCTTATTCGTTTAGGTATAACGTTGAAAGTAACGCAAAATTGTGAAGCATAAGAAATATAGCTAGATATAGCCTATTATAGTAGGTACAGATATTATCTGAGCCCAATCTGTCTTATGGACTTATTGTGTGGGCTTGATAATAGTACGCAGGTACTTGTAACAGCCTAAAAAACCACGCTCTGCTACCAATGTTTTGGAATACACAGAGGCGGGGTGTTTCATAGAAAATACCAATTACCTCAGGCAACAAAACTTTTTATTCTGGTGATCGTATTAGGCATATTATTTGTACCTATTTGAAAATGCTAGCCTTCAGATATAAATCGAATTTACAAATAAGGAGCTCCTTCTAGTGGTAGAAACATATAATCCCAAAAGGGAATAGTTAAAATTATTTTGAATGCCCTGATTATAAAGTAAAATGAAATAAAAGTCTGACCGTTTCGACGGTATGGGTGATGGCCTCACTCGTGTACCGCAAATCGCGAGATGGTCGTACCACCAGGAGGTCGAATCCGTGGCAAAGGCAGACTGCTGAATTGATTTGGAGAACGGCACAATCGGTAACGGTGGTGCTGAAAACGCCCAGGAACCTGTAATGGAGGAAATGTGTTCCATGAGGATGGGTTTTCAGATATGATGATGGCCGGGGTATTTCTCAAACCAGGTACTTACGTCGAAATGGATGTATTTGAAGAGGGGTTATCCAGAATACATGTATATCTCCTGACTTGAGGATGCTGAGGACCCGGGATCAGAGATTAAGTTCACTTGGAGGGATGCTGATGACCCAGACAAGCAAATTTTAAGTTGTAAGAGGAACGTAAGTACGTAGCGACGTGGCAGTCGAGAGGAGAATGGACGTGGCATCCCTTGAAGGACCAGAGTGACGTCACGAGGTATTTAAGTACAAAAGGCGCATCAGCAAGTCGACCGGCAGCGTCAGGTTACGGCTTCCTTGATGTCCAATTAATAGGCGACTACGTAATCGGCGGCACATCACAACACAACACAATCACAACTCGGTGGCGAATCATTATTAAATAAACAAAATAAATGTAAACTTGGGTGCTAACCAACTTTGATCTCGTTTTAGCGAATTTTTGAAGAAAATTAAGCCATTGCTCTCGCCTCAAAATTTGTAGAATGTGAATTTTTGAAAACATTTTATGCAGAAATCCGTTTCAGGCTATTCTGAATCATATTCTGAAGTTTAACGCATTTTTTTATGTATGTATGCATGTATATATGTATGTATGTGTCATTCCAGACGATAACTGTCCGTAGAATTGTGCTAGAAACTTCAAACAAATTTTAAAATGTTAAGGACAAAAAACGAAAGTTCAAGTTCGTTGGCCAGCATGATCGGATTACATCTTCGGGTTGAAATTTTCAAAAATGTAGTCAAATTCGGAATCAGTGTAAAATTTCCTATAAGAATATGTATCAAGTTTTCAAAAATTTCAAAGTTGAAAAATCAGTCAAAAATCGAAATAATGCCGTTCGCTAGTTGTAAAAATCGGTAATATTTACATGAAACATTGTCTAAATTCAGATTGAACTACTCTTATGGAAGTATCCCTGTATAACCAATCCTAGAACCATGATGTTTAAAACGTTCTTAAGTAGTAGTTGCTTGTTAAAAGAAAAGAAAAAAAAAAGTAATCACAACTGATGAGTTTACTCTGTGAAATATTCCGTCCTCCGATTCTCTCGGTCGCTCTCTTTAATGTTTTACGCTCAACTGTTTTAGGACTTGATGTAGCTTTAATACTGACTGTGGCTTAGAAAACATCAGCCATGAAATTATGAAGAAGTTCTATTTATGTACGTACTAGCACGCAGACCCAAGTTTGTCTATCAAAATCATAAACTAAAATTTCTCTACACGATCAATAGCGACTGAAATGGCGAAGATTTCTTCAAAAATTCTCTCATGGGGTCATGCTGCATGACTGGACTTTTTTTGATGATTGGCTGCAGTGTCCTTCTATCCCTTTTCTCTCTAAAATCGACGCTGTAAAATGTCCGCCTGCTCGCAGCAAATACCGAAGACACAAGGTCGTACATAATTCGCAGATAAGCATTTCACTGAACGACCCGGACACTGGATGCTGACTTTACACTTACTGACGATATGAAAGAGGAGGAACCGGGAGATAAGGAAGGTGAAAGGCCGAAGTTTGGCATTTTATGTTGAGATCGCATATACAACTGGTACCAAAGAAAAATATAAATATAGAGGCAGAAAGCCCTTTTTTGTAAAGTCTAAAGTCTCGTTATAATTGAACAGCCTAAATAAAGGAACGTTACAAAATATTGTCACGAACAAACGAAACTGAAGTAGCGGCGTTTGTGATTCCTTTGCCATTCAAAATTTGCTGAAATTTGCAATGGATCATCAAGTCTAGAGCCTCCTAGATCAGCTGAGTGAGAGCTTTTTTGCGAATTTTCGTAAAAACATGAAGCTATCTTTCAGTGCGTGTGGGCGCTTAAGCGCCCCTCCGTGCCTTCGTGCCAAACAGGAGGGTACTTAACACTTTCAACGCGGGATGTGTCATATGACCCAGGGCCTATAAAACGATAGTGCCTCTTTCGAAAGCCAAGTGTGTTGGATAGGAAAGGTCTAGAAGGCCGTTCTGCAGCATGATTTACTCAGTAGGAACCTACCTACCCACCAGAGGTTGCTGTTTTCTGATACTGACCTTCAATCAGTCAGGGCACTGATAAAAGTGGCTCCTCTGCGAATTCTGCTTTCCTGGTGAGTTCTTCTTTTTTATTTATGTAGTTTTCTTTTGAAAACTGATGTACTATGTTTACTTGATATTCAGATATACTGGTGCAACGGTAATTTGGGGTTTGAGCGTTCAAATCACTGTTTTGAGATTCCATCATGTAGGCCCTGTTCCGACCTTGTTCCTTTCCATGCAATTTCCAGTTTTCCATTTCTTTTTCAGTGTAGACTGCAGGTTTACGAGTTCATTCGTAGTATCATCTTTTCTTTAGGACAACCTGCATTTAATTTGTCTTGGAGTTAGCTATTATTCACAGAAGGGCTCGATGCGGTCCAAGACCTGAATTGCATCACAGTGGGTAAAAAACATCTACGCCTAGTCACACATCTACGCCTAGCAGTTGTAACAATCATTTTGAGGCTTCGAAATTACACTAAATCCTCAAGAATAGCACGAGAAAAAATACTAATTATTGTAGGTATTGGGGGTTAGCATACCCCTAAAAACACAACCCTGAAAACCCCACATTATTTTGACCTGAAACACCCGTGTGGGGCGTGTTCACCCATTTCAGACTCGCATTGAAAGTGTTAAGCGCCCCTCAACCTTCATACCTACCGCCTTGGGCGGGTCCATTGCTCTCCCACCCCAACACTTGAAGCCGGTGTTTCCCTTCGTAAACCAATTCAGTACGACTTTAGCTGTCACCCTGTATAGCCAGGACCGTTCTCCAGCTTGAAATTAAAAAAAAATTCACGTCATTTCGTAAACTCAATGGTTCTCACGTTTTTTGGAAAGTATTTTCAAGTTTTTTGTTCAGAATGCTTTACAATATTTATTAATTTCGTCCAGATAAGTCTAGTTTTTTTCAAGTCCATGCAACTTTCATGTCTTTTGCTGAGAAATGGATCCGACGCCTTCAACCAGTGGAAATACAGTGTTGGTAGATTTTTGCTATTGGAAGAATGAATTCTCAAGTCATTTCAACTCAAAGTCAATGCTCAACAGTTTGGTATGTTACCAGGTAGCCAAAAGGTTACATTTCGGTCAAAAGAGCTAATTGTTCAGGGGAGGGGCAGGACAATAACGGAGCGAACATGAACCCGCACAAGAGCGGTGCACCCAGGGTTGCCGATCTGCAGAGGGACCAAGCGGGTGGGTGCTTAAGAACCCCTTCTCAAAATTAAGGTAGAAATAGTATTTTTCGTATGAAATGACTTTAGGACTTATTTCCAAGTGGAAAAAGTGCACCTATGTCGAATTATTTGCCTGAAAATTTTTCAGGTTGGTGGGTATTACACAGTTTGAGGTCCCGCACTGAAGGTGTTAAGTCTAGAGCCTCCTAGATCAGCTGAGTGAGAGCTTTTTTGCGAATTTTCGTAAAAACATGAAGCTATGCAATGGCTCCAAAAATTTTAAAATCAAAGTTTTCCTAAATTTTCTTCACTGAAATCCGTTTTGAGACATTCTAAGACAAATTCTAGAGTTTAACCCTTTTTCTTATGTGTATAATATGTGAGTCATTCCAGACGATAACTCTCCTTAGGACTGAGATTAAAATTCCGTTCTCGAGCCAATAAATCAAGCTTAATCTAACTCAAACGAAAGGGTGAGTTCGTTAGTCAATATTTTTTGAGCACATAAAATTGGTCAAATTTTGAAAAAATGCTTAAAAAAAGTCTAGTCATGCAGCATGACCCCATGAGCGAATTTTTGAAGAAATCTTCGACATTTCTGTCGCTATTGATCGTGTAGAGAAATTTACAACTAGCGAACGGCATTATTTCGATTTTTGACTGATTTTTCAACTTTGAAACTTTTGAAAACTTGATACATATTCTTATAGAAAATTTTACGCTGATTCCGAATATACCACATGTTTGTATGCTGAAAAAATTATTTCGCACAACAAATCGCAAAAAACAGGCTATTTTGAAATTGTTGACTACATTTTTGAAAATTTCAACCCGAAGATGTAATCCGATCATGCTGGCCAACGAACTTGAACTTTCGTTTTGTGTCCTTAACATTTTAAAATTTGTTTGAAGTTTCTAGCACAATTCTACGGACAGTTATCGTCTGGAATGGCACATACATATATACATACATACATACAGAAAAAAAGTTCCAGTCATGCAGCATGATCGTATGAGCGAATTTTCATAAACTATCTATCGTACTATAGTATGTTAAATTTCATTGAAATTGGAGCAATTTTAGTTGAAAGAAATGGTTAAAAACCAATTTTATGGCAAAAAACTTATTCTAAATAAAATTCCACTGATTCAAAACGGATTTTTGATTTTTAAATTATTTTGCAGTTTTTATCGATATTTTAGCAAATTTTAATGACATTTAAGTACCTACGTTTTTCATCATAATTTTGAGCAAAAATTTTTAATGTCCTAGTTAATTGTTGAAAATTTAGTTTTAACTAAAACTCTGCAAAAAATTTTAGCGATTTTTACCCGTTTTTAGCTATTTTAAGTGATTTTTTTAGTACGTTTTTCGAAATGTGACCAATTTACTGTGCTCAAAAATTGTTGTCCAACGAACTCATCCTTTCTTTTGAAATGCTTGATTTTTTGGCGAAAGAACGAAGTTTTTATCTCAATTCTATCGAGAGTTATCGTCTGGAATGACACATACATATATATATACATATAAAAAAGCGTTAAAATCCAGGAATCATTTCAGAATGCCTCAAAACAAATTTCGATGAAGAAAATTTTTGAAAATTTTTATTTTAAAATTTTTGGAGCCATTGCAATAGCTTTATTTTCTAAGAAAATTCGCTAAAATGCGTTAAACTTCAGAATATGATTCAGAATAGCCTGAAACGGATTTCTTTCTACATCAAATCTACAAATTTTGAGGCGAGAGCAATAGCTTAATTTTCTTCAAAAATTCGCTAACACTAAAAATGCCAAAAACTGCAAAAATTGTTGAATTTGTATTTTTAAGCAGAATTTTAGTCAAAAGTAGTTATTTAACGATTAATTAGCACATTACTAAATTTATGCTGAAAAATGTACTTAAATTTCATTAATATTTGCCCGAAAATCTCTAGAAACAACAAAAAAGCTAAAAATCCAAAATCTTTTTTGAATCGCAGAGTATTATTTAGAAGCAATTGTTTTGCCATCAAATTGGTAGTTGTCAATTTTTTTAAACTCTGAATTTTCAAAACAATTTAATAGAATATAGTACGATATAATATAAGAAAATTCGCTCATTCAATCATGCTGCATGTCTGGAACTTTTTATTTGCTATTCAAGACTAAAGTAGAGGCGGATCTAATTTCTTTGTTGTTCAGTCTGTGAAGGAATGTTCAGATCGCGATGAATCACAGAGCCACCAAAGTACTGGTGTTATCATCTTAAGAACTTTATTCTGTTGTGTTTGAATTCGTTGGATTTGAGTTCTACAAGCTGAGCCCCAGACTGAACAGCCATTATTTTTCTGATGACAATGCGTAGTTTCTTCAATTCTAGGGGAAATGGAGATTGTTGAGAAGCGGTTTCAAGAAATATATGCAATTCTTGATCCACTTAACATGTTTATTGTGGACCACGCCTTGGAGTGTGATCCTGGCCCAGTTTGCCAGCGGGTAACGAACATTATGCTTTGTGCCCCTGTGATTTTACACGGTGCCTTCTTTCCACTGCCTGGCACAAAGGTTCCAAATCTGTTGTCCCAACATAGGAACGAGTTCCACTAGGTGGTTTAATTGGCAGTTTGCATTCTTACATCATTTTCCTTCTCACTGCGAATCTACTGAATTTCCAAGAAATAAATAGATACTGTTCAGCAATGATGGTATAGGATACTGGAAAAATCCAAACTGAAGGTGTTAATCAATTTTCCCACGTGATCATGGAAGGTGAGTCTGGTATCAAGATGGATCCCCAGGTACCTCACATTATCAGTTTTTGGATGACAGAAATGTTGGTGTAGTTGTTCTGACTGAATACATCTTTGGTACCTACATTGAAGGATTTGGTAGGGTTCATGATGAGTTTAAAATTATTAGTTCAGTTTCCTATTTGTTGGACAACATGTTGAGCGTTGTTAGAAGCTTCTATTCTGTCGTAATTTCTTTATATGTAATAATGCAAGGCGCCTGCGAACACGCACTTGTGGTTTATTCGCTTGTAGGAATATCAATTCCATACATCAGGTACAACAGCCCATATCCTGCCCCGCGGGAACCTCGAATCTTGAACTTATGTAATTAAAACTGAAATTATAAAAGTCCAGTCATGCAGCATGACCCAATGAGCGAATTGTTGAAGAAATCTTCGACATTTCAGTCGCTATTGATCGTGTTGAGAAATTTTAGTTTATGATTTTGATAGACAAACATGGAATCAAATTTTATTAACACATGCACAGAGTAAACTCATCGTTGCGATTACATTTTTTTTTTTTTTTTTTTTTTTTAAGCACCTACTACCTACGTTTTAAACAGCATGGTTCTAGGATTGGTTATACAGGGATACTTCCATAAGAGTAGTTCAATCTGAATTTGGACAATGTTTCATGCAAATATTACCGATTTTTACAACTAGCGAACGGCATTATTTCGATTTTTGACTGATTTTTCAACTTTGAAATTTTTGAAAACTTGATACATATTCTTATAGGAAATTTTACGCTGATTCCGAATATACCACATGTTAGTATGCTGAAAAAACAATTTCGCACAACAAATCGCAAAAAGTCCAGTCATGCAGCATGACCCCATGAGCGAATTTTTTAAGAATATTACCGATTTTTACAACCAGCGAACGGCATTATTTCGATTTTTGACTGATTTTTCAACTTTGAAATTTTTGAAAACTTGATACATATTCTTATAGGAAATTTGACGCTGATTCCGAATATACCACATGTTAGTATGCTGAAAAAATTATTTCGCACGACAAATCGCAAAAAACAGGCTATTTTGAAATTTTTGACTACATTTTTGAAAATTTCAACCCGAAGATGTAATCCGATCAAGCTGGCCAACGAACTTGAACTTTCGTTTTGTGCCCTTAACATTTTAAAATTTGTTTGAAGTTTCTAGCACAATTCTACGGACAGTTATCGTCTGGAATGACACATACATACATATATACATACATTCATACATATATACATACATAAAAAAATGCGTTAAACTTCAGAATATGATTCAGAATAGCCTGAAACGGATTTCTGCATAATTTTTTTTCAAAAATTCACATTCTACAAATTTTGAGGCGAGAGCAATAGCTTAATTTTCTTCAAAAATTCGCTAAAACAGGCTATTTTGAAATTGTTGACTACATTTTTGAAAATTTCAACCCGAAGATGTAATCCGATCATGCTGGCCAACGAACTTGAACTTTCGTTTTGTGTCCTTAACATTTTAAAATTTGTTTGAAGTTTCTAGCACAATTCTACGGACAGTTATCGTCTGGAATGACACATACATACATATATACATACATACATACATATATACATACATATATACATACATAAAAAAATGCGTTAAACTTCAGAATATGATTCAGAATAGCCTGAAACGGATTTCTGCATAAAATTTTTTCAAAAATTCACATTCTACGAATTTTGAGGCGAGAGCAATAGCTTAATTTTCTTCAAAAATTCGCTAATAATCATCCGGTTCATGGGACATCCTGCAAAGAGCAGGCTGTATAGGATAGACTTTTGACGAGGTTGAGGTTCTCAGTGATTTGGCATGTTTCAACTGCTGATTGGCTTCATTGAAATGAATTATCCCCAAATACCACAATGAAATCATTGATCACTCTTTAAGAAAACCTCCAGTAGTAAATAACAATTCAGAGTCTGGGAGTATTAATTTACCCTTCATTGACTAGGGCTGCACTTGTGACAAATGTGACAGGTTGAGTGCGCTGTGCGTTCCGAATCACGATCACAACGCCACTTTCGCCACTTCAGTTAAATCCAGTTAAGGCACTTCCCCTCACAACGATGACGTCACGGAGGGGTGGTAGTTCCCTCTCCCCTCGGCCTCCCGCATCCCGTGCATTTATCGCATCCCGCGCTTTTATGTAAACAGTGATCTTTTAGTTTTAGCACCTGCCTACCTAAGTAGGTACTTAATTTCTTTTTTTCAAGCAAAGGGTTGAGCTTCAATGTATAAAATGAAATTTATAGCATTGGTCCATATATTACTTAATATTGATATGTTCAACTAGGAACCTACCTACTGTTCAACTATACGAATTTAAAACGATTTTTTAAAGCACATTTTGGATAGGTAGGTAGCACATCTCTATTGGTAATCACGAAACGCGTACGAAGATATCACCCTATTTTCAGGGTTCTTGATTTTTGGGAATAACTAGAAATTTTCGATTATGAAGACCTTAGTAGGTAGACAATTTGTTTTTCTGTAATACTAATCATACTTAATACATAATGAGCCAAAACGCTCTACCATGAAGGGGTTCATACCAACATTATTCGCTACAGGTACTTACTCAATAAACGGCTCCAATTATTGTAATGTATATTAATGTACGTACCTACGTTATCTTACACATTTCGACTTTGTGTTGCATACGAGTCTGCAACACATTGGGACATTTTATGCCTTTAGTTCAAGAATGAACATTAATATGTTGGATTCTATTTTGAACAAATAATTTTGACGAATAATAATCAAAACAATAATTTTCATCACAATTGTAACAGTTTCAATGATTTCAATAAACTCTTGTAATAAAGCAATTATCTCTACCCACGGCTTCATTTTGGCGTTTTCTCGGAGTGATTTCTAACGTGGAAACTAATAACAACAAAACAAGCGGCATTGTTTACTACATCCATTAATTACTTACATTAATAAATATAAAATTGCGACATAAATACCAAGAGCAAGTACCTACGAGAGAAATGCATGATAAATCGAGAGCTTTGAAACGAATGGTGAACGATTTCTGTGCTAAAGTGCTAAAGTGAAGACATGTCAATGTCAAAATCAAGACATGTCAATGTCAAAATTCACGCTCATTTGCGATATCTGTTATCTTATCGCCCGTCTTATCACAACGACCACGCCGACCCAGCTCCAGACATGGGTCGAAGATGGAAGATTTCACACGCCATATTTAAGGGTGGGCGAAGGGTGGGAGAAATCCGTGACGTCATCGATGTGGCGAAATGGGCGATCGTGGCAGGAAACGGAACGGCAAATGGCGTCTATTTTGGGGCAAAAGTGGCGTTGCGATCGTGATTCGGAACGCACTGTAAATGATATACTTGCTGCGAATGTTGTCGGATCAAGTGTTGTCACCCAAATCGTTCCACCATAGTTACTACGGTTGTTTTCACTTGCTGATGTCCAATTCTATCATCTCTTGTGAGCACAGCTCCTTTGCGGGGAATATCTTTGGAATACAGAGAAGTATAATTCGAATACTTGCTCAAATTGACTACTGCTGGGACGCTCAGGATTATTTTGTTTCTTTGTATATTCTGACCATGCCATCTGTTCACATTAAGGAATGCCTGGTTCTAGCTTATAAGGATTACACTGAATGTCCACCGTTACTAAACTCGAGGCTGTGTTTCAATCTCACTCTCATTCATATACAATAGGCTAAGGAGACGCCAAAATACAAAAAGAAATTTTGGGTTTTGTAGCTGTATAATAAAATTCCGAGGCTGTTCAAGAGTTTGGATATGGATAAATGTAACGTTTTCCCACCCACATTCTCTAAAGCCTACCATCCCGCACAGACATTTGCCATCCAGATGTCACCTCAATACTGCCTTTAATACCTATATGCTATCCGTTGCTTCTTGCTTTTGTTTATCCGAGTTTATTTCCTTGTATTCATGCATTGTTTTACATGACTTTTTTATCGTGGTACTTTTCCCTTTTTATTTTGTTCATTTTATTGAGATTATGTGCATTGTTTATTGATTAGCCAGTTGAACGTAATGAAAATAATTATGAAACCTTAAAACTCGCTCCTGTTTCCATCAATTCACTCAATATAATTAATTGTTTTTCACTTTCAATTTATTTAGAAAAATGCATGGGCAACCTTTTTATTATAATTTACTACCTTTCGGAGGAAGCCATCATCACTAGAGAGTCGAGTACCGAGGGCGAGTGCTTTCGATGCAAAGACATCATCATCTGGCCGTCGAAGCGGTACTGTTTTGACAACGTGATGATGATGTATTTGTGATTGCTTCGATTCCTCCGAAATGTACGTGAAATGATAATTTTACTATTATTACTAGCGTAAATAACCCTTTAGATTTAATACCAACCTTTTTATTGTTTTTTCAACGGTTATAAGGTCAAACTTAGAATACAGAATTATCTCATGAACAGGATATTGATTCTCATTTTCGCTTACAAAAATTACGCTTATGAAAATATATATCTTATTAAATTAATTGAAAATAATTGTGTGCTGGTATAAAATAATCAAGTTTTATGTTGTACACAGTTTTCATGGTTATATACATTCAAATGTAATGTGTACCCACTTTTATGCATTTGCATCTCATTTGTTTCAGAAATATCCTTGGGGAGATGGCAACCATTCCTTATTCCACAACCCTCACGCCAACGCGCTCCCCGACGGCTACGAAGAAGTCCACCATTAGGGATCGAGTTGAAAGTCAAATCTAGTATTTGTATGTACCGTACCTACCACATTCTGTTGAGTCAATACCGAAAATGTCCTTTTTTTGCTAAATAAATAACTTGTTAACACGTAGCAAGATGTAGTGAACTGTTGATCATCCTTTTCCTGTAGTACAGGCGTATTGGGTTGTTCAAATCTCACACCCATTTCCTAGCCTAACCTTAATACAAGAAGTAAACTAATATGTTAACCACGTTATTTTTTTATGAACATATATGCGTCCCAAATTTCGGATACACAAAACTTGTGGAGCCGATTTTACAGCTTATTACTAACAAATCCAGTGGCGTCAGGTCGGAAAATTCACCAGCAAACTGTTAGATAATCGACAATTGGAGAAGAAAGCTACTGACTGTATACCAGATGTTTGCAACCGAAAAGGCTATTGAGTTGGTTACCTCTTCATGGCGGCCCAATGGGATCATATGACCCCATGCTGCGTAGTAGGGAGAAGGTTCAGAGAAAGGTCTGGCCTGCTGCAAAGGAAGGTACAAACTCTTCTCACTGGTGTAAATGTCTTCAGTGGGATCTTGATCATTGGCGTGAGCAGATAAAAGTGCTGAGCCTTTCTCCTAACGTTGCTAGATAAAGCTAAGGAAAATAACGATGACGTATTGATTTTTTATTTCACAAATTTTCAATCACTTTCAATCAGAGAAATACTGTACAGCTTATTGAGAGTTTTGGAAGGGTGAAAACAACTTACATCGACACAGTGAACACATTCGTCTGTTAGGGCAGATATCATTTGCGTACCCTAACTCGTGTTGGAAAAATTCCAAAACATTTCCTCCATTATTAGATGTTTATTTATAAACTTACTGTAATGTTCACAAATCCACTAAGTTCACAATTTAAAAAAAATTATATACATAATTATATATGCATTTATTATATACATAATAAACTTAATTTGATATATGAAAAGAAAAAGAATTATTTAATATCATAGGTAACATTCAAGATGGATACCTTACGTATCAATCCAATTAAATTGGCTAAACATTTCGCTAATAATCATAAGAAAGACAAAGCAGCTTGAAATGCTTGCATACGAGTCTGCAACACATTGGGACATTTTCATGTGTGTTTTCTTATTGTATTTATTACTAGGCAGATCTCACCCGTGCATCGCACGGCGGGGCGTACAAATCAATTAAATGGGCCATAAGAGAAACCGCCCACCCGTGGGTACTTGATTGAATTCGCGATCGTGTTGACTCATTGTTCCGACACCCGTGGGTACTTCATTGAATTCGAGCCAGGCTACATCACCTACCCCCCTGCAGACTCGTATGCAAGCTCTAAGAGCCACTCAGCTGATCCAGACCCTGGGCATCGTCACGTAAATGTGCTAAAGAGACTACATACGAAATTACAGCTTCCTAGAGTGTAAAACATAGAAATTAGCTTCAAAAGCCACTCATCTGATCCGGACCCTGGGCATCGTCAAGTCAATGTCCTAAAGAGGCTACATAAGAAATTACAGCTTCCTAGAGTGTAAAGCATAGAAATTACCTATTAAAATGATTTAACCACCGCTTCACAAATCAAACCGTTCTCGCAATATTTGGATCACCTGCTATGAATCAAATCATCGAAACACCAGCTCAATGAAATCATCATAAATTAACAAGCGGTGGCAATCATGTTCACAATATCAATTATTGAGAATGATCACCTGAGTGTACACAATTATTCAAATAACCTTGCTCATAACTCAGCTTGTTGGCCACGCACTTCGCAGTAGTAAACATAATATGGTTGGATAAATCGAGAGCTTTCGAACGAATGGTCAACGAATTTTTTGGGATGAAAAACGACGAAGTACCATTTCCCTAGCAACGACTCGGTTGTAAGCGGAAATCGTCAAAATATTTACTACGTTAAGTTACGTGACAGTTTTTTGTGCAATGTGCCAGGGAAAAGACATGAAAATGTCAAAACAAAACAAACGAACAAAAATAAAATAAAAAATTATGTTTCAAAATTCTAATAAGTTGGCTAGTGACAAAACACGCGATTATAGGTGCTGTTCTAGTTGAATCTATGCACTAAACAGAGCGGAGGGAAAGTGGAATGCGGTCAAGAGTGGCAAAGGGGGGGAAACTCACCCGACCTGACCAATCAGAAGTGGGCGAGAGCACCTAATCGTAAGCGCTCCTCATCAGACTAACCTGGATATCTCCGGACTGAGGATTTTTAGTTTGAATTGAGGCGGGCATGTGAAATTGACCAATCAGACAGCACAAAAAGTGAGAGAAGGAGCAACATTAGTTCTCTGCTCCGCTACAAGGGGGCTGCAATGCATTCTTTCACATCGAATTGGATGGATAAATCAAGCTCATTAGAGATTTTTATGTTTTCGTTAGGTGCGTTTTGTTTACGACCCAGTCGCCTGTCTTGGTCATCCCAACTACTCAATTTTTCTTGTTTTTGTTCATGAGCCTTCTTGTTTCCTGTTCATGACTTTTCGAAGTGTTATTAGTGTAGGTACAGTGAATAATTCAGTACAGTTTGAATTATGACAAGTGCAATATTTGTGTCATTGGGTGTCCCTTGCCATCGCTGCCTGGAGTGTAGGAGAAATTAAAAATGAAAATTGTTCAGATTTGTACTGCAAGTTCAACTAGGAATAATAAAAAAAATGTAGATTGGCTATTGCAATAAGATGCATTTCTTGGTCTGACTCCTTTGATGATAGAGTTTCAGAATTAAGGAAGTACGGGATTCAGTGTACTTTCCATTCTCTTTCTGATGGGAAGAAAGTTGGTACTGGGTTGAACTCACCTAAATTAGCTTAATGGGACCTTCCTTTTAATTTCCTCTAGTATCCAAAGTAACTGGGGTTATAGGTTATAGTTAGCCAATCAATCACAGTGAGTGCCTAATTAAGGCCGTATCACACTTGCATTTTTTCCGCATTTTAAACGCTGAAACGTGAAGAAGGCAAAGTGCGTTTTTTCAAGGTCAGCAGTGAATGTTGAAGAGGAATAACTGCAAAAACAGCGCATTCTGGCGGAATGCAATTTTATTAAGCCTGTCAGGTTAGGGCTTGAAATATTGAAGTAACGTTTGACGTGCCTAGTGTTTTCAAACAGTGTCTTGACAACTCTTGTTCTTAATAATAAAAAAAAACTGTTCCCGCTAGGGACGTGGTCAAGAACGAAAAATGATTATTCGATTTTAAATTATATTTATATATTAATAATAGGGTCATTCCATGCCAAATCAACACACTTTAAATATAAATTTTACCTCACCATTTTAGATTTTACTCAAATTTGGTATACTCATAGTAGGTGTTGAGACTAAGAAAAATACCAAGTTTTAAATTTTTATCTCAAACCGTTTCTTAAATATGGCTATGTAAAACTTACAAAATCTCGCCAAAAAACCATGAACGGTTGTTATACTATTCGCTCTAGGAACTGTCCTAATTGAGCTAGAGAGCTGGGCGAGGTTTCATTTTGCAGCTTTTTTTATGCTCTTTCCAGTGATATACAACAGGACATAGGTTCTAATAAAAAAAATTTTGTCAAAATACAAAACAAATTTTGATTTAATTTTTTTCCAAAAAGTACATAATTTAAAATTTTCAAAATATTCCTATAAATACTTAGTATTGATGTAAACAATGTGACAAAATATAAATATGGGGTGATGATGGGTTCATTGTTAAAAAAATATATTCCTGACACTAGTTTTCCACTAATTGCCCGGTTTTGACTAAATAATAAACATACGTACTTTTACCAAAGAGGTAGGCTATTTAATTAAATATATAAAGGTATACTATGTATAAAGGTTAAAAAATATCAGAAATATTAATTCAAAATACTATCTTGTAAAAACAAAACCAATAACCATAGATATATTCTAATAAAAATTAAGTTAATCGCCTATTAATTAGTAAAACAAAAATCGTGAACATTTCTGTAACAATAAATTTGAAAAAGGTATGAAAATAGTCTAAATAGTTATGTAATAATTCTGGTACAAACAGATTAATCAAAATTTACATAATATTATACATATTTATGATGATGAGTAAGTATACAAGTAGGTAAGTAAATGTAACACAATTGGTGCAGTACTAACGATAATGTTTAAACAACTATCTAGATTAAACTAACATGAGGAAAAATTAAGTTTTGAGTTGACAGCAGTTTCCCTAAACATCCTCTCAGAATAGGCTCTAGTCACTGAATGATTGCACAGACAGATAGTGCATTGATGGAGACACACTGTGCTTGTTTCAACTTGAAACCAAACTGCTCAGCCTGTATAGACTGGCTCAAGTCTGTGGAAATGGAATGTTCATTTTGATTAATATGTTACGATGAGACTATTAAAGATATATTACACTTTTTTCTTAGTTTTTTAAAATTTGTAGTTACCGGAACCTTCAATGTTTTTGTTTTACCCATTACTATTAGTTTAAATTGTATAAAAAAGTAACTATCAGTTTGTAAATTTTGATTAATCTGTTTGTACCAGAATTATTACATAACTATTTAGACTATTTCATACCTTTTTCAAATTTATTGTTACAGATATGTTCACGATTTTTGTTTTACTAATTAATAGGCGATTAACTTAATTTTTATTAGAATATATCTATGGTTATTGGTTTTGTTTTTACAAGATAGTATTTTGAATTAATATTTCTGATATTTTTTACTTTTATACATAGTATACCTTTATATATTTAATTAAATAGCCTACCTCTTTGGTAAAAGTACGTATGTTTATTATTTAGTCAAAACCGGGCAATTAGTGGAAAACTAGTGTCAGGAATATTTTTTTTTAACAATGAACCCATCATCACCCCATATTTATATTTTGTCACATTGTTTACAACAGTACTAAGTATTTATAGAAATATTTTGAAAATTTTAAATTATGTACTTTTTGGAAAAAAATTAAATCAAAATTTGTTTTGTATTTTGACAAAATTTTTTCTATTAGAACCTATGTCTTGTTGTATATCACTGGAAAGAGCATAAAAAAAGCTGCAAAATGAAACCTCGCCCAGCTCTCTAGCTCAATTAGGACAGTTCCTAGAGCGAATAGTATAACAACCGTTCATGGTTTTTTGGCGAGATTTTGTAAGTTTTACATAGCCATATTTAAGAAACGGTTTGAGATAAAAATTTAAAACTTGGTATTTTTCTTAGTCTCAACACCTACTATGAGTATACCAAATTTGAGTAAAATCTAAAATGGTGAGGTAAATTGGGTGTGTTGAATTGACATGGAATGACCCAATAGAGATAAGAAGACAGGTAAGCAACAGAGAAGCAAGAGTGCACGGCAATAATCCTCAAACAACAAACTTCACTTCTACAGTTCATTCACCTGATTCGGCATTTGTTTAGTGCAGTCTCTTTAGTGCCCGGAGGGGTGCTGTTACCTACTTAACGTCATGCGAGGAGAGGCATTGGTGCGCAACCAAACAAAAACGTAATAAAAATAGCAGTTTGGCACTAAGAAAATAATAAAACTTCGGCAAGGAACTAGGAACAATATTTTTGGCACAGGAGAACTGGAATAAAAACGGGAAGGCGCGGTTTCCCAATGAAACGTTACCTCCCCAAGGCTTATGTTTAGCATTTTTCTTGCGTCAAGGTAAAAATTATAACGTGTTCTAATTTTCCCAAGTGAGTTTAAAAACGCTCCGCCAGGATGCGCAATGGTCGAAAAAGCTGACCTTGGAAAAAAGCACTTCTTCTTCTTCACGTTTAGGCATTAAAAACGCAGAAAAAAATGCGGAAAAAATGCTAGTGTGATACGGCCTTTATCGTTCACGCAAATTCACATTTAAGCTAGACCCACTTAGCTTCAACCACGACACAACACTTGACTTTGGGTACACAACATGTCCCGCTGTGCACACTCCTACCGAGGTGAATTGTAACTACGCTCCCCCATAGTCTTTTCGCAGGAATAGGTTCTGTTGAATGAATTGGCGCCTCAATTTTTATTAATCTATGTCCATTGCTAAAATAAAGATTACAGTTGGACAAATGTATCAGAATGATTTGTGTAGTTTGGTGGTCTGGATGCTTGCAAGCTCGCATCTCAAAAATATATAACATCAAGTAGTCAATCCCTTAGTAAAATACAGATTAGTTGGACGAATAGATCAAAATGGCGTTTTAAAGTATGTTATGGAGGTCGAATTCGAATGCTCCCAAGCTAGGGATCGAACTAGGTTCCCTCGACTTGGAAGTCTGCAATGCTATCCACTAGACCATGGATTCCCAAACTGGGGGGCGTGAAGACGGGTTAGGTGGGGCGTGTGACCATTCTTTGGGGCAACATCGAGCCAACTCCTCGAGCGAGCTCGTTTTTGCCCCAAACTATCATATATCATCCTTGGGGCTGACAGCAGGAAAAAATTATCCCAAATACCACTGTCCGACAATACAGTGAAACGTCGTATTGATGATATGGCTGAAGACATAAAAATAAAAAACCAGGTAGTCGATGTGTAGTGGATTTATATAGGTTTGACTTGACGTAGGCAGACCAAGTCGGACATTTATATCCCGGTTATGCGGGTTGGTTTCTAGGCCACCTCCGCGAGGAATGCGGGCGGAGCCGCCAAGGTCAACTGATTTCGCGGGCTGAAAGGGTGGATAGTCCGTGTCGCAGCCGCGCGGAGCGCTAGGCTCGTGTACCAAGTGCTGGGTTCGATCAGTTTTGTACTGAGCCGTTTTGTAATATTCCGGCCTTAGATTTACATCTGAAAGGGGAATATATTGAGCTTGGTTGAGGTACTGAAAAGTATCCTCTGCTTTTTGTGCATTTGGAGTGTATTTGACACTCGGATCGACCGTGTGACCCTGCGTCGGATATCGTGGGTAGTCGGACAGCTTGGTCGAATCGTAAAGATCGGCTTCAGAGCGAGTCTGAAAGGTTTGCTCGATCTTTTGTATAGGTGAGTCTTGTTCGAAAGTTTCTCGAACGAATACGTCGGGCGAGAAGGCGATCCGGACGTGAGGGTCGCGCCTTGCGCTGATGTTTGGTTCAGCGGACTCACCGTGTGGCCGGTAGGGCGCACTACGTTGGTCACTCGGCCCGGCCTTGCCGCCTTCCTCCTTCCCTTGCAAGGGGAAGTAAGAAGGCTGACGTTCCATCGAAATGATCGAGTTTTTGCTCGTTTCGATGCCTCTACGTGTGAAAAATAGAGGGTTTTGGAAGTGGACTCGCTTGCCAGAGCGTCTTTCCAATGCTCAGATGGCAGGGTCCTACCTCGCAGTCTTGATAAAGACTTCCGTAGACGGTAAATTAGAGCGGAGGAGCTGAGTAATTTACCGGCGTGCCCCAGCGGTCGACTACGAGCTTAAGGCTATGTAATCCGGGTGACACGGCTCGGAACGTCCCTCGGGCGTACTGTCTAAAGAGAATATCGATAGAAGTACCGGGTGGCGTCCTAACAGATGAACTACGTTGGGCAATGAGCAGGATGAATAATCACTGGACTCGTAGATGCCAATGCGAAATCTGTGTGGAGAGAAGGTCTGGCTTGTAGAAAGCAGTAGGAAGCCGTTCTTGAGATGAACTCGTAATGCAGAAGGTTCGTCAGCGTAGAGCGTGTAGAATTCTTCGTACTTCGGAGGTGTCGTCGTCGAGAGCGGAGAGTGGAATGAATTTCGGAGGGCTCCTAGCGGGGTATTTATAGGGAGGTGGCCGCCTCCTGCCGCCTCCTGGTTGGTCCGCTTAATTTCATTAATTCTACTGTGCAATCTCATTGGTTCGCACAGTGTTTTCCCAGTATCTGTGCATATGATAGCTGAGTTGGTCTTCCGAGTTGGTTTCCCTGCGTCCGTTGCTTTGACGGGGTCCCCGGGGGTGGCTGAACGGCCTTGAGTTTTCCTGTTTGAGGTTTCTCATTCAAGGCGACTTGTTTCGAACTTTTTGTCGCATCTATCTCGCCCAGTAAATGTTTGGGGAGGTCGCCTTGCGTGTTAATCTTTAATATTTCACTTTTGGGAGAGAATTTAGTATTTTCTCTCTGGTGAAATATTTTGTTTGACGGAGTTATAATTCGACGTCTTGTAAATATTTTTGTGTTGTATCTACCTCTTTTTGGTAGCCCTGAAAAGGGCTGTTGACAAGAGGGGGTGGATTTCACCACAGGGGCCCTCCCAAGACGTCGTGTTAATAACGACGACGCCGGTTGGGGTGATTCGAGCGCCGTTGCCCACCTCTCGTCGAATTTGGTAGAGGGGACGTGCCTTCTGGCAGATTTTCGGGGAGTTTTCTCCTTACTTTCTGTCTGATTTTGTGACACAGATTGTCCTTGTGAAACAGCTTCTTCCGAGTGGAGAGTATAAGCTGGTTTGATTTGCTGTTTGGGAACTTTTTTAGTATGTTCGCCAATTTGCACTGTAACCGAAAACTTATCTCTTTTAACCACTTTGAATGGTCCCGTGTAAGGACATTGCAGAGAGGTGAGCTGTGTGGGCACTCTGATATAGACATGAGTACATGTATCCAAATTTTTGGGCATGTTTACGGCATATTTCGTATTATTATGTTTAATATGCGTAGGCCGGAAGAAAAGAGGTTCCGAAAGGTTCGTAGAAGTTACGAAAATGTCTCCTGGGAGTGGTACATCAATCCCGTAAACTTTTTGGAACGGCGTAGTTTCGGTCGCCGGGTCTACTGCCGTACGCATGGCGAGTAGAACTTTGGGAAGTGCGTCGAGCCAATTTTCGTTTTGAGCTTTGAGAGCCTCTTTCAAAGATCTATTTCTGCGTTCTACCATCCCGTTTGTTGATGGTTTGTATGGTAACGTGTGAGTATGTTTTACTCCGAGACGTTCCATAATGGAATTGAACAGATCTGATTCAAATTGAGTGCCCTGATCACTTGTGATGTATTTAGGTACGCCCTTTGAAGCTACCCAAATATTGATAAAGGCATTTGTGATTGTGGTTGTTTCGATGTTGTTAAGAGGGACTGCCTCTAGCCAACCCGTTGCTCTATCAACCATCATCAAAATGTAACGTTTCCCTCCTTTAGCTAAAGGTAAGGGTCCGGTAATATCAACGTGTACGTGTGAAAATTTGTTTGCCGTTTCAAATTCGGAGTAAGGGAGCTTCACGGAGCGCGTGATTTTTGCTCGTTGGCAAGTTTCGCACGCTCGGACCCAGTTTGAGACATCTGCACGGAGTCCGTGCCAAAAATATCGTTGTTTAACTTTATACACTGTAGAGTGTATACCTGGGTGTCCCAAATTGTGAATTTGGCTTATTATTTCTTCCCTTATTTCGTTTGGAATATAAGGTCTAGGGTGTCCTAGGTCTAGGTTACACCAAATTTCTCCTTGAGAGGATTCAACTCGTGTGAGTTTCAATTTGTCCTCCGCGGTAGGGGGAGAACGAATTTGTGAATTTGAAATGTGCAGTAGAAGATTGCATTCTATTGCAGCCGTAATTTTCGAAATTTCGGCTATGGGTGGACCCTCGTCCGTCTGGGTTGAAATCGATTTCGTTTGAATTTCAACCGGATCGAAGGGTCTGGAGAGTGCGTCTGCGACGACGTTGCTCTCTCCGGAAATATGACGAATGTCACTCGTCATTTGAGAGATGTATGTTAGCCATCTTAATCTCATTTTAGAAAAATGTGCATTCTTCTTAAGCATCGTGCCTAGCAGAGGCTTGTGATCCGAACAAATATGGAAAGATCTGCCGTCCAAGTCGTTGTGCCAGTGAATGCACGCTTGGTAAACGGCGAACATTTCCTTGTCGAACGATGCTTTGTTCTTCCATTGTTCTGGAATTTCTTTACTGAAAAATCCCAATGGTTGGTACGATTTCGAGCCATGTTTGTCCGTAATTTCTTGTTCTAGTGCCGCTCCGATGTGTGTGTCGGATGCGTCACAGACTAATCTCCACTCCGCCGTAGGGTGTGGGTGAGCAATGTTATGCAATGTTGCTTTGATCATTGCTTGCTTTAAGCTGTTGAAAGCTTTTTCTCTCTCTGATGTCCATTCGATAGGTGTTCTGTCATTTTTTTTGTTTGACTGAATGGAGTCATACAGAGGTTGTGCCGTGTGAGCGAATTTGCTTGAGCATGCTCGGTAGAAACCACACATACCTAGGAATCTGCGTAGACTTCGTACGTCTACTGGCCTAGGAAATTGTTCTATGGCTTCTATTTTATCTCGTTTAGGAATTATCCCTTCCTTCGAGATAGTGAAACCTAGGAAATCGACGGTAGGTTTTGAAAAAATGCATTTATCAAAACCTACTCGAAGTCCGTGTTCCCCTAGTTTGTCAAAAATTTGTCTGAGGTGGTTCATGTGTTCGTTATAATTTTTAGAAGCCACCAGGATGTCATCTAGGTATACAAATGCGAAATCAAATTTTCGCATGATGCTGTCCATGTATCTCTGCCATGTTTGAGCCGCTCCGGCCAAACCCATGCTCATTTTCTTAAACTCATAAAGACCGAAAGGTGTAATAATCGCAGTTTTATGAGCGTCATCTGGGTGCATCGGAATATGATAATACGCTGATTTTAAATCTATTGTCGAATAGATTTGCGTATCATGTAAATTCGCTTGGAAAGAGCGAATGTGAGGAGGAGGGTAGGCGTCTTTCTTCGTTTTCGCGTTGAGGAAACGGTAGTCGCCGGTGATTCTCCATGACCCGTCTTTTTTTGGCACACAGTGTAACGGGGATGCCCATTCGGAATCCGATGGTGCAATTATGCCTTCTGAAAGCATTTCGTCAAAAGTACTTTTGACTTGAGCCCGTTTTTCGCCTGCCATGGGTCTTGCTCGGAAGTGTACCGGTGTTCCTTCCGTGGTTATACGGTGGTAAACCCCGTTGTTTTTCCATTTACCTTGAATTTTGCTCATTTTATCATTGTATTTGTCAATGATAGAGCGAATGTTTTCGTCCTCCGTGATTTGCACGTCCTCTGGTTGAGGAGTATTGTCACGATGAGGGATAGTAGCTGCTATTTGTTCATCAGTGAACTTTTTGTTCATGACTGCAGCTATATTTTGATCGGCATAGCACTTTATTTTATCTTTATAAATGTACTTGTGTTTGACCCGTATTCCGATATCCCAAGACTCGAGGAATGGGATACCTAGGATCGCTAGATCAACTTTCGTGATCATAAACTCGGTGGTCATGTCCCCGAGGCCGATGTTAATCGTTGTGTCAGCTCGCCCTAGTGTGTCTATAGGGGCTCCGTTAGCTGCTGTGAGCTTAACGTTGGACTTGAGAATTTTCAAGCCCAATTTTTTTGTAACATTGTGGGGCAGAATGTTCACTTCTGCTCCCGTGTCAATGAGAAATTCAGTGCCATTTAGTTTGCACTTGAAAAAAAGCCTTTTATACTCAGTAGACTGCCGGCGTATAGGCTCAGATACGCTGGCAGTTATTCGTTTTCCGAACTCTCTGTGTCGGAGGTTGGAATGGTACGTTCTTGTACCGACTGCTGAGTTTTTTTGGTAGAAACCCGTGTTTTAGGCTGGCTTATAGTTGCAGCCTTTTTGCTAGCTTTGGAAGCAGTGTTTGTCTTCCAAGTGCAGTATTCTGGGTCTGCACATTTGCGAGTTTCGTTACCGAAACGTGCGTGGTTTCGACAGACATAGGCCGTCGGTTTGTGAGGCTTACTCTCCATTGGTTGTGGTTTGAACTCAGCTTGTTTCGAGAGGGCCTTTTTGAAACCATTATTTATGGGTTTCGGAGTAGATTCTACTCCTCGTATGTTCAGAGAAGTATTCTCTGTTCTGTACGCGTGCAGCGTATCAGCTAGGTCGAGCCGGGAGGTCGTGGTAGGCTGAGCTGCGACCATACCTCGTGCTTCGATGGGAAGAGTCTCGATCCACTTTTGAGTGATTAGAGCTTCCGAAAAGTACCCAACAGCTTTCGAGTACATCTCGTGGTACTTGGTGCTGGGTTTTTTGGCGAGAGATGCGGGGTCCTCGAGTGCGAGGAGCCTGTCCTGTAAGGACAACCCATATTCTCGTTGGAGGCGCTGTTTGGCCTCTTCGTAGGGAGCGTGGGGTGCCGTGAGGTAAGCTGAGTCGATAGCTTCCCTCATTTCTTCTGGTACCCACTTGTATATAGCTGAGAAGCATTCGTTTTGCGTTCTCATGTGTTTTCTCACGCAGTATTGATCGAACTCGGCGAGTGCACGATCAATATTCTTCTTTTGGAAGACTGGTTTTTGATAATCTCCCATCTCCTCTAAAAGTGCTTGAAAACCACCTTGTGTAGAGGGATGTTGCGTGAGATGTGGGGCGTAGAGGCCCGGCGGGGGTCGCACGCCCGCAGTGGTTCCCTGAAATCCACTAGCTTCATAAGAGGGAACGAAATGCTCCGTGTTGAGCCTGTTCAAAGGCGGGGTCACCATTTGTAGTGGATTTATATAGGTTTGACTTGACGTAGGCAGACCAAGTCGGACATTTATATCCCGGTTATGCGGGTTGGTTTCTAGGCCACCCCCGCGAGGAATGCGGGCGGAGCCGCCAAGGTCAACTGATTTCGCGGGCTGAAAGGGTGGATAGTCCGTGTCGCAGCCGCGCGGAGCGCTAGGCTCGTGTACCAAGTGCTGGGTTCGATCAGTTTTGTACTGAGCCGTTTTGTAATATTCCGGCCTTAGATTTACATCTGAAAGGGGAATATATTGAGCTTGGTTGAGGTACTGAAAAGTATCCTCTGCTTTTTGTGCATTTGGAGTGTATTTGACACTCGGATCGACCGTGTGACCCTGCGTCGGATATCGTGGGTAGTCGGACAGCTTGGTCGAATCGTAAAGATCGGCTTCAGAGCGAGTCTGAAAGGTTTGCTCGATCTTTTGTATAGGTGAGTCTTGTTCGAAAGTTTCTCGAACGAATACGTCGGGCGAGAAGGCGATCCGGACGTGAGGGTCGCGCCTTGCGCTGATGTTTGGTTCAGCGGACTCACCGTGTGGCCGGTAGGGCGCACTACGTTGGTCACTCGGCCCGGCCTTGCCGCCTTCCTCCTTCCCTTGCAAGGGGAAGTAAGAAGGCTGACGTTCCATCGAAATGATCGAGTTTTTGCTCGTTTCGATGCCTCTACGTGTGAAAAATAGAGGGTTTTGGAAGTGGACTCGCTTGCCAGAGCGTCTTTCCAATGCTCAGATGGCAGGGTCCTACCTCGCAGTCTTGATAAAGACTTCCGTAGACGGTAAATTAGAGCGGAGGAGCTGAGTAATTTACCGGCGTGCCCCAGCGGTCGACTACGAGCTTAAGGCTATGTAATCCGGGTGACACGGCTCGGAACGTCCCTCGGGCGTACTGTCTAAAGAGAATATCGATAGAAGTACCGGGTGGCGTCCTAACAGATGAACTACGTTGGGCAATGAGCAGGATGAATAATCACTGGACTCGTAGATGCCAATGCGAAATCTGTGTGGAGAGAAGGTCTGGCTTGTAGAAAGCAGTAGGAAGCCGTTCTTGAGATGAACTCGTAATGCAGAAGGTTCGTCAGCGTAGAGCGTGTAGAATTCTTCGTACTTCGGAGGTGTCGTCGTCGAGAGCGGAGAGTGGAATGAATTTCGGAGGGCTCCTAGCGGGGTATTTATAGGGAGGTGGCCGCCTCCTGCCGCCTCCTGGTTGGTCCGCTTAATTTCATTAATTCTACTGTGCAATCTCATTGGTTCGCACAGTGTTTTCCCAGTATCTGTGCATATGATAGCTGAGTTGGTCTTCCGAGTTGGTTTCCCTGCGTCCGTTGCTTTGACGGGGTCCCCGGGGGTGGCTGAACGGCCTTGAGTTTTCCTGTTTGAGGTTTCTCATTCAAGGCGACTTGTTTCGAACTTTTTGTCGCATCTATCTCGCCCAGTAAATGTTTGGGGAGGTCGCCTTGCGTGTTAATCTTTAATATTTCACTTTTGGGAGAGAATTTAGTATTTTCTCTCTGGTGAAATATTTTGTTTGACGGAGTTATAACTCGACGTCTTGTAAATATTTTTGTGTTGTGTCTACCTCTTTTTGGTAGCCCTGAAAAGGGCTGTTGACAAGAGGGGGTGGATTTCACCACAGGGGCCCTCCCAAGACGTCGTGTTAATAACGACGACGCCGGTTGGGGTGATTCGAGCGCCGTTGCCCACCTCTCGTCGAATTTGGTAGAGGGGACGTGCCTTCTGGCAGATTTTCGTGGAGTTTTCTCCTTACTTTCTGTCTGATTTTGTGACACAGATTGTCCTTGTGAAACAGCTTCTTCCGAGTGGAGAGTATAAGCTGGTTTGATTTGCTGTTTGGGAACTTTTTTAGTATGTTCGCCAATTTGCACTGTAACCGAAAACTTATCTCTTTTAACCACTTTGAATGGTCCCGTGTAAGGACATTGCAGAGAGGTGAGCTGTGTGGGCACTCTGATATAGACATGAGTACATGTATCCAAATTTTTGGGCATGTTTACGGCATATTTCGTATTATTATGTTTAATATGCGTAGGCCGGAAGAAAAGAGGTTCCGAAAGGTTCGTAGAAGTTACGAAAATGTCTCCTGGGAGTGGTACATCAATCCCGTAAACTTTTTGGAACGGCGTAGTTTCGGTCGCCGGGTCTACTGCCGTACGCATGGCGAGTAGAACTTTGGGAAGTGCGTCGAGCCAATTTTCGTTTTGAGCTTTGAGAGCCTCTTTCAAAGATCTATTTCTGCGTTCTACCATCCCGTTTGTTGATGGTTTGTATGGTAACGTGTGAGTATGTTTTACTCCGAGACGTTCCATAATGGAATTGAACAGATCTGATTCAAATTGAGTGCCCTGATCACTTGTGATGTATTTAGGTACGCCCTTTGAAGCTACCCAAATATTGATAAAGGCATTTGTGATTGTGGTTGTTTCGATGTTGTTAAGAGGGACTGCCTCTAGCCAACCCGTTGCTCTATCAACCATCATCAAAATGTAACGTTTCCCTCCTTTAGCTAAAGGTAAGGGTCCGGTAATATCAACGTGTACGTGTGAAAATTTGTTTGCCGTTTCAAATTCGGAGTAAGGGAGCTTCACGGAGCGCGTGATTTTTGCTCGTTGGCAAGTTTCGCACGCTCGGACCCAGTTTGAGACATCTGCACGGAGTCCGTGCCAAAAATATCGTTGTTTAACTTTATACACTGTAGAGTGTATACCTGGGTGTCCCAAATTGTGAATTTGGCTTATTATTTCTTCCCTTATTTCGTTTGGAATATAAGGTCTAGGGTGTCCTAGGTCTAGGTTACACCAAATTTCTCCTTGAGAGGATTCAACTCGTGTGAGTTTCAATTTGTCCTCCGCGGTAGGGGGAGAACGAATTTGTGAATTTGAAATGTGCAGTAGAAGATTGCATTCTATTGCAGCCGTAATTTTCGAAATTTCGGCTATGGGTGGACCCTCGTCCGTCTGGGTTGAAATCGATTTCGTTTGAATTTCAACCGGATCGAAGGGTCTGGAGAGTGCGTCTGCGACGACGTTGCTCTCTCCGGAAATATGACGAATGTCACTCGTCATTTGAGAGATGTATGTTAGCCATCTTAATCTCATTTTAGAAAAATGTGCATTCTTCTTAAGCATCGTGCCTAGCAGAGGCTTGTGATCCGAACAAATATGGAAAGATCTGCCGTCCAAGTCGTTGTGCCAGTGAATGCACGCTTGGTAAACGGCGAACATTTCCTTGTCGAACGATGCTTTGTTCTTCCATTGTTCTGGAATTTCTTTACTGAAAAATCCCAATGGTTGGTACGATTTCGAGCCATGTTTGTCTGTAATTTCTTGTTCTAGTGCCGCTCCGATGTGTGTGTCGGATGCGTCACAGACTAATCTCCACTCCGCCGTAGGGTGTGGGTGAGCAATGTTATGCAATGTTGCTTTGATCATTGCTTGCTTTAAGCTGTTGAAAGCTTTTTCTCTCTCTGATGTCCATTCGATAGGTGTTCTGTCATTTTTTTTGTTTGACTGAATGGAGTCATACAGAGGTTGTGCCGTGTGAGCGAATTTGCTTGAGCATGCTCGGTAGAAACCACACATACCTAGGAATCTGCGTAGACTTCGTACGTCTACTGGCCTAGGAAATTGTTCTATGGCTTCTATTTTATCTCGTTTAGGAATTATCCCTTCCTTCGAGATAGTGAAACCTAGGAAATCGACGGTAGGTTTTGAAAAAATGCATTTATCAAAACCTACTCGAAGTCCGTGTTCCCCTAGTTTGTCAAAAATTTGTCTGAGGTGGTTCATGTGTTCGTTATAATTTTTAGAAGCCACCAGGATGTCATCTAGGTATACAAATGCGAAATCAAATTTTCGCATGATGCTGTCCATGTATCTTTGCCATGTTTGAGCCGCTCCGGCCAAACCCATGCTCATTTTCTTAAACTCATAAAGACCGAAAGGTGTAATAATTGCAGTTTTATGAGCGTCATCTGGGTGCATCGGAATATGATAATACGCTGATTTTAAATCTATTGTCGAATAGATTTGCGTATCATGTAAATTCGCTTGGAAAGAGCGAATGTGAGGAGGAGGGTAGGCGTCTTTCTTCGTTTTCGCGTTGAGGAAACGGTAGTCGCCGGTGATTCTCCATGACCCGTCTTTTTTTGGCACACAGTGTAACGGGGATGCCCATTCGGAATCCGATGGTGCAATTATGCCTTCTGAAAGCATTTCGTCAAAAGTACTTTTGACTTGAGCCCGTTTTTCGCCTGCCATGGGTCTTGCTCGGAAGTGTACTGGTGTTCCTTCCGTGGTTATACGGTGGTAAACCCCGTTGTTTTTCCATTTACCTTGAATTTTGCTCATTTTATCATTGTATTTGTCAATGATAGAGCGAATGTTTTCGTCCTCCGTGATTTGCACGTCCTCTGGTTGAGGAGTATTGTCACGATGAGGGATAGTAGCTGCTATTTGTTCGTCAGTGAACTTTTTGTTCATGACTGCAGCTATATTTTGATCGGCATAGCACTTTATTTTATCTTTATAAATGTACTTGTGTTTGACCCGTATTCCGATATCCCAAGACTCGAGGAATGGGATACCTAGGATCGCTAGATCAACTTTCGTGATCATAAACTCGGTGGTCATGTCCCCGAGGCCGATGTTAATCGTTGTGTCAGCTCGCCCTAGTGTGTCTATAGGGGCTCCGTTAGCTGCTGTGAGCTTAACGTTGGACTTGAGAATTTTCAAGCCCAATTTTTTTGTAACATTGTGGGGCAGAATGTTCACTTCTGCTCCCGTGTCAATGAGAAATTCAGTGCCATTTAGTTTGCACTTGAAAAAAAGCCTTTTATACTCAGTAGACTGCCGGCGTATAGGCTCAGATACGCTGGCAGTTATTCGTTTTCCGAACTCTCTGTGTCGGAGGTTGGAATGGTACTTTCTTGTACCGACTGCTGAGTTTTTTTGGTAGAAACCCGTGTTTTAGGCTGGCTTATAGTCGCAGCCTTTTTGCTAGCTTTGGAAGCAGTGTTTGTCTTCCAAGTGCAGTATTCTGGGTCTGCACATTTGCGAGTTTCGTTACCGAAACGTGCGTGGTTTCGACAGACATAGGCCGTCGGTTTGTGAGGCTTACTCTCCACTGGTTGTGGTTTGAACTCAGCTTGTTTCGAGAGGGCCTTTTTGAAACCAGTATTTATGGGTTTCGGAGTAGATTCTACTCCTCGTATGTTCAGAGAAGTATTCTCTGTTCTGTACGCGTGTAGCGTATCAGCTAGGTCGAGCCGGGAGGTCGTGGTAGGCTGAGCTGCGACCATACCTCGTGCTTCGATGGGAAGAGTCTCGATCCACTTTTGAGTGATTAGAGCTTCCGAAAAGTACCCAACAGCTTTCGAGTACATCTCGTGGTACTTGGTGCTGGGTTTTTTGGCGAGAGATGCGGGGTCCTCGAGTGCGAGGAGCCTGTCCTGTAAGGACAACCCATATTCTCGTTGGAGGCGCTGTTTGGCCTCTTCGTAGGGAGCGTGGGGTGCCGTGAGGTAAGCTGAGTCGATAGCTTCCCTCATTTCTTCTGGTACCCACTTGTATATAGCTGAGAAGCATTCGTTTTGCGTTCTCATGTGTTTTCTCACGCAGTATTGATCGAACTCGGCGAGTGCACGATCAATATTCTTCTTTTGGAAGACTGGTTTTTGATAATCTCCCATCTCCTCTAAAAGTGCTTGAAAACCACCTTGTGTAGAGGGATGTTGCGTGAGATGTGGGGCGTAGAGGCCCGGCGGGGGTCGCACGCCCGCAGTGGTTCCCTGAAATCCACTAGCTTCATAAGAGGGAACGAAATGCTCCGTGTTGAGCCTGTTCAAAGGCGGGGTCACCATTTGTAGTGGATTTATATAGGTTTGACTTGACGTAGGCAGACCAAGTCGGACATTTATATCCCGGTTATGCGGGTTGGTTTCTAGGCCACCCCCGCGAGGAATGCGGGCGGAGCCGCCAAGGTCAACTGATTTCGCGGGCTGAAAGGGTGGATAGTCCGTGTCGCAGCCGCGCGGAGCGCTAGGCTCGTGTACCAAGTGCTGGGTTCGATCAGTTTTGTACTGAGCCGTTTTGTAATATTCCGGCCTTAGATTTACATCTGAAAGGGGAATATATTGAGCTTGGTTGAGGTACTGAAAAGTATCCTCTGCTTTTTGTGCATTTGGAGTGTATTTGACACTCGGATCGACCGTGTGACCCTGCGTCGGATATCGTGGGTAGTCGGACAGCTTGGTCGAATCGTAAAGATCGGCTTCAGAGCGAGTCTGAAAGGTTTGCTCGATCTTTTGTATAGGTGAGTCTTGTTCGAAAGTTTCTCGAACGAATACGTCGGGCGAGAAGGCGATCCGGACGTGAGGGTCGCGCCTTGCGCTGATGTTTGGTTCAGCGGACTCACCGTGTGGCCGGTAGGGCGCACTACGTTGGTCACTCGGCCCGGCCTTGCCGCCTTCCTCCTTCCCTTGCAAGGGGAAGTAAGAAGGCTGACGTTCCATCGAAATGATCGAGTTTTTGCTCGTTTCGATGCCTCTACGTGTGAAAAATAGAGGGTTTTGGAAGTGGACTCGCTTGCCAGAGCGTCTTTCCAATGCTCAGATGGCAGGGTCCTACCTCGCAGTCTTGATAAAGACTTCCGTAGACGGTAAATTAGAGCGGAGGAGCTGAGTAATTTACCGGCGTGCCCCAGCGGTCGACTACGAGCTTAAGGCTATGTAATCCGGGTGACACGGCTCGGAACGTCCCTCGGGCGTACTGTCTAAAGAGAATATCGATAGAAGTACCGGGTGGCGTCCTAACAGATGAACTACGTTGGGCAATGAGCAGGATGAATAATCACTGGACTCGTAGATGCCAATGCGAAATCTGTGTGGAGAGAAGGTCTGGCTTGTAGAAAGCAGTAGGAAGCCGTTCTTGAGATGAACTCGTAATGCAGAAGGTTCGTCAGCGTAGAGCGTGTAGAATTCTTCGTACTTCGGAGGTGTCGTCGTCGAGAGCGGAGAGTGGAATGAATTTCGGAGGGCTCCTAGCGGGGTATTTATAGGGAGGTGGCCGCCTCCTGCCGCCTCCTGGTTGGTCCGCTTAATTTCATTAATTCTACTGTGCAATCTCATTGGTTCGCACAGTGTTTTCCCAGTATCTGTGCATATGATAGCTGAGTTGGTCTTCCGAGTTGGTTTCCCTGCGTCCGTTGCTTTGACGGGGTCCCCGGGGGTGGCTGAACGGCCTTGAGTTTTCCTGTTTGAGGTTTCTCATTCAAGGCGACTTGTTTCGAACTTTTTGTCGCATCTATCTCGCCCAGTAAATGTTTGGGGAGGTCGCCTTGCGTGTTAATCTTTAATATTTCACTTTTGGGAGAGAATTTAGTATTTTCTCTCTGGTGAAATATTTTGTTTGACGGAGTTATAATTCGACGTCTTGTAAATATTTTTGTGTTGTATCTACCTCTTTTTGGTAGCCCTGAAAAGGGCTGTTGACAAGAGGGGGTGGATTTCACCACACGATGGAATAAAACTATAACCATTTTTCGACATCCAGCTAGACGAGAGTGCAGACGTTGCTCAATGTTCTCAGTTAGTTGTATATGTTCGATATGTTCAAAATGAATCAATAAAAGACGAGCTACTCTTTTCAACAGAGCTGGAGACCACCACAAAAGCTGTTGATGTGATGAAAGCCGTGTCTGATTTTTTTGACAATCATGGACTCTCGTGGCAAAAACTAATGGGCGTATGCACTGATGGCGCCCCTTCAATGCTTGGTTCTCGCTCAGGCTTCGTGCAGTTAGTCAGAGAAAAAAACGCTGATGTGACTGGGATTCATTGCTTTATACACCGACTAGCCTTGGAGGCCAAAACTCTTCCAAACGACCTCAATACCGTCTTAAAATTATGTATTAAAATAGCGAACTACATAAAAAACTGTGCACTAAGTACCTGACTGTTTAAAATTCTTTGTGATGATTTAGGAACACTGCTATTTCACACAGAAGTACGCTGGCTCTCAAAAGGAAACATATTGGCAAGACTATTTGAGCTCCGAGATGAAGTAACTTCGTTCTTGGAAAACCAGAAGCAAAATGAGCTAAGCATGAACTTAAGCAAACCTTGTTCTCAAGTAATGTTGGCATATTTGTCAGATTTCCTTGATTCGTAAACAGCCTTAACTTAACACTCCAGGGTGGAGACTCAAATATCATAACTCATCGTGATTACATCATGACGTATGTTGAGAAACTACAACTTCGGAGACGAAAAGTATCAGCGAACCCCAGCAAATTTTCAAATTTCCCAAAACTAGCATCAATCTCAGAAGAAACACGCTTCAAGGAGGTTTTTGAAGGATAAAACTTGTCAAAACAAGTGTCAAACCATTTGGAGACGCTCACTAATGAATTCGGGAAATACTTCCCTAACACTGCTGACGAACATATCTACAGACTTTCAACAGATCCTTTCCATGTCAACGTTAAAACATGTTCCAGATGCCCTGCAAGAAGAATTTTCGGAAATAAAAAATGATTCTTCTGCCAAATATGACTTTGAAAAAATGGAAAAGTCAACATTTTGGATCAAATACTTCCAAGTGTATTCCAAAGTGTCACAGGAAGCTCTTCGGTTATTTTTGCCTTTTTCAACCACCTACTTGTGTGAAAAAGCATTCTCAACACTCGAAAAAAACAAAAGAATCGGAACAAACTTGATGTTGCTAGTGACTTATGTTGTGCCCTTGCCAAAACTTTACCAAGAATACCAACGCTAATAAAGAAAATGCAAGCCCATCCATCTCATTAAGATAAACTTATTTTTATCTTAAAGGCTACTTCATAAAAGCTACGTGTTATCAAATCGTGTTTTGTATAACTAGCAAATAACAAATTGTTTTCAGAGTGAAACTTGCATTTTTGGTTATGTGTGAGGGGGGCGTGGGAGGCTTTCATTTTACCGCAAGGGGGCACGGTACAAAAAAGTTTGGGAACCCCTGCACTAGACTATGGAGGACTTGAGCAACCATTGAATAATCACAGAACTTAGCTACCCAATGACCGTCTTCTAGTTCCAAGTAGTCTTCGTCGATTCATCATTTCACTCCTTCATGAAACTCATTTGGGATCAACAAAATTAAAGCCCGGGCTTTGGAAAACTTCTATCACTCTGCAATGCTTTCCGACTTGAAGAATTTCATTCTAACCTGTCATACCTGCAACAAATTCAAGCGAAGTAAAGTTAAAGCTCCTTTACAGTTCCATGAATTCCCAACATTGCCCTTCTTAAAGATCTCTTCTGGTTATGGTGGTCGGACTTATCTAGTTGTAGTGGATTTTCATTCCTTGAGACACAAAACACATATTTCACAGGGGGAGAATGAGGCATACCTATCCATGTATCTGCATGTAGTGTAGATTTTTCTTTTGGTAGGTGACATCGTCCAGTTATATTTCGATAATGCACCTTAGACTCAGTTTGGTAGGTAATTTGTTTTGGACCAGTGTTCTGCGGTGAAGGGCTATCTAATACAGGTTTACTATAGGTATACGGGGTTAAATAATAATTCATAGATATCATCCCAAAGAATCGAAAGAAACCACCCAGGTAGCTGTAACTTCATAGGTTTGCTCTCCTCCCTAAGGGCTAGAACTTTAACAGGGAAAAAATCAACATGGGATGTATCGCAACAAGTAAAACAGTAAAATGTAGGTGTTTTTAATTTAATTTCTTCTCTGTAGGCGTCTATGCCCCTGCAGATATATTTAGATAATAAATAATAGACTTCGTTTAATTAAAAGGCTATCTAATACATAAATAATACACCTTTGTGTAATAATTGTAGCGCTTTTAGTTTATTTTGTATGCTCAATTGTAAGTAATTTTAAGGATATCTAATAATATTTCTGTACTGAGCAAAACTCTTTTTTTCCCCAAAGTGAAATATTTTTTAATAAATACCTAAATAATTTTTTGGGGGGAGGAGGTAGTGATTTCTGTCATGTCATTGTGAGTGTAAAACTCTGTTTTCGATTTCATTGAAAAAACCACGTTTTTGAACATTTAATTTAAAATTCAGATTTTGTTGAAGCCAGCACTTGAATCGAGTGATTCGTTTAGGTTGATACCGGGGCTGTTTGTTTTCTGGACCTCGACATCTATCTATATGTATCCAAGTCCACTTCGTTGGGGGTTGGTGGCGAGTCAGTCGAGTCTAGTCAGTCGAGTCGAGTCCGTCGAGCGCTTGAAGCCTCTTGTTCTTGTTAAAGCTCAAAAACCCCAGCCTTCCACGCCCGGCCATTGCAATTCTACACGTGCCAAATTTCCGCGACCATTTCGGGTTGTTTCTATCGTTTCGAAGCGAATTTAGGTAGGGTTTCTCCTTCCTTTCACCCTCAGCCGGCTTCCTTGTTTAACCTAATACCAAATCCTCCTTCTTCACGTATTCGCTACCACCTGCGAGTTGGAGATCGCCGAATTACAAGGTAAGGTGTAGCATAATTCTTTTATAGTTTCCGGATATTTCTATCCGGTGGTCCTTCATATTTCTTGATTGTGGGTTTCGTGGTGAACCAGCTTGAAACCGTTACCCAAGGGTGAATCTTGTTCGCACAATATTTCATTCGCCCCCACATTTGGTCCTTCGAGCCGGATTAGATAGTTATTGTGCGTAAAAAGATTTTACTCCCGTTTATACTTAGATGGATATTTTAGTCAGTCGGACTACAATATTCTTATAATACGGGTGTCTGGTTAATGAACGTGAATTAGCTATTGAATTCATCTTCACGCCACCGATCGATTCGTGATTATTTATTTCCCGAACATTGCATTTAAATTTGATTGAGTGTATGTTTTCGGAACATTTGGTTCTATTTGGGGAAGATTTATCTGTAATAGTCGATCGAAAATCTATTTCATCACAAGTTTGTTTCATTGTTCTCTTCGTTCATTATTTCTAATCGTCATTCTTGTTTAGTCGGCGATCTCATTTATTGTCCTGTGCGCTATAACGGATTTTTCAATATTAGGTTCTTATTCTAATTTGTGTTTCGCTCGGCTTTGGGATTCAAAATCTGCACGTGGTAATTCGCATGTTCTATCAAATTCAGTTTGTTACCTTGACAACATTAAACGCATGCAAAAAACTGAAACTGGCCGGAGCTGGATAAGGTTGATGGGTTTTTTTGGGCGGAAACATTGAGCTTTTGCTTCTCACGGATTAAGGTCATAGTTAGTAGGATTAGTGACCAATTAGAGTTGATAGGTCACAAGACTCTTTCGGAAGTCTCGCCTTATCTTTATTGAAACTCAATTTGTTAACTAGGCAGCAGTCAAGTCTCGTCTGACTGCGATAATAACATTCTCATCGATCTCGATCGACTTTCGTTTCGGCCTATATCGATCGGATATAGCGTCTTAGTTGGCATTTTTGTTCGTCATTGTTGAATCTTGATATATATTATTTATTGATTGATGCTGTTTATAAATTTGATGTTTGTCAATTCTTTGGGATTTTGTATTCAGTGAATAATTTAATCATATTCACACATAATATTATTAATCTTATTATATATATATATTTTTTTTTTCTTCCTTGCTTATTCATCTACTTTTAATTGGAAATGAATTTGTTTCTTTGCGGTTTTGTTAAAATTTCTAAATTTTCCAACGAACAAACTGGGTTGATCGTTTCCCTTGCATTGCTTCCTATTTCTATTTTCCTATTCCTTATCATTACCTATGGTGGGAAGAATGCGTTCCTAGTTGATGGCAGCGAGAATCGCTCAATATGAAGCCCGTTTGACAGCCATTTTAGAATTATCAAAGAACATCAATGACACTAATCGTGCTTTGTTCATCACCCAAGCCAGTTCCGTCGTGGATATGAGAGCGGAGTATATGGAAATCTATAGTGCTCATGAGGAGGCAAAATTGGAAATAGATGAGAATTATGATCCAGATATGAGCGGAATCTCGAATTTTTTGGATATAGCGGATGAAATTCAAACAGTTTTCAATGCTATTCGGGAAGAACAGTCACAAAACCAAACTCGCGTAAATGACACTGTTCGATCGGAACCAGCAACGTGTAGAGTGAAACTGGAACCAATAAGAATCATGAATTTCGATGGTTCTTTTGAAAATTGGGTTCCCTTCATTCAGTCTTTTACCGATTTGATCGACAAAAACGATTCGTTGTCTAATCTTCAAAAGGTTAGCTATTTAGTCTCACATTTGGTCGGCAGTGCTAAAAGTATAGTAGCAGGTATTCCCCCCACAGAGGAGAATTATGTCACTTTATTAAGGACTTTGAAAAAGCGTTTCGAAGATAGTAGGGCATTAGGTCATTATTATTTAGACAAGCTATTGAATTTTAAATCCATTTCTCAAGAATCGGAAAAGGGACTCAACTCATTCCTGGAAGGCTTTGTCGGGGCGGTTGCTGCTATCAAAAAATTGGAAATAGGGGATCTTTTCGATTTCTTTCTGTTACATATCGCGGGAAAGAAAATGGACCCTGAGACATTACGGCACTTTGACATGGCATTTCGTAATGAAGAGGTACCACAATTTGATAGTTTGGTATCTTTCGTTCAAGAGCAAGTAAAGATTTTGGCGCGCTCTAAAAGGTCTGCGCAACTCCCACCTATTTCTCAGAGTAAAGGTAGTGGAGTAAATAAGAATTCTCTAGCTTTTGTAGCACAACAAACTAATTCAAGACCTCAAAGGGATAACAAAGCCCATTGTTGTGTGTGTTGTAAAAGGTCCCTCAAGCATTCGTTAGATAGGTGCCAAGCATTTTTGGAAATGGCTCCAAAACGACGATATGAATTTGTTAAGAAAAATAGACATTGTTATAGGTGTCTATCAAAGTCACATTTCACCCGTGATTGTGAAGTCAATTTGAAATGTTCACAATGCGATAACAGTCATAACAGTATGTTGCATTTTGTCACTAAGGTCCAACCGTCCCCCTCACCATCCCCTTCAACATCGGACGTTGTTTCGCCGCCTGACGCTACTATGTCGCTGACCTCTATGTCGAATTTAAAAACATCTACTTTGGTATTGTTAGCTACTGCTCAAGTTAAAGTGTTGGACCGTGTTGGAAAACCGACTGTATTGAGAGCTTTGCTTGATGGCGGTTCGCAGTCACATTTTGTAACTAAAAGTTGTTGTGAGCGATTAGGACTCGCAACACGCCCTTGGCACTCATTTGTGAAGTGCTTGGGAAGGGACACTGTAACAATTCAAGAGCAAGTGTCATTCACATTTCATTCAATGGTGAAGCAGGGAGTGAGCTACTCGATCAACGCCTTGGTGATGGACGAGCTAACAGAACATATGCCTGTTGTCTCAATAAATTCTAAGTATTTATCGCATATAACCCCCTTGAGTTGGCGTATCAAACATTTGATGATCCAGGACCAATTGACCTTCTCATTGGTGCTGCCTTGTGGCCATTAATCGTTGGTACAGGCAAAGTTGAAGGGCCATCGGCTAACACAACGTATGCTTTGGAGTCATCACTTGGATGGTTGGTTATGGGTTCGGTTCCGATTGCCTTGCAATGTCAGACCCCCATTTCGTTCCACGTTTTGGTGGACGAGAAGCCATTGGACCAATTATTAGAGAAATTTTGGTCAATAGAGGAACTATCACCCACTTCGAACATTGATTCAGAAGATATCAAGTGTGAACAGCATTTTTTGGACACTGTTAGTCGTGACAGTGATGGAAGAATTATAGTATCTTTGCCTTTCAGGATGTCACCTTCATTACTGGGTGAATCATTAGGTTCAGCCACTCGTAGGTTTTTGGCGCTTGAGCGACGCCTATTAAAAACTCCTGATTCTCACCATCATTATAGCGAAGTAATGAAAACCTACTTGGAACAAGGTTATATGTCATTGGTGTCGAAAGATGAGATTTCTATGGCTCAACCATCATACTATATTCCTCATCATGGGGTAGCCAAAGTTGGAAGTACAAGTACGCCACTACGCATTGTTTTGGATGCTAGTGCACCAACAAGTACTAACATCTCATTGAATGATCTGCTTTTCGTTGGTCCAAAGCTACAGACGGATCTTGTAAAAATTTTGTTAAATTTTCGTTTATTTAGGGTAGCTTTGACAGCAGACATCCGTCAGATATATTTGCGCATCCTCATGAGGCCAGAGGATCGGCGATTCCAGCGATTATTGTGGAGGTTTTCGCCTCAAGAACCTATCGAGGTTTATCATATGAATACGGTGGTGTTCGGAATTTCTTCGTCGCCCTTTTTGGCCTTGCGATCAGTTCAATACTTGATAGAGCTTGAGGGATCCAAAACTCCATTGGCATCAGAGTTTGCTGCTAGAGATCTTTATATGGATGATTTTTTGTCTTCTGTTGATTCAGATAAGGAGGCTTGTACGTTGCAGAAAGAGCTTCAGAGATTGTTGGCTAGTGGGTCGTTTGAACTGACCAAATGGTGTTCGAATTCTGTAGAGGTTATGTCTCAGATTCCCGAATCAATTAGATCCTCTTCAATTCTATCATTTGATGGAGAGTCGGTGATTAAAATTTTGGGTCTTGTATGGAGTCCTGCGGATGATAAATTCTCAGTTCAGGTGAATTTGCCTCCTGAAACTTGTACTAAACGGGCCATCCTTTCGGCTATAGCCCGAATATTTGATCCACTCGGATTCTTAGCACCGATAACAGTAACAGCAAAAGGTTTAATCAGAAAGCTCTGGGCACTTGGCTTAGAGTGGGATCAGACGCCCCCGGAAATCATTTGCGATGAATGGAAGAAGTTTGTGGCTGAACTGCCTCTTCTGATGGGTTGGACCATCCCTCGGCATTCATATATTTTCCCAGGTGAATATACAGCATTAGTTGGGTTTGCAGATGCCTCTAATATAGCATATGGTGCTGTAGTCTATGCACTGTCTCTCACCTCTTTTGGGGATAGTAGAGTTACCTTACTCTGTGCTAAATCCAAGATTGCCCCCGCTCAGACTATTAGTGTCCCTCGATTGGAATTGTGCGCTGCACTTTTATTGTCCAAGCTTCTCCGACTTGTTACGGACACATATTCACCTCGACAGCATATCAATAAAATAGATGCTTTCACCGATTTAACAGTGGCACTTCAATGGATTTCAGCCCCTCCTTCTAAGTGGAAGGTTTTTGTTGCTAATAGAGTGACACAAATCCAAGACAATGTTAAGCCACAGAACTGGTTTCACGTCAGAGGAGAGAGCAATCCAGCAGACTGTTTGAGTCGTGGGTTGACTGCTAAGAGTTTTCTTCAGCACCCATTGTGGTTGCATGGTCCCCCTTGGTTACTACAGGAAGATAGCTCTTGGCCAGTCACTCGGGTCACTGAATTGTTGACTGCTTCGCGAGTGCCAGAAGAAAAGGTGGTAGTGGTTTTGACTGCGCTCACCCCTCCAGACTTTGTCTTGTCACCATTACTCACAAGAGTGTCCTCCTATAGAAAATTGATTAGAACAAGTGCTTATGTTTTAAGAGCTCTTCGTCGAACCCGTTTTCGCACTGGTATGCTTCGTGCTGTGGGATTGGATCAAGCAGAAGCAATTTGGTTCCAACGAATTCAACGGGAACATTTTTCTGATATTTTCGCATATTTGGAGGCCAAGTCAAAAAAGGAACGCCAGCGTGTGAAGCCCAACTCACTCATTGGAAGATTAGACCTTTTTATAAGGGATGGATTAATTCGAGTTGGTGGTCGCTTAAATAATTCTGATTTAGCGTATGACCAGCGGCATCCACTTTTGTTACCAAAGAAATCTGCATTCACTTAGTTGACCAGTACCACGTCGACAATTTACACACTGAGCCACATCTATTATTGTCACTGTTGCATTTGAAATATTGGATACTCGGAGCCAGAGATCTTGTTAGGCAAAGAGTTTATAAATGTAACCTATGTTTTCGAGCAAAGCCAAAACCTTTGCAACCTAAAATGTCACCATTACCAACAGTTCGGTTTCAACAAAGCAAGGCATTTGTGAACTGTGGTGTCGACTATGCAGGACCTCTGCCTATTTCCATGGCTAGACACAGAGGGAATCGTCCGCTTAAAGCATATTTATGCTTGTTTATATGTTTGTCGACCAAAGCGGTCCACCTGGAGTTGGCTTCGAGTTTATCAACCCAGTGTTTCCTCGCGGCATTTTTGAGATTTCTCTCGAGAAGAGGTCCATGTCAGGTTATTTGTTCCGACCAAGGCACCAATTTCATTGGAGCTAAGAACTCATTGGACGAGCTCTACAAGTTTGCGTCTTCTGGTTCATTTAATGACTCAGTGAGAAATACATTGAGTAACCGAGGCATCGAATGGAGATCCATAGAATAGGCATGCCTATTTTTGTCCGTGTAGGAATCTGAAGATGTCCTCAGTTAGAGGACGAAACGTCATCTAATAAAATAATAAATGAAGTAATTTCATTTATTTTTTCGTTGGGCCGCATTCCGACTAATTCGTACAAAACAATAAGTACTTACGGCCGACCAAACTACCAATATTAAGTGGACAGAGGATATCCCTTCATTAAATGTAGACACAGTGGTCATTGTTATGAAAGAGAATGTTCCTCCTCTTCATTGGCCACTGGGAATCGTGGAGGAGATATGTGCAGGAAGGGATAGGGTAACTCGAGTCGCCAAAATCAGGACAGCTACCAGCATTATGGTGCGTCCACTAGTCAAACTCTGCCCACTTCCTTTACAATGACTGCCAATCCTTTCCTTCCTTAATTTGTATATATATTCAGTAACCCTTTGTTTGTTCGTACTAATTTCGTTAAATATGTTTGTGGTTTTCGTTGTTATATTTTGTAAAAAAAAAAAAAAAAAAAAAAAAAAAAAAATCGGCAATAATAACTGCTGGCAATTTGACTGAAATTCATATTTCAGGGTGGGGGTATGTTGAAGCCAGCACTTTGATCGAATGATTCGTTTAGGTTGATACCGGGGCTGTTTGTCTTCTGGACCTCGACATCTATCTATATGTATCCAAGTCCACTTCGTTGGGGGTTGGTGGCGAGTCAGTCGAGTCGAGTCCGTCGAGCGCTTGAAGCCTCTTGTTCTTGTTAAAGCTAAAAAACCCCAGCCTTCCACGCCCGGCCATTGCAATTCTACACGTGCCAAATTTCCGCGACCATTTCGGGTTGTTTCTATCGTCTCGAATCGAATTTAGGTAGGGTTTCTCCTTCCTTTCACCCACAGCCGGCTTCCTTGTTTAACCTAATACCAAATCCTCCTTCTTCACGTATTCGCTACCACCTGCGAGTTGGAGATCGCTGAATTACAAGGTAAGGTGTAGCATAATTCTTTTATAGTTTCCGGATATTTCTATCCGGTGGTCCTTCATATTTCTTGATTGTGGGTTTCCTGGTGAACCAGCTTGAAACCGTTACCCAAGGGTGAATCTTGTTCGCACAATGTTTCATTCGCCCCCACAAATGTGATTCCATTAGAGGAGGACCACTTATTAATATTGGCTAAATCAGAGTTGAGATGGTTAATGGTGGTGGAAATTTCATTAATAGGACACTGGATATACAATTCTTCTTCTTGTTCAATACAATCTCAATACACTGGTTCAATACAAATCAATACAATGGTTCTTGAGGATTGGTCGGTTGAATCACAAATGAGAGTGTATAAACAGTGCTTGAAAGAGGTAGAACTCCCTCAACTGTCCAAGACGCTTTTCAGCATGCCTACTGGCTTGAAAATAGAAATAAAAAATTTCTGAAACGTCGCCAAATCGAAGCATTTGTGATTCAACCGACCGATCCTCAAAAAGTTTTTTTCCTCATTTTTTTTTTTTTTTTTTTTTTTTTTTTTTGACATTAATAGTAATTATCCCAAAGAATCGATTGAAACAACCTGGAATGTTGTAAGTTAATCAGTGAGCTTCTTCAAGGTTGGACTTCTTCAAAATTCTTTTTGCATAGTTTCGTTGTAAAATATAAACTCAACCATCTTTCAATCGGAAAATTTCAAGTCCCAGATAATAATCTGAATCCATAATGGATATTTCAAATTTACTAACTTTGCGGAGGCGATGATCTGAGGAGTGTGTTTTAAGGCCGGGACACACATATCCGCACCGTGTCCGCACCGCACCCTCTCCGCAACACGTCCGAGTGTCGGAGACGGAGGTGGGAGGCCACACGGTTCCGAGTGTTGTCCGTGCTACGGAGGTCTATCACAATTCGGTTTGCACTCTGAGCAGACAAGACGCTGGTCATGGGTCATGTTGAGACGTTTTTCAAATAGTGAGTTAGGAGTGATAGCATTCGCACTGGAGGAAAAACACGAAGATTGGAGACAAAATCGTGGGTTCACAAGCCAAAGCTTAAAATTTATACCCTAATTAGCACGCCGGAAATTCGAATTATCCAAAATAAAATTCGAATTATCCACGATTTTTTAGCATTGTTTAAATACAAAATGCTAGGGACCAAGAGAAATATTCGAATTAAAGAAGTTCGAATTATCCAGGTTCCACTGTAATATAATTTCTTCCCTCAGCTTGAAATTGTCACCAATTCTATGTAAATATGTAATCCAAGTAAGAAGGAATGCCTAAAAACATCGGGCGGGCGTGTTGAAGACAAATTGACTGGTGGGAGGGGGGATAATTCATTATCCATCGTCGAGGTCTCCGCACCGCGTCCGTGCAAAACTAAACCAAACTAGTCTGACACGGTGCGGACGCGGAGCACTGACGCGGAGCGGAGACGGTGCGGATAGGTGGGGACTTCCTGGTAAACTCCCTTCTTATAACTTCTTCTCCGTGTGTTGTCCGACACACGGCCGTCATGCGGTGCGGACACGGTGCGGATATGTGTGTCCCGGCCTTTACACGTCACACTCCTCAGATCATCGCCTCCGCAAAGTAAGTAAATTTGAAAAATCCATTATGGATTCAGATTATTATCTGGGACTTGAAATTTTCCGATTGAAAGATGGTTGAGTTTTTATTTTACAACGAAACTATGCAAAAAGAATTTTGAAGAAGTTCAACCTTGAAGAAGCTCACTGATTAACTCACAACATTCCAAGTTGTTTCAATCGATTCTTTGGGATAATTACTATTAATGTCAACAAAAAAAATCATTAATAATAGGCACTTACCTTGAAAATTTCGAATCTCAATTTTGAGTATTTCAGCTCTTAAAAGCTATACACTTTAGAGTTGATAAAAATAAATCTAGAACCAACTGGGCCCCAAATGTGATTTTGGACCCAAGTTTTATCAACTTTGGTCTAGACGTCTAGTGGTTTCGAAGAAAAGCTTTAGATGGCATGTTGCAGATGGACGGATTAAAAACAAAATGTAGGTAGGTATTCGATTTTCTAATTCTACGCATCTTGAAATGTAGGTAAATAATAACATTTTGAGGGGGGGAGGGGAGTTAAATTGTTATTTTCTTGGTTGATTACAAAGGTTCATTATTTTAAATTATGAAGCACAAGACTTGACAGCATTGCTCACTATGAAAAAGTGATGTGAAATTGAGAAAAAAGACCTGTCATTCAGGGAACTTATCTCCACTATTCCTTTTGCTTGATGTTTTGAAGGTTTGATGCTCCCACGAAAGATAAACGTTGACTGACAAAACTCACGTTTGTGAGTAAATTTTCTGACCTCGAATCTCCAAACATGACGTAACACAAGGTAAAGTTTAACAGCCAGTTTGCTTGCCGTGGCTGTCTTTACATGTTTGTCACCATGCTCGATCGTGTGTGTGTGGACTGATATCTGTAGGCTGACCTTGGCTGTAGTTGCAACCCTAACCTCAAGAAAGCGCTATGTTTTATGATTCCGGGGGGGGGGGGGGGGGGGGGGTGAAAGTGTCCGACCTAAGTCATTCTCATAATGGATACCATCGTGTGATGTTCTGTGTTGGCCAAGAAAAACCCATTTTCCTCTTGAAGGGCTGAAGTTAAGCAATTGATTATTCATTTTTAGAAAGAAAAGTGACACCGTGACGAAGTTTCCTTGCCTGAAATCTATTAGGTATGTAATATTTTATTCCCACTAGTTATTGCTAGTTTCAATCCCTTAGCTAAAAATAACTGTGAAGAACGCAAATTTTATGTTGTTTGAACAGTCTCTTCGGTATGATTTTGCTCCTCATACAATGTTTTATAAATTAATTATTATTTTTTCCACTACCTACCGAGTTTCAAGTCCGAAACTTCGAAGCAGATTATTCTGTTTTTCCACATCAAGGTAGAATGAGAGTTGGAGGCCTGGAGGCTGGTGTTCTTTGATTATCTACCACATTTTTAATGCTGACGCCAACTCAACTCCGAAGGCAAGACCCCTTTCACACTAGGGCGTTGAGTTTTCAACTGTGGGAGCCCAACCCTTTCGGGAAGACCAATGATTTACCTACGTTTCGGGCTGAAAAGGTCCATGTCCAATTAGGGGGTTGAGTTGAAAGCTCACGAGAGCTCAGTCACAAGCAACGGAACGCCGCTGATGTGGAAAGAGGAATAACATAAGAGGCACAAATGGAATTTTGTATAGTTTCTTCAATATAATGTTCGATTTTAGTGAATGTGGCCTTCTGAAATGAATCCTAGATTTTAATACTTTTGTATCGATACATCGATGTATATATTCAATCAATCAATACATATATATTCAATATATTTTTTTAAATATATAATATTTTTAATAGGAAAAAAAATTTTCATAAAATGTTTAGCTCGTTCTCCCGAATATATAAATCCGGATTGACTGCAGGTTTTCCACGCCTCTTTCTGGTTGACTGCAGGTTTTGAAGTTTGACTGGCAAATTAGGTAGACCCTACATACAGGTCAAACCAGACGATAACTCTCCTTAGGTTTGAAATAAAAATTCCATTCTTGCGCCCAAAATTCAAGCTTCCCGAATGAAAGAATGAGGTCGTTGGCCAGCAGTTTTGGAGCAGGAACATTGAATTCCTTGAAGTTCAAAATATCACTAAAATCGCTAAATCGGCAAAAATAGTTAACTTTACATTTTTTATAGAATTTTAATCAACAGAAGGTTATCAACAATCAATTCGAGTATTCTAACTTATGGTGAAAATGTAGGTACCTACTTGAATTGCATTAATACCTATTTGCTGAAAAATCAATAAAAACGGATAAAAAAAGCTAAACATTCAAAATCTTTTTTGAATTGCCAAATATTATTTGGAAGGATTTTTTTTTTTTTTTTTTTTTTTTTGCCATAAAATTGGACGGTAGTTTACAATTTCTTTGCACTCAAGTGCTCAAATTTCTAAGCCTTGTAACATAATTTAATACGATAATTTACGCTAATTCGCTCATACAATCATTCTGCATGACTGGGATTAACTTTATAAAATATTTCTTACAACACTTTCTTGCTGTCGAGTCTACCTAAAGGTAGCGGAAGCATTGTTTTCACTTTCGGGAGGAAACAAAGTTTTGGTTCTCAAAATCAAAAGTTCTACTCACATTTGGACCGTGTTATGCAACAACCATCTGAGAGCCGAAAAGCTGATTATGGGAAACACATATTTCCTTAAAAACGCTGCAAATTATTTCACAAAGGTTTATTATTTTTTCAATTGAGTATGATCGTAGTTTTAGTTGGCTAGCGTACGTCATAAGGCCCGTCCAGACTCCTCGGCGTGTCCTACTTCGAGTTGCCACAACCTATACTTCTATAATTATATACGCATGTTTATATTTCTCGATTTGAGCTCCTATCTATTCAAATAATTATTGCCTTAATAATATCGTTATCTAAGTAGTACGTACGAAAAGTCGAGTGGATATGTTATTAAATATGCGTAGGAAAAGCTTTGGTATTAACACACAAATATGACCTTGAAAAAAACATATTCATGCCTCGAACGAACGCCGGCGCCGTACCCACCACAAGCCGCGGCGCCGGCGCCTCCTCTCACTGCACCCCCCCCCCCCCCTATCTATTCAAATAATTATTGCCTCTCACCCACCGTGAACCCCTGCCAAGCGTGCCAGGCTTGCACGCGTCGAAAAAAACACTTTTGGTTTATTATTTCCAATAATAAGCCTATGTGATCGTGTAGCAAAAAATTTTTATAACCCCCCCAAAAGCGCCCTCAAACCATTTTACCCCACTTTTGGTTTATTATTTCCAATAATAAGCCTATGTGATCGTGTAGCTTTGTCACTTTACGTTTCAAGGTGCGTAGAATCCAAATTTGAAATGTCCGTCCGCCGTCCGCCGTTCGCCGTCCGGGCCATAAAAGGCCTAAGAATTGACTTAAAAAACCCGTTCTTTCGCACATAGACTCCATTTGGGGTCTAGTTGGTCCTAACGTTTAACCATCCCGATCGCTTTACTCGCATAGATGCTATGGGCCAAAAACGGGCAAAAAAGTGTGTTTTTCTACGCGCGCACGCCTGGCACGCTTGGCAGGGGGTCACGGTGGGTGGTGAGGGGGGGTGAGCGGGCGGTGGAGTGAGAGGAGGCGCCGGCGCCGCGGCACCTTGTGGTGGGTACGGCGCCGGCGTTCCTTCGAGGCATGAATATATGTTTTTTTCAAGGTCATATTTGTGTGTTAATACCGAAGCTTTTCCTACGCATATTTAATAACATATCCTCTCGACTTTTCGTACGTGCTTAGATAATGATATTATTAAGGCAATAACTATTTGAATAGATTGGAGCTCAAATCGAGAAATATAAACATGCGTATATAATTATAGAAGTATAGGTTGTGGCAACTCGAAATAGGATACGCCGAGGAGTCTGGACGGGCCTTATGACGTACGCTAGCCAACTAAAACTATGATCATACTCAATTGAAAAAATAATAAACCTTTGTGAAATAATTTGCAGCGTTTTTTGCCCGTTTTTGGCCCATAGCATCTATGCGAGTAAAGCGATCGGGATGGTTAAACGTTAGGACCAACTAGACCCCAAATGGAGTCTATGTACGAAAGAACGGGTTTTGTAAGTCAATTCTTAGGCCTTTTATGGCCTGGACGGCGAACGGCGGACGGCGGACGGACATTTAAAATTTGGATTGTACGCACCTTGAAACGCAAAGTGACAAAGTTTGAGGGGGGGATATAAAAATTTTTTGCTACACGATCACATAGGCTTATTTTATTGGAAATAATAAACCAAAAGCGCCCTCCACTTTGCATAATGCCATTTTACCCCACTTTTTTTATATCTATGGAACCAGTATGATCTGTTCCCCTTGAAAAATAAAAATTAAATCCTCTCCAATGAAATTTCGAGTCTTTAACATTGAAAATTGGTTATTGCATAACTGATTTTATAGAGTGACCCATTAATACAATAACCATCTAAGTGATAAAAGAGGCTTTTCTTTCCACTCCTGCCTGGAGATTATGATTGCCGTAATGCTTAACTATGTAAGTACCTGATCATCATTAATTTTTCTAATCTTTTTTATTGAAAATCATTAAATATCATCACTGTGATAGGAAAAATATATATATAGATGAGCGGAACACTGTTGAGAAACATCCTCCTCCGGCTCTTGTATGTCTTCCATAAAGTACCCTTCAATGCCGTCTTCAAAGTCCCCAGCTACGACGTCTCTCAAAATTGTCCTGTAGAATGGCCTATCGTCTGTGGGGACGAGTTTCGTAAGCTCTCGTACGTCCTTAATCTTCTCTTTGGATAAGGGTCTTCCACTCTCCCACAACGGGTCTAATGCAGTTTTCCATATATTTTTAGTTGTGTCCTTTCTTGAAATAAAGAAAGGGACCACGTATTTTGGGTCTTCTGGGCTTCTTTTCATGAACAATTTGAATGGTGCATCTTTTTTCAAATGGATCTCGTGGATTTCGAGCCAGTTGATGTTCACCTGTTCTCCTGAAGTTTCCAGAAATCCGTTTTTTCTGTTTGTGATTCCCTTAAGCAGTTTGTCTACAGACAAGAAGTCTCCTTTCCATCCTTGCTAGGATGAAAAAGCAACATTGCTACTGTTTTAATGCTCCAGTTTTGCCCCCCAAATGAATCGGCCCATAGAATCAAATCGTCGACACATGAAGTTAAGTTACTTAGGAGATATTTCCTAATACATGATCCCACTTCCTGGTTACCCAGGCAGGCAAGAGATTGAAAAAGAATGGAGTCACGTTTATTGCAAATCATGCTACAGCTGATCAAACAAATGAAATAAGCAGCCAAATGATGATAGACGCCTACTGGGAATTCGTAACTGTAAGTGACAAACAACGAAACAGTCATCTATCTCGACTTCGACGCTTTTTGCAAAACTCTAGTCAGAGAAAACTACCATCCAAGTCGACTTGGACGGTTATTGCACAGCTGGATTCTTAACATTTAACGCCTACTCAGAGTTAGATGGTTATTGCGAAATAGGGATGTGGGTCATGAGACTTATATGCAATAACAAATTTTCGATAATTCTGGAACCATCAGCTGAAATTATTCAGTAATAACAACTGGAAGTTATACAGATACCTCCAAAGAAACCGAATCTGAAGTTATCCCAATTTGGCCAAAAATCGACTTAGATGGTTATTGCATAACACGGTCCATTTCACGTTTTAGACCATTCTGAACAACTTTGGTTCCGTGTCTGTCTATCTGTCTGTGTTTAAGTGTCTGTCGTGTGTGCAAATCCTTGTAACAAGATTATTTTCCACAGTTTTCATCCGATTTGGATGGAATTTTCGGGGAAAGTGCGGGCTAGGAGGTAGACGGTCCCCTATCAGTTTCATCGTTCTTGACTCAATACCTCACTCTACGCATGCGCAAACGTAAATTTCATTGTGCTCCATTTTTTGGTTTATTATTTCCAATAATAAGCCTATGTGATCGTGTAGCAAAAAATTTTTATAACCCCCCCTCAAACTTTGTCACTTTACGTTTCAAGGTGCGTAGGATCCAAATTTGAAATGTCCGTCCGCAGTCCGCTGTTCGCTGTCCGGGCCATAAAAGGCCTAAGAATTTACTTAAAAAACCCGTTCTTTCGCACATAGACTCCATTTGGGGTCTAGTTGGTCCTAACGTTTAACCATCCCGATCGCTTTACTCGCATAGATGCTATGGGCCAAAAACGGGCGAAAAAGTGTCTTTTTCAGGGCTTTGAGTGTTAGACGGGTTAGATGCACGCCTGGCACGCCTGGCACGCTTGGCAGGGGGTCACGGTGGGTGGCGAGGGGGGATGAGCGGGGGGTGGCGTGAGAGGCGCCGCGGCACCTTGTGGTGGGTACAGCGTTCCTTCGAGGCATGAATATATGTTTTTTTTTCTAGTTCATATTTGTGTGTTAATACCAATGCTTTTCTTATGCATATTTAATAACATATCCTCTCGACTTTTCGTACGTATACTTAGATAATGATATTATTAAGGCAATAACTATTATAGATAGGAGCTCAAATCGAGAAGTATAAACATGCGTATATCACTATAGAAGTATAGGTTGTGGCAACTCGAAATAGGACACGCCCAGGAGTCTGGACGGGCCTCATGACGTACGCAAGCCAACTAAAACTACGATCAAACTCAATTGAAAACTCGGCGCTCCGCGCCTCGCCAGGGGGCAAGCCCCCTGGACCCCCGGTTACCTCTATTTACATACTTCGGACGAAATTATTGAAACACAGAATGTGTTTGCGTTGTCGCGCAACCAAGTGACAACCAAACAAGCGTCATTGTTTACTATTCATTTACTATTCATGCTCATAACTCAGGTTGATGGCCACGCACTTCACAGTAGTTAACATAATATGGTTGGATAAATCAGGAGCTTTACAACGAATGGTGAACGATTTCTGTGCGATTAAAATTGCGGAAGTTCCATTTCCCTACCAACGGCTCGGTTGTACGTGAAAATCATAAGGAAATTTACAAGCGGTTGCAATCATGTTGACAATATCAATTATTGAGAATGATCATCTGTGTGTAAACAATTGATTCAAATAACCATGCTCATAACTCAGGTTGATGGCCACGCACTTCGCAGTAGTTAACATAATATGTTTGGATAAATCAGGAGCTTTCCAACGAATGATGAACGATTTCCGTGCGATTAAAATTGCGGAAGTTCCATTTCCCTACCAACAGCTCGGTTGTACATGAAAATCATAAGAAAATTTAACAAGCGGTTGCAATCATGTTGACAATATCAATTATTGAGAATGATCATCTGTGTGTAAACAATTGATTCAAATAACCATGCTCATAACTCAGGTTGATGGCCACGCACTTCGCAGTAGTTAACATAATATGGTTGGATAAATCAGGAGCTTTCCAACGAATGGTGAACGATTTCTGTGCGATTAAAATTGCGGAAGTTCCATTTCCCTACCGACGGCTCGGTTGTACGTGAAAATCATCACCGTCACACATTTCGTTGCCATCCCGCGTTCCATTTTCGGCTAGTTAGTCCATGGCTAAAACACATTCTGTGTTAAAATAATAAACCTTTGTGAAATAGTTAGCAGCGTTTTTCAGGCCTTAGTCGTCCGATCTCGCTCAAATTTGGATGACAGTTGGGGGATCACAATTTGATCATCTTATATCAATTTCAACATGATTGTATCATTAATAACTACTGCACATGCGCCAATATGAAATCCTTGCAATAAGCTTATTTTCTACAGTTTTCATCCGATCTCGAAAAAAATTTTAGGGAATGTGCGGGCTATAGGGTGTAGACGGTTCCCTATCAGTTTCAATGTTACGAAATCAATACTCCATTCTGCGCATGCACAAACGTAAATTCCATTGTGCTCCATTTTCTCACGCCCTAGTCGTCCGATCTCGCTCAAATTTGGATGATAGTTGGGGGATGACGATTTGATCATCCCATATCAATTTCAACATGATTGTATCATTAATAGCTACTGCGCATGCGTCTATATAAAATCCTTGGAACGACCTTAATTTCCACTGTTTTCATCCAATTTCGATGAAATTGTCAGAGAATGCGCGGGTTACGTTGTAGATTGTCCCCTAACAGTTTCATTTAATACCTCGACAGGAGTTCGAACTCGCGTCGTCACAACTACGAGAAATTTCCCGCAGTTGCGACACTCTAACGACCGGAGCTATGAGGCCAGGGTCATCAAACTCTCTTCGACTGTGAGAGTCATTTTCCTGGTGCGTAACAACATCCTGGAATAGTATCGACTTTCATCAGGAAGAAAACGTCTGCCTAGTTGGGTGGATTGTAGTTACATGCTGTCTACTTCAAATGCCTTTCTTTTGGTTTATTATTTCCAATAATAAGCCTATGTGATCGTGTAGCAAACAATTTTTATAACCCCCCTCAAACTTTGTCACTTTAGGTTTCGAAGTGCGTAGAATCCAAATTTGAAATGTCCGTCCGCCGTCCGGGCCATAAAAGGCCTAAGAATTGACTTAAAAAACCCGTTCTTTCGCACATAGACTCCATTTGGGGTCTAGTTGATCCTAACGTCTAACCATCCCGATCGCTTTACTCGCATAGATGCTATGGGCCAAAAAGTGTCTTTTTCGAGGCTTTGAGTGTTAGACATACGCATGCGTGCACGCCTGGCACTTTTGGCAGGGGGTCACGGTGGGTGGTGAGGAGGGTGAGCGGGGTGTGGAGTGAGAGTAGAATCGACTGGGATAGGTCCCAGATGCTTTTGGAATCCAGTGTACCTACGGTTTTAGTTTGATTCCTATAGAAATTAGCTCCGTGGATTGAATGAGACCACTCAGGTGGCTGTACGATCATCCATTTGCTCCCCTTCGGGAGCGCAGCCTGTGACGCGAGAACAGAGGTGGCTACTAGAAAAGAGGCTGCAAAAGCCCCAGAGCATGCTGGTTACTATTGCTGGCTATCTGGTTCAGAAATAATAAACCAATATGTAATAATTTGCAGTATTTTTTTCTATGTTCAAGCCCTTAGGGAAAGCGAACTATTTAACTCACAGCGTTCCGGGTGGTTTTAATCGATTCTTTGGGATTAAATTTATTATTGAGAAGCCAACAATTATAACTGTTACTTAAGTTTTCGAGATGTCGACTTTTTTAATGTTTAGCCCTTTAATACAACCCTTTGAGGTTGATAAAAATTGATGACGAGCTTCTAGGACCATCTAGACCCCAAATATGATTTTTAACACAAGTTGCATATAGTTTGGTCTCGTATTTTCGGAAAAAAGCAGCGGACGGACGGATTTTTTTTTTTTTTTTTTTTAATGTGATTTTCGGATTCTACGCATCTTGAAGCGTAAACCAAAAAATTTTCAGGGGTGTTACAAATTTTTTTTTTTCTTGGTCGATTATCAAAAGCACTGTTGATGACATTCTACTCCATTTATTGTCTAGTTTTACGCAATTTTTGGTTTATTATTTCCAATAATAAGCCTATGTGATCGTATAGCAAAACCTTTTTATAACCCCCCCTCAAACTTTGTCACTTCACGTTTCAAAGTGCGTAGAATCCAAATTTGAAATGTCCGTTCGCCGTTCGCCGTCCGGGCCATAAAAGGCCTAAGAATTGACTTAAAAACCCCGTTCTTTCGCACATTGACTCCATTTGGGGTCTAGTTGTTCCTAACGTTTAACCATCCCGATCGTTTTACTCACATAGATGCTATGGGCAAAAAACGGGTGAAAAAGTTTCTTTTTCGAGAGTTTGAGTGTTAGACTAACCCAGTGGTCACCAAATGGCGGACCGCGGTCCGGATCCGGACCGCCGGCTAGTTTTGTGCGGACCTCGAAACGAAAAAAATACTTAAAATAAATCCTAAAACAAAAAACCCATAAGAAACCCTCTAAATGAAATCAAATTATTAAAGCAATGTCCGTAAAACTAAAATTCAGAGCTTACTTTCAAACTACATTACATCCACACAAATAATGAATCGGTCCATGACCGAGCAAGAAAAATGCTCCGAGGCATCTTTGCGAATTTCTTGGTCATATGATTTCCAATTTCGCCAAACATATGAAGCCTTTTAGTGATGCTGATATAGTAAAAGAGTACATGCTGGAGGCAGGAAATGCTTTGTTCGAAAATGAAAAGGATGTGGTTGATACTTTGCGACATATTCCATTATCTGCTTCTTCAAGCACGAGGAATACTCAAGTTTTAGGAGAGGAAAGTTTCAAAATTTTGAAGGAAACCTTAGCCGCTCCGGATTGTTTCGCTTTGGAATTGGATGAATCCTGTGACATCACAGATACAGTACAGCTAATTATTTTTGTGCGATATCTTGACACAACCTATGAACAATTTCATGAAGAACTGCTGACTATTTTGCCGATGTCAGGAACTGAAGATATCAGTGGAGCACTGCGGCACTTTCCACTACTTAAATCTGTTTGTGAGAGCAATGAGGACATTGACATCACCGAGTTCACTGATTTCATGAATAAACTAAATTAGAATTTCAAATAAGATTTACAGATTTCAAAAAAATTGAAAATGTTGTGCAACTGTTAAACAACAGTTTTTCACTTAAATCTAATGGTGTGTGGACCAGTGAAGCGTCAGATATTTTCAAGAGTAACAAAGCTGCCCTGCAGATGGAACTTATCGAGTACCAGGAAGATTTTGTTCTAAAAGACATTTTTTCTAAAGTTCCAGACACTCTTGAATGCGAACAATTTCGGATCAAGTATGTCAGTGACAAAAAGTATCCAGAATTAAAAACTTTGGCCATCAAACTGTGTACTATGTTTGGATCGACATATGTGTGCGAAGCAGCTTTCTCAAGAATGACTTTTATTAAAAATCGTTATAGATCCCGTCTCACAGATGACCATCTCGACACATTAATGAGAATCAGCTGCACAAAGTAAACTCCAAGTTTTAAGAACATTGTTAAAAATAAAACTTGTCATTTCTCTCACTGATCGTAAACTTTTGAATCAGTTTATTTGTAATTTCAACTACTTATGTGTGATTTTTTTCTTTTTATTTTACATGTTAATTTTTTACCTAACATGTCATTTTTCCACTGATTTTTTAACTTTTTAAGCTAGTTAAATTTTTTATTAGAGTTACTTATATGTACTTTATTTCTTATTATACAACTCCCAATAAAAAGTAGGCTATTGATTTATTTTGTTGCATTATTTTACCCAATTATTTTATGACTAGTAAAACGTTTAATTTAATTTATAATAGTATTTCAATTTTCAATTGCAAAATATATAGGCCCCTAACATGAAATATAAATATATAACTGTTAATTTGTCAAAACAATTTCGGGGTGTACCCCCCCCCAGTGGTTTCCCCTGAATGGACCGCGGAAGCTCGGCAAGACTTTGAAACGGACCTTCATGAAACTTAATTGGTGACCACTGGACTAACACATGCCTGGCACGCTTGGCAGGGGGTCACTGTGATTGGTGAGGGGGTTGAGCGGGGGGTGGAGTGAGAGGAAGAACAGAGGTGGATACTAGAAAAGAAACTGGCGAAAGCCCCAGAGCATGCTGGTTACTATAGCTGGCTATCTGATTCAGAAATAATAAACCATTATGTAATAATTTGCAGCGTTTTTATCATAAGTTTCGAGGGAGTCACCCTGTATATGTATGTGCCATTCCAGAAGACATCTCTTAGGATTGAGATAAAAATTCCGTTCTTGCGCCAAAAAATCAAGCATTGTGATTGAAAGGATGATTCGTTGGCCAGCACTTTTGGAGCACAATTAGTTGCTTAAATTTCAAAAATGTGTTAAATAATCACTATAAATAGCTAAAAATTGCTATAAACCGTTAAGTTTATAACTGTTGATAGAATTTTACAGACAAAAATTTATCAACTGTTGATTGGAATACTAAAAAATGTATGTACAAAATTATACTGAAAAATGTACTTGAATATCGTTAAAATTTGCTGAAAAGTCGATAAAACAGCGTAGAAACCAAAATCTCTTTTAAATAGCAGAATATTATTTAGAACGATTTTTTTTTTTTTTTTTATAGCGAATTTTTGAAGAAAATTAAGCTATTGCTCTCGCCTCAAAATTTGTAGAATGTGAATTTTTGAAAAAATAGAATCGTGTATGTATGTATGTGTCATTCCAGACGATAACTGTCCGTAGAATTGTGCTAGAAACTTCAAACAAATTTTAAAATGTTAAGGACACAAAACGAAAGTTCAAGTTCGTTGGCCAGCATGATCGGATTACATTACAAGTTGAAAAATCAGTCAAAAATCGAAATAATGCCGTTCGCTAGTTGTAAAAATGCAGAAATCCGTTTCAGGCTATTCTGAATTATATTCTGAAGTTTAACGCATTTTTTTATGTATGTATGTATGAGTAGACGATAACTGTCCGTAGAATTGTGCTAGAAACTTCAAACAAATTTTAAAATGTTAAAGACACAAAACGAAAGTTCAAGTTCGTTGGCCAGCATGATCGGATTACATCTTCGGGTTGAAATTTTCAAAAATGTAGTCAAAAATTTCAAAATAGCCTGTTTTTTGCGATTTCTTGTGCGAAATAATTTTTTCAGCATACTAACATGTGGTATATTCGGAATCAGCGTAAAATTTCCTATAAGAATATGTATCAAGTTTTCAAAAATTTCGAAGTTGAAAAATCAGTCAAAAATCGAAATAATGCCGTTCGCTAGTTGTAAAAATCGGTAATATTTTTAATAATTTGATTCCATGTCTGTCTATCAAAATCATAAACTAAAATTTCTCTACACGATCAATAGCGACTGAAATGTCGAAGATTTCTTCAAAAATTCGCTCATGGGGTCAAGCTGCATGACCGGACTTTTTTTCTTCATAAAATTGGTAGGTACCAATTAACAATTTCTTTGTAATCAAAGTGCTCAAACTTCAAAACAGTGTAACGTGAAATGATACGATAATATAAGAAAACTCGCACTTACTATAATGCTGCATAACTGGAACTTTTTTAAACCACTTTTGAGCACAAGAGATGCCATTCTATCTGTTGTCACCTAATCTCATACCTTCTTAATTTTTTGGAGAAAGCGAATTTTGTGCTGAGGTTCTAAAGTGAGACAGAACACAGAGGTTCTAAAGTGGAAAAATCCGCACATGCATATTATAAAAATAACCCATGAACCGTTTCAAAATTTCATAATATTGATTAAAATCGTGCAGATTCTGTTAAAAATTTCTAGAGTCGTTGCAATGGCCCTATTTTTGTCAACCATTCTCGTTAGGGGGGTTCGCTCAGTGTGGAATTTTCAGTAGAATTCGAATATGAAATTTAAATGATGAGGGGGGGGGGGGGGGAGTAGGTTATACAATAATAGATCAAACGGAATTTCCTGCGCATTGCGTACGCCCGCAAAATTGTGATTTTTAAATTTGAGGTGAACAATTACAGTAGTCACCATTCAATTTTGTTTCTATCGCGCTTGTAAACCATGAATTACCAATTAATTTAGGTAACTATTGTAAACCATGTATTGCTTTATATTTTGAATTTATGTATTATATTTTTTTAAACTCAGGTATTGAAGCAAAAAGAAATGGACAAAAATCAGTTTGCTGGTGGGAGTGGAGAGAATGAAGGAAGAGAAAAAGAAGTCACCTATCACCGCATTCGCTGGAATTTTGAAGGTTTTTCTTCCATATTATGTTGAACGGGTTTTTGTGAAATCAGCATGACGATGAATTTCAAACTAATTTCCAACTGTACTTGGTTTCAGATACTGTCAAGTTTTATAAATCACTTCATACAATGGGAACAGATTTTTCTTCGATGGTTAGTATTTTCCCTAATCGTACTAGGAAGAGTATAAAAGACAAATTCAAGCAAGAAGAAAAGATAAATGGAGCTTTAATTGACAAAGTATTGAATGCGCAAGGACATCCTTTGAACATAGATGACGTCAGGAAACATTTAGGTATTTGAGCTTAATTTAATGATTTATTTCTCGTGACTTTTTATTTGCAGTGTTAACCCACCAGTTCCTAAATGAAAACTACCATAAAATTTTGAAATTTTCTGATGAATTCTTATTATTGGACATCTAATTGAATGGGGGAAAAAAACATACCATTTATACCACGCTCCAAGTACTAGTAGTGGAACTGCACCCTGTAGGGTGCATTAGGCATGGGAACAACAAGAAATAAGATGTTTGGTGAACTTATAATTTTTATTTCATAAACCCATCAGAATAGTGTAGGCAGTTATATAGGTAAAAATCAGTGTTGAAAAGAATTTTTGAAGCTTCTTGGATGCAATTTTAAAGCTATTCACAAGATGAAGGTGCAACTTGCGCTTTTATGTCCTCATGGAACTGATAGCAGCAACTCCACATGCTCGGCACATTTGTCTTGTATTCTTGTGGTATCTTCTGCATCGCGGCTGAGTACAAGGAACTGGTTCGTGAAAAGGTTTGGGTTGACTTGGGAGATGTCTGGCCTTCATTTTGGGGATGTTTGAAATGGATCGCACCTTTTTAGCTGGATTCCCGTGCGTCAGGCATTTGGACTGAATGATGGCCCTTCTGAATTGACCGTATGTCTCATTTTCGTTAGACGTCCTCTTCTTTAGCTGCCATGCATTTTGACAAGCAGAATGAGAGGGTACCACCATTTCCGTTCCTGCAGAAAGCATCTAAGAGATTCATCATTCTCATCAAACCGGTCGACTCCTCCCATATATCGATTGTACATCATAACAACACTCGGGCAATCAACGGAAATCCTCTTCTTCACCTTGTCAACAGTCCCAATCCTATCAACTTTACTAATAGGACTTATCCCATGACAGTTGGAAGCCATGGTTACAATATTGTTGTCGTTCCATCTCACAATGCAGAGGTCTCTGGTAGTCTGGACAGTGGAGGATCCTCTTGCCTTCTTCTTCATTTCGGTTATTGAGGTAAGGGGAAAGCCTTCCACTCGGTTGTCCCGAATTAAAAAAAATAAAAAAAAATAAAATAAATAAAGGACGGATGGACTGACAGACACGACGAGCCCTAGTGAGATAATACAGACATAGATAGTTACTGACACAAGCACAACAACCTACTTACCACCAAAACCCAAAGTTGTTCTCAATCCTAATGCACCCTACAGGGTGCACCAAAGTTGTATTTATGATTGGGAGGCCAATTTTGCTCAGTTATCTGATATTTTTTGTTATGGTTTCTCAGAAACAACTAGAAAAACAAAATCTGGAATAAATTATTGGTTAATTACCGTTTTTTAGCCATGGTGAACGAAAATGAGAAGGCAGGTCACACAGACGCTAAAATTGCGGAGGTTGGCCACTTTGAACTGACTTATCAAGATAAAAGGTGGATCTTATCAACTTCCTTTTGATCAAGTCACTTTGTCACATCTTCAAAACCCTCGAGGTCCGCTAGGATCAGTTAGTGGGCGACCTGTTTGAATTTCGGGGGCCAAAAAAGAGGTGCACCCTGTAGGGTGCATTAGGAACTGGCGGGTTAAACTCTGTGTAATGGTTATAAATGTATCATGCTGTTATGAATTTATAGCGGTCTGAGTTAATGTATTTTGTGTGTTGCTATTATATATGTATCAGCGATAAATAGAACGTTCAACAAGTTATGCGCTGAAACAGCTGCAACTCGAAAAAAATGGGAACACTCTCCTCGTGGTTCCATTGGGTCTGTAATTGATTCACGAAGACAGAAGAACTATTTCAGAGGAGAAGGTAAGTTCTTATTTTTCCTACTATGGATCCAGAGGTGTATTAAAGCAATGTCTTAAGGAAGGACATCGTAACTAGTAGTAATTTTTGACATTTTATGTCTTTATTTTGGCACATAAACGAAAAAATCGTTTAAAACAGCGTTAAATAAAAGCGTTACGGTTGGTTTTCTGATGATTTTCGCTTACAATCGAGTCGTTGCTAGGGAAATGGTACCTACTTCGTCGTTTTTCATCCCACAAAAATCGTTGACCATTCGTTCGAAAGCTCTCGATTTATCCAAACATATTAGCATGAATATGCTTTAGCCGTGACCTAACTACCGAAAAATGTCCCACGAGAGTGCAACGAAAGTAGCGCCAACAATTGTGATGATTTCCGCTTACAACCGAGTCGTTGCTAGGGATATGATACTTCGTCGTTTTTCATCCCACAAAATTCGTTGACCATTCGTTCGAAAGCTCTCGATTTATCCAACCATACTATATTAACTACTGCGAAGTGCGTGGCCAACAAGCTGAGTTATGAGCATGGTTATATGAATAATTGTTTACACACAGGTGATCATTCTCAATTATTGATATTGTGAACATGATTGCAACCGCTTGTTAATTTCTGATGATTTCATTGAGCTGGTGTTTCGATTATGTGATTCATAGCAGGTGATCCGAATATTGCGAGAACGGTTAGATTTGTGAAGCGGTGGTTAAATTATTTTAATAGGTAATTTCTATACTTTACACTATAGGAAGCTGTAATTTCGTATGTAGCCTCTTTAGCCTCTTTCTATAATGAAGTGAATGTTTACTCGCGAGTTTCTATTAGGAGATCATCATCTCACAAGAGCTCAATCGTCGTGATCATTTCTATAATAAAGAGAATGTTTACTCGCGAGTTTCTATTAGGAGATCATCATCTCACAAGAGCTCAATGGTCGTGATCATTTCTATAATAAAGTGAGAGCGAGGAGCTAAAACATTTTTTTGTTTTGAATGATAAACAGAGTTCAGAGGCCGATGGGGGGTCGGGTTCAGAGAATCGACGAGGAGTGAGTCGTGTACGGCTAAAGCATATTCATGTTTTTTAATTTTAGCCGTCAGGCTCAAAGGAACTGTGGCTTTTATGTTAACTACTGCGAAGTGCGTGGCCAACAAGCTGAGTTATGAGCATGGTTATATGAATAATTGTTTACACACAGGTGATCATTCTCAATAATTGATACTGTGAACATGATTGCAACCGCTTATTAATTTCTGATGATTTCATTGAGCTGGTGTTTCGATGATTTGATTCATAGCAGGTGATCCGAATATTGCGAGAACGGTTTGATTTGTGAAGTGGTGGTTAAATACCAATTTTTAATACGTATTTTCTATACGTTACACTGTAAGAAGCTGTAATTTCGTATGAAGCCTCTTTAGGACATTTACTTGACGATGCCCAGGGTCCGGACCAGCTGAGTGGCTCTTAGAGCTTGCATACGAGTCTGCAACTAAAGACATAAAATGTCCCAATGTGTTGCAGACTCGTATACAAGCGTTTCTGATGATTATCGAATCCAACCTTATCGTCTTTGGTCGATCCTCTAAATGGATCTTTCACAGACAGTGTAACGTGGAGATTTTAATAGATTTGTCAGCAAATTTTTTGTAAATTATTAAATCATAATTAGTTACATTGTTTTGAACAGTTAGAGAGCAATAGGATTGTGGAAAAATACTAGTTCTAAATAACATTTTGCGAGCCAAAAGAGATTCTGATCGATTTTTCAGCAAACATAAATGAATTTGTTTTAAATTTTCATGTTTTTGAGATAATTTATAGTGCACCCTATACCCTGTAACAGGTCTGATTCCTGAATGAAAGAGGGAACAACTCCAAGTCATTCTTGAGGATGTGTGGGGGAGCTTGATCAGTTGTTTCAGTGACTCAACTCTGTAGAGTTTGAGTTTGGGGAAGGCTGATTAGTTAGTTGTGTGCACAGAGTAACAGAACACAGGTTGGGGGTGATGTCATGGGCCACACCAACTAGTGCCCAGCGAGTGCCTGGGCAGGACAAGAACAACAACAACAACTGAACGGGGAGTTGATTGAAGGTGATAACCAGCCAATTGCTTTGATATCGGAATACGACGAAAATTGTGTCGGACCCGTGTCGCCGAAAAGTGCAAGTAGAGCAAAATGTGAAGGAGAAAATTAGAAGAGGCAGGGGTACCTTTTCTGTTCATTCGTGGGAACGATCAAATAAGAAAAGGTTCGGCAGGCACAAAAGTGAAGTTTCCTTCTTTTAAAACCTATTTTCCCCCAAGTGTTCTAAGATCGTTCCATGTGTACTCCACCCTCCCACCCTTAGCCTGGTCCTCCACTGGAAGCGTATTCAAGCGACTAATCGACAAGGCGACTTCCGCGAGGCGACGGGGACGCGACTGAGCTCCTCCATTGGAGGCAACTTAGTCGTGCAAAGTCTGTGGTGGTGTGGAGTAGACTGCATTTATTTTTGGTAAAATGACGACATAGATAGTTATTATTTGCTGGATAATGCTCTCGTAAATTTCCTTCGGGTGAGAAGGAAATGACGAATGTTCTGGATGAACCCAATATTGACAAGGAGGTGAAGTTTGGGTGAATTCAACCACCCCACAACGAGCTGAAGGGAGATTCAGAGAAGTTTCGAAATTACTCGTATTATAGGTGGACCTACAAACGTACGAGTACATCTTGAATGCTATACAAGCTTCGATCACCAAATCCTTGAACTTCAGGGACACGATCTCACCAGCAGAAAGCTTTAGTGTGACTATCAGGTAGTAAAGTATTAAAACCAGATAATTATTACGTTTTTACTTGTAATTATTGTTGTTAATCATAAAAAGGGAACATGGCCGGAAGGCAGGAACAGGAAAATGTGAATCACAGTCGAAGGGTGCGCCGAGAAAACATGGGAGGGGGAATCCACGTCGCTCGAAGACAGGCGACCGATCCCATCCGGATCGGATCAGTCGCTCGTCGTCTCAAAATACGCGAAGTCACGTCGCTCATGTAGCTTGTGGTGAAGGACCTCTAATACGTTTCAAGCTTATGGGATTAGTCGCTTATATACGGACGAATACGCTTAGTCGCTTCCAGTGGAGGACCACCCTTATCCCTTCCCAGACGAAACCCGGTCAGGACCCTGCTAGGCAATATCCGCATTTGGACGGAACATTTTGAGAGAGGGATGTCTCACAGGACGAATGCCGGTCCCTGCTCGGCGACCTTGTTACCTCGTAGGGTCGAATGCCGGTCACTGCTCGGCGCCCTTTCTTGTCTTCACAGACGAAACCCGGTGGTAGCTTGGTATTTTTTAAATATTGGGGGCAATTCAGTAGGTTTTACTGAAGGTTTTGACAATAGATCGCAGCACTTTATTGATAAAATGAACCCATTGGGAAGGAATATGAGAAACCTTTCTGGGACTGGTTACTACTTGAACTTCGACTTTTTATCATTATTTTCTCACTGATAACTCTTGTGTTGTTTTCCTGTGCGGTATCCATTGTACCCAGTTTTCTGTGTTTAGTAATTGTGCTTAGTAAATGTGTTTTTTCCTTCATGGTGAAAACTTACTCATCATATATTCCCATCTCAAACATGACACTCTAAATAAATAAAGAATAACGTCGTACAGAATTTTTCATATTTTTTGTTCTGGGGAAATGATTACAATAAAAAATAATAATAGGTAATCTGTGCTTTTATTTGATGAATATGTCTTCAAACGTGATGTACCGTTTTTAGGTGACCTATTGCAAAAAGCTTATCGTCCTTGAGAGATATAATGGCGTGTAATAAGTCGTCATGTAAGGTACATGCGTAATGCCGGTCCCTGACCGGGTCCCGTCCTTGTGGACACGATCGGAGTTCAACTTTCGACCGCAAAGGGTTATGCGTGACACCCAACATACATGTAAAAGGTCTGACATCCTCTAGAATGGGTCGAGGTTGTTTCTTCTTTCATTCTCGTGCCAGAAATCAGACCTGTGACAGGTATCTATGTTGAGTGCCACTCATTTGGGTGGGAGAATGGGGTGCTCTCTCAACCAGTTAATACTGAATAGAATAGAGCTGAAACATAATATTTTAGCTGAAGTTCGGTGAAACAGCGTTTGCTGTTTGGACAAAAGTGTACAGCCAGTGCTGCCAACCCGTTTCAGCAAAAAATCCCCCCAAATTCATGAAGAAATCCCCAGGGAGAACCAGAAAATCCCCCAAATTTAAGGTGCCGTTAAAAGCGATTTTTGACACAATATTGATCACAAATTGAATTATTAAGTCGGTAATAACAGGTCATATAACAAGGAAAACAATGTGAAAGAAGTTAAAGAGAGGATTATTACAAAAAAAGGAGAAACTCCGTTACCAACAGTAGGCAGGTACTTATGGTGAATCATGTTGTCAATAAAAGAAAAACTTGATGGGTAACTTTCACACGAGTAATAAATTTGAATAGGTTAACATCAACATAATATGGATCACCAAAAAAATGGAAAACCAACAAGTATGACTAGTAAATAAAGTAGGAAAAAATACAAGTACATCCACAGTACATAATGTAGAAAGATCCATTTATTTTTCCTCCAAAATTTTGGAGAAAATAATTTTTCTTGGGGTTCAAACTCCTTCCCTTTCCCACATCTTCACTAACTCACGTCTGATTTGGTATGGCTAACTGACGTTCGTGCCTGACACTGTCCGTGCGTGTCATTTGTAGATTTTCTGAGAACGATCTAGTGGAGGGATCATTTTTTCATTTGTGTTTATGGTGAAATTCACCTTTGATTCACATGTTAGGCAGTAAAAAAAATAATAGAGATCAAGGATTGTCAGTGAAGCTCAAAAATCCCTTCCACACTTCATCCACCTAGGGCTGTGAGAGCCCTTAAAAATCCCCCTCGTGGGGATAAATCCCCTGCGTTGGCAGCACTGCGTACTCGTACAGTACATATGGTACCATTATTGAAACCAAACATTTGATTTTGGCAAGGCAGTCCACAAAAAAGTCCCAATCGTACAACATGGCATTAAGCTATGGACATGGAACTATTTTTTGGATTTTTGTTTTTGTTCACGCGTTATCTGTATTTTAAATATGCACTTGAGGAAAAATAGGTACCTACTATTTAATATATTCAGCAGTAATAATAATTTTTGCTGTTGTAATTTCTGGCATTTTCTGAAAATGTGAGCTCAATTTTTGAAATTTGACTATTTCGTGCACGAAAATTGTGTATTTTTGAAATATGGCAATCGATACATAATAAAAGGTCTAACCAGGATGGAAGATATTAATTGACTTATTAACATTAATTGACTATTTAACAACTTCAACATATTTGACTATTTAAGTCATCAATTGACTATTTAACAACTCAAAATTGACTATTTGACAACTTCAACATTTTTGACTACTTAACAACCTCAACATATTTGACTATTTAACAGCCTCAACATATTTGACTAATTAAGTCATTAACCGACTATTTAACAACTCAAAATTGATTATTTGACAACTTCAACATATTTGACTATTTAACAACTTCAACATATTTGACTATTTAACAACTTCAACATATTTGACTATTTAAGTCATTAATTGACTATTTAACAACTCAAATTGATGATATTTTCGGCCTTATTTGATTTTTCCAAATTTGCGGTTTTAGTTGAGATGCGAAAACACATGGCGGGGACTGGAAGGGAAGGGACTTTGAAACCAGCATTGGCAAGCAGCATTCCCCATGTTGTGAATCCTTTGGTATCCAGAAAAACTTACGTCCAAAAGTCACCTGAGACTGAAGAAAAGACCTCTAACAAAGGCAACGAAGTTGAGGGGAGTGGTCAAACTGCACCCTCTATATCTGGTAAGTTGACGAAATTGAATTGTTTGAGATTGTGTGGCATAGAAGTCATGTTAACTTTTACTGATTCAAGTCAACTAACGTTGTCAATTCTTGATGAAATAAAATATTTTTACTATCCAAAATCAAATAATAATATATTTGAATGAACAAACAACTTCCTTTAAACAAAGGGTTGCTAAAAGACGCAAAACAAGCAATTAATATGATTTTTCTCAAGTGGAAATAGATTTTTCTTTCCCATTTACTGGGCTGATTTTCAATTTTCCCTTTGCTATAACATAAATTGTTCAGAGCAAATAAATGAATATTTTGTTAAATTTAATTAATTTTTTTTTCTTTAATTTTTCTTTCTGCCTTTTCTCTTTTTTACTTCATTTTTTTTCCTGCTAAGGTTTTCTTCTTAATTTAAAAATATTGTAAATAATTGTTTGTCTTTTGATTTCAAATCGTTAGTACCTAACTAATTATTTCAGGTTTCAATTCTCAGGAGTTTTTTATGTTGGGTTCGATGATTCCCTAGGAATTTGATCGAATTTGAACCATTTTTTCCTACTACTATCACGATTTTTACCTAATCAACTACTCTTGCGATCTGAAGAGCCTCCTAAAATCAATAAAATCTTACATAAGTTTTCTGCCTAAAGCGTTTTATATACTTCTGCGACTCTTTTAATAAATAATTCATGAATTTATCTGGACAGCAGAGACAAAACAGGCATTTTAAAACACGAAGCACTTACTTTCATTAGCTCCCATTCTGTGCTATGTCAATCCTGACTTACCGTTCATTATTGATGCAGATGCAAGCGATTTGGCTGTTGGTGTCACTCCGTCTCAGTGTTAGGATGGCCAGGAGAAGGTAATTTCTTATTACAGCTGCTGATTATCACGACCAGAGCGAAACTATTGTGTAACTCGCAATGAACTACTATCAATAGTCGAAGTAGTTTGTCATTTTGCAGAATATGGATTGGCCAATGGACATCCTCTCACTACCAGAACGGACTATATTATGCATCATTGAAGTGGCTTCTGACCTTCCACAATCCTGATGGACAAATGGCATGTTGGCTGGAGCAGCTAGCTCTGTACTTACTTTAAGTAGTGTACCGCCAGCAAAGCAACGTGGAAATTCTGACGCCCTGTCTAGATGCCCTTGCCTGGCCAGTGGCTTCCACAATTGCTCTTCCAAGGTTAAGAAGCAGACCAATGATGAAAGTGTGGTAACTCAATGCAAATTAAAGGATGGGCATGGCTGGAGGATTGCAGGAAGGCCCAAGAAGCTGATGCTGTACTGCAAGGGATGATCCAATGGTTAAATGAAGCTGATGCTGAAGAAGAAGCTGATGCTGTACTGCAAGGGATGATCCAATGGTTGAATGAAGGAAAGCTGCCCCCCAGGAAGGAAATCATCAGCCATTGGTGAGAATTGAAAGTTTACTGGGCACAGTATGATTCACTGGTTCTCAATGACAAAGGCTTGTATAGGCGGTGGGAGAGCCCAGATGGAAAACAAGATATACCTACTTACTTCAGTACTTCAGTTGGTGATTACATAGAGAGTTTTTTCCCTTTGGAGCTACAGTCTGGTGTGGAGCTATAATCTCTGGACTCCTGTTCTACTGCTCTCCATGCAGCTCCACCCTTTGCAGCTTCCCTAGGATTCCTGATACAGATTCCTCAAGTTCTTATGCACACCATCTCACCGACGGATGTCCTCTTTTTCTATTTCCTTCCATTCTATGGTACCTATAAAACTTTTTTGGAGATCATGCTGGTATCCATTCTTGTGTGATGTCCAAACCACTGGATCCTCTGGGCTTTTATGGAACGGACGATGTTTCTGTGGTTGATCAGCTGGTCAAGCTTGGGGCGAATTTTCCACTTTCCCTCAATCAATTTCGCTCCAAATATTCTGCTAAGGATTTAACGTTCGAACACATGGAGAGAGGTTTCATCCTTGGCAGTGAGAGACCACAACTTGTCATGTTACCACTGGCCTGACAAGAGTGAAATACAGCCTTATTTTTGACTGTCTGGAGAGAATGCGTGACTTGACCAACTTTATACTATTGAAATAAGCCAGGCGTTGTTGGATTTCATCGGAAAAAGCGTTACTAGCTGTTGTAGTTGTGCTAAGGTAATGTAAAGTTTGCACTCCCTCAAATGTCCATAGTCCGAGAGAAAATCCATTCAGTGAGAAGACGTCTTTCTTGGTTCTTCAGGTGGGATCATTTGACATTGCCATGTATGTAGGTACTTTGTTTTGTAAGAGCTTACAGTTAGTCCCATCTGTGCTACCAGGTTTTCCAATCTGGAGTACCTATATATTTAGCTAAGGCCCTCAGGTTAATTTGTTAGCTGCCCCAACCCGCTGTATGACGAAACTATAGTTGTGTACAGGTAAAAAAACGGTGGAGCCTGGCTGGTCGCATACTCGCTGGTGGCCTAGCTGGTATCTGTACATGCACAAAGGGGAGACTAGTTGGTTGCTTGTTGGTGTGGAGTGAAGGGTCGTCCACATTAAAACCGCGAAGGACTGGGTAAACAGTTAGTAGGTACCGCGCATGTTGGACCATCTCCGTTTACAGTTATGTGAACAAGCAGCTTGGCAATTATTCCCGCTTAGAGCATAGCTCAATGCTACTGCCCAGTGGTAGTCCACTACCACTACGTACCACTGTGTGCGTGCAGGTAAGATTCAATGCTTTAATTCTACTTAGAGGCACCTAAGTGAGAAAACGACCAGTTAAGCTACCATCCAGGTGTTTTTACCCTAATGCACGGGCCAGTCGTAGAGGTTTGATTAATTTGCCTCAGTATCTGCTTTGGAAAAAGTTATGATTTCACATTCTGTTGATATTTATAATTTTGGGCTGTACCACGTTCACAACGGATACCTACAGGATCAGAACACTGACACTGCACAATATTTCGATAGGTACTCAGAAGTTTTGAGTTTAGAAAAATTTTCCCCAGTTAGATTTGCATTTCGAGCTCCGATGTGATGTACGAATTCCCCTTCAACTATGCATGATGAAGCAAATATGTACTGTTAATCAGTAGGTGATAGTCGTTTGATTTTTGTTGGTTACATTCTAGGAGAAAATCCTGCCGCGCCTGACGATATGGATACTGAAAATGATTGTTCACCCACACTAGCATAAAAACATTAATAAGATCCCCCTATCATCACCATAAAAAGGTAACAGTAGTTTAAATATGTGGAATTTGTAATACATTGTAATGTCAAACCGTTGCAGTACCTAGGTAATCATTGTTACTAAATTCTATCCCTGCATTTTTTTTTTTTTTTTTTTTGTAATATATAACAATTTTGTACTGTTTGAGTGGCTCTATCAACGTGATTTAAATCTCTCACTTTTTCATTGTGTCAAGAGCTAACTCCAAGAGTCCTATGTCCATCGCGCTATGGTCTATTCAGACAAGTCAGCATCCAGGTGGATGAGTCAAGTGAGGATGTTCAAATTATTACTGTTACCAAATGACATACTTTTTGTACAAAATGGAGGAGTTGTAATTGATGCAGAGTGAACTTAACGCTTCAAAAAAAGATATATAAGATTATTACCTATGTAATGGATTAGGTTATATTGGAATGTTCGTTGTTCTATTATTGTACATATTTTTAATTTCTTGATAAATGCTAGCAAGTTCAGGTCTTTTCCAGAACTCACGTATAACTGTGATAGCAATAACTTGAAAAAATGGTTGTTTTCTCATTGTTAATAGGCTTGGTAGTGCTAAATGTGTCAAGCTGTACTTAAATAGGGTCACACATTTCCTTTTGAGTTGTATTGTCGAAATGTGGACTGATATTGTGCATTATTTAATGAGGAGTTGGGACCACGTCTTTTTGGTGAGGCCAGAACATGTGGAGAAGGCTGTGAACTTGAGCAGTTCTAGACAAAGGCTACTCACTAAATTTAGAGTATGTAGTTTTAGTATTTTTTATTTATTTAATGTGGTTTTTCCCTATCTGTATGCCTATTTTTCAAACTTCAAAGGTTTTATTCCTTTCAATGAATGACTTTTGTATTCAAGCTCAATGGTTTCTGTTCTGAATCTCAATGACTAGGTGAATTCAATATTTCCACGGTTTTATTGGCTTGAACATTTAATATTTTAATCCTTCAATATCACAACCTTTCGTTGTTTTTATGTCTTTCAATAGTTTGACTTATTGTGCCTATTTTAATTATGCTAATGTCTTATTTGTTATCACTGCTTATGAATCTTTAATAACGTATTGTCAGAAGGTAGGTAGTCATTTACGTTCTCGTTTTTGTAAACATCTCTGGATATACTTATCCGCTGTTTTAACCCTTCCCCGCTCCCACTTACCTTCGTTTTTCGTTAGCTTGGAAAATATATAAACACTATTTATAAAAGTAAAATACTTTTATACATTTTATAAAGCTGTGAAATATAATATCTTTTATTGCGTTGGTATTGATAAGTTATAAGTTACATACCTGCACTTACTCTTCAATAGGCAAACAGAAAAAAGGGTTATGGGAATCACCTATAAGCATGCAAACCAAAAAATGTTTCTTAATGACTGAGTTACGATGATCATAATTATCATGCCTTATAACTATGGGCTGTAGAATTTGTGTCGCTAGTAGACCTGAAGACGTCCTAACGTTGCTGACGGCCTTTCTCATGCTAGAAGTGTTACGTGCAAAGAAAACTACCCGAGTCGAAGAGGTTTGATTCAATTGGCCTCATAGCTCAACCCGTTGGAGTGTTGTAATGAAAGAGGAATTTCCCGTTAGTAAGTCTACATGAGTTCGAAATAGGGTTGGGCGATAGTCGATAGTTAGCACTATCGATAGGCCGATACTATCGATACTATCGTCGGATAGCTGCTTCTTTTTATTCCAGACCTATTCAGTAAAGGATTTCAACTAATTTAATTAAATTCAATTACCTACCTACTATTTGAATTTTGCAGGATATAAATTATAAGATTGTAAGATGAAAAAAAATAATTTATTTGAATTTTAAAAAAGTATTTACAATTTACATGTTTACAATGACAATTAACAAATTAAATCTTCAGAAAATAAAAATAACGAAATAGTTAATTTTAAGATTCAACTGTGCTCCTTGAGCCACATATTTCCCGAAAGAAAAACTAGCATTTCTGCTTTCCTTTGGCTCAATCTTGTGCGTTGTTCAGATATAACTTTCCCGGCCGAAGAAAACACACGTTCAGAGGGTACAGATGAGCCTGGAACGCAAAGGTACTTCTTGGCTACATTATGTAGTCGGTTGTACTCACCTGACTTCTTTTTCTCTCCAGAATTGTAATGGTCGAGCTTCATTCGGCAATGGGTGTTGCTGTATGTAATTGTTAATTGTGATGATTGAATCTGCAGAACATGTTCTCAGTTGTATGTCTTCATCTTTTTTGCGTTGAACGTGAATGAGAACGCTACTACTGCTTTCCTTATATGTAGAGGGTTCCTGAATGTGCGATTCGGGTGTTGATGTCAATGCGGAATCGTCTGCACTTTCCATCTGCTCCTCCAAGCTACTAGTAACGTTATTGAATGAAGCTAACGCATTTTGTAGCCACGTGTGTGCGTTTTTAGCATTTAACCCTTTCCGGACAAAACCCGGTCAGGACCCGGCTAGGCAATATCCGCATTTGGACGGAACATTTTGAGAGAGGGATGTCTCACAGGACGAATGCCAATCCCTGCTCGGCGACCTTGTTACCTCGTAGGGGTCGAATGCCGGTCACTGCTCGGCACCCTTTCTTGTCTTCACAGACGAACACGGTAGCTTGGTATTTTTTAAATATTGGGGGCACTTCAGTAGGTTTTACTGAAGGTTTTGACAATAGATCGCAGCACTTTATTGATAAAATGAACCCATTGGGAAGGAATATGAGAAACCTTTCTGTGACTGGTTACTACTTGAACGACTTTTTATCATTATTTTCTCACTGATAACTCTTGTCCTCGTGTTTTTTTCGTGTGCGGTATCCATTGTACCCAGTTTTCTGTGTTTAGTAATTGTGCTTTTTCAGTTCGTAAGTGGTTTTTTCGTCATGAACGATGAACAAATTGAAAGATTGTTGCTTCAAATGGAAGAGCAGGAAGAAGTGGAAGATTTTTTGTTCTGGGGAAATGATTACAATAAAAAAAAAAATAATAATAATAATAGATAATCTGTGCTTTTATTTGATGAATATGTCTTCAAACGTGATGTACCGTTTTTAGGTGACCTATTGCAAAAAGCTTATCGTCCTTGAAAGATATAATGGCGTGTAATAAGTCGTCCTGTAAGGTACATGCATAATGCCGGTCCCTGACCGGGTCCCGTCCTTGTGGACACGATCGGAATTCATCTTTCGACCGCAAAGGGTTAAATGACTTAAAAATACCTTCTTCTTCCACCTTGGGTCCAGTAGAGTCGCCAAAGCAGGAATTGTTCTTTTTTCGTAGGGGAACAATCGGCTGGATACACTGTCTGCTAATAAATCAAGGAATTTCTTGCCTGTATCGGTTTGTACTTTATTTCTCATTAATTGTAATTCCTTGTTCAAGCCATAAACTAAAGAGATAATTAATGATACAGTGACGTACTGTTCCCCCGAAATATCCTCAGTTATTTTTTGAAAGGTCTCCAAAATTGTTACCAAGTCGTGAATGATTTTTATTTCCTCTGCAGTGAAATAGCTTGCATGTGTAGAATCCAGCTTTGTAAGGGCTAAAATCAATGGATCCCCGATATCCAGTATACGTTTCAACATAAAAAAGGTACTGTTCCAACGAGTTGCTACGTCTTGGATCACCATTAAAATAGCTTTGTTCTGTTTTACTTGTTCAGTCCTCAAAATTTCTCGTGCGACATTGCTAGATTTAAAAACTGTCACGATTGCCTTAGCTTTTTCAACAATTTTTACAATAGGCTCATATTTTAAAGCATCATGCACAGTTAGTTGCAATGTGTGCGCAAAACAGTTCAAATGTTTAATTTTGCAAGCGTGTACAGCATTTATCATGTTGGTTGCATTGTCTGAAACAATGCAAACTACTTTGTCTTTGATTTCGTATTCAGCAAATGTATCATCAAGTACTTGAGAAATGTTTATTGCTGTGTGGCGTTCCGGCATGTATGCAGTTTTCAAAATGCTAGTTTTCAACCCCCATTCTTTATTGATGTAATGAATGGTAATGGATATATAAGAGTCCCCAGTGATCGATGTCCACAAATCTGTGGTAGCACTCAGGTATTCCGCATTTTTAAGTTCTTCCACAAGAAGACCCTTGACTTCATCATACAAAGCCGGAACCACCGACTTGGATAAAACTTTACGATCAGGAAGTTGGTACCGTGGGTCTATTTTTCGGAACATCTTCCTAAAGCCTTTTCGGTCAACTGTGTTGAAAGGTTGCATGTCCTCACAGAGCATTTCAACTACTGCTGAGTCCAGCTCTTTTTTTCTTAAATTGGTTTTAGAATACTTGGTGGTGGAAGTGGTTTCATAATATGTCTTTATGTCTCTAGTTCTAGATTGATCTGACTTACTTGAACCAGCCTCTCCAAAAGAAAACATTCCGGTAGATTTCGAGGTAGGTTTGTAGACATCTCGATGCCGTCTCAGAAGATGGTCTCTCAGATTGGAAGTATTAGAACTTGTTTTAAAAGTTAATTTGCATAACAAACACTTCGCACTTTTTTCTTCTTCTTTAATGAAAAAGTTCAACACATCTGATTTTGGTGGCATATTGGCACTACTCAACTACTGAACGGAATGAGATCTGAAGCAAAACTGAATTAACAGCTAACAATTACAAGGAAGAGGTACCAGGAAGGGCAGGGGAACAAAAATAAAACGTTATACAAAATTTTCGAAGAACTGTAGAAAACGATTCCTAATTAAAGAGGAAGTTAAAGTTATAAAAACCTAGAAGAGCCAATATTTAATACCAGTTTGTTTGAACAAGTGTGAGACTATGTTTCCTACCCAACATAATGTAATTAAAAATTTCGGAGAATTAAATAATGACACGTCCGGTGCGGCTTCAAAGTTATACAGAGAACCTTTGAGCTCTAGGAATTCTGAGTTCAATTTCAAAAGAACTGGACAGAGACAGATCTGACAGATCAACATAATTCCAGAGCAAGCGGTATAAAAACAAAACTCGCGCTAAAAGCGGGGAGCGTCCAAAACATTACCCAAACAAAACATAGGCCACACGCACATGGAACCTGACCAACAACATGGAACTTAGAATGATTAGCCGATTGATTCAGTTCATTTGTTTTCTAGTTCGTCAATACATATAGTGAAATGATTCCCCGTTATGATCGCTAGTGACGCAAAGTTATTTCCTAACACCTCTTCCACACAGAAGATCTATCATTATTATTAAACGAAATCTAATATACATTAGGTATCATTATACATTAGGTAATAATTCCGAGAATTTCAAACTAGAGGGTAATAAAGATTCATCGATAGTGGACACTATCGATAGTGACCATCGATAGGCATGACCTATCGATATATCGATAGTAACTATCGACTATCGCCCAACCCTAGTTCGAAATCTGTCGAGGTACCTATCAAATATTTTTGGAAAATAACAGTTGGGGCACGTCAGTAAAAACTCGAAATAATACGAAACAATTATTAATTAAATCTCTCTCGAGCCAAAAGACTGCATACATCACATTCCCTAATGTAGCATCTTTCACTTCCTCACTCACTTTAGTCAATGACGTTGCTCAACTGCCAGATATCTGCTGAGCCAGTGGCCTGCAGTTTCACTTCTCGTTCTTCCGGCCTCAAACCAACCGAGATGGCTGGTATTTGACTCCGAGGAAATGTTACGTTCAAGGAAAAATCCCACAGACGAGTTCACCCCACCTGAGTGTTGCAACTGTTGAGAAATTTCCCCTTAGTAAGTAAAGACGCCAGTTCAAACTCTGTCGAGGTATCAAATATTTTTTGGCCTTAACAGAAGCGTGGCTGTGCCTAGAGCCAAATACTTGAGACATCGTTTTTTTTTGCTCTGTACTATAGTTCAGTCGTCAATGTATTTTTGGATTTTTTGACAACTCGAAATTATGATTAAGGACGTCTATAGATTATCCCTCAACCATCTCTAGCTATCCCTAATCGTCTTTTCACAATGGTTGAACAAACCAAAAAATGCTGCAAATTATTTCACAAAGGTTTATTATTTTTTCAATTGAGTTTGATCGTAGTTTTAGTTGGCTTGCGTATGTCATAAGGCCCGTCCAGACTCCTCGGCGTGTCCTATTTCGAGTTGCCACAACCTATACTTCTATAATTATATACGCATGTTTATATTTCTCGATTTGAGCTCATATCTATTCAAATAGTTATTGCCTTAATAATATCATTATCTAAGTACGTACGAAAAGTCGAGAGGATATGTTACCTACTAAATATGCGTAGGAAAAACATTGGTATTAACACACAAATATGACCTAGAAAAAAACATATATTCATGCCTCGAGGGAACGCTGTACCCACTTCATGGTGCCGCGGTGTATTATATGGGTATAACACGTAAAAGTAATAAATATCCATTCTACACCCCTCTGCTACGCCCCTGGTCACTCCAGCCACCACAATGGGCCGCGGCGCCTCCTCTCACGCCACCCCTTGCTCACCCCCACCGTGACCCCGTGCCAGGCGTGCGTCTAACACTCAAACCCTCGAAAAAGACACTTTTTCTCCCGTTTTTGGCCCATAGCATCTATGCGAGTAAAGCGATAGGGATGGTTAAACGTTAGGACCAACAAGACTCCAAATGGAGTCTATGTGCGAAAGAACGGATTTTTTACGTAAATTCTTAGGCCTTTTATGGCCCGAACGGCGGACGGACATTTCAAATTTGGATTCTACGCACCTTGAAACGTAAAGTGACAAAGTTTGAGGGGGGGTTATAAAAATTTTCAACTACACGATCACATAGGCTTATTATTGAAAATAATAAACCAAAATGCGTGACTCAACTGTGTAGGTATCTACTGGTAACTAATCTTCATGGTGATGTGGTTATCTTCACTGCAACCTACCTAGGTGAATAACTTTTAACTTGAAATTAATCAAGTATTCGTATATACCGTCAACTCATACAACTTTGTGCCACTTTTATGGTTTTTTGAGTGTCAGAACTTTATTTGTCGTCGTAACTCTTTGAAATGTTTACCCCAGATAATTACACATCTCAGTGATCAAATGTCGCTAAGGAAAAAATTCCATCTGTTCAGCGAATAGAAGGGGACCTATTTATTCGTGGCACATTCATTACCCCAGGAAGGTGCAACTTTGAGCCACCATCTTCTTTAGCCTATAATGAAATGAAAAACCTAATGTGGCTAATTGTGGTGGTCTGAATCTTGTTAATCAGCATGTTGACTTTGCAACGTAATACAAAAAAAAATTTGCCCTCGGAATTTTTTAGTGTTTTTTCGATTTTTTAAACAAGGTGAATATAAAAATCAAAGCAAGGCAAATTTCTGTTCGTTTTTATTATAAAATGTTAACAATTCATACAAAAATATCCCAACAAATCTTCACTCGTCCAACCACCTTTCTCCGATTCTGAGCACCCATTTTCTGTAAAAATACAACGAGAAAGCCTTAAATTTTATTGCAAAAATAATAAAAAAACGGTGGCACAAAGTTGTACCTACCCCTAAGTTCCCGTTTCTAACATATCTGGTCATATCATAGAAACAAACAAACTTTTGATAACAGCAAATACTGTAATTGGTAGCTGACAGTATAGGGATGAAAATATGAATTTACCAGACTATTCAGAAATCCGCAACATACTCATCCAATGGAGACTCCCAGCACAAACTGAACAACTCCCTTTTAGTGGACTGGAGAAAGAGCTACCTTGCTGGCACTGAAATCCACAGGGAAGACTTGAGGAGGCGTCGGCATCCACTTCTACCATCCCGCTGCTCGTGGGAATTTTCTTGAACTAATAACTTCAAGTTTGTTACCGTTAGAGAACATACGGTTCAAAAAACGAGATTGGCACAATGTTGAACGGGGTGCACAAAGTTGTATGAGTTGACGGTACCTAAAGGTCGTATCACACTAGGTCACTAGCTTTTTTTTTTTTTTTTTTTTTTGGCATTTTCAATGCCAAAACGTGGAGAAGACAAAGTGTTTTTGTTTTTCCAAGGTCAGCTGTAAATGTTGAGAAGGAATAAGTGCAAAAACAGCGCATGTGAATAAGCGCATTTTTATTAAATCTTCAGGTTAGGGCTCCTAGGGGTTTTTCATTGAATTGTTACCTCCCCATAGGGGGTTTAGCATTTTTCTTGTGTGGATGTAAAAATTAGAAAATGTTCGCATTTTCCCAAGTGAGTTTAAAAATGCTCCGCCAGGATGCGCAATGGTCGAAAAAGCTGACCTTGGAAAAAAGCACTTCATCTTCTTCACATTTAAGCGGCCCATTCACGATCCTGCGGCAGGAGGTGGGGAGTGCAACGAGTTCCCCTCTTCACTCTCCTGCCTCAGAGTGCGTTCTCCATACACCTTCCGTCATTCCCAGCTCAAACCGAAGGTTTCCCGCCAGAATATGGTATTCTGAGGTAATCCTGTGTTGGCGGGTGATGAGAACGTGGTAGGTCTTCTGGCAGCTCCACACACGCTCGGACCTAGATAGGGTGGGGGACCCCGGACCGCAGTCCGATGGGAACACTTGCAGCAGGAAGGCCTCCACACACACACGTCCTGCACGCCTCCTGAGCAAGAAGAGAGGGAAGTTTTTGGTTCCCCTCACTTCCTGCAGCAGGATCGTGGCTGTGCCGCTTCAGACATTAAAAATGCCAAAAAAAAAAAAAAAAAAAATGCGGAAAAAATGCTAGTGTGATACGGCCTTAAGCAATGCGTCCGCTGCCTTCGTAGATTTAGAAGCATTGCCTAGATTAACTTTTAAATGTTCGTGTCGTGCAAGATCACCGTACGAGCGAATTTTAATATACTTCCCGGAAGTTGACATGAAGCGAGTAAAGTTACACACGATGGAAGAAGAGCGTGTACAATGTACAACTCTGTGTAAAATGTACAACTGTCTTACCTCAGAAATATCGCGGAGGAAGGAAAAAACTATGGATCATTTTGGCGACTATGGAACCTACATGGGTTGTACGCTATTTTCTGCATCTGTCCACGCACTGAAAAAATGTGTCCGACATAAGGCCCTACAACTGTACGTGGATCTCAGACGCCGCCGAATGCAAATTGAAGAGAGCATTGGGGGACATATTGGGGTCAACTTCACGCGCCCTTTTTGAATTGTAAGGCTAGCTAGTTTGTGTATAAGTGTTTGTAGAAAACATATTTTGTATAATCTTGATGAAAACTAGTCTAAAATAATTAAATACGTGAATTATTATGATAACAACACAGTTTGTAAATGAATTTTATGCAATATTTTCAACAGATACAAACAGTGGGAGATGCTTGTCTTTGGAATATCTAACCAAATATGATGATTTACAAACTTATTTAGGCCACAATTCTCGTCCGATTTTCGTGATTCTTTTTTTGTTCAACTATGAATTTGGTCTAGTTTTGGATCTTATATCAGGAATTTCAAATTTGATTATGAAAAAGGGTGAATGGAGGGGGTAACAGTAAAATATCATGATGTTTTAACTAGTATCGTCAGATTTTTGTGATTCTTTTTTGTTAAGCTAAGAATTTTGTCTAGTTTTGGAAGGTACCTATATTAGGAGTTTCAAATTTCATTATGGACGAGGAAGATTGGAGGAGGTAATAGTAATAAATCATGATGTTTTAACTATTCAAGTCAGATTTTCGAGATCATTTTTTAAATTCGATTATAAATTCGGTCTAGGTTATAAAAATATGTCAGGAGCTTCAAATTTCATACTGGAAGTTTTATTATTTGAATTTGCTGTCGGTGGAGGGAGTTAATTGGGGGGGGGGGGGGGGGGGGGGGTCGAGAAGTCATGATATATTTGTTTTTTCTCTTATTTTAACTCTCACCAAATATATATAAAATCCATTCATAGGGACGTCCGTGTAATGTACCTATGCATTACTTACCAATATGATTTCATGTAGTTTTGCGTGGTGGCGATAATGTACTTTTCATACCGCACTTATAATAGTTAGGGCATAAGGTAGTTAGGTATTTTAAAGTGAAAGAGCCTTCCATTATTCAAAAGCAATTATCTCAGAACCATTCTTCCAAAGTAACAGAAGAATCGCCCTGCATTTCAATATTGAGACAATATCTTGTACATAAGACACAGTTTTACCAATACCATGGGTTCACCTGGATGGGGCAAGGAGTATGAACAGAGGAGCTGAACAATTGAATAAATGAATAACTACTTCATGGCACTTTCTATGTTATTATATTATTTTCATTTTACATACAATTTCATACAATTCTGTCAATACAATACAATACAATAGTACAATACAATGTCAATACAAAAAACAATTTCATACAATTCTCTCAATTTCTTGTTTAAAGGAAATCTGTGGAACAAAACAAAATTTAGATTAATTTGAAACTTTGTAGCTCATGCATATTGATAAGTTAGTAAAAAGAAAATTATTATCAACTACAATAGGTACTGCGTTACCACATCAAGGGGCCTAACGGACCAAAATAATGTTTAGAAAATCGTGAAAATCTATACTTACTTGTGAAATGAGAGTGTGCAGTCTTCAGTTTTGCGATTTATGTAGTTAAATGCCGCACACACTTTAACCATTGTGCATTATCAAAGAAATTTCATGAGTAGATAAACTATAATAATACAATCTTCATTGCACATAAATAAACGATGTTGCCCCCAATATGGCCGACTACAGACCGTTCAGTTTGCAACGCGACACTAGCGCTACGAGTGGGTCTAGTTTACTATTACAATGTCTTTGATCTTAACCTTTGAGTATTAATAAGATGGAGGGCTAATAGTGATGTTTCAGGCCGTCAAACCATACGTGCCACTACTGTCGTTTGGCTTTTGAATTGACCAGGGGCAAAATGGCCGATTAACGAACAGCTGATGTAAGATGTGATATTGAGTTTGGTGAATGAATGGGGATTGTATACCTAGGACATATTTCTAATTTAAGATTTATATCCTAATTGTGCACCAAACATGTACACCGCTATTTAACACCATTATTTCATATTTTTACACTGTGGGAATGAGTGTTGAAACGACGCCAATACACTCTAGTGGAGGTTTGATGAAGGTAGATCAGCTGTTCTGGGTCCCGAAAAAAAAAAGAAATAGGAGGCACCAAGATTTGGGCATGGGAACCAAAGTATGAACATACTAACATCTAGACAGTTATGTCTACATACATAATTAATACTAAAATGTTACAATAATAAGTAATATCAAACAAAACTTAAATTACAATGAACTGCTTTGTCATTTGAATTTGAAGAAAGCGTGGCGGGAACGGGTCAATTGCAAAGCCAACGCGATAGTAGTGGCACGTATGCCTTGACGGGGGAACAGCGTTGAATTCGGAGCAATGGCTCTCCATCTTATTAATACTCAAAGGACATAACAAGAGGACAGCAAAGCAGAGAACAACCACCACCACGCACTGATAAGCTCCAGTGATATTTAAACCCTTCCACTATTTAAGCTTTGTTTTAGTTTAATATGATTCCCCTTTATGATTTTTCCAATTTTTTGTTAAGGTGTTGATTTGAAATTCAAAGAACCGACTGTTCCTATATTCCTACTTCATAAAAAATGGGGAACGCCGGGAGTGGAGGAGGAAGAGCCCATAAAGGAGACGATCATCTTCTGCATTCCCCAAACAAGGACGACCACAACCAAATATTCATATTTGACAAAAAGCAAGAAGGTAAGACAGGTGATACGTATCAACATTTTTAATCCTAAATTTATTTAGTAGACCTTAGAGTTACATGCAGACCAATCTGCTTATTATATTCAAGAAATCATTGGCATATTCAATGGTGGCAGGTGGTTTATTAAATGGTTTGGTGCGTTGTTATCTATTTTGCTACTTATAAAAAATATCTATTTTACCAAAGAATTACTTATCTGATGTTTTCTAACGCGGTTCACTGTGATCGTGATTCAGTAAAGACTGCACATTAATCTACTAATCCAGGCCACAGGTGAAAATCTATTTGCAGTAGATTTCAACTAGTTTAATACCATGGTAGAATAAGGTGACAGCTCTAAATAACTAGTGGGCACTACCTCACTCATCCTAAGCAAGAGTGTGAATGGGTTCTTCAAGCTGTGCTTCCCGAGTCTTCGAAATCCCTAATTGTGATTTTTTGACGAAGATGCAGCTTAGATTGAAGTCACACTTACCATACCTACCTATTCATTGCAAACCGATTGAGCACATACCTACTTCCACCGTTTGAATCGTAATTGTTTGCAGTATCTACTTGTGATGCTGGTAGGCTATACCGTTGAAAATCTGGGATTTCAGGCAAGCTTTTTCTCTCAAGAAAGACCCGCGCTTATCGATGATGAAATCAACGTAAAACGGACTAGCCACCAAAAAAAAAAGAGGAAATTTACTTTCTGGAGCAATTTTTCTGGGAACAAATTTATTTGGCATCAGGGAGATTTAGGAAATGTAATGCTCTTAACAACGGTATCCTCCAATTTGAATTTAGACGCAAATTAAGGGATTTAAGACCAATTCTGTGGTGTACGGTCAAAATCATGAAAAAAATCTTAAAGTTGATTTCTTTAAAGCGGGTTTAAAAAAATTGCTTAGAGACAAAAGTTGTTGCAAATTAGTCGTAGTCCCGGTTCCTTGGAGGTTAGCAACAAGTGCGGGGCCATTGCAGTCTAACATTTGAACTTTCCAATTATCCTTTGCACACCAGTAAAATTGTTTTTATTCTGTAGGTAATCTGCTCTTCCAGTCTTCCCAAGATGAAGAGGATCATAGTTTGATCTCCAAGGGTTCTGATAGCAGTGACGAGCCATCCTCAGTGGTTCCCAAAAGACACCGGTCAAACACGGTTTCAGAGGGCACTGTCGTAGCAGATAAGGTAAATACTGTCAATTAGTTGTACCTACTTGTTGATTGATCAGTTTTACTAACGTTAAATGCGGAGAAAGCTCCTGGGAATAGGATCTGAACTTTATTGTTTATTTGAAAGCCCTATTATTAAGATAAAAACTTTCTACTGATTGGTATGAATTGAAATATTAGGGGTATTCATGATCCATTTCGAAAACAGAATTCATCAAAAGTGATGGTTTCATGAAGCTCACTCAACGAATCGTCGAAATTCGAAACGCTCCCTTGCGAGGATTGATGAAAGCCAAATCAGTGCAGGTTACCTCCTGTTATATTCAAGGAAAACTCTCACAGTCTAAGAGGATGGATTAAATCAGCCTTATAGCTCATACCTTACTTAGGGCCGGTTTATCAATTATCTACATTAACTGCAGGACTCACTTAGTCCATTTTAGTAGGTAATCTAGTGGTCTACACAGTCTATATACAGTATCTCTGTTGCTGCTGTTTGAAGAGAAATTCCCAAATATATCCATTGGAAGGTACAAAAATAAAGACAATCAAACTTGATTCAAATGAGATTTTTGTAAATAAATAAACTTGTTTGAGGTTAGAAAGCTCTAGATATCTCATTAACCTCCATTTATAATAGTTATCCAGCCGCCCAGGGGCCAGATAAATTAAAACACCAGATAAGGTTTAACTAGGGATGGATAAACACCCCATATCGTATTATCTGGATGATAACGCTATCCCTTAGATAAATCCCCCTTATACATTGGATAAATGTGATTCATAAACCGGCCCTTAATAAGTAAGATTACGAGTTCGTCTTGGTTGTTTTTTTTTTTTTTTTTTTTTTTTTGCCCACTTGAGGGGCTGCTAAATAGTGGTCATCGCTGTGCACCTCATCCACCCCCCCTCCCCCCATTTTACCATATACTAGTCCATGATGTATTATTTCCAATAATAAGCCTATGTGATCGTGTAGCAAAACATTTTTGTAACCCCCCCTCAAACTTTGTCACTTTACGTTTCAAGGTGCGTAGAATCCAAATTTGAAATGTCCGTCCGCCGTTCGCGCCATAAAAGGCCTAAGAATTGACTTAAAAAACCCGTTCTTTCGCACATAGACTCCATTTGGGGTCTAGTTGGTCCTAACGTTTAACCATCCCGATCGCTTTACTCGCATAGATGCTATGGGCCAAAAGCGGGCGAAAAAGTGTCTTTTTCGAGGCTTTGAGTGAGACGCCCGCACGCACGCTTGGCAGGGGGTCACGGTGGGTGGTGAGGGGGGGTGGAGTGAGAGGAGGCGCCGCGGCCTCTTGTGGTGTCTGGAGTGACCAGGGGCGTAGCAGAGGGGTGTAGGAGAATGGATATTTATTACTTTTACGTGTTATACCCATATAATACACCGCGGCACCATGAAGTGGGTACGGCGTTCCTTCGAGGCATGAATAAATGTTTTTTTTCTAGGTCATATTTGTGTGTTAATACCAATGTTTTTCCTACGCATATTTAATAACATATCCTCTTGACTTTTCGCACGTACTTAGATAATGATATTATTAAGGCAATAACTATTTGAATATATAGGAGCTCAAATCGAGAAATATAAGCATGCTTATATAATTATAGAAGTAATGGTTGTGGCAACTCGAAATAGGACACGCCGAGGAGTCTGGACGGGCCTTATGATGTATTCAAGCCAACTAAAACTACGATCATACTCAATTGAAAAAATAAACCTTTGTGAAATAATTTGCAGCGTTTTTAGTCTGGTATGGCAGCATGGTTCCCCTTAGAATCGTGCCACTTCGAGGTCCCTTTGGACACCTTGTTCAATGGCCCAATAATGACCCTTCTGGTTGAGGTGCGGTTAAACCTTCGAGTTTGAACTCTATCGAGGCTTTTATATTTTTGGGTCATAACAGCTAGGCGCACAGTAAAAACCCAAAATAATACAAAACAATAATTAATTAAATCCCTCTTGAGCCAGAAGACTGTAAACATCACATTTCCTGACGTAGTATCTTTCAGTTCCTCACTCACTTGAGTCAAAACACACTGTGACAATGACCTCACTCCCAAACCAGTTTTCACTTTGTCGTTCGTTCGTTCCCAAACCAGCCGAGACGGCTGGTATTTGACTCTGGGGAAATGTTACATTCATAGAATACTCTCACAGTCGAAGAGGTTTGATTAAAATCAGCCTCATAGCTCAACCCGTTGGAGTGCAACTAAGTAGAAATTTCTCCTTAGTAAGAATGGACACGAGTTCGAACTCTGTCCGAGGTATCAAATATTTTTGGGCTGTAACACTCCTAACCAGGTTATAAATAATAAATGATAAAATTATTTGTGAAACAATAAAAGTAAAACTAAACTATCTAAAAAAAATTTAAAAATTGAGAATTTCAATAACTTTTTTGATGCATCAATTGATCTGAATAATGAGAATGACAAACGGGTTTATCAGATTAAGATTTGACAAATCGTAGTTGCTTTTCGGTGATTTGTAAATCGTCGTAATACTACTGGATCATGAATACCCCTAGTATAGAGTATTTAAATATCCTGCTGTTTAGCTACATTTGATCAATATTGCATGGGTATTTGTAATTTTTTCCTAACAAGATCGGTAGTTGAACTATGCAAAACAAGGTCGAAAATCCACTTCTAAACTAACGGATTAACGCAATGTCCGTGTGAAAACGGTCTCAGAAACGCCGAAATCCTAGTGCATTCACGTAATTGACAAACACTGAATAACGTTGATTAACTTCTTCCTATTCAATCTGATTGTCTGAAGGGGTGCTTATGAGAAAATGGTTTGGTGCAGGATTATGAAGCAAATGATGGTGATTAACAGTTTTCAAGCCTGCAATTGAAGGTTTTCATATTCACAAGTCTCTTAAACTTCTGAACTCACCAGATTTTATCATTCTATTTCTTCACCAGATCTTCATGTTGATAAGATGCTTAAAGTGGGGGAAAATGGTCATCGAATATCAAAGGCTACATTAAATCAACTCTTTCAGGTTTTCCCAACAGTATTCAAATGGAACGGAGGCGGAGAGCAGGTTCTCATCAGCGGAACTTTCTCCAACTGGAAAACGATCCCCATGGTCAAGAGCCACGGAGACTTTGTGACCATCATTGACCTTCCGGAGGGCGATCATCAGTTCAAGTTCTTTGTTGACGGTCAGTGGAAGCACGATCCTCTGCACAAAGTTGTGGAGAATGACATGGGATCTAAGAACAATTTGATATCTGTCAAAGATACGGACTTTGAGGTGTTCCAAGCATTGGCAATGGATAGCGAGAATGGCGGCCATTCACAACCTGGCGAATGGGGGCAGGTACAGTCTCTTTGATTTATCTACATTACATGTAAAGCGAATTTCTGACAAACGCCTTCAATGCTGTATAAGCCAAATGGAACTTTTTCATAAATAGTTGAACTTGTTCCTTATTCATGTGGAGATATGAATTGCTACGTTCATCATTTCTCGATAATAAACACCGAAAATAGTTGACTTTTGAAGATTTGCATGGTTGGCTTAGAAGGGAGTAATTTTGAGGGGTTTCTACCTTTCAGCTTCTCCTAACTGGTTATGGCACCTTTAACCTCATGTAACTCTTTTCTGGAAAGTCCAATTTAAGGTCTTATAATTAACAAACCCATTGCTTTTGATTAATTATTTCCATTATGGATTTTGGAACCGACTGAAAAAAATGTAATACTCCTCATCGCAGTATGCCCGTGTACTGCTAGTGGTAAATTAACTGGCAAAAATTGGTATAATCTTTCAGCATGCCCTAGCTTAGAATCTGCAGCATGAATCGTTCATTGGAATTTATAAGGAATTTAGGGGCCCCCCCCCCCCCCCCCCAGAGGTGCAATGGGGGCCTAAGTCCTCATAAAAAGGTAGAGGAGGTAAAGAGGCATCCCGTCAGAGAGATGCCACCCCTAGTCATAGCTTTTAATGAGCCATGTTCGGGGAAGGTTGATATTCCTGTCACCAGAAAACCATCCGACGCCAAACCAGCTGTCTAAAACGATCGAGAACAGCGCGTGGTTCCCATTGATTCCTCAACGGGACGCCGCCAACGCTATCTCTGGTGCTCTGACGGGAGCTTGATGGACCTCTCAGGAGGTAACTCTGTTACACTCCTCCCCTTAAAGACATACTTGATTGAAGATCAAGTATGGTAGTTGGGTGGAATAGTGAATAGCTGAGAACTAATGCTCATTCAATCATAAATAGCTGCATTGGCGTTTTGGATGGGGGAATAGAAATTAAAACTGGATTGTCAATGAAGCTTCATAAGAAGTATCTTCATTGAACAATCGGGACAAAACGGATGCTCAACTATGGAGACTTATACCTTAGGAAATCAAAATATATATAGAAATTAATTTGCCCAACATTGGGGACTTTTTAAATTAAATTGCCCAACTATGGGGACTTGAATGGCGCACTAACCTGGTAATTGACATATAGCAATACTCAGGTGGCGAAAAAATTGAAAGAAAATATTATAAAATGAATTTGCCCAACTTAGGGGACTTAAATTGTGCACTAACCTGGTAATTGACATTATAGCAATACTCAGGTGGCATAAAATTGAAAGAAAATATGGTATATAAAATACAAAAAGGGAATGAAAGAAATTATAATTCAAAGACCAATGAAATTATTTATATACCAAAGGGTGATAATGGGAATTCCTTCTAGAACCCCGGGCCATGTTTCTTCTGAAACATTAATGCCCCAAAAAATAGTGGATTTGACTACTAGGCGTCAGTCGTGCATAATCCGAACCATGCTCTGCTACCATATAAGGAATTTAGGTGCCCCCCCCCCCCCAGAGGTGCAATGGGGGCCTAAATCCTCATAAAAAGGTAGAGGAGGTAAAGAGGCATCCCGTCAGAGAGATACCACCCCTACTAATGAGCTTTTAATGAGCCATGTTCGGGGAAGGTTGATATTCCTGTCACCAGAAAACCATCCGACGCCAAACCAGCTGTCTAAAACGATCGAGAACAGCGCGTGGTTCCCATTGATTCCTCAACGGGACGCCGCCAACGCTATCTCTGGTGCTCTGACGGGAGCTTGATGGACCTCTCAGGAGGTAACTCTGTTACAAATTTGAGTTAGGATTAGATTATATAAACATTCGTATTAATTTAATATGTAAAAGTGCTTGCCACTCATTGTTTTTCAGATGATTCCCTCAGCTAAACCGTGGGAGAAACCAGCTGGGCCTCCGATTCTTCCTCCTCACCTTCTCCAAGTCATTCTCAATAAGGATGTTCCGATATCCTGCGAACCCACTCTCCTTCCAGAGCCGAACCATGTGATGCTCAACCATCTATATGCTCTCTCTATCAAAGATGGCGTCATGGTATTGAGTGCCACCCATCGTTACCGTAGAAAGTATGTCACTACACTTCTCTACAAACCTATCTAGGAGTCGCAGCTTGACTACATCCTACGCTACGGTTCGGCCATGGATTTTATTATGGGGAATCTTACAGTTGTTTCTATGTTCTGAACAAAGGATCAAACTGATGAACTCTGCCTACGACCTCGTAAGTCGAAAATTGTCATTCTAAAAACTTGGCTGATCTACAAAATGCAACTTATATAAAAATCAGAATTTTTCAATAATTTCCAATGTAAAGCTAGTATTTCGTTTCCCATCGCTTTAGCCACTTACAACGAACAGTTTTCGAAAGCAATTTTGACACTAACCATATTAATAACTGTCTGAAATAGCTGAGTATCTCTGTAAATCATGACATCTGAACATTCTGTCCAGTATCAATTATTGGGTCTACTTATTACTATACATCGAGAACCCTCACACTTGTATAATGTCACTAATTCGTAAATTATATTATTTATTTTTTAGTTATAGTAATTTATTACTACTTATCAAACACACTGTGAATCTTAAACTTGCTTGATTGACATAAGATGCATCTTGGAAGAATCGTTTAGCTTACTGTAAGCCTACACGACTCAGGGATGGACTGTTCATGATTGGGCGTTTAAAACCTATTGTTCTATTTTCACTGGGTTCCAGAATGAGGAGAGTCCAAGGGTATGTCCATAGTGCACTGCTTCTCGCGTCTCGCTTGCCAGCTTAAACCTTTGAGCATAAATTATATGGAGGGCTCTGATTTCAACACTATTTTCCTGTCAAGTGATATCAAATCAATCAATCAAAAAAATGTTATTGTAAAAAATCATACATGATTGTTACAAGGATGTCAATTGATATGTGCTGCTGGCATTGACGTAAAAAATTACAATTACCGCCTCGCACCTGCTCTTAGTATGCAAAAACGCGTAGTAGCTATTAGTTAATAATTAAATCTCAAAACATCCAGCGTCGAACAATTTGAATAGGTATATTCGATTCATAGTAAACCTCTAGTTACCACAGAATACAGTATTAACGATTTACATCACGTATGGCATCGGCTGATCGGTGTACAGCCATCTTGAAAGTCACGTAATTTACGAGGTCCATCTTGACAGAAGTGGCACCTATGGTTTGACAACTCAACTACCATCAACAGCTCTCCATATTATTTATACTCAAAAGCTTAAACCCATGGCAGATAAGCCCACTTTGCAAACCAGAGCGATGTTAGCAGGTGGTGGTCATAGTCCGCACCAGCGAGTGGAAAATTCTTGCGCTGTCTTGCCATCACTTCCAAAGTCTCATTTGTCAAAGGTGAAAGCTATCACGTGAAGATCTGCTGTGTGCTGAATTAGCTGCTGATTGTGTTTCGTACGAACTTAGATAAGAGAGAAATGTTCAAATACATGAAATTAATAGTTCTGGAAGTGAAGTTGGTGAAAACCATTTGTTGTTCACATGATTCGCGGTCCACTCCGAAATATTTTACGAATATTTTCGCCTAGAGAATGATTCTTTCAATTATATTTTAAACAAAATTGAATAGGTACTAATTACAAAAAAAAAGTCGTGGAACCTTCATCAGCTGGGAACTGTTCCAAAATAACGCCTTATGGTAACACTGAGGTTTTTCCCTTAACGGTTTTAAGTATTTAATTAGTAGGCTATTATCTTTCCAGTATTTGAATAGATAAATTAACCGAAGTTGTTTGATGAAATTGGGTACATCGATCAATTTTTTGTCGATATTGTGGAGTCTTTTTTTTTTAATTTTAGTTATTGAGGTCACTAATCTGCCAAATGTCGTAACAGTGTAGCTACTATTTCCAAAATAGAAAATTTTCGTGAACACTGCTACGGTGTGTGATTTTTCAGCTAAATAACAGACCAGGTGAAGCTGGAAGCGAGAAAAAGAATTGATAATACATTCCGGTGAACGCGGGTAAAAGCGGATTGAGCCGGTTAAAGCAGGCAGGCATACGTACTATGGCCATGTGCGTACATTTTCTCCCCACGAACCTGGTGCGAGAAAATGAGAAGTGGTTCACTTGGGACGCACCCTAAGGCAGGTTTTCAGTTTTTAACGCCTAGAATGTAACTGTAGCGGAAATTATGAAATTTATCTGCCTAATTTGTGGTTAGTTGTAACTATGCAACTAAACCGAATCCAAAGCTCGAACCTTGGTATTCCTTCCGAGTTGCCTGAAGAGGTGATATCTTCATGGATTAACAGATCCATAGATATCTATGTTTTAACTGAAACAAAAGAATTCTTACTGTCTTGTAAGAATATCACTTCTGAATTAGGGAGATAGCTGATTATGCGAAACACCAATGGCTCCATGAGTCAATTGGCATGACACCCTTCCTCTACAGGAGCTTCAAAACCTGATGGAAAATCAATTAAGATAGTAACTATCGACTATCGTCCAGCCTTAAATACAATATGTAAGCGAACATTTTGTGAGGCATCTTTCATAAATGTACCTCTGTGTTCTTCCCAATTTTTGTAATACTTCATTTTACTTGTATGTGATTCATGCATTTAACTATATTGCTGCATTTATTATATTGTAATCTACTAAATATATGTGATAATTATAATAACTTATTATTCCTAGAATAAAACATTGAAAGTTATGTTACGTACTACTTATAATTGCATAGTCTGCAACTATTACGAGCATTTATTAATCTTTTTTGGTAGTTTGAGTTGTTCGGATAAGAGAATGCCTATAGGGCAATGCTCCTGTGGACGTCAGACGAGCCGGGAAAGCTCCCTCACTAATGCACCTGTAGACGCCGCCCACTTCGTCGCTATGCCACCATTCGTCAGTATCATTATTCATTATTAAAACAGAGATGGGGGGCAATATGTCGACACATAAACTGGTCGACAAACGGGCAAGAAGCCGTGTCGACATCTTTCAACACCAAGGGTTGACCAATGTCGATTTCACAGGCATTGGAAATATGGCGACACAAAAATACAGCGACTAGTCGACAACTTTCAACACCCCTTGTTGAAAAAGGTCGTCCAAGTCAACCATGGGGATACGTCGACATATTTACATCGACATCCTTCGTATACCTGACATGTAGGTTAGAATGAAGTGTATAGTTTGGTGGTCTGGATGCTTGCAAGCTCGCATCTCAAAAATACATAACATCAAGTAGTCAATCCCTTAGTAAAAATGCAGATTAGTTGGATGTGTAGATCAGAATGAAGTGTATAGTTTCGTGGTCTCATAACACGATCACATAACAGTTTAGAAACGTAAATGTGACTTTTCATTTAATCCTCGGATTGAAAGACCCCATGGGACCAAGGCTGAGGACAGGTAGTGGCCAAACAACCCTTTTGTCGTCGTTTAGCAGTCGACCATTTTCAAGAGGGGTGTTTTTAGCTCATGTTCAACTCCTGTTGTTGAAATACAGCGAAAAACGGATCTCAAATTTTTCGACATAAATCCGTCGACCAGTTTCAAAGATGTGCGTTATCGACGTTCTTCAACACCTGGTGTGGAAATATGGCGACAGGAGGTGTCGACCAGTTTATGTGTCGACATATTGCCAAGTTCCCTAAAACAGCTCCTGAATTAGTTTAATGGTTCATTTTAGTAAAACCAAGCAAATGTTAATACTCGTACTTTGGATTTTTCAAGTAAATTCTTGAAAATAAGTAAAAAAAAAAAAAGTTTATGGTAATCTAACTTGGTCAAGAGCTAATGCTCAAGAGAAAATAGCACAAGACCTGTTGCTTGAATTAGCCTGGGTAATGCTAGAAATTCAGTGAATAAAACCCTCCTTTGGTTTACTTTCTCAAGCAGTTGCAAGATTTTTTTAAAGATATACTCTGAGGCAGTTTTGTTAGTAGGAGTTCTTGTGTTAGTAGAAGAGTTTTATCTTTTGTGAAGCGAATTTATCCCTGTAAGAGTTAGGTAAGGCCGATTTTGTGCGATCGCGTCAGAGGAAAAAGTGTATTTTGATCGGTATACCAGTTCCAGACTCCGATAAACTCTTTCGTTTCAAGGTGGGTTCGCCTAGCTAACCTCTACGTTCCTCAGGGAACTCAACGGAAAAAGAGGAGGAGCTGTTTCAAATAGGAGGAAAATGTTATTGTTATCAAGACTTTTAGGAGACCGAGGTTTCCAAGTAGGAATCGCCAAACACCTGGCACAATAAAAACTATCCGAAAAGTAATCGACAAGATTGTCGAGAGAAACGGATATTGGATAAGGTTCCTATCAAGTGCTGGCTGGAGTTCGAGAACAATGAGCTCAGAAGATCAACTTTCCGTCGACATTTTGAGCTATGGATTCCACTTATGTGGATATAAAGAAACCATCTCAATTAAGCGATGAATACGTCAATTGGAAAAGGTGTTGCAGCCTAAATATACAAGCAACCTGTGACGCTATTTTCATAGCGTAACGAACGCGCGACGAAGTTGTGGAAACCCATTTTAAAACGGAAGTTAGTGAAAAACGTTGTCTATTTCCACGAAAAATAAAGAGTTACAATGTTAAATCGATTTCGACGGTTAGGCCATCATCAGTAACAAACAATAACTGAAGACACATTAGAAAGGACACAGCTTTTATAGTCACAGGTGAAGGGAGATTGAATCCCATTGGTCGAGAGAAAGGAAAAGGGCAGGAGGTACAACCAATTAAGTGCAAGTGAAAGAGGGAAAAAAACTAAATATGGTTTCAACAGTGTGAAGGGATAACATAATTCCAAGCTTTATAGAAATTGACCTATCAGTGGTGAAATATATTGAGGTATATCCTCATTTAAACATTTACCAGATCTGTCCCTTTTGATTTCGAATTTTTCGAGTACGAGGGTTGTCCAGAAAATGAGTTCCGTTTTGATCTGTAGGGTGGTAGGAGTGGCTTTTGCCAAATCTGGTAACACCGCTCGAAAGAGGAGAGGTGGGGGAATAGAATGAGAGGTGGGTGACCTCAGTCGGTCAGTTACCAACGTCAGGGCAGGTAGTTGAAATGGAGCCCTCCACGTCGCCTCCCGCCACCTCGATCCCCGTTCCCTCTCGAGTTGTTGTGCGCGGAGTGATTCAATTTCTTTATGCACAGGGTTTCAAATCAGTTCAAATTCACGAACAGCTCATTTCTGTTTATGGAGAAGGTGTAATGAGTGAGTCAATGGTGAGGAGATGGGTACGTGAATTTAAGGCGGGAAGACATTCACTTGAGGATGAAAGTGGGAGAGGCAGACCCTCAGTTGTGACGGACGAAATTGTCGCAGAAATCGACAATGCAGTTCGCAAAGATCGTCGTTCAACCCTGGATGAACTCCACCTGAGTTTCCCAGACATCTCACGATCCCTCATCCATGAGATCGTCTCGGAAAAACTTGACTTTCAGAAAGTTTGCGCTCGGTGGGTCCCTAGAGAGCTGACGCCCCAACACAAGGAACAACGAATGGCCGCAGCTCAAGAATTTTTGGACCGCTCACGTACCCATCTCCTCACCATTGACTCACTCATTACACCTTCTCCATAAACAGAAATGAGCTGTTCGTGAATTTGAACTGATTTGAAACCCTGTGCATAAAGAAATTGAATCACTCCGCGCACAACAACTCGAGAGGGAACGGGGATCGAGGTGGAGGGCTCCATTTCAACTACCTGCCCTGACGTTGGTAACTGACCGATTGAGGTCACCCACCTCTCATTCTATTCCCCCACCTCTCCTCTTTCGAGCGGTGTTACCAGATTTGGCAAAAGCCACTCCTACCACCCTACAGATCAAAACGGAACTTATTTTCTGGACAACCCTCGTACATTCAACATACCTTCCTTTGGGCAAAAATGAAGAAATTCTACAATCTGTCAAATCAAAATTGTAACTATGATTGGATTCCTTAAGATGTTTCGCAAATGCAGACTTACTCTTATTGTCCCTGAAATCCTCCTGATGCTCGTCCTTCCCCTAAATTCAGCATTGACAGCTGACCTCGGAAAAAAGCATTTTGTCTTCTTCACGTTCGAACATTAAAAATGAGAGAAAAAAGCTGAACAAATTCAAGCATTCATTTTCAATTCTGTTTTCCCATACGGCCTGTATGGGAAAACAGTCTGAAGGTGCAGGTTCGCAGAGAGCTATTCGAACTACTTTGGATGAGTGGTGGCGTGGTGTCAGCAGAGGGTAGTGGAGGGGGCTTTCCCAGCTCGATTTTGTCTTTGACTAGAGCGATGATCTCTTCTTCCACTGGTGATCATTGTCTACATTACAACTCTACCAATTTTATGGTCCCTCTGTCACTACCATCACCTTGACTACGTCCAAACGATATCTACATTCCTAACAAACATTCCATTAAGACTGATTCAATGACAAATTAAACTCTACATTGTATTTGTTGCTTTTAGGAAAGATTTTTTTTAAACAAAATTGTAAGTTTTCCGTTTTAAACGTATAAACATTACTAATTTACAAAACAGGGTTACTTGAACAAGTGGATAAAAACATTAGATTCTAAAAAGAAAATAAACAAAAAGAAGGTTAAGCACTTCATGATGTTTCGATGTAATTAAAAGTTTCATTGTTTTATTTAGATTTCGCATGCACATGATTTTTAAGCAGATTCCTACTTAATAGTTAATGGCATTTTTTAGTTAAGATAATTATTACTTACTACTTCCTATATTCACACGGTTGGCCTCCACTTTTATGATTAGCTTGATAACGACCGTGGAATATTTGCCTGTACCTATATTAAAATTCTGCCGTTAGGTTATACAAGATAATAGAATGTAAGAGCCGAACTTGTACTTATCGTATTATATGTGTACGTATCCTTACAAGATTTTTGTGCGAAGATATTTCTTATTTTCATAATTTATATCTGTCCAGTCTTCAAAATTCTGCAACATTCGCACCCAGTATTATTGATGGTGCTAATTTATTTATTGTCTACCTCGATCTGAATCTCTTCCAATACTCAATAAATGATCATCAACTAAGTCTAATTTCGTTATCAAATTATTTGTCTCCACGATATTACCTGCCTAAGAGAAATCAGGGCACACTGACGTCATCCCATTAGCCCTAACTTGAATTCCAGTTTAAATCGAAGCTCCTTCAAAATCCATCCACATTATTCTAATCGGAAAAACGCTGCAAATTATTTCACAAAGGTTTATTATGTTTTCAATTGAGTATGATCGTAGTTTTAGTTGGCTTGTGTACGTCATAAGGCCCGTCCAGACTCCTCGGCGTGTCCTATTTCGAGTTGCCACAACCTATACTTCTATAATTATATACGCATGTTTATATTTCTCGATTTGAGCTCCTATTTATTCAAATAGTTATTGCCTTAATAATATCATTATCTAAGTACGTACGAAAAGTCGAGAGGATATGTTATTAAATATGCGTAGGAAAAGCATTGGTATTAACACACAAATATGACCTAGAAAAAAACATATATTCATGCCTCGGAGGAACGCCGTACCCACATCATGGTGCCGCGGTGTATTATATGGGTATAACACGTAAAAGTAATAAATATCCATTCTCCTACACCCCTCTGCTACGCCCCTGGTCACCCCAGACACCACAAGGTGCCCAGGCGCCTCCTCTCACTCCATCCCCCGCTCACCACCCACCGTGACCCCCTGGCAAGCGTGCCAGGCGTGCGTAAGTCTATCACTCAAAGCCTCGAAAAAGACACTTTTTTGCCCGTTTTTGGCCCATAGCATCTCTGCGAGTAAAGCGATCGGGATGGTTAAACGTTAGGACCAACTAGACCCCAAATGGAGTCTATGTGCGAAAGAACGGGTTTTTAAAGTCAATTCTTAGGCCTTTTATGGCCTGGACGGCGAACGGCGGATGGACATTTCAAATTTGGATTCTACGCACCTTGAAACGTAAAGTGACAAAGTTTGAGGGGGAGGGGGGTATACCAATTTTTTGCTACACGATTACATAGCATAGGCTTATTATTGGAAATAGTAAACCAAAAAGATGCTGTTCTACCTTATGCTTCGGTCAAAGTGGCTTTTGGAATTTGATTGTTTCCTGAATAATTTTAATTTCTTCTTTGTTTACTGAATCATCTGATTATTCCAGTACCTATCTATGGTGACTAAATTACAACTGTAGTGGATTTATATATGTTCTACTTGGTGTAGGTAGACCAAGTGGGACGTTGTGAAAAGTTCGCACTTTATTATTTCAGATTTATTTCTTGGATGCTTTGCATGCGCAACGTAAATTCCATTAAGCATGATTTTCTCACACCCTAGCCGGCCTATCTCGCTCAAATTTGGAGAAGACGATTTGATCAATCCATACAAATTTCAACATAGTTGTATCATTAGTAGCTGCTGCGGCATGTGCAAATGTTTAATCCTTATAACGAGCTTAATTTCAAAGTTCTCAGATTTTGAAGAAATTTTCAGGGAATCTGGGAGTGAGGCTGGAGTATTTGGTGTCCCGGAAAGATGTTCCCATTTAACTCTGTTAATTCTTTTTTATTAGAGTCTAGTACGTTGAAAATTAAAAGAAAGCGTAAAAGAATGTGGGTTCATGAAGTGAATCAGCCAAGATGTGCGTTAGGTGAATATCACCATTTGTACCCTCAACTGCGAGAGTACAAGCGGTTTTGGAGGTATTTCAGGATGAGCTCAAACACTTTTGACTATATTTTATCCCAGATTTCAAATGCAGTGCAGAAGCAGGACACTAATTTCAGGATGGCCATACCGGCAGAAGAAAAGCTTATGGTCACAATTAGGTGAGTAAGAAATTTTTAATTATAAAGTTTAGTCAATGTATTTTTAAGAGCGGAAATGCAACAAGTTCAACAAAAAAAAACTCGGCGCATTGCGCCCTCAACCCTTTCTACACCCCCTAGTTGATTCTTTCTCCATACTCTGTATGAAATTACAAAAAGTCCATTCATGCAGCATGAATATTAATGAGCGAATTTTCAAAGAAATCTTCCAGTTAAAACTATGGTTAAGGGAAGAAAAAATTGTGTTAACGATTTATTTTAGATACCTAGGTTTTTTAGTTTTAAATCAAACCAAATGCGCCGCCATTTATTTATTTATTTTGAGAAATATGTTTTTTTAAATAAGTACCTATATGATTTTTAGAAAAACTTAAGGAATTGTTTCAGAATGTGCCAAAATGGATTTCAGTGAAGAAAATGTTCAAAAATGTTCATTCTGAAAATTTTGAGGCCATTGCAATAGCTTCATTTTTCTTCGAAAATTCGCTAAAAACACAGAATGTGTTTATCGGTATCGTACGTCTGTTTTACGTTACATAATTTCTCCGTGGAGATTTCCGGTTGGTCATTGCAAAAACACATTCTATGTTAAAATGTAGTAGACAAAAGTCTCGATGTCCATCGTGAATTTAATGTGAAATAAGTAATTCAAAAACAAGATAATTTACAATGCACAACAAACTGGAGGGCGCGAAACCTATTACTCGAACGAATCGCTCGCTTCAAATCGCAACGTTCCTTGCGATTGCGAGAGGCCACTCGCACGAAATCGCTCGCAACCGCCCTCTACCGCTCGCAGTGTGAACACCCGTCGCCTCCTCCCATTTAAAAACCTTACTCGCGCGGCGTTTTGTCTTTTTCGCGCGTAATCGCATCGCTTCGCTCAAATCGCGGGAAGTGTGAAAGCCACCTAAGGCTGCAGATAGTCCCCTAACACTTTCATTGTTCTCAAATCATCACTTCATTTAGAGCATGCGCATACACAAATTACTTTAAGCAGTATTTTCTCGTTTGTTAATTGACCGATTTTGATGTTTTACGCTACATCTTGATCTACAATTTAAGACAATTTAAAACACTTAGTGTTACGGATACAAGAGTCTGTTTAATAATCATCTATAGACCAGTGATCTGCATAGAAGAGCCATCTAATACAGAAATAATGAACCTTTGTGAAATAATTTGCCGCATTTTAATGTCAACTGTCTACTTCTGGACTCGTAAAATATCCTTACTATTTTTGGTTTATTATTTCCAATAATAAGCCTATGTGATCGTGTAGCAAAAAATTTTTATAACCCCCCCTCAAACTTTGTCACTTTACGTTTCAAGGTACGTAGAATCCAAATTTGAAATGTCCGTCCGCCGTTCGGGCCATAAAAGGCCTAAGAATTGACTTAAAAAACCCGTTCTTTCGCACATAGACTCCATTTGGGGTCTAGTTGGTCCTAACGTTTAACCATCCCGATCGCTTTACTCGCATAGATGCTATGGGCCAAAAACGGGCAAAAAAGAGTCTTTTTTCGACGTGCGCACGCCTGGCACGCTTGGCAGGGGGTCACGGTGGGTGGAGAAGGGAGTGAGCGGGGGGGGGGGGGGGGGGGTGGAGCGAGAGGAGGCGCCGGCACCGCGGCTTGTGGTGGTTACGGCGACGGCGTTCGTTCGAGGCATGAATATGAATTTCTCAAGGTCATATTTGTGTGTTAATACCAACGCTTTTCCTACGCATATTTAATAACATATCCCCTCGACTTTTCGTACGTACTTAGATAATGATATTATTAAGGCAATAACTATTTGAATAGATTGGAGCTCAAATCGAGAAATAGAAACTTGCGTACATAATTATAGAAGTATAGGTTGTGGCAACTCGAAGTAGGACACGCCGAGGAGTCTGGACGGGCCTTATGACGTAAGCTAACTAAAACTACGATCATACTCAATTGAAAAAATAATAAACCTTTGTGAAATAATTTGCAGCGTTTTTCTAATCAGGTTGTGGTTTTTACGTATCAATTTTCAAAGGGTTTGGAAAAGGTGTTGAAGGAATGATTCACCTCTTACTTAAAATCAATATATTACACACACTCAACACTGACACTGATATTCAATAAATATCCACAGTTCTATATGTTCTAAACTATTGCACTTTTAAAACGCGAAATCTGGTTCAGTAGTTGTGGAAGGGCTCTGCGACGAACTGTCAGAGCTCAGAGTTTCTTCCTTGATCTTCACGAGTTTACCGCTCTCATCTTTGGTCACTTTGGTTTTATCCTTGTCCTTATCTTTGTCCTTTTCCTTATCCTTTTCTTTTTTATCCTTGTTGTGTTTGTGGTCATGTTTGTGTTTGTGCTTGTGCTTATGTTTCTTTTTGTCCTTCTTCTTTTTCTTCCCCTGAAAAAGCACGAAGGATGGATTTTAAATATAGGTTAGGAAACGACTTAGTTAAACTAGTCTTATATTTTCAAATTTGCAGTCTTTCAAGAAAATATGAATTAGGTTTTAAACAATAAAACAAAGAAAATAAAACACATTGAGCATATTTTGGAGGTAAAGTATTAAAGAGAGCGTTCCTCTGAAACTAGGTCTTGTAAACATGGTTTCTTACACAAGACGTACGATGTATATACATGTGTGTACCTATGTGTTTGTGAGAGTATGTCGTAAGTATCAGGAATGGCACATTAATGTATTTTTGTTGTGTCGCAAATAGTGTGTCTTGGGCTGCGAAGGCGACACTGTAGTCGTTTAGTTCACCTTTCGGTTATCCAGGGGGCACGTGAGTGTTTCTTGTTGCCGCAAACCGTCGAGGCATAAGATTAAAAAAAAAAAAAATGTATTTTTGCAACGTGTTTCCATGCGCCCGCTTTCTGTCATTCAATCCTTTTGCCTAAGGCCCCACTATAAGCAGCTTGTGCAGAATTCAATCCAGGCAAATAGATGTGGGGGCTTCTCCGCATCTTCTGCAGAGGTCGGGCAACAGCCTGCCATTCAGAAATCCTCCCTCGTGACTTCTGGTCCCATTTCTGAACTGGAGACCGGAGGTGTGAGACTCTGGGAGCAGGTAGGAAGTGCCTGCCTGCAGGATCTGGCGAGACTGGCTGTTTAGGGACCAGACGGCTTGGAGAAAAAGGTCACGGACTGTATAAAGAGGGTGTTTATGCACAGATTTCATATCTTTATTATGAATGACCGGCTAAAGTTCCCTCTCGCATTACTGGAAGCTTGAACTATCTTTCCCCCCCACCAGAACGCTGGAAGAGCTAGTTGACTAGTATTCCGTTTGCCGCCCGACCGAAAGTGCCCTATCGGATCGCTCATAATTTTGCTCCGTGCAGCGCCCCAATTATAAACGCTATTTCGGGAGTTAACCCGCGCCAACATTGTGCAGCCACGACGAGAGAGAAAAGGACCAGACAGACAGACCAGGGCGCCCTGAAGTAAGGAATAAGAAGACCTATCGGTAAGCGTTTGGTGTTTCCTTTGTTTAATTTCAAGCTTCCAGGAGTCTCCCTCCCTTTTGTTTCTATGATTTCGATTTTATAATAATTCATTTCACACCTAGCTTGGGTTATAACAGAGGGTCTTCCCACAGTTTGAGAAAGCGACCGTGGCGAGGCATCATGGACGGAATCCCCTTCTTTGATGCCTCATGAAGGTCACAGAGCAGCTAAGCAAGCAAGTAGGTGGGAATACCAGCGGTTCATTAACCAGCGATTTTTGGAATACATGCCAGGAGTTTCAAATTTCATGATGGTAGGAGGTGACTAGAGGGACTAATAATTTAAAAAACGTATGTTTTCACTATTTTCATTAAATTTCCATTACTGCTTTTTTCCCAGATTTTATTCCAGTTATGCAACAACCTTGGAAGTTCAAATTTACTGCCGGTGGAGGGGCTGAATAGGAGGGAGGGGTAATTCTGATAAAACATATTTTCTTTTTTTCTTTCCTTTGTTTAGATATGCTAAAAATGGAGGGTGAGAGGGGAAATAGAGGGGTTCAAGTGAAATCCCGATCTATTTGCCATTGACAACCAAATTATATTCAGTCCTTGCAATGAATGCATTACTTACGAATATGTTTAATGGTCTGCATTTTTAGTGGACGTAAGAATATTGCTTGGCAAGTATTTCTAATACACTTTGAGCTTTACCGTCTAGAATATGATGGTCAACGGGTTTGCTCACTGTAAGGAAGTAATTTTTCATTTCTGTGGGATCCTAGAGCATTGAAATATGTCAATAGAGTATTGAAAATAATTCAGACGTCCCTGTAGTTGCCAGGCTCAAAACTGTTCCTACGGTGATTTTCAACAGGCATGGGGGTATGTGTAAGATCTGTTCAATTCAGGGAGTCAACTCTCATCCGTTAACTCACTTCAAAGATCCGATTACCAGTTCAATCCTCCTCTCCTGCTCCAACGACTGGCAGAAGGGACAACCAAGAACGGGAAGGGTGGAGGGAGGAAGACATTCAAGTCTCTCCCTTCACCCCTTCACATTTTTAGTAAGACCGGGTGAAGTGAATGGTATGAGATAGGGTGGAAAAGACAGTGAGCGGCCAGGAGAACAGATGGGGTGACATGAACTTGTTCTCTAATTCTGCACTCTTCTAATATTCGTACTAATTTTCCTACTATTTCTGTCTTTACTACTATTAAAATCAAGAACTCGTTTTCAAGTTTTCAAACTACAATCTTTATTTATTGCTCGTATGAAAAAATCAAACAAATTATTGTTCTAACATCTGATGAATTATGATTTTGACTAAAGTGAAATCAATGAAATACAATTTTGATGCCAGAAATGAATTCCAAATACGATAATGAACCACCGTTTAACTCGCATACGCGACAATTGGTAAGTGGTTGAGGAGTTTAATGAACCGCAGGGCTGGAACAAATAGAGCAGGAGAGAGAACTGGTAAACGTAAACTATTTTGGAAGCCGTTCAATTGAGATTCGTTCAATTAAGAGATCCGTTCAGTGGAGAACAACACATATCTAGAGCACCATTGGGAAAGCTAGGAGGCGTTATGTATACTAGTTCTGATGACATTAAGTAAGGTGCACTCTGAGCTGTACTTCAACATTGCACTTTCTCGTATAATAGATATACAAGATTGGTCTTCCACTTGAGACTCACAAATATTAATATTATCCCTTCTTACCAACCCACAATCTGAAATCACGTGAACTTTTCCACAAGTTTCCTGAAATCTACATCTGTGGCATGTGTTTGCAAGATAATATCATTCTTCAGTCCGACTTTCCTGCTCAAGTTTTCCATTTCTGCAGCAATAATTCTTGCAATTACTGTGGTGGTTTCAGTTGCTTCGTGGTAAATGGGTTGGCAAAACAGCTCATCACTGGCCTCAGGCAACTGAAATCTTGAACTCGCTTTTCAAATTGATCCAAACGCGTCTCGGGGTGCCCCGGAAATCGCAAGGACCCACAATTGTCGTCATTCGCCGTTTTTTTCATGTTTGGAAAATGAAGCCTTGATGTTTCCGAAACCCAAGACCAACCAAGTTTCTGACCCCTACCCCGCTAAACCCCCTCTATATCAAATCCCAAAAAGACAGTTACAGGAAAAAAAGCTTGACAGGTGCTCAGCAGACACCTCAGTGCCTGCAGTCACCGGGCTGAGTATCCTAGAAATAGGGCATTGCGCTTGACGGCGTATCAATCGAATTCACTCAGTTTTTCTTTTTTTTTCACACTCATCCGAGTCCACCTTGTACATTGCAGGCTGGGTCCAATTTATAAGTCTGTTGTTTTACTGATTGTAGGGTATATGTTTGTAACGATAACGCTTTGTATGATGGTACTCACTTTGGCTACCGCATCTTTGTTGGCTTGATCCTTATTGAACATCCCTGGGTGGAAGCCTATAGGTCCTTGAGCCCCAGAGAGACCAGGCAGGGAAGCTGAATTGTCCGAGTAGAGCTCTCTGTTAACACCCTGTTTCTCATTTCCGGATACCTGTCAAGTCACAGGTATAAATAGTATAATACAACGATTAAAGGTAGTTATGAGTCATGTTACATATGAGCCTTAAATTTACAAAAAATTCCAATCATGCAGCATGACTCCATGAGCGAATTTTTGAAGAGTAGTTCAATCTGAATTTGGACAATGTTTCATGCAAATATTACCGATTTTTACAACTAGCGAACGGCATTATTTCGATTTTTGACTGATTTTTCAACTTTACAATTTTTGAAAACTTGATACATATTCTTATAGGAAATTTTACGCTAGGATGGTTAAACGTTAGGACCAACTAGACCCCAAATGGAGTCTATGTGCGAAAGAACGGGTTTTTAAGTCAATTCTTAGGCCTTTTATGGCCCGGACGGCGGACCGCGAACGGCGGACGGACATTTCAAATTTGGATTCTACGCACCTTGAAACGTAAAGTGACAAAGTTTGAGGGGGGGTTATAACATTTTTTTGCTATACGATCACATAGGCTTATTATTGGAAATAATAAACCAAAAATAATAAACCTTTGTGAAATAATTTGCAGCGTTTTTTTTTTTTTTCTTGTCAATGTTTCAGCCCTTAGGGAAAGCAAGCGGATGAATGAACAGCGACTGAGTGGTTTCATTCGATTCTTTGGGCGGATATCTATATGAAACTCAATTGAACATTTCTGTTACCTTTAAAGTTTTCGGGATCTCGATTTTTGAATATTTCAGCAATTAGATTTCTACCCTTTAGAGTTAATCAAATCTCCTCTCACTCCACCCCCCACTCACCCCCACCGTGACCCCCTGCCAAGCGTGCCAGGCGTGCGTCTAACACTCAAACCCTCGAAAAAGACACTTTTTCTCCCGTTTTTGGCCCATAGCATCTATGCGAGTAAAGCGATAGGGATGGTTAAACGTTAGGACCAACTAGACCCCAAATGGAGTCTATGTGCGAAAGAACGGATTTTTTAAGTAAATTCTTAGACCTTTTATGGCCCGAACGGACATTTCGAATTTGGATTCTACGCACCTTGAAACGTAAAGTGACAAAGTTTGAGGGGGGGGGGGGGGGGGGGGGGGGGGGGGGGGGGCATACCAATTTTTGCTACACGATTACATAGGCTTATTATTGGAAATAGTAAACCAAAAAGATGCTGTTCTACCTTATGCTTCGGTCAAAGTGGCTTTTGGAATTTGATTGTTTCCTGAATAATTTTAATTTCTTCTTCGTTTACTGAATATACCAATATACCACATGTTAGTATGCTGAAAACATTATTTCGCACAACAAATCGCAAAAAACAGGCTATTTTAAAATTTTTGACTACATTTTTGAAAATTTCAACCCGAAGATGTAATCCGATCATGCTGGCCAACGAACTTGAACTTTCGTCCTTAACATTTTAAAATTTGTTTGAAGTTTCTAGCACAATTCTCCGGACAGTTATCGTCTGGAATGACACATACATACATACATACACACATGTATACATACATACATAAAAATCGTGTGCGTCGGACCACACGGTGGAAGTTATACTTCTGTGGCCATTCTCATACACCCACTCACGCACACAAACAGACAGGATATATAAATGAAATATAAGACATTTTTCAATATTATTCAATATATTTTTCAATATATTATACGTGACTTCATTATTATATTATACACCTATATATATATATATATATATATATATATATATATATATATATATATATATAGTATAACTAACTTTTTCTTTGCGAAAATTTGATAGATTAAAATGTACGCCAGCATGAACTCGTGTGCAAAATTTCAGATCGATTGGATATCGGGAAGTGGGTTAAAAATCGATCTGAAATTTTGTCTCAAGCAAGCAAGCAAGCAAGCAAGCAAGCAAGAAGAGAATCGAAGTTAAAAGAAAGAGCGAGAGCGTTCGACTTTCACTCGAAAGGTGCCGTATAATCGATAGTTCTTAAAAATTTGTTCTTACTTTTCAGCGTGACGCGGTTTCTCGACCAACATCCCATCCCAAAGTGTCTAACCCCCACATCCCACCCCCTCCTCCTCCTCCTCCTCCCACCCCTCCTCCTCCCTCCTCATCCTCGAGAGGTGCCGTATAATCGATAGTTCTTAAAAATTTGTTCTTACTTTTCAGCGTGACGCGGTTTCTCGACCAACATCCCATCCCAAAGTGTCTAACGGGCGCAAAGAAGTATAACTTCAAAAATGCGTTAAACTTCAGAATATGATTCAGAATAGCCTGAAACGGATTTCTGCATAAAATTTTTTCAAAAATTCACATTCTACAAATTTTGAGGCGAGAGCAATAGCTTAATTTTCTTCAAAAATTCGCTAAAACAATCTGTGGTTCTTGTTGATTCGAGACAAGCCAAAGTTTAAGCCATTTAACAGTCAAATTCCAAATGGTCCCCTAAGTTGGGTTTGTTTTCATCCTGAAAAAATAATTACGCTGCGATTTCATATGCCAAACCCAGAAAAATTCTAGATACATCTGAGGAGATATCAGAGAGTTCCTAGGATGCTTTTTGATAACGGTATGCCGTTAGTGGTAGTGCCGTTACGCAGTCTGTCTAGGGCGAATCACTCTGAAGCTAACTCGGATGCAAAATAACGGCATGGAAGGATTAAGGTGATGGAGAGTTACGGCCATAATTTAAGTGCCCTAAATTGAAAAGTGACGCCAATTTTCCCATTCACCGTTAGTTTTACCTAGTTGATCGCTGTTTTGATTGCTCTTTCCCGTTTGAATCTCGTATTTTTCTGTATTTTCTATTTATATATCTATTTATTTTTACTTTTCTCTATTTTGAAGAGAACGATTTTGTTTTGCATGCATCTATATTCCGTGGGCCTTATCTCCGCCGAAGAGTTTATACTCGTTTTGGATAACTTCGTGGAAAACGAGGGCCGACCCCGAATTCCTCGTCAGTTAGCAGAGGAGTTTGGAAGATTTTCACTTGACGGAATGTCGGAAGAAGATGCTCTTCTCCAGTTTCGATTTCGGAAACCTGATATTGATTTCTACCTTAATCACCGTACGTACATACCTACCTATGGAAAATCGAACAGGCAAACGTTTACAATGGTCTTACCAAGTCAACGCAAATCATTTTCAATCTTCCACAGAATGGTATTGATGCACAGGTTTATGCACAAACAACATACTATTGTAGTTTGTTCATGGGCATGAGTGTAATCCAATGTTTTGTTGACATGCGATATCGAGGAAGGGTGCCCCTCTCAACGACTGTTGGGCCTTCATCGACGGAACGGCACGAAAAATCTGTCGCCCAACCACAAACAAAATATAACTTCAAAAACTTCAACAAAAACATTATAAATAAATGCAAAAAAACAAGCGTTTCACGGGGTCTGAAGGGGAGCACTGGGACTGGCATCTAGCGGATAGCGGTCTGAGCTCTTGTGGTTGTCGTGGCGTGGAGGAGGGTAGAAAAGTGTTACCATCCTGTAAGGTTATTTTACCCCAACGGCGAGACGTTACGTTCATGACCGTTTTGACTGAGTACCGTCAACTCATACAACTTTGTGCCACTTTTTTGGTTTTTTGAGTGTCAGAACTTGTAGTCGTATCTCGTTGAAATGTTTACCCAAGATACTTACACATCTCAGTGATCAAATGTCGCTAAGGAAAAAATTCCATCTGTTCAGCGAATAGAAGGGGAACTATTTATTCGTGGCACATTCATTACCCCAGGAAGGTGCAACTTTGAGCCACCATCTTTTTTAGCCTATAATGAAATGAAAAACCTAATGTGGCTCATCGTGGCGGTCAGAATCTTGTTAATCAGCATGTTGACTTTGCAACGTAATACAAAAAAAAATTTTCCCTCGGAATTTTTAGTGTTTTTTCGATTTTTTAAACAAGGTGAATATAAAAATCAATGCAAGGCAACTTTCTGTTCGTTTTTATTATAAAATCTTAACAATTCATACAAAAATATTCCAACAAATCTTCAACTCGTCCAGCCACCTTTCTCCGATTCTGAGCACCCATTTTCTGTAAAAATACAACGAGAAAGCCTTAAATTTTATTGCAGAAATAATAAAAACACGGTGGCACAAAGTTGTACCCCTAAGTTCCCGTTTCTAACATATCTGGTCATATCATAGAAACAAACAAACTTTTGATAACAGCAAATACTGTAATTGGTAGCTGACAGTATAGGGATGAAAATATGAACTTACCAGACTATTCAGAAATCCGCAGCATACTCATCCAAAGGAGACTCCCAGCACAAACTGAACAATTCCCTTTTAGTGGACTAAAGAAAGAGCTACCTTGCCGGCACTGAAATCCACAGGGAAGACTTGTGGAAGCGTCGGCATCCTCTTCTACCATCCCGCTGCTCGTGGGAATTTTCTCGAACTAATAACTTCAAGTTTGTTACCGTTAGAGAGCATAAGGTTCAAAAAACGAGGTTGGCACAATGTTGAACGGGGTGCACAAAGCTGTATGAGTTGACGGTACCATTGTTTACCGGCCTAGTACGGTCTTAGTTTAGCGCCAAAACGTAAATTCACACCGTTATAATGCACATGCTCGCACGCATGTACAGGACATACTCACTAACGTCGTTAGCTTCGCCGTACCGTTAAAAATCGTCTATAGGAACTCTCTATCCTTCATTTCCTCACGTTATTAACCTTTTGCGGGCGTATGGCATGTGTGACATGGACTTGTTGTCAGCTCGATTTAGACGTATGGCATGTGAGACATACCGCCGCTTTTATCCTCAATCACTCATTCCTACGAACTTCTAAGTAATTTCTGGGCAAATCTTACCAAATAATAAAGAGTAAAATAGTAATAATTTTAGAAGGGTTACGAAAAAATTGAATTGATCATAGGGTCCAGCCATTCATCAAGATTACAAATCAGTCGGGGAAATTTCAAAAATTTGACCCAATTCGGAACAAATAATATTTGTAAGTGTTAGAAAATTCCAATATCGATACTTAGGCAACGAAATGCTTCAATGATTCGGACAGCAAACCTTTTTCCGCTCCCTTGCCAAATGAGAAACCTGTGGAATAGATTTCCAGCTGGGAATATTACGGATGTGATCATAATTTGTCGGATTCAATCAGTCATTCAAACATTGCGAGAACCTATGTGTTTGTGACTAACACATAGGTTCTTGCAATATAATAAATAAGTCTTATTTTATCTAAATATTCATTTTCTCGAGTTTGCTACATTATTTTTCATACTCAATGGCAAAACGCCGGTGGACTGAGGCCGAGCTTTTTGTCATAGTTCATAATAATGGTTTGACGGATAAATACCCCAAAGTACTCTTGTCAGACCAAATGGAATAAACAGGTCCTGACCTTGATGTACTCGTCGCATTCCAAATAATGTTGAGCTGAGGTAGTTGAAATTTTTGCAGCGTGCATTTAAGGTAAGTAACACGATTTGATCAAAATATGAAAGTATTCCACCGATCAGAACCCATGAAAATGGTCCATTGAAAAACTATTAAAAGCGAGTGCGAAATCTTACCAAATAATAAAGAGTAAAATAGTAATAATTTTAGAAGGGTTACGAAAAAATTGAATTGATCATAGGGTCCAGCCATTCATCAAGATTACAAATCAGTCGGGGAAATTTCAAAAATTTGACCCAATTCGGAACAAATAATATTTGTAAGTGTTAGAAAATTCCAATATCGATGTAAATACCATGACGTCCAGGCTAACTCATCATCACAGAATAAGCTTCGTCCTAATTAGCAAATGGCGGCTGGCATGTGGCACATGCAATACAACCGCAACGCTTGATTCACCTTGACAGCCTTGCGTCCGTAAAAGGTTAGGAGTAACATAATTTCTATGCTGATTTAACAATACTAGTACTAATCACGGATCTACCCACAATAATTCTACAGTACAAGTTAAACTCACTTTCTGTTTTTTTGGGTCCTTCCCCAATTCATTGTGTGCCCCATCAAGTCCTGGGGAGCGTTCTTTTCGTTTGATTGGTCCCAGTGAAGATATTGCCGGCTGTAGGAATGATGAAGAATTCATGAATTAGTTGAAGACAAATGATAAGGTACATGTGCTCCAGATCATTAATTCTCCAAACCATCTCTGAAGGCTGGTTATGGTGGTTAATTGTTCCATTTACGTGGGCTTCATTGGACAACTCTGTTTCGTGACACGGGGTAATTGAACAAACGAATACTTGAGACATTTCAAACATTTTGGGAAATATTGAAGCGGCCCATTTACGATCCTGCTGCAGGAAGTGAGGGAAACCAAAAACTTCCCTTTCTTCTTGCACGGGAGGGGTGCAGGATGTGTGTGGAGGCCTTCCTGCTGCAGGTGTCGTGGAAAGCTCGTCGGTTGGGTTTCCCATCGGACCATCCTACAGTACGGGGTCCCCCACCCTATCTAGGTCCGAGCGTGTGTGGAGCTGCCGGAAGAACTTCTGGGTTTTGTTTAAATAAAGAGCCATTGAAGAATGGAGAACGCAGAAGGTAAACGCAGAATACTGGTGGGAAACCTTCAGTTTGAGCAGGGAATGACGAATCGTGTATGGAAAACGCACTCTGAGGCAGGAGAGAGAAGAGGGGAACTTCGTTGCATTCCCCACCTCCTGCAGCAGGATCGTGAAAGGGCCGCTTTATAGAATACAAAGTAAACTCATTCCGACTATCGCTCGGTGTCTCAAAAAAATGTCTATCCCAACACTATTCAAGCAAAGGGGAAAAAATTGTGTTCCATGATGGTCAAGACAACTGACTGTTTATAATGGGGGGTTAGAGCTTGTCGTTATGGACGGAATGCTTTCATATCCATCGTAACACTTTTGCAAATCTATGTTGTTCACGTTTGGAAAAGTGGGTTTTACATCACCACGATTTTTGCTTTCCAACCAAATATAAGAATATAGATCATAGGCGCATGTAGCTCATACTACTAGTGTAGGTATTGTAGTGTGCTATGCCAGAGAGTCAACAGCATAGAACAATACTTTGGACTTGGAAACAGGTTCAACCAGACTGACTACAAGTTTCAAAGGTAACTAAGGGCCTTCCTAGATGTGTGTTAAATCCTATGATGAAGTTGCCCGTTTTTTAATTTTTTTATCAGCATTTTTTCAGTGAAGGATTTTTTTTTTTTTTTTTTTTTTTAAGTAACCGATGACCATTTCTATTTTTCCCGTTCATTTTCGCTAAACTATTTTATTTTATTAATTTTTTTCAAGTGTTATTATTTGTGCTAGATGAATGAAAAAAACTCAGCACAGTAGATTAGTTCCAAAAAAAAAAAAATAATAATAATAATAATAAATAAAATAAAATAAATTAAAAAAAATGATAATAATAACAATAACATGATCAGTCAAATAGTTTTCGAGATATGGGGGCAAACACGGGTTTTGAGGGGAGTCTGGGAGAAAACAGGAAATCAGTTCCGAGAGGTGATTGACTCCACGAATAAATGGTTTTACGTGCTGGAATTGACAAGGAGTACTGTATGTGTTCTCATATGTCCATTATGGAAGTACTACTAAGCAATGCTACGGTCAGAGAAAGAGTAAACAACAACATTCAACTGATTAGTCTTTTACATAAATTAATAAACCTTGAAATGTAAAGATCCGTAAGCTTTAAATAAATTCATAAACTAGTGAAGTATCGCTTACGTCAAGTTTGGACGCCAAACCAGGGAGTTCAAAAGGGAGGCACATGGGTTTCCTGATTCCGTACAACGTGTAGTAGAGATCAATGAAGGCGTTTCTCATTCGAGTGTCGTGAGATAACATACAACTGCAAAAAAAAAAAAAAAAAAACTTTTGCAAATATTACATTACTTTATTAAGCCACTACACAAGAATTGAGAATAAAACAAATATTAGAGACTTTTTGCAGTCGTCCCGCGAACGAAACCGTCCAAACTGTAGTCCCCGAGATAAGGGGAGCACATGGATGCTAACTGGATCTTTTGTTTTTTTGTACGATTTTGTGACAACCGCGACGACCGTAGACGTGACGTTTAGCGTGACTTGAAGCTTGAAGTTTATGAAAATTAAATGGCTGGACCATTGAAGTCAAAGGCTCTTTGCTGTCCAACTGACATTCCGATCATACCTTGGTTCCAAATCGGACAACCAGGGTACCTAACAAATAAATCAGCCAATTAAAATCAGAACAAATACAGATGAGTATAGCTGAAAAATTTTTTCAACATTCGCTAAAAATGAGAAGTTTATTCTTCATTCAAACTGAAATATCCGGTATCATCCAGGCAGTATGATTTCCATCTGTATTTCCAATAAATTTAGCAATAGAGGTAGGTGCTCCCATTGAGATCTTAACATTAAAACGATCTCTTCGTCCGTCAGTTGCTCTGAGCTGAACTCGCCAAACCTCTCACGCCGGAACCCTCCTCTCCACATATAACTGTGATATGTCTATCAAAAGCTTCGTCCATATCCCCTCCATTAATCAACCCTTCATTGAAAAGCCGAAGCAGGCGATTGGGTTCATCCATTATCGAAAAATGGTAGAATGATATACTTATTGAATGCGGTTATTACATGATACAGACTACTATGTGACGATTTATTTAATTTTTTATTCACTAGTTTGAGCCGCACCTCAACCAGAACGGTCATATGTATAGGTATGATGTTATGTATATGATATTGATTAGGTAAGATCATATGAATATGAATGAAAAAGTAACTCTGACACTGACAAGAAGTAAATAAGTAATGGTACTGTTCATAAAGTGTCAGGTTAGGTAGCTCAACACGGTGTGAACTCGTCGTGCAGAAGCCGTCATGGAAGAACGTAGGGTTGTGGTTTTGCACGGCGTGTGATGACGAGACGCCCAGCTGTTTTTACGTCGCGCATGCACATTAACCATTTCGCTGAATACGGTACCGTAGTAGGCCGCCTCTTGGTGGCTGAAAAAATTCTCTATTAAGAACTGAGCCCTCGAATATTGTCAATCCCAGTCCCCGATGGGATTTCTGATCGATCACTCAACTACGAAATTTCTGTGATTCCAGATTCTCTTTTCTTGCTGCAATGAACTATTTTTGGGATTTCGCTGAGAGTAGACATAGGTGTTTGATATATACCTTGCATGGGAAGGGATACAGTGTGAATGACCTAATTTTTACCAATCTTGAGGCAGCAAAACATGTTACTGACATGTCTGTAGAGGACTTCTCACTGATCTCGGATCACCTCCCCACAGCAGTTTCTTTGGACCTTCCTGCCTAATGGTTTTCTGATACCTGATGGGTGAGAGGCAGGACACAGCATGCCCATTGGTCACAATTAAAAAACATTATAACAAGGACCCTCAACTGCTGAAGAGTCTTTCAGAGCTTCTTAGTAAGTAAGAAACCCCAAATTCAAGTGCGCTGGATGTTGATATCCAATATAAAACGCTGAAAACGACGGTTGAAAAGTCTGGTGTTGTATATGGAAAGTCAAAATCAAATTTTCATCAGCCTTGGTTCAACCCTGAATGCAGGAGCAGCAAATATATGGTCCGAAAATCTTACAGGCAATACAGGAGGATGGGTTACCCCAGGGAGCTTCTGTTAATCGATTTAGAAAATAAGTGAAGCTACAATGAATTGAGAAAACGAACATATATATATATATATATATATATATATATATATATATATATATATATATATATATATATAATGAAAAAAGAAGAAATGGTGTAAATGACAGCCACAACCCGGGAACTTTCTGGAGTATAGGGTACACGAACCCGAATTTTTTTTTTTTTTTTTTTTTTTGGAATACCAAATTTTATTATTAGTTAAGGAATGGGTAAGTAAATCTTCTCTTTCATTCGCTTAGGCACTGGGTGGTGATCGGTTGGTTTTTTTTTCTCTCTCTCTCTTGTTTCCTTTGCTAGGCTTATTCGGTTGTGTTCATTTCTTCCTTTTTTTTTAATGTACGAGATGAAGGTCCCAAACCCATTGTTAGAGCTGCTCCATCACGGAAGCCTATCAGGTCCTCTGCATTTCTCCACTTCTTTCTAGTTCCTCTAATGCACATAGACGTTGCTCGCAAAATGGCAAAGGAAACCCGCGCTCGTAACCACCCGGTAACATGGCTTTGCGGTTTAGACCATCTGTCTGCCAACCGTTCTGCCATTACCTTAATACAGTTCGCCATTTGAGGAGCAAATATCGCGTCTGTTGTGCAAACCATTGGGGTGAAGGAGGATCGTCTTTGAATACACGCGTCATTATATTTCCTTTTCTTTTCTTCCTCTGCAGACTTCAGAATCGCTGAGACTGGACGGGAAATATGAGAGGGCGCATCAGTGTCAGTGACACGAATATCAAAGATGGCTTCTCTCTGCCTTTCCCATACACCTCTGCACGCCAGATCGCCCCTGAGCCCTGCTGAGGTATTGGACGCTTCCACGATGACGGGTTCTTTGACAACATTTCCCCAGGCTTCAAACATGAGTTCACCCAATACATCACGTACTTCGTTATGGCGTCTGGATATTAGACCTCCTGTTTTGCATGTGTTTGTATGTGCGTGCTCAACATTGAACGTGGTTGCACCACATCCGTCACAGGATTCTGGCATATTCAGTGGGTTTCGTTTGTACCGTACTGTTATCGCATCTCTGAACTCACTGGCTGACAAATCAAAGTTGTGTCTTTCCAATGGTAGTGCTGACAACCATCCCGACGAACTTTGTGCTGACGCTTCTACTGCACGATTAATTGCTCTTTGACGATCAACAGGGAATTCTCTCTTGATTCTTTCCAATTCTTCTGTTTCGTCTTGTGTTTTTCTCAAAACTGCCTCTTTTTTTCTTATTCTCTGCTCGTTTGTATGTGCTATTAGGCTCAAAGGTACTCCATTTTTTAGTGAGTCTATTACACATTTGGAACCAGCTAGAGAGGTTTCATAAGACTGGTTTGCTGTCTTTGTTGGATCTGACCATCCCAATCCACCTCTCTTAACTGACAACATGAAAAGGTCCTGCTCCTGACGCATTAAGGGCTCTCCTACCACCGAGGGCATGAAGTGGTCTCTGATTCTGCTTCTCAGGGGTACAAACACTTCTTCACCTCCGTTGGTGACGCGTTGTATGTAGCCCCACTGAAAACGAATGGATTTGGTGAATGCTGTGTGGGCAGCATGCGGATAAACTTTGCCTGCATTGGCTAGTTTATCCACCAATTCAATCCAGTGGGCGACCTTTTCCTCCAGATAGAACCCGAATTCGTTAGAGGCGTGGAAAACCTTTTTTGATGACACATACACCAGTGTTGGTGGCTAGGTGGAGAAATCGGTATCAGTTGATATTCAGGTAGAGGTTCTAGACTGCAAAATAAGCATGAAGGAGTTGGACCAGGCGTCGTCTAGGGTGAGCTCTGGGAAGGCTCCTGGAAAGGATGAGATTCCAACTGACGATTTTGCCTGCCAATTGGAAACTATACATGCTTCAATTGCTTAATTAGTTTTGAAGAGTGGAGATGTTCCGGATGGTTGGGGTGATGTGGTGCTGCGAAAATGTTCAAGATGGGTGATAGAATGGACCCCTCATGTTATCGAGGTATAGCCCTGAAGACGGGCTGCATCAAACAAACTGTTACCAGAAGTGCAAGCGGGATTTCGTGAAGGCAGGTCATGTTCTGACCATGTTTTTGTTCTCCATGCTACACCATCATAAAAAAGAGGCACCCCTGATACAGCCAGTTCTCAAATCCGGTTCCATCAATTACTGACATCAAAGCTGACAACATTCTAATTCGAACAGGTGTTCTTCAACCCTCGCCACGAGGATGAATGCGCTCACAAACAAGGCACCCGACAAAACTGCCTCCCGACACCGATTACTGACACTCTCGGGGAAAAAAAAACTTTGAAAAGAAAAGGACACCGCTGGGCCCATAACTTGTAGGAAACAATAAAAAAAGAAGATATAATAGTTTTGAGAACGAGATGATTTTTATTAGGCGGAACGCATCAACAGCAACGGATTTTCACAATATGGCTGAAGCCCTTTTCATATGGGACCCGACAGGTGAAAGTGGTGGGAGAACAGTTCATCCAATATCAAAAAATGTAAAGTTGATTTAGGTAGAATTGAATTTCCACATATATTTGTAATAGACAAAAAGTAAATCCCCTTCGTTTACGTTGCAAGGTACCTACAACGAAATTTATGAATTTCAACCTACAGGGTTGGTAGATATTAAGATCTCAGGACCATTGTGGGCCAGTAATTTTTATTTTTAAAGGAAAAGGGAATGTCATTTCCTTTCCTTGGTTGATTAAAAGATTCATCACTGATAATGATAAACCAAAATCTGATCATTACATCTTAACCTTTTTGATGGCGGAAGTGTCTTACATGCCATGCTATTCCCGAGAATACTCGGGCTACTCGAGACTGCTTCGGAGTGCTATGCACGAATGTATTCGTGCTCGTTCCCTCGACCTACCGGTTGCGTTTATAAGTCTTTATTTCACCAGTATCCCTACAGGGAGCAGCACTGCGATGTTCAAGGCCGCCATTCACGACGGAGCCAACGAGCCAAACGGCTTCGGGCTGATCCATATTCCACCGTGTGTGAGGAAATTTGAAGTGGCCACCTAGCGGCCTTGCTGGATTTTCGGACGGGCCAAAATCCATGGAGCCGAGCCACGGAGCCGTCGAGTGGACTTGCCGTGAGTAAGGATCAGCACGCCAAATGGATCGGCTCCACTGACTGGCTCTTCCGTCTGTGGGTCATCCCTCGGGCCAAAATCCTTTCAGTGTACTTCTAGACGTCTAAGTGATAGCTAAGTGATCGATGGCAAGTGTGAGTGGCCGTGACTTCAGCAGGTTCTAATGTTAGGTGTTCAATCAACCTGACATGGGTTAATTTATTTCGAGCTGAAAACCATTCTTTCTGCCACTGCCTTTTTGGTTTCTTCTTCTTCTTCTTCATATAAATGCAAACTGCAGTGGCAGCTAAGTTAACAAGTTCCTCGTTGTTCATACTGAAGTAAAATTGAAGAGGTACAATTGATAAAGTGATGATGAAGTGAATTGGTGAGGTCAGATGCTCAAGAGCACAGCACCAGGACCGAAGAACAAGGAAACGCTATTAGGTAGCCATACACAAGCAGATATCTGCGACAGATTTGGTCGCCCGATCTCATCTGACAGATATCGCTAACGATCTGGAGTGACCGATGAGATCGGTCGTTGCCCCTTAACACGAAAAACTTCTCGGCCGATCTTTCATGCCCGAGGTTTGTCACCTGACCAGTGCCCGATGTCATCTGTTCGTTCGTGGGATGAAATCTGATAGATTCAGGTCTGTCACCGACGTTCGTCTGGCAGACTCGAGTTATCGGTCGAATCCGAAATTTTTTCCAGATCAGTCACACATTCCGTAAGTTGATGCCATGTGGTTAGTGACTGTCCATAGTAAAAAGCGTAAATTAGCGGCTTTTGCGGCGGGTATTTTTTTTATTGCCCATAAAACGGCTAAGCCAAAAAAAAGACTGTTTGGCCACTCTTTTTTACCCATTTTTTGATACCGCACAAAAAAACACCAATAGAAACTGATTTCTTTAGAGGAGTGATCTCACAGGGGAAAACACTCGTGGACAACTGAACATCTTAACGTTAAGGGACTCTGCCCGATCCAATAGAACAGTTCTGTGAACCACATACATCGCTTCCGAGAAGTCTGCAGGTTAAGGGGGACGCCCGACTACCATCTGCTAGATTTGAACTCTCGCAGATATCTCTGGTCGATTTTCACATCTTTCATCATTTTTTAACGCCCACTAACGCACAGATCTTTCCCACAGATATCGCTTAAAAACGCGATATCTGTCGCAGATATCTGCTCGTGTATGGCTACCTATCGGCTGTGTACCTGTGTGTGACCCCCCTAATTTGGACCGGGGCCAAATGGACTCGAGCGAGCGGCCTCAAGCCATCTGGCTCCGTCGTGAATGGCGGCCCTTACACGGACGATTGTTCCCATCTTATCTGCTTGATAACAGTTTGGTTTGTTTTTATTTCCCTGGCATTCACAAAAAAAGTGAACTCACGATGTTGCGCTGTATTTACACTGAACAGAAACTATTGAATATTCTCGAAAATAGTGATGACGAAGATGAATTATTTCGCGAGTTGTTTTCTAATGGTTCCCCTTCAATGTTCACTGTTGAGAGTTACCTGTTTGCCGACATCCCAAAAATTCCAGCAGCAATTCTGATGACCAAGCAGAACCAAAAGCCGAATAATTAGGTAAGGGCCATACATGGGATAATTCCGAACCAAATATTGTTTTTCATAATTTCATGGACAATAAAAGTGGGGTTCTGGCCAGCAACATCAATGATCAATCATCCAGATTGACCAAATTACATGTTGCTCGTAAAAAACGCTGCAAATTATTACACAAATTATTACACATGGTTTATTATTTCTGTGTTATATAGCCCTTCTACGCAGGACATTGGTCTGAAATTATTAAACCCCGTATGTAAAGCCCCCTCTACTCAATGGCCTATGCCGGCAGATTAAATTTGCCTCACATCGGCACTGGCGCAAGGCTGGAGCTGGCCAAACTTGATGGCGATGAAAAACTGAGCCAGCGCCGGCCGCCGTCTACGTCCACACACTGGCCGCCGCGTTGCGCCGCAAGGACAACTGTGACTGGCCGTTGACGGGAATCACGAGCAGTGCTCTACCTTGCCAACTCCATTTTTAAAACCAGTAGTGCAGAAAAGAGCATATAAAAGAAAGAAATGTTTCAAGTAAAATTATACAATGAGTAAATTTTTGTTAGAGAAATTACTTTTAAATATTAAGAATTAAACATTTCTAAGTAAACACCTATTCATCCAGAGGGTTCGGACTCCAATCCGCTGAAGTAATGCAGTTTTAATTTATGAATGATTTGCATTCTAGATGGGCAGAATAATTATTTATATGTGCGAAATGAATGGGTTTTAAAGTAAATTCAAATGCCTTTGATGGTCCGGACAGCGAAAGGCGGACGGACTTGGCAGATTTTGGATTCTACGCACCTTGAAACGTAAGATGACAAAGTTTGAGGGGGGTTATAGAATTTGTTTGCTATACGGTCACAAAGAATTATTATTGGTAATAATATCTTTGAATCTGCATTTTTGGGAAATTGGTAATAAAGGATGTAGGTAAAATTTAATATTCTTACCACTATTTCGTCGTTTGCAATTAGGTACCTACTAAATTTCTCTTTTTGGGGCATTTCTCATTGGAAATGTAGTTGGAATGACGAAATCAAGTAAATCAATCTTTTGATTTATCAAACTTTTGTAGAACTATTCTTGATTCCATTAGGAAAAAAAAAAAAACATCAAACCATCGCCCGCAGCAAAGCATGAATAGACAGAACTACATTTAAAAAAAAAAACGGCTTGGTTGTACGAAAAAAAAAAAAAAAAAAAAAAAAAAAAAAAAAAAAAAAAACTGCAACACCAGTAGTGCAGAAAGAAATGTTTCTGGTAAAATTATACAATGAGTAAATTTTTGTTAGAGAAATTACTTTTAAATATTAAGCAGACACTTTTACACCCATTTTTGGCTCATAGCACCCATGGGTGTGGAGCGATCGATCTGGCGAGAAGTTAGGACCAACTAGACCCCAAGTGGAGTCTATGTGCGAAAGAACGGATTTTTCAAGTCAATTCTAAGGCCTTTTATGGCCCGGACGGCGGACGGACATTGCAAATTTGGATTCTACGCACTTTGAAACGTAAAAAAGTCCAGTCATGCAGCATGACCCCATGAGCGAATTTTTGAAGAAATCTTCGACATTTCAGTCGCTATTGATCGTGTAGAGAAATTTTAGTTTATGATTTTGATAGACAAACATGGAATCAAATTATTAAAAATAATTAGGAGGTACTCATACTTTATTATTATTAAACTAATCTTGTAGATTTAAAGACAAATGTAGGTAAATATTCATAGATTTCGATGTCCAATGTGGTCAGTATTGAAGGCAGTTGAAATCTTAACAGTATCCTATCATAACATCATCAAATTCACAGAGTAAACTCATCAGTTGTGATAACTTTTTTTTTTTTTTTTTAACAAGCACCTACTACCTACCTACGTTGTAAACAGCATGGTTCTAGGATTGGTTATACAGGGATACTTCCATAAGAGTAGTTCAATCTGAATTTGGACAATGTTTCATGCAAATATTACCGATTTTTACAACTAGCGAACGGCATTATTTCGATTTTTGACTAATTTTTCAACTTTGAAATTTTTAAAAACTTGATACATATTCTTATAGGAAATTTTACGCTGATTCCGAATATACCACATGTTAGTATGCTGAAAAAATTATTTCGCACAACAAATCGCAAAAAACAGGCTATTTTGAAATTGTTGACTACATTTTTGAAAATTTCAACCCGAAGATGTAATCCGATCATGCTGGCCAACGAACTTGAACTTTCGTTTTGTGTCCTTAACATTTTAAAATTTGTTTGAAGTTTCTAGCACAATTAATTCTACGGACAGTTATCGTCTGGAATGACACATACATACATACATACATACATACATATATACATACATACATACATACATACATAAAAAAATGCGTTAAACTTAAGAATATGATTCAGAATAGCCTGAAACGGATTTCTGCATAAAATTTTTTCAAAAATTCACATTCTACAAATTTTGAGGCGAGGGCAATAGCTTAATTTTCTTCAAAAATTCGCTAAAAAATGACAAAGTTTGAGGGGGGGTTATAAAGATTTTTTGCTATACGATCACATAGGCTTATTATAGAAAATAATAAACCAAAAGTATTTAGCACAGAGAACCTGAATGAGTGTAGAAGCATGCAGATAGCCGGCGCCAGCTGGCTCAGCAGCTAAAAGGTTAAAATGTATAGAAGCAGTTTATATTAGCTTACTTAAAGAGTTTCCAAAGCCTGTGAACCAGTTCAGGCTTGTCCAACCGAGGTTTGGGATGTCCTTTCTTGAAAGGGGGGTTGTTGATGAGAAGGCGAACCAGCCCCAGTCGAATTCCAGGGTCAGGATCATCCTCGCATATCTCCAGAAGGTACTCCAGGTCAGACCATTTCCCATCCACCACTGTGTAGTCGACTAAAGCTTCCAACGCACACATTCTAACCTCTAAAATACAATTACGTTTACATAAGACAGGTAGGTAAACTCAAAATAAAACATTCTGAATCTGATCCTGAATTTTAAATATATGTTGATGGAAGTGATACCAAATATCTAGGATTTCAACCATTCCGATAATAGGTACTTCATGACGCATGTCGAAGATACGTCAATGATAGAACTTGGTATCATCTATCCTTTTGTTTCAGCCAATCATCCATTTTCATGGAACACATTTTTGGGAGTTCACAAATGTGACTTGGATGTTAACCAAGCTTTTCGCTTCTATCTCAATATGTTATACCAATGCAAATTAGTCCAAGCACTTCAATTTCATGCCCTGTCAAGCTCTTCCTTAAAAATATTGATTAAAAGACAGAAACGTGGGGATAAAGAATATAGTATTTTTTGAAATTAGCTTAAAATTATATATGTATATTTATTTTTTTTTACTGCATTAGGTACCTACTTATAAAATTTATTTGCTGCAGATTCGGACTTCTTAATTTATTTTGTACTTTTTTGCGCACAAATTGATCTAACATAAAGAACTTTAATTAGAAATTGTTTAAAATAATGAATACTTAATTATAATAATCATGAAACTTTGGGCGTAACATTGGACAATAGTGCCCACTACATAAAAATGAGCAATAAGAGTTGTTAACTGTAACCAGAACCAAGACATTAGAGAGTTTTTGGCGACTTCAACTCAACGTCACCCGTTACCGTAGTCTTGAGGGAGCAAACGAAGATGCTAACCCAAAAGGAGCCAGGAGAACGGTTGCCTTAATTTTGATGTCACGTTAACGGTGGTAGGGTAACGCGATATTTTTTCCCAGCTATCTTGTTGTCTACTGGTTGTCTAATCGACTTCTTTATTTCGATGTGAAATGCCGATTTTCAATCCTAAATTCGAATTTCATGTTAGTCTCAGTACAAATACGGGATAGTTACTCATTTCTAGTTTTCAATTCGTAAACAAGGCATGGATTTAACGCAAAGATAGTAAGCCTCAAGTGGGAAACACCGCGATTTAGTTGCACTTTTAGGTCTTTAGTCGTTACAAACTTCATGTTTCTGGGTTTTCGGTTGGGTAATATATCAAGAAGTATGAAAAAGTATACATCTCTATGACAATGAACCAGGATTTTACCTGATAATCATCAGTGGAGGCAGCACTTCACGCAATGTTCACGAGAAAACAGCTGAGATCAGGCTAACTAAGAACAATACTGCGAAGAAGTAGTGTCTTAAAACTCAGGTTCCTCTTTTAAAATATGTGAAATTATAATAAAAACAAAGCTCTAATCGACCAAATAGAGCCTGTGCGCAAAAGAACGGATTTTTTCCGATCGAGTTGAAGGCTAGTAAAGCTGGACAGCAGAGGCGGACTTCAGATGGCACATTCGGTTTCTATCTACGCGACTTGAAACGAATAATAACCAAGTTTGAGGGGTGTTCAAAAACCTACCCGCTATCAACAAAATTAGTTGGTAATGAGGCATTTGAAAAGAAAAACTACTATTATTTATTTCACCAGTATTCGAGTAATTTTGAGGTGCCCAGTAGTGTTACATTTACAGGAAGGTTAGGCTGGTGACGTGTGCCTTTAGGTCCCCAAACGGGTGACGTTAAATGAGCCATTCTAACGTACGACGTTGCTAACGTCCCCTCAAGGTCACGTACTCTTGGGTACGGTAGGGTGACGTTAAGGGTACGTTAGTGGTCACCAAAAACTCTCTATTATTTAAAGAATTATGGTTATGCAGTCAATAATGCTAATTAAATTTGAATTTCCTGAACTACCACCACAGTCAGTATTTAACGGAGGATTACTTACCAAAAAATTGACCATACGCTGCGTAAGACTTGAAGAGATTGGGAGTGCTGGGGAGATGACCGAACCGCTGTAGCTTTCTGATCACTTTGAGACAGGCAACAGTCACAACGAGTTTATAACATGGCAGCAGCTTTTCCAAGTTCAGGTTCCTGGTGATCTCCTCAAGAACCAACTTGGTGTCGGAAGACAAGGATTCTGCAGTTATTTCGTTACTGAAAGGGAAAACGTTGATTGGATGTTTCAACTCTATTGAAGTAACTGATTGTACAGCAGAACATTACTGCTGATTGTTTACTGAGTCTTAGCTTACTAAATAAGGTTTAGTAATTATATTAATAAAATTGATGAAGATTTCATTGAGCTGGTGTTTCGATGATTTGATTCATAGCAGGTGATCCGAATATTGCGAGAACGGTTTGATTTGTGAAGCGGTGGTTAAATCATTTTAATAGGTGATTTCTATACTTAACACTCTAGGAAGCTGTAATTTCGTATGTAGCATCTTTAGGACTTTTACTTGACGATGCCCAGGGTCCGGATCAGATGAGTGGCTCTTAAAGTTAATTTCTATGCTTTACACTCTAGGAAGCTGTAATTTCGTATGTAGCATCTTTAGGACATTTACTTGACGATGCCCAGGGTCCGGATCAGCTGAGTGGCTCTTAGAGCTTGCATACGAGTCTGCAACTAAAGACATAAAATGTCCAAATGTGTTGCAGACTCGTATGTAAGCGTTTCTTTCCTTTAACTACGCTACAAATTATGTTAGTATCTCCCATTTTCTTTTGATTTTCACGTACAACGAAGTTATTTTCAATAATAAACCGTAGTGATCGTTAAAGAAAAAACGCTGCAAATTATTTCACAAAGGTTTATTATTTTTTCAATTGAGTATGATCATAGTTTTAGTTGGCTAGCGTACGTCATAAGGCCCGTCCAGACTCCTCGGCGTATCCTATTTCGAGTTGCCACAACCTATACTTCTATAATTATATACGCATGTTTATATTTCTCGATTTGAGCTCCAATCTATTCAAATAGTTATTGCCTTAATAATATCATTATCTAAGCACGTACGAAAAGTCGAGAGGATATGTTATTAAATATGCGTAGGAAAAGCTTTGGTATCAACACACAAATATGACCTTGAAAAAAACATATATTCATGCCTCGAAGGAACGCCGGCGCCGTACCCACCACAAGGTGCCGCGGCGCCGGCGCCTCCTCTCACTCCACCGCCCGCTCACCCCCCCTCACCACCCACCGTGACCCCCTGCCAAGTTTGCAAGGCATGTGCGCGTAGAAAAACACACTTTTTCGCCCGTTTTTGGCCCATAGCATCTATGCGAGTAAAGCGATCGGGATGGTTAAACGTTAGGACCAACTAGACCCCAAATGGAGTCTATGTGCGAAAGAACGGGTTTTTTAAGTCAATTCTTAGGCCTTTTATGGCCCGGACGGCGAACGGCGGACGGACATTTCAAATTTGGATTCTACGCACCTTGAAACGTAAAGTGACAAAGTTTGAGGAGGGGTTATAAAAATTTTTTGCTACACGATCACATAGGCTTATTATTGGAAATAATAAACCAAAAGGTGTTTACCCCCCCCCCCCCCCATTTGTTGTTTTACGTTTCAAGTTGCGTAACCCCCCCCCCCCCCCCCCCCATAAAATAAATAAATAAAATTACAAAAAGTATGTCCGCCTTCTAGAGCTTTTTTCTCCAAAACTACTGAAACAAAGGTTATGAATCTAAAGTTATAGATCGCATTGGGGTCTAATATTGGTCCTAGAATTTTGGCATCAATCTCCATCAACCCTAAAGCATTAAAGGGCTAAAGTATTCGAAAACCGAGAACTCAAAAACTTTCAAGTAATGTTTTTTTTTTTTTTTTTTTTTTGGTTGACATTCATAAATATCATCCCAAAGAATTAAATGAAACAACTCGGAACACTGTACGTTAATCCGTTTGCTCTCCCTTTGGGCTTGAACTTTGGCATTGAAATCAAGCGCGAGTCCAGACAGAATAGATCTGACTATCTAATACAGAAATAATAAACATTTGTGAAATAGTTTGCAGTTTTTTTTTTTTTTTTTTTTTTTTTTTTTTTTTTTGGTGACAGAAGGAAAACAGTATCAATAAGCTGAAAACCCAATTAATCACTATAAACAATATTTTGGTTTCCTTAAGTTTCGTCCTGATTTCATCATATTAAATCATCAAACAGCAAACGAACCTCCTCCCCCCCTCCCACCAAAATATATCTAAGTACCTACATAGGAACTAATCCTAAAATGTTATGAGTGTGTGTAAAAATCGAAATAAATTATTTTCCTGTTTCCCACTGTTCAAATCATAATAACGTAGAAATGGGATGAAAGTAATTTTTACATGACCCGTGCACCTGGGAGAAACTATAAAGGTGGGTTTAGACGAAGCACCCACTCGAACATCGAACCTCGCCTTCCCTACTTGTCTCAGTGTTTACACGACGCACATTTCTTCACCCTGGAAGTCAAGCATGGTTAAACAGGCGAGTCAGTGGTCTTGATTGAGAAATCTGTAAAAAACGACGTGAGACTCACCTTAAGTTGTCTTTGTTTCACGATCAATATTTGACTGACGCCAGCACACCCTGAGTTCCGCTCATGGCAAAGGGGGCATTTACAGGAGGCGAGGGAGTGAGGCTGATGCGTGAGAGGGCGCTCTTCGTATAAACGCACCTCTAGGGTTATGTTTCGACAAAAGGGCAATAAATATAATCAATTAGTTTACAATGCTGATCACATTCACTCACCCGTGTTGGACAACTGATACCACAGGCGTAACTGTCTCTCCCAAAGCTTCAATAAGAGCTGCTCGATAATAATTATCTGAAAACCTGTCAATGAAAGATCAGATTGAAACCAAATAATCTAAGTAGATTTTGAAATTATAACACAATATGAATACTACAAGGTTTTATCTGAATAATGATATTAACTTGTTTTTGCTGTTGTCGTTGTACTTGAACAGATCGAGTAGGAAAGAAATCACATCAGGAGGGCAGATACCATGGGCGTTTCGTAGACCAGCCATTGCAACTGGGATCGTCTAAAAATAAAAACAATAATTCCATAGGGAAGGCTACTATCTATTACGCTTAATTGACGGGTAAATAATCAGTTGGATTGAATAATGAAAAACTGATAAAGTAAGTAGTATTTTCACAGAGAAAAAAACTTATAATAGCGGTATTTATGGTCCATTTTAAAAATCGATACGTCGGAAATCGAATCCATTGAGGTGATGGATTTCATGAGGCTCCCTCCTCGGCAAAAATCTAAATGCTAAGAAGCTCACTTGCGGGAATAGGTGGAAGACAAATCAGTGCTTTTTCTCACTCACTCACTTCTCGGAGTTTCCATTGGAAAAGAGTTTCAGGCACCATAGCCGTCTCACACCCTCCTCATGTGAAGGCCCCATTGATTTAGAAAGAGGATTCTGCTCAATACTCCTCATAGTGATACCACTGCCGCCGACGAAGTTGTTAAGCAGTGGTGCTTAGCTAACTCTATGATACTTAATGAAGACAAAACCCAATCATTAGATCTCCAACTGAATGGAAGAACTGAGCAGCACGTTACCTTTTTGGGAGTTATAATTGACAATAGATTGTCGTGGCGTATTCACGTTGAACATCTTGATCTCAAGCTCGCCTCGGTGCTGTTCATGCTGCGTCGTTTGCTATCTTCAGTATCCCCCGCAACTCTCCTTTCCGTTTATTTTGCCTGTTTCGTCAGTAGAGCTACGTACTGCATTTTGCTCTGGGGAAACTCGTGTCATGCTGCCGAGGTTTTAAGCTTCAAAAAAGAGCTGTTCGAATTTTGAGGGGGCTGAATTGGAGTCAGAGCTGCCGTAGTCACTTTAGAGACCTCGGGATTCTGACAATTCCAAGCTACTATGTTCTGAATTCCCTTCTGTTTGTTCGAGAGCGTACTGACTCAATTGTAAGAGGTAACGATGTTCATCAATATCCCACCAGAGGCAATTATAATTTACGCCCACCAGCTGCTCGCCTTACGACAACGTTGACAAGTGATCCGGTACAGATGGGGACTCGTCTTTTCAATTGCCTACCAATACAAATTCAAATGCTTCCAGTTAAAAAGTTCAAAAGTACCCTGAAGCGAGCCCTGATTGAGATCGAACTTTATGAAGTATCAAGTTTTTTTAATGTGAATTGGAGGAAATATGTACCTGACTAAGTTGTTACCCAAAGAATCTCTAACTATTTTTATTATATTTTAAATTGTGTCATGACTTAATTTTCAGTGTATTGTTATATTTATATTGTATTTATGTATTTTGTATATACCTGACGTTTGTATTGCCTCATTTAGGCCTTTACAAAGAAAATATATATATATCTATCTATCTATCTATCTGCTGGTTACCCCGAGTTGGAGTCATCACAAGCAAATCTTCTGCTTAGATCAACACAGTTTTTATTCTCTTCCATTTAATGTGCAGGGTACTTCCTAACCAGTTAAAAAATAACAAATGATAAAATCATTTGTAAAGCAATCAACTTAAAACTTAAATTATCTGTAAACTTGAAACTCGAGAATTTGAACAATTCTACTGGCGCGTCAGTAGATCTGAAAAACGAGAATGACAATCATGTTTTATTGATAAGGAGTAAGCAGCCAGTAGGATCGTAGCTGCTTTTCAATGATTCAACGTAAAAACTTGACTTTCGAAGGCTTAAGTCCATCGTAAATAGAATCGTCGAAACTCGAGTTTCAATGATTCGACGTCGGAACTACTGGAACCTTGATTTAGTTTGTACTGGGATTGAGACAGTCTTTCATATTGGATCCTTTGTTGTATACTTTTTACTAATAAACTAATAGGCATACTACACTTACTCATAAGAATTACTCACCTTTTGAAGGAAGTAGTGCTGGAGGTTTTGGAAATTGTTCTGTTTGATGATATTTGGACAGGAGAACGAGCCAAACAGCTTCTTAAAAATGGCGAGCATAGCTGGCGGACCCGCCCAACTCGCTACCATAGAGTTAGCAACCTGGAAGAAGAAGAATTTAAAAAAGTGAACACTTCATTTGTGATCATTCGAAAAGTACCAATTTACTTGTAATCAATGTAAAATAAAAATTGAATAGGTACTAGAAATAATGAACACCAGTAAATACCATCATCTTCCTAAAGAAATATTTAAAAACTCAAATCAAATCAAATCAAATCGTTTTTATTTGTAGAGGCCAAAACTGGCATTACAAAAGTCAACAGAAACACAATCATAGAAGAAAAGTAGACGAAGGCAGGTAAAAACATATCCAGCATTAACAAGCAATGTTGGTGTGACGAATGTGGCAAGTCACCCCAACCGCCGGCCAGGAGCCACCCGGCCGACCCCAGGCCCCACCCACCATGGCGGCTCCCCGGGCCGAGCATCCGTCATAGACAGATGCCCGGCCAATCAAATCTCAAAAGAGATTCAAAACATACCAAGGAGGGCCGCCCCCAGGGCCGACCAAGCAACCCCATATCGGCATCGCAGGAACAGACCTTGCACACAACCACTCACACACACAATAAATACATTCACATTCTCTCTATATATAAAATAACTATAAACAACCTTTAACAAAAACAATATTCAGTTAATTGAAAACAAATGAGGTCGAAATAAGCTAGACAGAGTACTAGTACAAAAATTCCTCTGCTAGATTGACGTACCTAACCATAAAATAACAAACTTAATTTAACTTACCTATTAAATATGATTAGAAATGTGGTCAAGTAACAGCTTGATCAGTCGGACATAATATATATAAACTAAACTAAAATTAAGCATCATCGAGTACTGGTATAAATATTCCTCGGCATGCTAGTCAATAAAATTTAAATTAAAAAACTCAGGTACGTCATAAAGTTCGGCTTCGACCAGGATACATTTTAATTTTCTCAGGAAAGCCTTGTCCGGCAATTCTCTTAATGAAATTGGTAGTCTGTTCAAGAAACGGATTCCGTTTTGCAACTATGATTAAAATAGCGAAATTTGTTTTATATAATAAAGACTACCTGCTACCAACTGATTGCCTGCATGGAGCTTACTTGAACAGGAATCTCAGGCATTGTGGCCTATATATTTCCCCAGAATGGGCCCCTAATTAAATGGGGATTCTACGGTTGCTCCATATACCTACACTTGTTGCTTAGCCCAACAAAGCTTTATATCTTTTTCATCTTTATAATGTTTAGCTTTTTTCCAACCTACATACGTCTCTGAGGGAGGCCCTCTTTATTATACGAGGTTGGATCAAATATAAACGGGACTCTGACCTCTGAGCGCCGACGGTTGACAGAAGCGGGCCGTAACTTCGAGATTGTTTGGACAGGTTCATTAGAAGGTGGATGAGGGGGGCATCCCCCCCTTTACGACCATTCGTGAGTAGTTATCGCTGTCTGAACAAAAGGTGCCCGTTTCCACTGAGCAACGAATTATCATAAAATTTCTTGCCCGTGAAAGAGTCAAACCTTCGGAAATTTTTCAAAGGTTGACCGCCCAGTTCGGGGACCAAACCCTCTCTAGGACCCGTGTGTTTGCCTGGCACAAAGAGTTTCAGGAGGGAAGAGAACGAGTAGAGAATGAGGAACACGATCGTCGTCCCTGAAGCAGCATTACGGATGAGAACATTCAAGCGGTTCGTGACATTCTTGAAGGTGATCGACGAGTGACTGTCTCCGAAATTGCTGAGCAGGTCGGGGTAAGTTATGGGAGCTGCCAAACGATCATTACAGAGCACCTAGGATTCCGTAAAGTGTGTGTCAGATGGGTCCCTCGCCTTTTGACTGCATATCAGAAGTTGAGACGTTTGGAGGTGTGTCAGAGGCTTTTTGCAAGGTTTGAGGAAGAAGGGGAAGCATTTTTGGCTAGCATCGTCACCTGCGACGAAACATGGGTCCATCATTACACACCCGAATCGAAGCAAGCCAGTATGGAGTGGCGGAGAAAGTGGGAGACAGCCCCAGTGAAAGGGAAAACTCGACTGTCTGCTGGCAAGGTCCTTGCAACTGTTTTTTTTTTCCCCCCCGATTATCGAGGCGTTTTGCTCATTGATTTTCTGCATGAGCGAAGAACAATCAATGCTGCCTACTATTGTGAGCTGCTGATTCAGGTGAGGGCTGCATATCGCAACAAAAGACGGAATCAACCAATTCGTGACGTCATCCTCCTCCACGACAATGCAAGGCCCCATACTGCAGCTCTAACTGTTCAAAAATTGGAAGAAATGCATTGGACTCCACTTGATCATCCTCCCTACAGCCCTGACCTATCGCCCAGTGATTTTCACTTGTTTGGACCACTCAAAGAAGTGCTAGGAGGACAACGATTCGAGGATGAGGGGGTCGAGGGGTTCGTGCGCAATTGGCTTCTGACGCAACCTTCATCGTTTTTTGATGCTGGGATTAAAAACTTCCTACTCGCTGGGAAAAATGTGTCACGAAAGCAGGAGACTATGTAGAAAAGTGACATATACCCGGTTTTTATTTTCTAACAAATAAAATTAAAAAAAAAGTCCCGTTTATATTTGATCTACCCTCGTATGATTCCAGGTTTTTTTTCTAGATCTTCAAAATCTATCACAGAAAGTACTCTTTTCCCCATTTCCACATTCGCATAGTAGAGAGGGTATCTAAAGGTACCTTAAACCGCATCCAAACTATGCGGAAGAAGGGTGGGCACTCCGTACGATCCGTAAGGATCCGCTTTGCATCCACACTACACACGGTGGTCCGCTGACTAATTCTAGGTCGTCTGAAATGCCGACGAAAACTGACTACAAGGCGGTGTTCCGGAACCTTCTACGAGTAGAAATTGACCCCGCGGGAAATCTGAGCTGATCGTTAACTCGTACAAGACGCAAATCAAACATTCAGTTTTCGGGTGTAGTAACAACCTAAATTATGGGCTCATTAACAAAATTGGGTAAAACTAGACCCCAAATGGGGTAGAATGCCACCAACCACACTTTTTTATCTCAACCTGTTGCCGAGATATGATTTTTTAAAGTTGTTTTCGACGAAAACACGTTTTAGACCATAGAACCTCATTTTCTCCACTATCGATACACTTTTTTCAACTTTTGACGACTTCTCTGAAATCAGCGTTAAATTTCATATAAGAATATTGTTCTCTGGATCTTCGGAAGTTCAATCCTCAAACCATAATCCTTGTCCGAACGTGAGAAAATTATGAAAACCAAGTTTCCCCAAAATCTTCGAAGCTGTTCTGTCTCCCAATAAATAATCTTGAGACTTATCAAACCTCACAAATTTATTCTTTATTTAAAGAGCTTTCAAATGATGTAGTCGCTTTTGAAATTTCCTTTCAAATTGGTGCAGTTATTCAACATGGAAGATGAAAAAAACGTGTTACCTTTTAGTTGTTTTTTTCTAGTTGGACGGGCTGAGATGAGAAAATTGATAAAAACACGGCGGCTGTGAAAAACGACGAAGACTTCCTAATCTTATTGGATAGTTGAACTCTGTCTCCCATCACTTTGCTTATAACGCGTTGGAATTTGTTTTTACTCAAGAAAATGAGTCAGTTCGTCCATTCTGTGACGGTGGGGTCGGTTCGAAAAGGGCGAGCGTGCATCCGCATTCGTGGGAGCCACTTCGAAAACACAAAATTGTGAGTTGCATTTGAAGCAATAATGTAAATGTAAAACTAAATTTGTTTTCTCTTTATCCAGGAGTAATTTTCATTTGAAATTGTGTTTTTTCCGTTGCCGTGTTTTTATTTGTTTTTTCATCCCAGCCCGTCCAGTAACACGTTTTTTCATCTTCCAGGTTAAATAACTGCACCAATTTGAAAGGAAATTTCAAAAGCGACTCCATCGTTTGAAAGATCTTTAAATGAAGAATAAATTTGTGAGGTTTGATAGGTCTCAAGATTATTTGTTGGGAGACAGTACAGCTTCGAAGATTTTGGGGAAACTTGGTTTTCATAATTTTCTCACGTTCGGACAAGGATTATGGTTTGAGGATTGAACTTCTGAAGATCCAGAGAACAATATTCTTATATGAAATTTAACGCTGATTTCAGAGATGTGGGCAAAAGTTGAAAAAAGTGTATCAATAGTGGAGAAAATGAGGTTTTTATGGTCTAAAACGTGTTTTCGTCGAAAACAACTTTAAAAAATCATATCTCGGCAACAGGTTGAGATAAAAAAGTGTGGTTGGTGGCATTCTACCCCATTTGGGGTCTAGTTTTACCCAATTTTGTTAATGAGCCCATAATTTAGGTTGTTACTACACCCGAAAACTGAATGTTTGATTTGCGTCTTGTACGAGTTAACGATCAGCTCAGATTTCCCGGGGGGTCAATTTCTACTCGTACAAGGTTCCGGAACACCGCCTTGTAGTCAGTTTTCGTCGGCATTTCAGACGGCCTAGAATCAGTCAGCGGACCACCGTGTACAAGAGTGGAACAGTCACCCTCGGTCGCGTTTTCATCCAAAGAAGGAGATTATTCAGTCTGGACGGTAGTTTTATACATTCATTAATCGTTTTAGCGAATTTTTGCAAAAAAAGAAGCTATTGAAATGGCTTCAAAATCCGAAATAAAAGTAATCCGAAATTGTCTTCATGGAAATACGTTTTGTGCTATTGTTTTAGTACAGTTTCAGTAATACATTTTTTCATTTGTTTACCAGTTTTTCACACACGTATTTTTTACCCACACACATACGCGCGCACGCACACACACATGCGCCCACACACAAACACACACTCTCATAACTCTCCTTAGGAATGAGATGAAATGCCGTTCATGAGCCTAAAACTCAAGCAATTTCTAAAGAAAGGATGAGTTTGTTGGCCTGCATTTTTCTAGCTCGTTAAATAGGCAAGTAGGAAAAAAAAAAAAGTTTAAAAATCACTAAAAACTGCTGAAAAACTGTTAAACTTATATTCTTTAGTGGAATGTAACTCAATAAAATTTTATCAACAATCGAATAGAACATTAAAAGATGTATGCACAACAATATGCTGGAAAATGTGCTCAAATTTTATAACAAATCATTAAAAATTCGAGAAATTTGATGAATGCGACTGAGGGTGAATGGGGTTGATCCGCACGTCCAGACAGCACCAGTATGATCTGCTTTCTTTGATCTAGACAGACTTGCGTCGGTTTGCGATCGCCCTCTGTCGGGTCGCCTAATCCCTCGATCACCTTCACCTTCCGCACGTCAACACTTGCTTGCTGTGCTGATCGGCTTTGCGGATCCTACGGGGTGCCCACCCTCATACCGCACAGTTTGGATGCGGCTTTAGACGTTATTTAAACAGGGTCCCCTTAAAGCTGAATTGCGGAATCATCCGTACACTAGGTTGATAATTCAGCCCGATTTAGTGTTATGATAATACTAGTATCCACTATAATATTTCTAGCACTAGGATGATATTTAGTGAATTATCATTTTATTAGGAATTCAATCACGTAATAGGCTTAGATTAGAAGTAGGTCCCTACCTATTCCGTATTCAATTGATATTATATTGACAAGATACTCTCGGAAACCTGTGTTCTCTGGCTTTTTCCCATAGTTGAAACCTATAAACTACTCAACTCCCTCTTATTTACTATGATAATCGTCCGGTGCGAGGCTTCAAACGACATTCTCAAAAATTTATTAATGTGTAAAAGGTGCAACTGATGTTTTTCTGAATAAAACTATGAAAAATTGATGGTTTTGCCGCCTTTACGTGCTGCCGGAGTTCAAAAAGTTGATCAGATGTGAATTTTATGAAAACATTTTAAATCGCTTATTGTAGAAACACGAAATCACTGAAAATAAAATTATCATTAACTTACCTTTTGAAGGAGTCCGTCGTCACTAGCAAGTCGAGCACCACTTTCGACGCAAAGAGATCAGGCCGTTGAAACAGTACTGATGATGATGTCTTTCATCAAAAACACTCGCCACCGGAACTGGACTTGCTAGTGACGTCGAATTCCTCTGAAAGGTACATAAATTATAATTTTACTATTACTATTAGCGGAAATAACCCTTTAGATTTAATACCAGTGAACATTATGTTTTTTCACAAATTCTGATTTCCATTAGTAAAGTTCACAAGTTCAAAGTAGAAGAAACTAAGAAACTTATATCATTTTCTAACACCAGTGGGAAGTTCCAGAGACCGGAAGACATTAAGTCACTCTGCTACTGAGGACAATTAATAGAACCTCTTCGACTGAGGGAGTTTTCCTGCACGCAACAACCTCTCGGCTGAAATGGGGGTCAAAAGAATGAAGGGAAGAAGAACTGAGGGTTCAGAAGTCCATTGCTGGAAAAATGCTCACGTCATGCGAGATCATTTTCATAGTGTAGGTATTTGATTCCAAAAGTGAGGAAATAAGTAAGTAGCTTGGTCGGGGAATGAGATGTTTATAGTCTGACTGGAGGGGGAGTAAATATATGTTGCTTCCACTTGCTTACGCCTTTGTAAACAGCTGTACAGACTACTAATTAGAGATACCTCAGCAGAATTTTGAACTTATAATCTTTCCAATACCAGAGCGGATTTCCGAAGGCTTTTTGGTTATCACAACTCCAGTCCAGTCATCTTTCATAAAGGTCACCCACTGAAAGTATGTCAGTTTGTCTGGGAGGAGCTGAAAAGAGTGTAACGGCCCAAAAATATTTGATATCTCGACAGGAGTTCGAACTCGCGTCGTCACAACACACACGGTGGTTCGCTGACTGATTCAAGGCCGTCTGAAATGCCGACGAAAACTGACTACAAGGCGGTGTTCCGGAACCTTGTACGAGTAGAAATTGACCCCCGGGAAATCGCAGCTGATCGTTTACTCGTACACGACGCAAATCAAACATTCAGTTTTCGGGTGTTGTAACAACCTAACTTATGGGCTCCGTAAAAAATAGTGGGTGAAACTAGACCCCAAATGGGGTAGAATGCCACCAACCGTAATTTTTTATCTCAACCCATTGCCGAGATATGATTTTTTAAAGTTTTTTTCGACAAAAACACGTTTTAGATCATAAAAAACCTCATTTTCTCCACTATTGATACACTTTTTTAAATTGTTGACCACATATCTGAAATCAGCGTTAAATTTCATATAAGAATATTGTTCTCTGGATCTTCAGAAGTTCAATCCTTGAACCATAATCCGTGTTCGAACGTGAGAAAATTATAAAAACCAAGTTTCCCGAAAATCTTCGATGCTGTACTGTCTCCCAATAAATAGTCTGAGACTTATCAAACCTCACCAATGTTTTCTTCATTTAAAGAGCTTTCAAACGATGGAGTCGCTTTTGAAATTTCCTTTCAAATTGGTGCAGTTATTTAACCTGGAAGATGAAAAAACGTGTTACCTTTTGGTTGATTTTTTCTTGATGGACGGGCTGGGATGAGAAAACAGAATAACACAGGCTGTAAAAAACGACGAAGACTTCCTAATCTCATTGAATAGCTGAACTCTGTCTCTCATCACTTTGCTTATAACGCGTTGGAATTTGTTTTGACTGAAGAAAATGAGTCAGTTCGTCCATTCACTCTGTGACGGTGGGGTCGTTTCGAAAAAGGACAAGAGCGTGCATCCGCAGTCGAGGGAGCCACTTCGAAAACACAAAATTCTGAGTTGCATTTGAAGCAATAATGTAGATGTAAAAGTGAATTTGTTTTCTCTTTATCCAGGAGTTATTTTAATTTGAAATTGCGTTTTTTCCGTTGCTGTGTTTTTATCTGTTTTCTCATCCCAGCCCGTCCATCAAGAAAAAAACCACCAAAAGGTAACACGTTTTTTCATCTTCCAGGTTAAATAACTGCACCAATTTGAAAGGAAATTTCAAAAGCGACTCCATCGTTTGAAAGCTCTTTAAATGAAGAAAAAATTTGTGAGGTTTGATAAGTCTTAAAATTATTTATTGGGAGACAGTACAGCTTCGAAGATTTTCGGGAAACTTGGTTTTTATAATTTTCTCACGTTCGAACAAGGATTATGGTTTAAGGATTGAACTTCTGAAGATCCAGAGAACAATATTCTTATATGAAATTTAACGCTAATTTCAGATATGTGGTCAACAATTTAAAAAAGTGTATCAATAGTGGAGAAAATGAGGGTTTTATGGTATAAAACGTGTTTTTGTCGAAAAAAACTTTAAAAAATCATATCTCGGCAACGGGTTGAGATAAAAAATTACGGTTGGTGGCATTCTACCCCATTTGGGGTCTAGTTTTACCCAATATTTTTTACGGTGCCCATAAGTTAGGTTGTTACAACACCCGAAAACTGAATGTTTGATTTGCGTCGTGTACGAGTAAACGATCAGCTGCGATTTCCCGGGGGATCAATTTCTACTCGTACAAGGTTCTGGAACACCGCCTTGTAGTCAGTTTTCGTCGGCATTTCAGACGGCCTTGAATCAGTCAGCGAACCACCGTGAGCAGATGCTCGCTGGAACAAGTCAGCAGTCGAGTGAGGTCATTGTCACGGTGTGTTTCGACTCAAGTGAGTGAGGAAATGAAAGGTGCATAACAACAGGAAATGTGATGTTTACAGTCCTTTGGCTCGAGAGGGATTTAATTAATTATTGTTTCGTATGATTTCGGGTCCTACCGACTGTGCCACTGTAACGGCCCAAATATATTTGATATCTCGACAGGAGTTCGAACTCGCGTCGTCACAACTACGAGAAATTACGGGAAATTCCTCGGAGTTGCGACACTCTAACGATCAGAGCTAAGAGGCCAGGGTGATCAAACCTCTTCGACTGTGAGAGTTATTTTCCTGGAGCGTAACAAGAGTAATGCTGCACAGTGAGACTCTTATCCTTGATACCCGGGAAGGGTTGAAGAGCATATGAAAACTTCAGTCGGGCTGTGCAAACTTTTGCCAACAATGTTTGATGAAACTGGCAAGGATACAGCGTGAGATCTATACGTCACCTATTGTTCAGTATCGTACAAATATTACGAGCAAAATAAAACATACTTTCGTAAGGCAAAGTGCTGCAGCTGCTCGGACTTTGACATAAGTGGATTCGTTTTCAATAGTGTCAGTGAGAGCAAGGCGGGAAGCTGGTGTGGAGAACTTTTCCAGGGCTGAGATCGCCTCAAACTGGGCGGTAACGTCGCGCTCGTGCCTCAGCTGATACTGCCACTGATAGTCCGGCTGGTCGATGTGACATGAGCGCACCAGCGTCATATCCGGGTCCAGTCTAATCCAAAGTACTGGCGAGTCAGAGCTGTGGAAAACAGTTTGATCATTGTAGACAAGTTATTATTCAGTAAATTACAATATTACAAGATCTTACAAAATAATTTCGTTAATTTTTAAAGGTTTTTTGATCCCTTTTTTTTTCTTTTTGATTCGGACACTTTTTTTATGCATGAAGACTTGTGACTTTTCAATTTATAGCATCCAGTCGTTTATCTATATTATTCTGCTATAAAGTTCTAGTCACGCACCATGATCGTATGAGCGAATTTTCGTAAATGATCGTACTCAAGGTACTCATATTATGTAAAGTTGTATTGAAAATTCAGGACTTTAGGTAAGAAGAAATTGTTAACTATAATTGTATGGCAAAAAACTCGTTATAAATAATATTTGGAAATTCAAAAAGAATTTTGGATTTTTAGCATTTTTTGCAGTGTTAGCGAATTTTCAAAGAAAAAATTAGCTATTTGGGTGGCTTCAAAATTTTAAATGTGGGGGAAAGGGGCGGGGAATCCGTTTTATACATCAAAGAACACCAACGCTGAAAAATCCGTCTTGGCAAAAGACAGTTCGAGTTCGTTGGCCTGTCCGATCGCTCCAGAACTTCATGCGTTTTTAGTGTTAATTCCCCGTTTTCTCTGAAACTACTGATCGAATCGACGTTTTTTCCCCCTATAAAATAAGGTGAATTCATTTTACGATTGGGTGCCCAAAAATGCTTCAATCAGTGAATAGTGCAGCTTTTTGGATACTAAATTTTGTAACGAATCCAGTGATTTATATAACAAAGTGAATTTACTCGTATTTCAAGTAGTCAAATAATGAGTTAGTGTAGAAGGGTACAACTTCACGGTGCCCCGGATAGTAAACCTTCCCAACCCCCTCAAGTTGATCACTTGTGCACAGTTATCAATGCCTTCAATGTCCAACAAACATTATAAAACGAACAGAAGACATACTCACTCCATTGCAGACAAATCCATGTCCACCTCCTCTCCCGTGCAAAGTGGAATTTTCTTCTTCTTGTTACGTCGACTTTTGGAATGACAGGTAATATCTGCTCTCGCAACTGTGCCCTCCACCTAGGAAATAACATTTTTTTGGTCATTATTGATTACATAACTAATTATTTTTAATAATGTGTAACTTTAATAAGTTCATGTTCAGTACGTACTCTGCATATTTAGAACGTGAATTAATTAAAATGTACCTACTTGAATTCATTAAAGGAATTTCTTTCCAATGATTACAGTGTGGTAAGGGGGCATGTACATTATGTTATGTTCTGGGAACACTATCGCAGTTGAAGCAGTTTAATTCGATGATTGCGAAGTTGGCAAAGGCGCTGTCTCTAAAGAGCTTTTCTCTCAAAGAAGGTAAAGACATGAGTCTACACTCTGTGGCGGTATCAAATATTTTGGAGCCGTAACATTTGGTGCAGGACGTAAGGACCCAAACTTTAATGCGTAATAACCCCTCTCGAGCCAAACTGTAAACATTACATTCCCTGATGTAGCATCTTCACTCCTTCTACTACTACTTCCAGCGAGCATATGCTGAGCCAGTGGTCTGCAGTTTCTTCTGACCCCAATGTCAGCCAAGACGTTCAGGGAAAAATCTCACAGTCGAAGAGGTTTTAGTGCATTAGCCTCGGGAGCGCAGTTGTCAAAGGCTCTGTCTTTAAAGGGCATTCCCGCCAAAGAAGGTACAGGCAAGAGTTCAAAATCTGTTGTCAAACGTAAGTTGAAAAACGCTGCAAATTATTTCACAAAGGTTTATTATTTTTTCAATTGAGTTTGATCGTAGTTTTAGTTGGCTTGCGTACCCCGTCCAGACTCCTCAGCGTGTCCTATTTCGAGTTGCCACAACCTATACTTCTATAATTATATACGCATGTTTATATTTCTCGATTTGAGCTCCTATCCATTCAAATAGTTATTGCCTTAATAATATCATTATCTAAGTACGTACGAAAAGTCGAGAGGATATGTTATTAAATATGCGTAGGAAAAGCATTGGTATTAACACACAAATATGACCTAGAAAAAAACATAAATTCATGCTTCGAAGGAACCACCTCATGGTGCCCCGGCGCCTCCTCTCACTCCACCCCCCGCTCACCCTCCACCGTGACCCCCTGCCAAGTGCGTGCCAGGCGTGGGTCTAACACTCAAAGCCTCGAAAAAGACACTTTTTCGCCCGTTTTTGGCCCATAGCATCTATGCGAGTAAAGCGATCGGGATCGTTAAACGTTAGGACCAACTAGACCCCAAATGGAGTCTATGTGCGAAAGAACGGGTTTTTTAAGTAAATTCTTAGGCTTTTTATGGCCCGGACGGCGAACGGACATTTCAAATTTGGATTCTACGCAACTTGAAACGTCTAGTGACAGACTTTGAGGGGGGGTTATAAGAATTTTTTGCTACACGATCACATAGGCTTATTATTGGAAATAATAAACCAAAATGAACAATTATTTTTCAAATGGTCATTATAACCTCAAAATGATAGCATTAAATCCAGGTTAGAAAATCATTCAGATAAGGGAAGGTAACTAGGTAGCTCATTGGCTGATGTGGCATTACACCTTCAGTTGACAAGTGATTCAGGAACCTATGACAAGGGCAGTCGAGAGAAAACCCGGGTCCAGGGGCAAAACCCTCTGGGCCCTAATATAAAAAAAGTAAAAATCAAACTCTAGCACAGAAAACTGATCTATATGAGGTCTATCCGGAAAGTTGGTATAAATATAAAACGGAAGTTAGTGAAAAACGTTGTCTATTTCCACGAAAAATAAAGAGTTACAATGTTAAATCGATTTCGACAGTTAGGCCATCATCAGTAACAAACAATAACTGAAGACACATTAGAAAGGACACAGCTTATATAGAGACAGGTAGAAGGGAGATTGAATCCCATTGGTCGAGAGAAAAGAAAGGGGCAGGAGGTACAACCAATCAAGTGCATACAAAGTGAAAGGGAGATTGAATCCCATTGGTCGAGAGAAAAGAAAGGGGCAGGAGGTACAACCAATTAAGTGCATACAAAGTGAAAGGGGATTATAGCTAATCAGATGAAGTGAAAGGGGGGAAATAACTAAATAGGGTTTCAACAGTGTGAAGGGATAATTCCAAGGTTTACAGAAATGGACCTATCAGTGGTGAAATATATTGAGGTATATCCTCATTTAAACATTTACCAGACCTGTCACTTTTGATAATTTCGAATTTTTCAAGTACATTCAACATACCTCCCTTTGGGCAAAAATGAAGAAATTCTACAAACTGTCTGTCTGTCAAATCAAAATTGTAACTATGATTAGATTCCTTAAGATGTTTTGCAAATGTAGACTTACCCTTATTTTCCCTGAAATCCTCCATATGCTCGTCTATTCTTTCCCTAAATTTCCTACCAGTCTGACCGCAATATTCGTAGCCACAAGAACATTTTAATTTATAAACTCCACTTTTATCCTGCACACTAATTTTATCCTTAACGGATCCTAGTAATGCTTTAAGACTATTTTTATTTTTAAAACCTACTTTATAACCTCTCGATGATAGAATTTTGCCAATTTTATCAGAAATTTTCCCATAATAAGGTAAACTTATCCATTGCTTTTCTTCTAAAGTTACATCTTCCCGAGCCAGATTGGAAACTTTTTCCCTACTCTTTTTCCTAAGAACATTATCCCATATGGTATCAACGAGATCTCCTCCATATCCGTTACTAGCCGCTATGCTTTTGATAATGGATTTTTCTTTTGATAAATTTTGTTCACTCATTGGAATAGATAGTGCTCGGTTGATCATACTATGGAAGGCTGCATGCTTATGTACTAAAGGGTGATTTGAACTACTATGGATCGTTATATCACTATATGTATCTTTTCTATAGATTGAAAAATCATACTTCTCATTTACTAAAGAGATGGACAGATCAAGAAAATTTAGTTTATTCCCGCCGAATTCGAGGGTGAATTTGATATAGGGATCTAATTTATTGATTTTTTCGTGAAAAGAATTTAGTTGTCTTTCTGTGCCCTTCCATAGAATGATGATGTCATCGACATATCTATACCAATAGAGAAGATTATTTGTGTTAAAAGTTGTAAATATTTGTTGCTCAAGATAATCCATGTAAATATCTGCAAGCAGAGGAGATAACGGAGAACCCATAGCAACCCCTGGCTGTGTATAGCATTGCCCCTCGAATAAAAAATAATTTTGATCCATACAGACAGACATCAAATTAAACAATTCATCCTTCTCGAAAATATTAAGTTTAGAGCCGTGAATCAGCCTGCATACCACATCTTTGCAGCTAGCTACATCGATATTGGTGAACAGACTAACCACATCAAAAGAGGCGAGTTTAGCATTTGGAGGCATCTGAATGTCCTTAATTTTGGAGACCAAATCATAAGAATTTAGTACAGTATGTTGAGGCCGAAAGTTGATTTTGTTTCTAAATAAAATATTGAGTTTTTTAGCCAATTTGTAGGCAGGAGCACCAATATAAGACACCACCGGTCTCATCGGCGCTCCTTCCTTATGAATTTTAGGGAGACAGGATAACCTGGGTGCATGAGGGTTCATTTCTACAAAACTTGGAATGTACATATTTTTTAGTAGGCTATCTTCTGATTGTTTAACTACTTTTCGAACTAATCTTTGAAATTTTGAAGTTGGGTCAGATGGGAGATTTGAACAATTATTATCTTCTAGAAATTTTACAGTCTTCGAAACATAATCTTGCTTATTTAAAATGACAGTTGTATTACCTTTATCTGCTTTGAGGGCAACAATATTTTTCTGGGCTGTTTTATAATGGGTTTCCACAACTTCGTCGCGAGTGATTTAGTTCGTATCGTATAAATATTTTCTGTAGGGGCCTGAGGGCTAGGGAGAAAAGCACCCAACCGGTTTCTCTTCTCTAGACAATCCACAGAATGTACAGTGTGAGCCCAGCAGCTCTCGGAGAACGTTCGAGTCGAACGAATTTTTGAACCTAACCTACTTTTCACATGCTGTCGCAAGGAAAGTAGCATGCTGTAAAGACTGGTAGGAAGTTGAAAAGGTTGGTGACTTTTCGGACAGTGTCATCGCTGGAGATTTGCCTTGGTTCCACGACAAATTCGTAGACAAGACCTCCAGAACTTTCATCTGCTTTCATTTTAAAATAAAAATTTGCGTTTATTCCTCATTAGATGAATGGAAAAGAACATAATGTGAACGATGGGCTTAACATATTGTTGAGTTGCAACAATACTGTTGTGACATCAATGTTATCGTAAGGGATACCATCGATGCTAGATTACATTGGACTTCTCATCATTGATGGACAAAACATTGAACTCTCTAGTTTGTGTCAAATTTCAACTTCCTAGGATGAACAGGAGGGAATTTAGCTCAGACAGCTGATCAGGAAAGAGCCCATCATTTTATTTGTCTCTTGATGTCCCAGGGAGGCTCCATAGCGACCAAAAAAAAATGATAGCTAGGTTTTGACAGGCAGTTGGTTGGAAGGGCGTTCTTAGTTACCACACACTTAAGCATTCTTGTACGCCAAAATTTAGACGCTGGGCCATCCAAAAGACGTGAAACTTGTCAACATAAATATTATACTAGTTGAAGAAATATATCAGAATTACGTATAAAAATATGTTTTGAAGGTCGAAAAAAAAAAAAAAAAAACTGGAGATCTTGTGTATTTGACAAGATCTCTTTTTTATATTCGGTATGGCTGTAGGTATAGATCGATGGTCTTTTACTGTTGAGTGGGACATGTAGAATGACTGAAAACGGTAGATCACTAAGGGTGGATAAATCGGGTGATTTTAAATGTCTAGTGGGGTGGGTTTCCTTCCTCGCTTCGCTTGGGATATAGTCCATCCCGAGTCCAGAGTAAAAAAAACCCGTTGAAATACGACCTGTGTAGGGGATGTTGCTCGCTTGGAGTGGGATGTATAGATGCGATTAGATATAATCCCCATACCATCGAGACCAACAGCCCATGGTTCGGGTGGGAGTAGAAAATTGCTTACAATCCCATTCCATTGACAATCCCAAGCGTATGGAAAAAAAAGGTTAAAAAAAAGTTATAAAATGGGCAAAATGAAAATAATAAATTGCTGTGTAATAATTTGCTGCATTTTCTATGTGGGGGCCACGAAAAGATTATCAGGTTTAATAAAGATAGCAATTTATCTCCGTAGAAGGGGTACCCAATAAAGAGTATGTGGAACCATAAAAAGTTAAACTGTAAGAACATTTCAATTCTTCAACTAATTCTATATGTCCATGTTACAATGTTACAATATGTGAGGAAGTTATACTGCCCACCCAACTTGGAAGACGTTTTTTTCTGTTGGAATTTAATTTCAAACAAATTAAATCTTATAAAATTATGTAGAACCACGAAAAGTTTATTAGGTTTAACAAAGATAGGCCATTATTTTATCTGCGTAGAAGGGCTATCCTTTTCCCCATCTTTCAAATGGGAGACCTTCGGTGATCAAGAGGTTGAAATACAAAGTTCAGAGTACCCACATTTCGACCGAATCGGAAGAGCGCTGGCTCAAAAACCAATGTTTTCATCTACATTTTCATTCACCACAATCGGAATACACAATTTCATGCCTAGCAACTCGAATGGGACCAAATTGGAACTCCATCGAACATTTTAAGACCAACCTGAGCAAAAACCATCGAAATTTACAGGGTCTAAAGCAGAAAAAACCATAGTGGGGAATGCATTTTTTTTCATTTCCCGGATATTCTCGCTGATTTCTCTGGGAAGACAGCATCTTTCGGTAATTTTGAAGGCACCATCGTGTTGTTCGGGTCCAATAACGTAACTTTGTCGCTGACATACGAAGTGCTCTCGATCAAATTTTAGTGTGGCAGAGGATAGATCAAGAGCTCGAGAAAAAAACGTACATTAAAAGAGGCTCCCACCCCCTCCAGCCCATGGTTCGGGTGGGAGTAGAAATTTTTTAAATTGCTTATGCTCCCTTTAGGAAAAATCTAAGACCACCACTTGTAGGCTCCCCCCAACTCAGCCCTTTGGCCACGCATAGCACCCCTAAAAATTTATTGGTTTACGTTTCAAGATATGTGAATTAAAAATATAAATAAATAAAAAGTCAGTCTGCCGTCCGAAGCTTTCTCTAAAACTACTAGACAAACTTTTTGAATTTGGCTCAAAAATCACACATCGCCCAGGGATGAGCCACAAACATCGGCATAAATTTTGATCAACCCTAAAAGGGTTGTAATTAAGGGTAGGTATTAATTGTTATTTTCACATAGGGTTTGTGGTTCTAATTCCATAGTATTGATATCAATAGGATCAATGTGTTCTGTTTTATGATTTGAAGATATTAATCACTAACAGCTGTTTGAAATTAAAAGAATATGGTCGAAACTTTCGCTAATCAGGACTAGAAACTACCTGCAGAGTATGTCGGAACGTGCCATCCAGTTCTTGAATAGTGACAAGCAAAGGTCCCATGTATTTACGGATCCCACATTGGGAAATGGCATCTTGGCGTATCTCAAGTTCCACGGTATTCCTAAAGCCAAAATACATTGCTTAGTATGGTGTTGTTCCACCTACATGTTCTACCAACGAATTATTTAAAATACAACAAAACTATAATAAATATTACATCAGTACGATCATAGTGTAGTATTTATTATAAGGACTATTTATCTCAAAAGCTATGGGCCAACTACATAATTGAATAATATAAAAACAGAAAATGCAAAAGTACAAGGACGAATCAATAAACACCTTTTTCTATTAAAAACAAATTGAAGATGGAATTTGACATGTCCTCCTGTGCGAACCCATTGATCGATGAATACGGTCATGTCCTTGCCGGTTACTGTGAAAATGGCTTTCGCAAATGTATTGGTGCTGATTACCATATGATTCCATTGACCAGAAGTTGACTTGGTAGTGGAAGCGTTCATAGCCAAAGACAAATGCTTGTTCAATACCTGCAATTTTCAGAACTGGTTAAATACGATGATGATTTTCATTTACATAAATATGAGTTAACATGCTACAAAATGTCAATGATTCTTCAACTAATTACTAGTTTCCAAGGAGTTATATGTTCTGAAAATCTATAATCACGGTAGATTCTATCGTTTTCACAGAAACTAGCTGATGATTCATCTATGCATCCAGGTAATTGATGTCAGGGACTTGTTGCACGGATGGGAGGGAATGCAACACATCAAGTTCATTTTCTGTTAACAATCAAGCAAATACTCACTTCGTGTTTCCACCGTGTTTCGTGTGCGTTGAGCTCCATATTTTCGAGTTTTCTTTCGGTATTTTTTTCCACAAATTCAACTTTTTATGTTTTTCCTCGAGCTTGTTCTACATTTCGTCCGTGATGTCGAACAAGAATTCCACAGAATAAGTGCGTCCGGTTTCCAAATCTCGTGCGGATGCGGGACCATGGCGCAAGTAACGACGCCATGGGAAGTTGGATTTGCACTGTCATATTCGTGGGCTCGTCCTCTTCATCAAGACGTCTCGACATCATCAGGTATATTTTATAAATATATTATTATATCAGGATCAAGAACGGTCGATAACCTCGCTGAGTCCTCCTATTTCGAACTGGGTTAGTTTGCGTGAGTGCTAGCACTCCACCATTCCTCCACATAGTCTGGCTTAACCAAGCAGTCTTTTGACGGGGTTGGAAGCAAACGGAAGAATATTAGGTTGAATAAACATTCTCGTAAACGCAGTTTTGTGCGGAAAGATACGAAATGTTGTACCAAGGTCTTATCTTTGGTACAACTATGGAGGATCAGGAGAACCATCAATCTACAGCTATTTTCCGAAAGATCCGCTAATACAGCTAGTGTTTGTCTTTTTCACAATCTGATAAGTGATAAACGTGCTTCCACGATGCGTGAAAATCGAGTGCTCTGATCTGCATTAATTTGTTCATTTCTGATTAATTAACGAGACTCCTCCAGTGGTCCGAATTTCTTCCATCCCACAATGATAGGATACTAATAGGATTTCATTTGCCAGCATTTACCAGAGATCAGGATCTCAGCCCTCTCCCCTTCTGGACCCATGAAAGGGTTTTATTATTTAAAAAAAAAAGTGGGAGGGGGCACTACTCGAATGCAAGGAAAGGTTATCGTCTTCCAGTGGATACCTTCCCACTGTGGAGTATATGGCAATGAGCGCGCTGACGATTTGGCCAGGAGAGGAGCCGAGATGGACCAGCCAACCCCTGCAGTAGCTTTCACCGCATCTAAAAGGATGATAAAGTCACGACTCAGCCAGAAAGCAAAAGCCAGTTTGAGACGAGCCTCGGAGGGTAAGCAATGGGACATCCTTAACGATCCGAACCAGAGAGTCCCATTAGGCGCTCCCAGGGGGGTGTCGGTGGCATGTTTTCGAACTGCTACTGGACACGATTACCTGAGAAAGCATCTCCACCGCATTGGGCTGGCAGATGACCCACTGTGCCCCCTCTGTGATTCTGACGAAGAGATGACATCAACCCATCTCGAAACGTGCCCTGCCCTAGAAGATGCACGACTATCAATGCTGACGACTGAGTGCCGGTGGGAACGAACCGCTGCGCTCTACTGGGCTGCTCGAGAGCGCATGGCACAATTGCCGTAACCGCGCCGTGGCATAGTAAAAAAAAAAATAAAATAAAAAAAACTACTCGAATGGCGTAAGTGGAAATGGGGGAGTTGGGGGTCTTCACGGGTCCCCTACACACATAAGGTGTGTACCTCGAGTAGTTTGGAATTCCATTTTTTCAGCTGCAGCCACTTGAGCAACTATTTTCAACCACCCCTCTTTGCAACAGGTGAATGAGAAACTTTGAACAAGCCGAGCAGTAAACAGTCTTCTACGGTGACCGTACAATATTTCCTAGCTCAACTTACCTTCAGGAAAGATTGAGTAGAATTATGGCAGGTCGCAGTATAAGACTGTTTACCGCCCACCCAGGCTGGAGCCTTTTTTATCTCCCATTCATTCACCTGTACTCTACAACAGGCTTTGAACTGAAGATGGCGTCGCTCCCGGGATGACCGGGAGCAAGGAGGCACAGGGTAGCCAATGGAACAGTGCAAATATTGCTTTTGAAAAACTATGCTTTTGCAGGTATTTTCAAATTATTTCCTTGAAATACTACCGCAACACCGTGTACACAGCAGGATGGCTGCGTCAGGAAACAGTCTTCTACTGCGACCTACCATAATTCTTCTCAGAATTATTCGTAGCCAGAGATGGCTTTGGATGCAAATGGTATTTTAGTACCTCTGTCCAATTCGATTTACACGTTTCAACACACTTGAAAATAAACCATGAAGCATAGAATGATACAAAGAACAGCCTAAAACCCCACACAATGGTCCATGCCACACCACAATATGCCAATACCGTATGTGGACACAAAATGACTTTGAAAAACCTGGTGATGTCCGTTGTGCACAGTGTCTAACCAGCAATCCTGTCTGTTCCTGTTTTTCAAAAACATCAAAAGGAACCAGCATGGACTAGGATCTGTATGTGCAGGTTTTAGCAGGTGCTAATGTTAACAACATTCTAGGATGACCGGAGTATGAATGTGAGATGCTGGCACAAGTTTTCATCGCCAACAAGTTGGGCCATCGTTGGCCATGCGCCAATGCCCATGCAAGGACAAAAGGCTGGAACAGGCCAATGTGTAGAAGGGGCTTAACGTAGTATACACTCCTTTTGCCTGAAATGATTCAGTACTAAGTGGTAGAAGCTCTAATTCGTCAAAATCGTGGATAGAGTATGTTATTTATTAGAACGTTTCTACATTTTAGCTGAATAGGATTTCATTACCAATTTTATAGTTTCTTAAAAAATCCAACAAACCTGTAAAAGAAGCTCGTAACCTATACGATGCTCCAACATGCGTATAACTAGCTGGGCTTTCTTCCTCATCACTTCCATGTAATGAGGGGAGATAGTGTAGAGATTTTTTAGGGGAAAGTAGAACGTAGGTTCTGATGATGCAGGGGCAGTTGGGGATGGCAATGGAGAAGAAGCTGGCTGCTGGCTTGGATCCAGAATGATTCCTCCATATTCTTCTTCATATTTTACTACCTCCTCAAGTTCCTTAGAAAGAGTATAACATGAAGTGAATAGAAATTACTCATTAATAGGCACAAGAAAAATCGTATTATTGATAGTAAGTTGTGTATCCTTTATACAAAATGATAAAATGATATATTTTGTTTTTAAAAAATATACGCACTTTATGTATCCATTCTCTGTACGCATTGTTGCCAAAGCATTTCTTTGAGTACAGCCCTGTCAGGTAGTAGGATATACCTTTTGGGAGCCAAGAGTCTGACCAGTTTTGCATTGAGATGAAGCAACCAAAAAATTGTTCTGCAACTGCTTGAGCCATAGCGGTCCTTGTTATGTAGGTCTGGTCAATAATGGAGGAAGAGTGAAGAAGATTCGTGCTGCAATAACAATAAAGCGCTGTCAAATCTTCTGGAAGAAGTTTTTCTGCATCCTAACATATCAAAGAAGACTCACCATTTTGGTTGGTACACAGTTAAGTAGGCAGCATTTCACAAAGAAATTAAAAGTTCTATGAGATTTTATCAAAATATGCATAGGGAGTAATGATGTGGTTAACGTGACTTACCTTAGAATACTCATAGTAGCATAAGCGTGGATAGGAACGTCTGCTTCATCCACAAACACTTGCTTATAGCAAGGGTAAGGATAGCGATTAGCAAGCGTCTCTTCAAAATATTCAAAAGCTTCATGCATGTAACGGGCTGAGACTTTGAGACATTCCATCAGTCCTGGGAGGCAGAAGTGCGTCACTTCGTGCATGTAAGGATCTACGTAGATCTCAAACGGCCTAAAATAAAAATAAATAAATAAAATAAATGAATAATAAGTGGTATATACTGCAGATCCGATTAAACAAAAACAGCAGGTACTCATAAGGTATATTTTGTGACATAATTATATCACGACAATGCTCTTGTTTCGGCCATTCAACATCGGTGTTTTCTTTCATTAATATCAACTATTGTTCTTCATGCAGCATTTTCAGTTGCAATGAGAGACGGAAGAAGCTTATTCTAAGCAAAGTGTGCTGCTTGCACTCACTCACCACTTTCCATACTCTCATATACCGAAAATTTAAAATATAACACTGATACTTTGGCACGAAGCCTCCATCCATTAGACATTTAGAAATAATACTGCATATGTAAGAATGCAGCCGTAATTGAGAGATAGTTGTCGCAATACAAATAAACTTCATTTGACAGTCCACCTGTGCTGGAGGAGAGTGAAAGGAGTTTCAATAATGAACTTACCAAAATTGATAGCTAAAACTAAAGTACAGTGGACACATACCCGACAGCCAACGCTATATTAGGCGCAGAAGCTGGAACATTGAGTGCATAGTAAAATGTCTTTCGTCGCATATCAGGCGTGTATACGACTTCTAACAGATCTCCACATGACACAGCTGTCATTGACTCGTCAACAGTGAATTCCAAGCGCCAGGTGCAAGGTTCAGAAAAGCTGTCCACACATGGAAACCACAGTCTCGATGAATTCTCATAGGCATAAGTGAACATGTGTGCTCCCCGCTGTAAAGATAGAATAATAGAAGAAGGGTTACAACTGCTGTTTTTAGAGCAGATATTAAAATGAATGGAGATGGCGCACTGCTGTCTCTACCTTGCTCCAAAGATTCAATTCTATCCCTGATATATATGGGTGATTCGCACAGAAAGGGGCAGAAGTGATGTCCGGACCAGTTGCGGCGACCCAATAAGGATTTGGGAGCTGGCGAAGGTCTTAAATTGTAGTATAGGTTTTTATCTAGAACCCTTTTTTCCATTTTTAGGTTATGTTTATTCCTTTAAATAGAAAATTAACTAAATATAGTCAAATCGTCATCGACCTGTCCTGTCCCAATGCGACCTTCCCAACTTCAAACTTTAATTACAGGTCTTTCCGCTTTTGAGTTTGGATTTTATTCAATTTTTCTACATCAGTATGATTTCTGAGATGCGTTTCTGATCGATAAAATTAATGTAGAACCGCTAGAAAAGTGTATTTGGATGGAAATATGTGTGTCCGGAGCATTGCCGTCATCGACCTGTCCAATATTGTTTTTCGAATTTTCGCGGTCACAATTGTATTTTAGCGGTTTTTTTTTGCCGCTTTTTTTATTCGCGCGCTTCTCAGTTACCAGAAAAACCACCATTCGTTTTAATTCAGTCAACTCGTGGTCATCAGCGGGAGCAGATGTGTGCTGGACCGTGGGTTGGTCAATCACAATCGTCAAAAACCTGTCCACTTTTTTTAAGTGAGTACTTGAACTCAATTTTTTCTTATGGTATTTTATCGTGCACCGAACGGACTAGTTTCATGTTATATGCCGAATTTGGGAAAAAGCTTGCCACAAGGTGAAACATTTGAGAAAAACTGAAGAATCGTCATCGACCTGTCCATCATCGACCTGTCCTCTCCTGAAAATTCGAGGACAGGACGATGAGGAAAAAGGCAAATCTATTATGTTTTTTGGATTTTCTAGTATTCCCGTATTCTCGCATTTAGTAATCCAATATTCTCGTATTGACCATTCAAAACACATATCTACTTAGCCGAACGTTGTGAAGGTCTACTAGGACTAATTCGAGAATTTCTGTCATTCTTCGTTTGTTGGATTCGCCCTACAGTGGTCACGTTTTTCGGTCTTTTGACTTGAAATGTTGAGGGTTAACGTTTCTTGGCAGTTATAGCAAATTTTCCTTTTATGATGCCACGATAGGGTGGTGATGCGGATGGTGAGAATCAACAGGTCATCGACCTGTCCGCCTAAATTTTTAAATATTTTTTTTTCTGAATTAATAAAAGCGCTACTGTTTGGATTTGCTTCGAATTTCGATACATACGATATAGAGAGCATCTGTGATTTTTTTCAGCTCGATTCGATCACTTTTTCTTTTTTCAAAAGTCAAACTCAAAACTGACCTTTTCTGTGAGAATCACCCATATACAAGGTAAGGAAAACCAAATCCAATAAAGCTCATCAGATTAGCCAACATTGTAGTAATCAGTTTCCCTCAGTATGTTTCGAGTTGAGACAACAGTGAAACCTATATTTCAATGCAGTATCTTACACATCCTTTTACAGCTGAATAACTTTATATGGCTCTACACTAAGGCCAACTGTCAGATGGTTAGAGTTACGTTTACAGTAGAGAAATGCTGAATGGGGAATGACGTCACAGCCCCCGCCCACCAGGGGGGAACCCACAGCTCTCTTCTACTACAACAAGCGTGATCTTCCTACCCATTTGTTGGCCAAACTAGTTTTTTTATTGACGAAACTACATTTTTGAGCTTAAGGCCCAGCGCACACGGTGTGACTGTTTTGAAACTGCCGTTGCAAACCAGTTGCGCGCGCAACTGTTTTGTGACCTTGACAATGTATTGGAGTGGGAAGGCGCACACGACGCGACTGGTTCTTGACGATCTCAAATCAGTCTGAAACCTGTCGCATACAACCGTGGACCCGCGGTTGCAGTTGCGTTGCAGACTTCAGTTGCACGAGACCTCGTGGTGTTTTGGTGGTATTTTGACAGCCATAATACTGTGGATCTCAAAATGAATGATCAGGAACTCGGTATAGCCTAGAATTCACATTCTTGTTCAAATAAGGGTGAACCCAATGCTCTCTTTGTAAACTTCGCCGTCTTCGGTATTGATAATAGTTAACAACGTCTTCTTCGTCTGAGTCTGACATAGTAAGCGCAATACGGCTAATCCAAGGCCTTAAAAACAACACGTAGGCCTACTGCACTACATTATAACCACTGATTGCAATAGACGCAACTGATTTACAACAAGGCCTTTGCCAGTACACCCGTGTGCGGACAGAAGTTTTGTTTCCGTTGCAAACTGGTTTCAGACGCAACTAGTTTGCAACGGCAGTTTCAAAACAGTCACACCGTGTGCGCTGGGCCTAAAAGTGCAACTAGAGGGTTTTCAAGTGAACTGAATCCAAATCTGAGGTCAAAAGTGTGAAATTCAAACACACGAAAGTTCCCCATTAGTTTGAAAATAATGGATTATTCGCATTATAACCACGAGTGATTTTACTGGTTACTTTCCAGTAATACAAGAGCAGATGATAGTTTCAAGCTCACCTCTGCTAATGACCCCTCCCCTTCAGGTATGACAAAATGGACTCCTCCCTGTGGCTGTTCGAGGGAAAACTCAACACCCACTCGAAGATTCCTGCCTTCCTGTACGATGCCCGCCGCTTCAGGGGGTATCGTGATGACGAGTTCTCCACTCGAGTTGTCAGGGTCTGTCTGAAGAGCTGCTGCAAGATGAGCACTGCTGAAGAAGTCCAATGATCTACGTGCACTTGAGGGAATAAAAAACCTTGATTTTAGTAAATAATGACCATTAGTTCATCCAGGAAAAAATAACTAAATTAGTGTTAAAAAAGAAAAAGTTATTTAAAAACTCTAGGTATTCATTTGTTAGCGAATTTTTGAAGAAAATTAAGCTATTGCTCTCGCCTCAAAATTTGTAGAATGTGAATTTTTGAAAAAATTTTATGCAGAAATCCGTTTCAGGCTATTCTGAATCATATTCTGAAGTTTAACGCATTTTTTTATGTATGTATGTATGTATATATGTATGTGTGTGTCATTCCAGACGATAACTGTCCGTAGAATTGTGCTAGAAACTTCAAACAAATTTTAAAATATTAAGGACACAAAACGAAAGTTCAAGTTCGTTGGCCAGCATGATCGGATTACATCTTCGGGTTGAAATTTTCAAAAATGTAGTCAAAAATTTCAAAATAGCCTGTTTTTTGCGATTTGTTGTGCGAAATAATTTTTTCAGCATACTAACATGTGGTATATTCGGAATCAGCGTAAAATTTCCTAAAAGAATATGTATCAAGTTTTCAAAAATTCCAAAGTTGAAAAATCAGTCAAAAATCGAAATAATGCCGTTTGCTAGTTGTAAAAATCGGTAATATTTGCATGAAACATTGTCCAAATTCAGATTGAACTACTCTTTTGGAAGTATCCCTGTATAACCAATCCTAGAACCATGCTGTTTAAAACGTAGGTAGTAGGTGCTTAAAAAAAAAAAAGGATGTAATCACAACTGATGAGTTTACTCTGTGCATGTGTTAATAAATTGATTCCATGTTTGTCTATCAAAATCATAAACTAAAATTTCTCAACACGATCAATAGCGACTGAAATGTCGAAGAATTCTTCAAAAATTCGCTCATGGGGTCATGCTGCATGACTGGACTTTTTTTTAACGTGCTTGCTCATTCAAGCTATGAAAGTGGGACAATACTGCAATATGTTCATTCATCAGTATGCTTGAGATGATTTTTTATCAACACTGGAGCAGAAAAAACTAGATATTTTCTCTTTATAAAGATCTAAAACTCAAATTGAGAGTCGTCGTTCTCCATTTGGAACATAACATTTTTCACATTCCAAAAATCAGCACAAGGCTTCCCCTGTGATTTGAGGGAATATCTCACTCACCTCGAATCACTAGCAACTAAATACCCTCATAACGTATGCCTAAGTTTAAATGCTACGTACTCGAGTTCATTATCATGCGTTATATCCAGGAATGGATCGAAGTACTGAAACGGTGCTTCGATGGTGTCGTTCAAGGATACTCTGTAGATGCGACACTGTTTGGCATTCAATTTGATGGTTCTCAATGTGTCTTTCAGCGGGAGAATAGTTATTTCAACACATCCCTGTAACAATATATTTATTTTCTATGTTTGAAGGAATTATTACAATAACAGAACTAGGGATTCGCAATGCCTACTTACTGAACATCTGCATTGTAGGGAAACCATTGAAAATAATTGAAACCAACATAATGATATAAATAAAATATAATATAAAGAAACTGCAAGCTCAAAGATGTAAAATGAAGACGGGGCCTCATAACAGATCACTCACACTACTACTCTCTGAACATAGCAGTTCATTCAGTTCCATTTACACAATCATTCGTCAATACTCCCTACGAATTCTTAAAGGTTTTATGGTACTTCAAGGTACAGTAATGAAGAAGATCTCCAGATTTCTAGAGGAGATTCGCGCGCATCCTCGATTTTTGACATCTCGGTTAGAGAAAAACTTAGCAATCTCAACATATAGCGAATTTTACGAGCAGAATATTACTCCAAACAAAATTAATACCATATTAGACCATTCGGAGGCAAGCCTCTGAACAACGTCAGTGAATTGTAGAGAAACTGGATTATTTACAGTACCTATGTAACGATGAGGCAACCGCATTTGGCAGTGATAAAAATTATAAGGAATTTAGGTGCCCCCCCCCCCAGGTGCAATGGGGGCCTAAATCCTCATAAATCAGGTAGAGGAGGTAACAGGCATCCCGTCAGAGAGATACCACCCCTACTAATGAGCTTTTAATGAGCCATGTTCGGGGAAGGTTGATATCCCAGTCACCTGGAATTCCATCCAACGCCAAACCAGCTGCCAAAAATGATCGAGCACAGCGCGTGGTTCCCATTGATTCCTCAACGGGACGCCGACAGCGCTATCTCTGGTGCTCTGACGGGAGCTTGATGGGCCTCTCAGGAGGTAACTCTGCTACAAAATACAGTTTGCAAAATAAATATTTTATGAATATCGTATGTTTTATACACACATTGGTAGTACAATAAAATACAAAGGTTCTCCAAGTTTTAACTTTTGATATTTGCCACAATCTTTCCTGTTGATAAGTAACACACTGCAGTCATGATGAATTTTTCTGTCATCTAAGGACTACCACCTACAGAACAATGATTACAGAAGCGCACCTAGAGCAATCACGGAACTGCAAACTGCAGGAGTCTCGCGATTAAAATAATTTTTAGCTACATTTATGTAGTAACTCCACTACTATACACAACAACAACATTCCTCATGTATTCATGTTTCTAGTTACAACTTATAGCTACAAAAATACTTTTCTCTTTTCTGAATTCACAAAAATACTGCGACAGTTTTACAATCTAAAGGCCACTTGAATTTATCATTCAACACTCTTGCTCTCTCTAATAATAAACTCTTTGTGCTTCTCGATTATTAGCCTATTTTCTGTACCAATGGTAAGCGTGGAATTGAAATAGGTAATGATTATATGGTGGGATGGAACTTACAATAATGCTCTTCCGCTGAAAGTTGATACCAGTCAAGCTCACGATTTGATGGGCTGTAAAATAGGAACATTTCAATAAGACCAACGGTTTTTTTAAAAGATAGGTAAGTACGTCAATTAAATGGTGGAGGGGGTGTACGTGATGAGTAAACTACTCAATTAGACCTGAATTTAGAAATAAATTTTTCCTTACAAATATAGATTAATTTGAATAGGTGGACATAGTCTCATTCACAAACCAATTTGTAGTTATTTAAGAATTTGGTTTACGCGAGCGGTGAGAGTGTACTGGGCCCATAACCTAAACCATTTGGTAAAGTTGCAATATCAGGGAGTGGAAATTGACGCAGAAGATAATCCTAGGGCTGGTGTGAATATGTTAAATGATTATTTTGTAAATGTGGGAGTCAACTACGCTACAAAACTGCCCAAAAGTAATGATTATTTCTCGCTCAGAAATGTGGGAGTGGCCCCGAATCGCTTCGTCCTTCAACCGGTCACAGAAAGTGAGGTCGGGAAAATAGTTTCCTCACTGAAGGGCGGTCCAAGCCCGGGATGTATTAGCTCTGATACCCTAAAGTTGCACAAAAAACTGGTTGTGAAACCTTTATGCTACTTGATTAATAAGAGTTTTTTAGCAGGAGTTTTCCCCTACAACTTAAAAATTGCTGTAATTCTTCCAATACATAAATCGGGAGATAAACAGAATGCAACTAATTATAGACCGATTTCTCTTGTTAGTAATATTGCAAAGATAGTAGAAAAATGTTTTAAAAATCAAGTACTTCAATATTTAGAGAACAACAATCATCTTTACGGAAAACAATTTGGTTTTAGGGCTGGCCGAAGCACGCAAGATGCTATTTGTTACCTTAACTCAAGAATTATAAATGACATTGATAACGGAAAAAAACCACTGGCCATTTCTATTGATTTGGCCAAAGCATTTGATACGATTTCTCACGTTAAGTTACTCCAGAAACTCAACAAACTAGGTTTTGATGGTGTGGCTCTTACGTGGATTGGAAATTATCTATCAGACCGTACGCAATGCGTAAAACTAAATTTCATATTTGAAAACAACCAATTATGGAATCCCTCAAGGAACTGTATTAGGGCCGTTATATTCTATTATTTATATTAATGAAATAGGGCTTTTAGATATTCCAGGAGAAATAGTTCTTTTTGCGGATGACTCGATTATATATTGTTCATCTGATAACTGGAGATCCACGTTTAACTTTGCAAATCTCTGCTTACAACAAATTAACCGGTGGTTTATTAATATCAAATTAACTATAAATTTAAACAAAACCCTATGGCTATCATTTCATCTATCTCCAATGTCCGGGCCAGTGCAGGACATGGAGGTGCTATTACATGGAGCTGATTGTGATACAACATATTGTGAAACATGCCCAAAAATAACAAGAGCTTCAGAGGTGAAATATTTGGGAGTTGTGTTTGATAGCCGGGTTAAGTGGGAGCAACAAGTTTCCTTAGTCAACACACGATTAAGAAAATTAATTTACATCTTTGCTATATTAAATAAAATATTATCATTGCCTCTATTAAAATATTTCACTTTGCACTTGTCCAATCAGTGCTTTTGTACGGTATTCCTGCATGGGGTGCCACTTATCCCACTACCCTCTTGCCCATTATCACCACCCAAAAACAGCTAATAAGAATTATAAGTAAGAAGAGGTTTTTGAACCATACTGTGGTGAAAACCACCCCCTCTTTTCAACAGCCCTTTTCAGGGCTACCAAAAAGAGGTAGGCACAACACAAAAATATTTATAAGACGTCGAGTTACAACTCCGTCAAACAAAATATTTCACCAGAGAGAAAATACGAATTTCTCTCTCAAAAGTGAAATATTAACTAAAAACATACAAGGCGACCTCCCTAGACACTTACTGGGCGAGAGAGATGCGACAAGTATCTCGAAACAAGTCGCCTTGAAAACTCAAACAGAAACGTCCTCTAAAACTAGCAAGGACAATTCAAACAAGCCTACTCGCCAATCAGAAACACTGATTACACGAGAGACAATAGGCGAACCAACCAAGAGGCGGCAAGCAACCACCTCTGGTCCAGCAGCCACACCGGGGACCCCGTCTGAACAACTGACGCAGAGAAAGCACCCGAGATCCCCGGCTAAACTCAAGGTCGTCGGCTCCGCGACGGACGCTCGTAAGCACCCCGGAGGACCAGCTCAGCTATCATACTCGCAGATACTGAGAAAACAATGTGCGAGCCAATGAGATTACACAGTCGAATTAATGAAATTAAGCGGACCAACCAGGAGACAGCCCAGATGAGCTGAGAAATTGAGAAACTAATTTGCATACTAACCATAAAGTGGCCACCCCCGCGGAGGCGGCCACCCCCCTATAAATACCCCGCTCGGAGCCTCCGAAATTCATTCTACTCTCCGCTCTCGACGACGACACCTCGAAGTACGAAGATTTCTACACGCTCTACGCTGACGAACCTTCTGCATTCCGAGTTCATCTCAAGAACGGCTTCCTACTGCTTTCTACAAGGCCTACCTTCTCTCCACACAGATCTCGCATTGGCATCTACGAGTCCAGTGATTATTCATCCTGCTCATTGCCCAACGTAGTTCATCTGTCAGGGCGCCACCCGGTACATCTATCGATATTCTCTTTAGATCGTACGCCCGAGGGACGTTCCGAGCCGTATCACCCGGGTTTCGTAGCATTAGGCTCGTCACCGACCGCCGGGATACGCCGGTAAATTACTCTGCTCATCCGCTCTAATTTACCGTCCAAGGAAGTCTTTTTCAAGACTACGAGGTAGGACCCTGACATACGAGCAAAGGAAAGACGCTCTGTCAAGCGAGTCCACCTCCCTAAACCCTCTATTTCTGTACATAGAGGCATCGAAACGAGCTAATAACTCGACTATTTCGATGGAACGTCGGCCGTCTTATTTCCTCATGCAAGGGGAGGCAGACGACGGCGAGGCCGGGCCGCGTAGCCCCCGTAGTGCTCCCTACAGGCTACCCGGCGAATCCGCTGGTCCCAGCGACGGCGCAAGGCTCGATCCTCACGACGAGATCGCCTTCTCACCTAACGTATTCGTTAAAGAAACGTTCGATCAAGCCTCGCCTATACAAAAGATCGAGGATACCTTTCAGACCCGTTCTGAAGTCAATCATTACGATTCGACCAAGCTGTCAGAGTACCCACGATATTCGATGCAAGCCTACCCGGCCGATCCGAGTGTCAAATACACTCCAAATGTGCAAAAAGCGAAGGATACTTTTCAGTACCTCAACCAAGCTCAACATATTCCTCCTACAGATATAAATCTTAGGCCGGAATATTACAAAACGGCTCAGTACCAAACTGATCGAACCCAGCACCCACTATGTGAGCCCAGTGCTCCACGCGGCTGCGACACGAACTATCACACAGTTCACCCCGCCGAGCAAGCTGACCTTGACGGATCCGCCCACATTCCTTACGGGAATAACACGGGGACTAACCCGCATAATCAGAATATAAATGTCCCACTTGGTCTACCGACGCCAAGTAAAACATATATAAATCCACTACAAATGGTGACCCCGCCTTTGAACAGGCTTAACACGGAGCATTTCGTTCCCTCTTATGAAGCTAGTGGATTTCAGGGAACCACTGCGGGCGTGCGACCCCCGCCGGGCCTCTACGCCCCACATCTCACGCAACATCCCTCTACACAAAGTGGCTTTCGAGCACTTTTAGAGGAGATGGGAGATTATCAAAAACCAATCTTCCAAAAGAAGAATATCGATCGTGCACTCGCCGAGTTCGATCAATACTGCGTGCGAAAACACCTGAGAACGCAGAACGAATGCTTCTCAGCTATATACAAGTGGGTACCAGAAGAAATGAGGGAAGCTATCGACTCAGCTTACCTCACGGCACCCCACGCACCCTACGAAGAGGCCAAACAGCGCCTACAGCGAGAATATGGGTTGTCCTTACAGGACAGGCTCCTCGCACTCGAGGACCCCGCATCTCTCGCCAAAAAACCCAGCACCAAGTACCACGAAATGTACTCTAAAGCTGTTGGGTACTTTTCGGAAGCTCTGATCACTCAAAAGTGGATCGAGACTCTACCCATCGAGGCACGAGGTATGGTCGCCGCTCAGCCTACCACGACCGCCCGGCTCGACCTAGCTGATACGCTACACGCGTACAAAACAGAGAATACCTCTCTAAACATACGAGGAGTAGAATCTACTCCGAAACCCACGAATACTGGTTTCAAAAAGGCCCTCTCAAAACAAGCTGAGTTCAAACCCCAACCAGTAGAGAGTAGGCCTCACAAACCGACGGCCTATGTCTGTCGAAACCATGCACGTTTCGGTAACGAAACTCGCAAATGTGCAGACCCAGAACACTGCACTTGGAAGACAAACACTGCTTCCAAAACTAGCAAAAAGGCAGCGACTATAAGCCAGCCTAAAACCTGGGTTTCAAACGAAAATACTCAGAGATCGGTACAAGAAAGTACCGTTCCAACCTCCGACGTAGAGAGTTCGGAAAACGAATAACTGCCAGTGTATCTGAGCCTATACACCGGCAGTCTACTGGGTATAAAAGGCTTTTTTTCAAGTGCAAACTAAATGGCACTGAATTTCTCATCGACACGGGAGCAGAAGTGAACATTCTGCCCCACAATGTCACAAAAAAATTGGGCTTAAAAATTCGTAAGTCCAACGTTAAGCTCACAGCAGCTAACGGAGCCCCTATAGACACACTAGGGCGAGCTGACACGACAATTAACATCGGCCTCGGAGACATGACCACCGATTTTATGATCACGAAAGTTGATCTAGCGATCCTAGGTATACCATTCCTCGAGTCTTGGGATATCGGAATACGGGTCAAACATAAGTACATTTATAAAGATAAAATAAAGAGCTATGCCGATCAAAAAATAGCTGCAGTCATGAACAAAAAATTCACTGACGAACAAATAGCAGCTACTATCCCTCATCGTGACAATAACCCTCAACCAGAGGACGTGCAAATCACGGAGGACGAAAACATTCGCTCTATCATTGACAAATACAATGAAAAAATGAGCAAACTTCGACGGGTCATGGAGAATCACCGGCGACTACCGTTTCCTGAACGCAAAAACGAAGAAAGACGCCTACCCTCCTCCTCACATTCGCTCTTTCCAAGCGAATTTACATGATACACGAATCTATTCGACAATAGATTTAAAATCGGCATATTATCATATTCCGATGCACCCAGATGACGCTCATAAAACTGCAATTATTACACCTTTCGGTCTTTATGAGTTTAAGAAAATGAGCATGGGTTTGGCCGGAGCGGCCCAAACATGGCAAAGATACATGGACAGCATCATGCGAAAATTTGATTTCGCATTTGTATACCTAGATGACATCCTGGTGGCTTCAAAAAATTATAACGAACACATGAACCACCTAAAACAAATTTTTGACAGGCTGGGTGAACACGGACTTCGGGTAGGTTTTGACAAATGCGTTTTTTCAAGACCTACCGTCGATTTCCTTGGTTTCACTATCTCGAAAGAAGGAATCATTCCTAAACGAGATAAAGTAGAAACCATAGAACAGTTTCCTAGGCCGATAGACGTACGAAGTCTACGCAGATTCCTAGGGATGTGTGGTTTTTACCGAGCCTGCTCAAGTAAATTCGCTCACACGGCACAACCTCTGTATGACTCCATTCAGTCAAACAAAAAAAATGACAGAACACCTATCGAATGGACATCAGAGAGAGAAAAAGCTTTCAACAGCTTAAAACAAGCAATGATCAAAGCAACATTGCATAACATTGCTCACCCACACCCTACAGCAGAGTGGAGATTAGTCTGCGACGCATCCGACACACACATCGGAGCGGCACTAGAGCAGGAAATTACAGACAAACATGGCTCGAAATCTTACCAACCATTGGGATTTTTCAGTAAAGAAATTCCAGAACAATGGAAGAACAAAGCATCATTCGACAAAGAAATGTTCGCCGTTTACCAAGCTTGCATTCACTGGCACAATGACTTGGACGGCAGATCTTTTCATATTTGTTCTGATCACAAGCCTCTGCTAGGCACGATGCTTAAGAAAAATGCACATTTTTCTAAAATGAGATTAAGATGGCTAACATACATCTCTCAAATGACGAGTGACATTCGTCATATTCCCGGAGAGAGCAACGTCGTCGCCGACGCACTCTCCAGACCCTTCGATCCGGTTGAAATTCAAACAAAATCGATTTCAACCCAGACGGACGAGGGTCCACCCATAGCCGAAATTTCGCAAATTACGGCTGCAATAGAGTGCAATCTTTTACTGCACATTTCAAATTCACAAATTCGTTCTCCTCCTAACGCAGAGGACAAATTGAAACTCACACGAGTTGAATTCCCTCAAGGAGAAATTTGGTGTAACCTAGACCTAGGACACCCTAGACCTTATATTCCAAACGAAATAAGGCAAGAAATAATCAGCCAAATTCACAATTTGGGACACCCAGGTATACACTCTACAGTGTATAAAGTTAAACAAAGATATTTTTGGCACGGACTCCGTGCAGATGTCTCCAACTGGGTCCGAGCGTGCGAAACTTGCCAACGAGCAAAAATCACGCGCTCCGTGAAGCTCCCTTACTCCGAATTTGAAACGGCTAACAAATTTTCACACGTACACGTTGATATTACCGGACCCTTACCTTTAGCTAAAGGAGGGAAACGTTACATTTTAATGATGGTTGATAGAGCAACGGGTTGGCTAGAGGCAGTCCCTCTTAACAACATCGAAACAACCACGATCACAAACGCCTTTATCAATATTTGGGTAGCTTCAAAGGGCGTACCTAAATACATCACAAGTGATCAGGGCACTCAATTCGAATCAGATCTATTCAATTCCATTATGGAACGTCTCGGAGTAAAACATACTCACACGTTACCATACAAACCATCAACAAACGGAATGGTAGAACGCAGAAATAGATCTTTGAAAGAGGCTCTCAAAGCACAAAACGAAAATTGGCTCGACGCACTTCCAAAAGTTCTACTCGCCATGCGTACGGCAGTAGACCCAGCAACTGAAACTACACCTTTCCAAAAAGTTTACGGAATTGACGTACCACTCCCAGGAGACATTTTCGTAACTTCTACAAACCTTTCGGAACCTCTTTTCTTCCGGCCTACGCATATTAAACATAATAATACGAAATATGCCGTAAACATGCCCAAAAATTTGGATACATGTACTCATGTCTATATCAGAGTGCCCACACAGCTCACCTCCCTGCAATGTCCTTACACGGGACCATTCAAAGTGGTTAAAAGAGATAAGTTTTCAGTTACAGTGCAAATTGGCGAACATACGAAAAAAGTTCCCAAACAGCAAATAAAACCAGCTTATACTCTACACTCGGACGAAGCTGTGTCACGAAGCCAAAATCAGGCAGAAAGTAAGGAGAAAACTCCCCGAAAATCCGCCAGAGGGCGCGTCCCCTCTACCAAATTCGACGAGAAGTGGGTGACTGCACTCGAAACAAGCCACGCCCACTTTTCTCGGGTAGGAACAGTGGGAGATATAAATATGGAACACCCCACGACCGGAGCTCATACCAATCTTGAACATGGCAGCCTCAAAAACCTCCAACAGAAGCTATGCTGACAGAGGAAGTCGAGGAGTTCCTCCTCGCCGAAGAGAACCTCCCAGCTCCGCTCGGCCCGCTCCCGCCTTCACCAAAGAGGGAAACGCAGCAAGGGAGCGCTCCCAGGGAGGTCGTGTGGAGAACGCCTCAGCCCTTCAAGCCACCGGCTCCACCCGCCCAACCACTACCCACGGCTCCACCCGCTCACCAGCTCCCCACGATCCCACGCAAGTGGATCAGCTCGGGCGACGTGCCCGTGCCTCGGTGGGACGAGATGAGCGCGGCGGGGTGGACGGGGCCGGAACGAGCACCTCCGCAACGGCCCAGCCGCGGCCGCGGGCCAAACCCTCACGGGTTTGGCTCCCGTCGGCAAAGCTCGGGCCGGCCACGGCCGCCCCGCGGCGCTCGTCGAAACCGACGAGGCCGGGGCGCACCACAGGCGCGGGACGCGAGGCCTGCACCTCCGCCTCCGCCCCAACTGGCGAGGTTTTCATACGGAGAATTCCGTGTGGACCTCCCAGTTCTCCCCAACCGGCGTCGTCGTTAATAACACGACGTCTTGGGGGGCCCCTGTGGTGAAAACCACCCCCTCTTTTCAACAGCCCTTTTCAGGGCTACCAAAAAGAGGTAGGCACAACACAAAAATATTTATAAGACGTCGAGTTACAACTCCGTCAAACAAAATATTTCACCAGAGAGAAAATACGAATTTCTCTCTCAAAAGTGAAATATTAACTAAAAACATACAAGGCGACCTCCCTAGACACTTACTGGGCGAGAGAGATGCGACAAGTATCTCGAAACAAGTCGCCTTGAAAACTCAAACAGAAACGTCCTCTAAAACTAGCAAGGACAATTCAAACAAGCCTACTCGCCAATCAGAAACACTGATTACACGAGAGACAATAGGCGAACCAACCAAGAGGCGGCAAGCAACCACCTCTGGTCCAGCAGCCACACCGGGGACCCCGTCTGAACAACTGACGCAGAGAAAGCACCCGAGATCCCCGGCTAAACTCAAGGTCGTCGGCTCCGCGACGGACGCTCGTAAGCACCCCGGAGGACCAGCTCAGCTATCATACTCGCAGATACTGAGAAAACAATGTGCGAGCCAATGAGATTACACAGTCGAATTAATGAAATTAAGCGGACCAACCAGGAGACAGCCCAGATGAGCTGAGAAATTGAGAAACTAATTTGCATACTAACCATAAAGTGGCCACCCCCGCGGAGGCGGCCACCCCCCTATAAATACCCCGCTCGGAGCCTCCGAAATTCATTCTACTCTCCGCTCTCGACGACGACACCTCGAAGTACGAAGATTTCTACACGCTCTACGCTGACGAACCTTCTGCATTCCGAGTTCATCTCAAGAACGGCTTCCTACTGCTTTCTACAAGGCCTACCTTCTCTCCACACAGATCTCGCATTGGCATCTACGAGTCCAGTGATTATTCATCCTGCTCATTGCCCAACGTAGTTCATCTGTCAGGGCGCCACCCGGTACATCTATCGATATTCTCTTTAGATCGTACGCCCGAGGGACGTTCCGAGCCGTATCACCCGGGTTTCGTAGCATTAGGCTCGTCACCGACCGCCGGGATACGCCGGTAAATTACTCTGCTCATCCGCTCTAATTTACCGTCCAAGGAAGTCTTTTTCAAGACTACGAGGTAGGACCCTGACATACGAGCAAAGGAAAGTCAAGCGAGTCCACCTCCCTAAACCCTCTATTTCTGTACATAGAGGCATCGAAACGAGCTAATAACTCGACTATTTCGATGGAACGTCGGCCGTCTTATTTCCTCATGCAAGGGGAGGCAGACGACGGCGAGGCCGGGCCGCGTAGCCCCCGTAGTGCTCCCTACAGGCTACCCGGCGAATCCGCTGGTCCCAGCGACGGCGCAAGGCTCGATCCTCACGACGAGATCGCCTTCTCACCTAACGTATTCGTTAAAGAAACGTTCGATCAAGCCTCGCCTATACAAAAGATCGAGGATACCTTTCAGACCCGTTCTGAAGTCAATCATTACGATTCGACCAAGCTGTCAGAGTACCCACGATATTCGATGCAAGCCTACCCGGCCGATCCGAGTGTCAAATACACTCCAAATGTGCAAAAAGCGAAGGATACTTTTCAGTACCTCAACCAAGCTCAACATATTCCTCCTACAGATATAAATCTCAGGCCGGAATATTACAAAACGGCTCAGTACCAAACTGATCGAACCCAGCACCCACTATGTGAGCCCAGTGCTCCACGCGGCTGCGACACGAACTATCACTCAGTTCACCCCGCCGAGCAAGCTGACCTTGACGGATCCGCCCACATTCCTTACGGGAATAACACGGGGACTAACCCGCATAATCAGAATATAAATGTCCCACTTGGTCTACCGACGCCAAGTAAAACATTTGAATATTTTAAAATTTCCCTTACTGATGGAGCTTTATTGCATTAAACAGATCTTGTAAGCAAAAAGTTTTTCCACGCCTAACCATTCAATTTACACCAGATTCCATTCTTGCAACTCTATGACTATTCCTTATTTTCGCACTAGGGTTTAATGCTCTTCCGGAAACCCTGAGATTGGCGCTTTTAAACAAAGACTGTAAAACTAGTCAGAAACTCAAAAAAACACTTCATCATATTATAACTAATCTGCGATACAACTGCTGTTTAACTTCATTATTATATTTTTCTATCTTGGATGGGTACATGTTTTTGTCTTCATTGCACTCCGATCCATTGCAGCTGGAACAATATTATTGTATTTGTTTATTTTTTAAGAAGCGTGTTTCTTTTTCTCTTTTTAAAATAAGTAACCACCTATGAATATTTGTTATTTTTCTGGCTGAGGTACGACTCATATCCCTGCCACCGGCTATGCCCACATAGGGGATAAGTTTCTGTATCTTTTTTAAGAAATCTGTATTATTTTTGAAGAGCATTTTATTTTCAATTTTTATGTATTTATATTATAATAAAGAATCTAAAAAAAAAAAAAAGATTTGTTTATGAGCACAGTTGAATAATTTTGCAGAACAATATATATTTGTACAACTATCTGTCAAAAATTAAAAGGGAGTTTTTAAAACTAGTTTCTGTTCATTTCCATGGAGAAAATATGCGAGCATACTACTTGAGTTTCTTCAGTTATTTAACAATGCCTTGTTGAAGGTAGTCAGTTCAAACTACATCAATAATCCACGAACATGTGTTTTGGGCTCAGTTCTATGGGTGCTTTCAACGAAAATAGATTGTTAAGCCCATTTGTAGCGTCGAGAATGGGAAGTGACTAGCTGGACCTACCATTATTTCTATCTGACTGTTGGGGGCAACACTGATTTCCCTCCATTTTCCCTCTTGTCTTCCATACTTTTTCACAATCCGATCTCGAATTTTCTTGAAACAACTTCTATCTGATCCATTTGATCCAAAAAACTTATATTACCGATAGACCATCTTGTAGTCGTAACCGGCATTTCTTCCATGAAAATATTGTTGACATTTCGATCAGAAGTCCAGTGCTTCTTTCAGCGAATTTTTAAAGAAAATTAAGCTATTGCTCTCGCCTCAAAATTTGTAGAATGTGAATTTTTGAAAAAAATTTATGCAGAAATCCGTTTCAGGCTATTCTGAATCATATTCTGAAGTTTAACGCATTTTTTAATGTATGTATGTATGTATATATGTATGTGTCATTCCAGACGATAACTGTCCGTAGAATTGTGCTAGAAACTTCAAACAAATTTTAAAATGTTAAGGACAAAAAACGAAAGTTCAAGTTCGTTGGCCAGCATGATCGGATTACATCTTCGGGTTGAAACTTTCAAAAGTGTAGTCAAAAATGTCAATAGAGCCTTTTTTTTTGCGATTTGTTGTGTGAAATAATTTTTTCAGCATACTAACATGTGGTATATTCGGAATCAGCGTAAAATTTCCTATAAAAATATGTATCAAGTTTTTAAAAATTTCAAAGTTGAAATATCAGTCAAAAATCGAAATAATGCCGTTATGATAGGATACTGTTAAGATTTCAACTGCCTTCAATACTGACCACATTGGACATCGAAATCTATGAATATTTACCTACATTTGTCTTTAAATCTACAAGATTAGTTTAATAATAATAAAGTATGAGTACCTCCTAATTACTTTTGATAATTTGATTCCATGTTTGTCTATCAAAATCATAAACTAAAATTTCCCTACACGATCAATAGCGACTGAAATGTCGAAGATTTCTTCTAAAATTCGCTCATGGGGTCATGCTGCATGACTGGAATTTTTCCTTCCTATCTTTCCCGCAAAACCCGCTCAAGAGTCTGTGAATCAAGATCTACTGCCTCTATCAGGACGCTCGCATCTTGGGGTACCCCAGGTTCTTCAGGAACACAGGTACTGATCATCAATTCATCAGGTTTTTCTATTGACCATGTGTGGTAAGCCATCTCACTAAATCTGATGGGTTGTAAAAATAAAACAAAACCTTTAGATTACCACTTATATTTAAATAATGACAAAGCTTTTCACTCAACTTCAGAGCAGCTTCCGAAGATACTCTGAAGTTCAGTGAAAAGCTATGTCATTATTTAAATATAAGTGGTAATCTAAAGGTTTTGTTTTATTTGTACAACCCATCAGATTTAGACAGGTACTGATCAATTTACCTATAAAATTCTTACCTTTCATTGTTTTCCTTCACATTCTCAACTATCCTATCCCTCTTTTCCCGTCAATTCAACTCTCAAGTCAAGAACTAACTACTACCTAACTACTTGCTCGAGAGGTATTTAATTAATTATAGTTTCGTATTATTTCGGGTCGTACTTCGACTCCGCCACTGTAACGTGCCCAAACATATTGTGGAGTTATTTTCCTAGAGCGTAACACAGCGAAAAGGCAAATACTCTATTATTTCACAAAATAGACTGGATCCTCTTCGGCGCCTTATAACTGCTTCAAATCTTGACATTTAATTTAATTTTGAAACATCAATCCAACATCTACCCAAAATTAGCCCGACGTTCTAATAAATTTTTCATTTATTAATTTATTTTCAATGGCCACGGGTGAATTACCATAGTCTATGCTCACTGACGTGAATGAAAGCTATTAAAATACTTATACTTTGAAGGGCCGCTGGCATTCGCCGGGTTTCTCTTTTTTCATCATCCTTGTACCACCGAGATCTGTAAAAATTCAAGCATTATATAAATCCTCAAATAAAAACGTTCTAAGTTTAGATGAATTCAGATGAGGTAAGTATATTAACTTACTTGAAGCAAGTCAGTTTGGTAGCATTTCAACACGCAACATAGAGTGCCAAGATCGAACTGTAAACACTCGTTTCTTTATTTAAGTTCTGGTGGTTGGAAAGCAAGATCAACAACTAACATTTTAAATGAATAATTAGTTGCTATAAGGAAATCGATTCCTAGAAATTTCTATTATATTCCAAGCTTTGCACAACACTAGTTAGGTCCTCATCAAAACAATAAACAACTAGAAGTTACCGATCCAATACATAACCTATTGAATAGAAACCTTCGCTTCTGTAAACCTTCTGAATGTGAAAAGGTGACAACCGATCATGAAATGCCGTGATCCATGACTCCATTTTATGCTTTTCTGTTTCGTTGTACAATAATTAATTATTCATTTTCATTTCTATTCATTAGGTAATATTTCATCCTCTTTTATTCCTCTTATTCTCATTAATGCAATTTTGACGAAGAACACGAAACAAGTAGGTGTGGAATTACAGTAAGTTTGTGTGGAATTTCTTGTAAAACTTTGTCAAACTATTTGTCTGTATTACATGTATTTCATTCAAACAATATCTTGTTCTATGTTACTTTAATTTTTTTCTGAAGAAAATAAAAAAGAAACACTAACCGCAATTATGTGATGTGTAAATTAAGTACATAATAAATAGTACCTACAACAAAACACTTGCATCTCCTCGAAGCTAAATTTGTAGGGATCCCCCACTCTTCTTTTCTGTCATCGAATAGATTAATTAGAATTGAGCAAAAGTGATCACAAAAAGAAGGGCCAAGATACAACAAACAAATGAACCATACCAACATACAATGAACGGAAAAAAATATGGGATCTGCCACATAACACACCAATGGACACACATCTCTTGGAGATAGTTCTAGCAGAAAGAAGAGAAAAAAAGAAGAAGAAGGAAGTGTGTATTAGATAGGTGTGTTACAATTGTGTGGGTTTGTGAGTTGTGCTGTGGGCGTGCTGTTGCTTTTTTGACGTTTTATTATTTGGTGCTGTCATTATTACTTTTGAGTGACAAATTTTAAAATAGTTTTCTCAGGTACCTTCTTGCCTAAACACTATCTGAAGTTTTCTGTTTTCCCACTGAATAAGTTCATCAATATACGTTTGCACTTTCTTTCGAATCTTTTCACCGTTCGCTGCTGGTGTTTGGAACCTCAACACAAAATGTGCACGCTTTTTTCTTTACTATTCGCATGAACGCTACATTTCGGAGTTTATCAACTTACTTCTACTTGGAGAGTTGTATTGATTTCCCAAATATCTTTGGATAGATATTATGAAAGTAAACGAGAAAAACCTAGCTATGTTTGCTACTTCGGCAAGCACCCCAGTGGATAAGGAAGGTTGGCTTGTCAAACGCGGGGAAATCAATAAAGCGTTTCAAAAACGCTGGTTCGTCCTCAAAGGGAATCTCCTGTTTTACTTCGAGAAAAAAAGTGATAAAGAGCCAACTGGATTCATTGTCTTGGAAGGATGTACTGTAGGTAAGAAATCTAATCGATGATAAGTACGTAGGTATTAGTACCTATTTTGGTTTACAATATGATAAAACTCTATTTACTTCATTGGATAATGCAGCTAGGTACTTTAACTGCGAACCATTAGTATCGTAGGTAGGTATATGATAATTATAAGTATAATATAATGTTGAAAATATATTGGGCGTCCCATTATAAAGCCGTTGCAATCGCTGTCAGTCTCAACTAATGATACCTATACACTGTAATTTTATTTAAAAAATTAACAGGACGTTTCCATTTGTTTTCGTCACGTCACTGTGGGGTTTTCTATTGATTTTCACGTACAACCAATGCGTTACTAGGGAAGTGTAACTCCCTTAGTTTTCATAGCAGGAAAATCGTTAGCCACTTTTTGGAATGCTCTCATTTTATCATAGCATCTCATAATCCCTAAGCCTCTGTAGTGTCAAGGAAAGCTGATTTATTACGCTCAGTTATAAAATAATATTGCTAAATAACCATAATGAACTAATCTATCTAATATATAAAATTCTCGTGTCACAGTTTTTGTTGCCATACTCCTCCGAAACGGCTTGACCGATTTTGATGAAATTTTTTGTGCTTATCCGGTATCTATGAGAATCGGCCAACATCTATTTTTCATCCCCCTAAATGTTAGGGGTAGTCCACCCCTAAATTTGTATTTTATTTTTTAGACAAAATTTTTAATTTCTATTTTAATTGACGTCTGCCAAGTTGGGTGGGGAGTATAACTTCCTCAAGCGAGCGAAGCGAGCAGCATCCCCCACAGAAGTTAAACCTACCCTTAGAGATCTACCGTTTGCTTGCTCCGCTCGCCTCCACGTCCAGCCGGGGGGCAAGCCCCCCGGACCCCCCATTCAATTGCTCGCTTCGCTCACAAAGTGTGGCCTATGGGGAATGTTGCTCGCTTCGCTCGCAAAGTGTGGGTTGTAGGGAATGTTGCTCGCTTCGCTCGCAAAGTGTGGCTGTTTACATGGAATGTATTACAATTGAAACATGTAGGGGATGTTGCTCGCTTCGCTCGCAAACGGTAGATCTCTAAGGGTATGTATCCCCCTTCTGTGGGGGATGCTGCTCGCTTCAGTTATACTGCCCACCCAACTTGGCAGACGTTAATTAAAATAGTAATTAAAAATTTTGTCTAAAAAATAAAAAATAATTTAGGGGTGGACTACCCCTAACATTTAGGGGGATGAAAAATAGATGTTGGCCGATTCTCATAGATACCGGATAAGCACAAAAAATTTCATCAAAATCGGTCAAGCCGTTTCGGAGGAGTATGGCAACAAAAACTGTGACACGAGAATTTTATATATTAGATAATAGAGAGTTTTTGGCGACTTCAACTTAACGTCACCCGTTACCGTAGTCTTGAGGGAGCAAACGAAGATGCTAACCCAAATGGAACCGGGAGAACGGTTGCCTTAATTTTGATGTCACGTTAACGGTGGTTGGGTAACGCGATAATTTTCCCCCAGCTGTCTTGTTGTCTACTGGTTGACTAATCGATTTCTTCATTTCGATATGAAACGCCGATTTTCAATCCTGAATTCGAATTTCATGTTAGTTTCAATACAAATACGGGCTAATTTCTCATTTTTAGTTTTCAATTCGTAAACAGGGGATAGATAGTAAGCCTCAAGTGTGGAACACCGCGGTTTAGTTGCACTTATAGGTCATTAGTCGTTATGAACTTCATGTTTTTGGGTTTTCCGTCGGGCAAATTATCAACAAGTATGAAAAAGTATTTATCTCTATGACAATGAAACAGGATTTTACCTGACAAAATCATCAGTGGAGGCAGCACTTCACGCAATGTTCTCGAGAAAATAGCTGAGAGATCAGGTAAACTAAGAACAATACTGCGAAGAAGTAGTGTCTTAAAACTCAGTTTTCTCATTTAAAATATGTGAAATAATAATAGAAACAAGGCTCTAATCGACCAAATAGAGCCTGAGCGCAAAAGAACGGAACTTTTCGATCGAGTTGAAGGCTAGGAAAGCTGGACAGCGGAGGCGGACTTCATCAGATGGCACATTCGGTTTCTACACGACTTGAAACGTAAAATAACCAAGTTTGAGGGGTGTTCAAAAACCTACCCGCTACATCAACATAATTAGTTGGTAATGAGGCATTTGAAAAGAAAAACTATTATATTTACTTCAGCAGTATTCGAGTAATTTTGAGGTGAGCAGTAGGGTTACATTTACAGGAAGGTTAGGCTGGTGTCGTGTGCCTTTAGGTCCCCAAACGGGTGACGTTAAATGAGCCATTCTAACGTACGACGTTGCTAACGTACCCTCAAGGTCACGTACTCTTGGGTACGTTAGGGTGACGTTAAGGGTACGTTAGTGGTCACCAAAAACTCTCTAATAATTAACAGGACGTTTCCATTTGTTTTCGTTACGTCACGAGCGTCACGTCACTGTGGGGTTTTCTATTGATTTTCACTAAGAACCAATGCGTTACTAGGGGAGTGTAACTCCCTTAGTTTTGATTGCAGGAAAATCGTTAGCCACTTTTTGGAATGCTCTTATTTCATCACAGCATCTCATAATCTCTAAGCCTCTGTAGTGTCAAGGAAAGCTGATTTATTACGCTCAGTTATAAACTAATATTTCTAAGTAACCATAATGAACTAATTATGTGTAAAATAATCATTATTAAATTAATGATATGACTGTAGAACCGTAGGTCTACCGTCCGTTTTTTAATGAATGGGAAGTTCAAACCTAATGGTTCAAATAGGTACCTTCTACTAGTTGGTCCGCTGAACAGGCTCCTCACGAAGTTTGAAAAACTGATTGTCTAGTATAATGAATTCAACTTCGCTTCTTATTCACGATTCTGTGTTAAGGAAACTATTGAAAACAAAAACTCGATTTTTGGTTGACTTGACGACGATCGTATCGTCACCAAAAACTATCCAGCTAATTTCGGATGTCATGAAAAAATATTCATGAATTCTATTTCAGCTGAGTTCGCATCCTCAGATTTATAGACGGAAAACCAATTGATTGGCTGAAGCTTACGAGAACGCTCATTGTTATTTTCCTTAGATAGTCGTTGAAAAGAACTCATCAACGGTTATTCTACATAGATCGTCAGTAAATAAAATTCCCAAGTGGCCCAAAAAACTGATCGTGGCTAATCGACGCAAGATGATTCAAGGATTAAAATTAGTCTGGATTAAAATTGATCTATATCAACCTGACAAGAAAGACTGCTTAACTGACCAGGACATGGGTGACTAGTATGTAATAGGGTGACGTGAAGCCCAAAGCCACTGTATATACTAGTGAACCCTCCTCTTAGGCCAGTCAAATTGTACATTAAAATCGCAAATGGTCTGCTAGTTCTGCTTTTTTCATATGTTGTTAGGATCAGTACCAGTAGTGTAAATCCAGTTTTGCAACTTCGAAAGACCTGTGCTAACTTTGGGGCGCTCGAAAAACCACGAAATGTTCGCACTTGTTTCGGTTTTTTCACTATATCTTCCAAAGTATGCATTTTTAGAGAATACATGTTGGATACATTTTTAAAGTAGTTTGAATCAGCTACAATTTGAGCCCAAAACCAGCTCTGTAGGTCAAATAGAAGTCGAGATACAGCTCTTCAAAAGTTGATCGTTTTTTCCAAAAAAGTGAAGTTTACAGTTTTGACCAACTTTGGACCCAAATTTCGGTGGGAAATACTCATCCTACGACGAACGTCGAATCAAGAGAGGTTGTAGTAAATTTAATTACCTTTAATTTAAGCACAAAACGGCGTCTATAGGCCCAATAGTTTTTTACAATGTTCAAAAAAACCAAAAATCGCCACCGAGGAGCCACCGTCACCTCTGCCACTTTTCTGGAAGACTGTGTTGCTCACGGACGAACCCAAGCCATTCAGAAGAACTAGGAGGTCCACATCTTCCCCGATGATGACCACAGAGTCGTAGGAGGTGCTTTGTCTGCACTTTATGGTCATATACCCCAGTGTGCATCGTGGGAACTCAACAGATCGAGTATTTGAAAAATGCAGTTTTCCCGACTTTTGGTTTTTTTGAACATTGTACAAAACTATTGGGCCTATAGTCGCCGTTTTGTGCTTAAACTAAAGGTAATTAAATTTACTACAACCTCTCTTGATTAAACGTTCGTCGTAGGATGAGTATTTCCCACCGAAATTTGGGTCCAAAGTTGGTCAAAACTGTAAACTTCACTTTTTTGGAAAAAACGATCAACATTTGAAGAGCTGTATCTCGGCTTCTATTTGACCTACAGAGCTGGTTTTAGGATCCGAAACAGGTGCGAAAATTTCGTGGTTTTTCGAGCGCACCAAAGTTAGCACAGGTCTTTCGAAGTTGCAAAACTGGATTTACACTACTGGTACTGATCCTAACAATATATCAAAAAAGCAGAACTAGCAGACCATTTGCGATTTTAGCCCTTTCTTGTGTACGATTTGACTGGCCTATCTCTATAGCATAGGATTTTCATTGTCCTCGAACTGGGCATTCAAATCCCCCATCACCACAACCGTTCTGGTTATAATTAGATTATGATGTTCCATTGGCTCCATTTAATAATTATATATAGACCAGAGATCTTTGTAGAAAGCATAAGTAAGATAATAAAAAAAATAAAACCAGAAATATCGAGCCTTTGTATTATTGCTACGTTTTAGTGTACAAAAATATTTGGGTTAGAAAACAAAAGCTATTCATTTCTCATTAATTCTCCTAATAATGCTCGATTTTTTCAAATATTATTGTCACTCACTCACTGCTCGGGGTTTCCATTGGAAAAGAGTTTCTGGCACCATGATCGGCTTATACTCTCCCTCAGAAAGAGGCCCCTTCAATTTAAAAGAGGATTCCGCCGGTTACCCCGAGTTGGAGTCGTCACAAGCAAAAGTGTTAGTAGATTGTTTGATGTAGGTGTGTCCTACTTGTGTGTAGTAAGAGAGATGACGTGTGTCATGCACCCATTCTCCCAAAATATTCAACCTAACCACGGCTTGCATGGAAAAGACCATTGCGAGAGTATCCAGTGGTGCAAGTCCAAGGATAATTTGAATGCTTCTAGTTGGGGTAGTGCGGAAACCTCCACTAATAAGCATGCAGGCTAATCTTTCGATTTTGCCCAGGTATTTGCTGTTTTTAACCCTTTCTCGACAGCCGCCGTATTAATACGTCGGCACAGATGTGCTCCAAAACGCCTAACGACGTATTAATTAGCGGCCATCAAGTGCTCCGTAACGCCTGCTGACGTATTTTGGCGTTTCCGAATTTCCCTCCATTCTATCGACTCATGGAATCCGTTGAGAGGCATTATAACTAACATTTACGTCTAGTATCTAATAGAATGCGCTGAGATCAAAGACGTTGTTGAAAGTTTCTATTCTCATCAAAGTAGCAGGAAAAACGTTGACTTGGCCACTGTTTTGTTTTTTGCCCGCATTCGGTCTGTGTCATAATTTTACTCATACCTGTTTCCATACTTATGTATGACAGTGAGGTATGACAGTCCTGTTATTTATTTGTGGGGGGACGTCATTTTCTTGAGAAAGTGATGATTTCAATTTTGTTGGGATTAATGAATAGTCCCTTATTTCTAAACCATTGTTTAAGGAGTCTCAGTATCATTGTGAATAAATCAATTCCCAATTTTATCGGGTATCTAAAAATCGAATTAAAAAAATCGATTTTTGAAGTGAAAATCGATTCATCAGAAAATCTAGTATTGAGAATTATCTCTTTACACGACATCGATCTCGATTAGTTCATAATGCTATAAGATCATTTAATGTAATAAAATAGAATAAGAGTTTTTTTTTTTTTTTTCATTCAGTTTTATTCATAGAAAAATCAAGTCTAAAAGCTGCTGTTTTTTTACTATGGTTAGACAAATTTGTTGTTTATCAACTCTATTTTAAATTTAAATTCTAAATTACATTATTTCATAGATAGTCATTTTAAAAAAAGTGAATTTGGTTGATTAGGCACGAAAAATCATAAAAACTTCATCAACTTGGACAATCGTCAGTAGTATAAGACAGTAATTTCAAGTTGCAATTTTAAAATCGACTTTTTTACTCGTTCAGTTTTTAAAGTATCGATTTATTAAAACTGATTTCGAAATTATTTTTAAAAAAAGTGAGACATCTGCTTGTGTGTTGGGTGGTGGAGGGGGGGGGGGGGGGGCATTGAAGCTTGACTACTAGCACCCTACGCCAACATAACCTCACTTAATAGCATTCCTGTGGTTTTAATTCAATGGGAGCCTCTCACTATTATTGTTGCTTACTTGCACTTTTGTTTTCAGAGTTAGCGGAAGACGAAGGGCAGTTCGGGTTCAAAATTGTGTTCCATGGCCAGGGCAACAGAACCTATGTCTTGGAGGCGGATTCCCAGGACTCTATGGAACAGTGGATGAAGGCTTTAGCTTCAGCAAGCTATGACTACATCAAATGTATGGTCGCTGAACTTGAGCGACAACTCCAAGAAATGGAAAGTAAGTTACTACTTGATAATATTTATTATGTTTTCTCAAATTAATAAAAGGTGATTTCTTTTAATGCTTTCTGGATACTGTTAAGAAAAAAATCCTTTTTGTTTTCTTTTTTAAGATGAAAGGATCGAACTCAGAGCCTCGCTTCTGCTAAAAATATAAATTTAACGATTTTTGGTCATTTTTAGCCATTTTTAATGATTTAATAATAATAAACTTTTTCTTGGTCGATTACCAAGGTTCATTAGGTATTGAAAATTTTATGTAAAATTACAAGGAAACAACGACTCGGTTGTAAGCGGAAATCATCAGAAACACCATTTCGACGCTTGCATACGAGTCTGCAACACATTGGGACATTTTATGTCTTTAGTTGCAGAATCGTATCATCAAAATTTAACAAGCGGTTGCAGTTATATTCACAATATCAATTATTGAGAATGATCACCTGAGTGTACACAATTATTCAAATAACCATGCTCATAACTCAGCTTCTTGGCCACGCACTTCGCAGTAGTTAACATATTATGGTTGGATGAATCGAGAGCTTTCAAACGAATGAACAACGAATTTAGTGAGATGAAAAACGACGAAGTACCATTTCCCTAGCAACGACTCGGTTGTAAGCAAAAATCATCAGAATATTTTTGTGAGCAATTTCCATGACGTTTTTTTAGTTTGTGTGCCATAGCAAAGACATAAAATGTCAAAAACTAGATTCTAGAGCCACTCAGCTGATCTGGGATCGGTCAGTTGTGTTCAGAAGTCCCTCAAGGGGCTACATACCAAATCTCAGAATCGTGGGATCATTAGGGAAAAAACTGGACTCTAGAGCCACTCAGCTGATCCGAGATCGGTCAGTTGCGTTCAGAAGTCCCTCAAGGGGCTACATACCAAATCAACGTCATTTCTGATGGTCATAATCATCGTTGTGGCCACTTGGGACAATTTTCGTGAGCAATTATTTTCCGTGACGTTTTTTTAGTTTATGTGCCATAGCAAAGACATAAAATGTCAAAAATACTAGCTTTCGAAAATATAGGCAATCTAACATGATTTCCAAGATTAGTCCCTATTAGGCAGCAATCTCCTCTTCACTGATCAGTAGTTTTATCCACTAATAGACAGATTTTGTTTTTCCCTTACAATTTTTCCCCATTAACGCGCACAGCAGCGTCTACAGTAAGCTCTAACTTTGATTTCTCAAAACCCTACATTGACTCGAAAATAGTGCAATGTACCTACAGTTTACTAGTCCTCTCCCATTGTCCAAGCCATTCAACTCTTGGACCTCTAATTACGAAAGGATTAGATACGTCGAAGGTTGGTTGGTTCGAGGCGAACCGGTAGGTACCTGCATTAGCCACAAGTCTTTCGACCAGGAGGCTATGACTCATTATTGTCACTAAAATTCTGTGGCGGTACCTGTTAGAAAAGTGGTGAACTATTTCACATGTACAAACCCCTCCACCCCCTCAAATCACTAGTGTCGGAAATTTCAGTTTTAGTCAGTTATCATTCACACCATTCAACCTGTCAAGATTAAATTTTGGGAATAACTCTAGATTTAATATTTGACTGTTGAGATGGAGAGTATTTTTCTCTGAACCCCCCCCCCCCCCCCCCCCCCCAAATTTGAGTACAAGTATATAATGTGATATAATCAACCAAAACGCAAGGGGCCCGTTCAAAGACCGTGAAACTGCAAGTGAATGAATGGGTGGGAAAAAAGGCTGCAGCCTAGGTGTGCACTAACTTTCCTTCAGGTAAGTTAAGTTATAGTTTCAGACCTGTCTTCGTAGAAGACTGGTTAGTGACACAGCTTGTTTGAAGACTCCATTCACCTGCTCGAAAGAAGTGGTGTTGAAAGTCTCCGAATAACTCATAGTGTTGATCGGTATAGGAAAGGGAGCTTGTCTCATCATCGGGCTTGGAGGGGAAGAGATGGCGTTCGTGCGTTGCTGCGATTATTTGTGATTATGTCAGTTCAATGAATTATGAAAACTTGTTTTTTTTTTTTCTACAATTTTGTAAGAAATAGATGATTTGTGTATCAAGTGTACCTATCCGTTGGATTTAAAAAAATGTCTTCCCATAAGAGAAGGTCGCATGAAAAACTCTGAACTCAAAATATAATCATAAAGTACATTTTGGTAAGGTGTTACAAATACAAAGGTACGAATTTAAAACGGTAAGGAATACACGAAGGTATTGAACGAAAAAGGTAGGGAAGTAGGAATGCAATTTACGTATTGTTTCATTTAAATGGTACCTAGGTGTTTTTTTATTTATTTATTTACAAAACGGGCGATGCCCAATTACAATATTAATAACAAAATAAATGCGTCTCTTGATGAGGAAACAAAATCGGTGTTACAGAAGAAAGAAAATAAGTATAGGTATATGTGTAATTATAAAGTCAAAATCACAAACAAACACTTCTAGTGGCTGAGAAGAGTTTAGGGCTATGTGGACAGAAGTTTTCAGGGTGGACGGTGGATAGTGCGTAGTATTTTTGAGCGGAAGGTTCGAGATGGCTGATCATGGAAAAAGTCTAAGGCTGGATTACGTTGGAGTATATGGTTGGCCTGACGAGGGATTCTATTGAGAGGTTGTTCATACAGGTAATTAGTAGTGGAGAATTGAATATGAAAAATGGGTTGGTTACGGGAGTAAAAAGCTGGAATATGTAGGTTGATTTCGGAGATGAGTTCGGGACAGTCAATTCGGTTATTCAACAAGTTGAAAAGGAACAACATATCAGATACAGTGCGACGCTCTTCAAGGATGGTGAGTCCGCAGCGATCGGCTAGGGTACTTGAGCTATATTCTTCTTGTGGTACGCATAGTTTATAACCCAGGTATCTCACGAACCTCCGCTGAACACGATCTAGCCGATCCTTATAAGTTTGATAATATGGTGACCATACGATTGAGCAATACTCCATTATTGGCCTTACGATCATTGAGTACAATGATACAAGTGCTGGTATGCTGTAAAACTCAGCGGTGTTCCTCTTAAGGTAACCTAGAGCGCTCATTGCTCGACAGACCACAGAGTCAATATGTGTTGAAAACGAAAGTGTTGTGTCGAATATGACTCCAAGGTCCTTTGCTTGCTCAAAGCGATTTAGCTGCTGGCCACTGATGCAATATGGATGACTACAGAAGTGAAGTGAGCGGTGAAAAGACATTATATAACATTTAGAGATGTTCAGGGAAAGGTTATTGGTTCTGCACCACTCAGTCAAACCATTTATGTTGTCCTGGAGGACTTGACAATCATCTTTCGATCGGATGGTATTGAACACTTTAAGGTCATCAGCAAACAGAAGAAAGGAAACTCCGGAGAAAACCTCTGTGACAGAATTAATAAGAAGAAGAAAAAGGAAAGGTCCCAAATGCGAGCCCTGGGGTACTCCTGAAGTCGCTATGAAGGGCTGAGAAAGGGCGCTGTCGACCTTCACGATCATAGAGCGTCCCTCAAGGTAGCTTGCAAACCAAAATAGGAGAGGCCCGAAAAACCCATTCCTTCCAACACCGCCAACAAATGCTTATGAGAGAGTTTATCGAAAGCTTTAGAGAAGTCAGTTGAGATCGAATCGACTTGGTAACCCTGTTGAAACGCATTTAGGATGAGCCTCTGAAATATGAGAAGATTTGTGGTCGTAGACTTTCCCCTTCTAAAACCATGCTGCTCCTGGATTATAAAGGGCTGGCACTGAGGAGAAACCTGTTTAAGAACGATCTTCTCCAATAACTTTGGAATTGTGGATATCGTGCACACCGGCCGATATTGGTCGATTAAGGACTTTGAACCAGATTTGTGGATAGGGGTAACAAAGGAGCACTTCCACTCCTTTGGAAAAAGTCCGTTAGCAAAAGACATGTTAAAGAGTTTCGTTAATATGGGGGCCAGCCCAAGGCAGTTACGTAGCATGATTGGGGGTACAAGATCAGGTCCCATTCCTTTGTAAGGGTCAAGACTAATCAGTTCCTTCAGGACGTCATCCTCAGACACTTGCAATAAACTAAGTGAGATTACATCTCGATGTTGGATAGTTGGAGTCTCAGTGGGAGGAGGATCGTACACAGCACCGAAATATGAAGCAAAAAGATTTGCGATATCCTGTGGAGAATTTGCAACAACATCATTCAGAGACATCTGGTTTGGCAAGCGGTTACCCCCATCCCTACAGTTGACAAAATTCCAAAACAATTTGATGTTCGAAGACGAGTTGGACTGGATCGTTTTGATGTAGGAGGAATAGACAACATTACTCAACGCCACACAGCGAGCACGAAGGTCAGAGAACAGCAAATAGTCGGCTGGGCTACCTGTTACCTTGTAACGGTAATGAGCATAACGTTTTTGTAGTGTCAAGGAAATCAGCTCTGGTGTGAACCATATCGGAAATTGTGGGTTGAGAGCTGTGTTCAAAAAAGGTAATGAAGTAGGAAAGCAATTTACAAAACTATTTCATTTAGAAAATTACAAAATATCAGTTATGATCTACTTCGTTGATAAACGAAAAGTTTGAAGGCCTGTGGAACGCAGGGAAATATAGACACCAGTGAAGGGAAACATTACGAAAAAATTTCGAGCGTACTTACAAGAATTTTTAAATGATAACAAGATAAGTACCTGGTTCAATTTTCTCCAGCAGACTTGCCCTCGAAACACAAACTATCTCTGGTTGACCTATAGGTATGTTCCACCAGTTTTTATTTACTCCGTGTTTTGTCTTTTTGTTCCTGTCAGAGTTGTAGCCCTTAGGGAGGCATACGGATGGACGTACGGTGAAAAAAAACATTACCCACTGTTACCTTGGAAGTTATCAAACGAATCTCGACGATTCTCGATTTTTTAATATTTCAGCTCTTGAATTCCACCCTTTAGGGTTAATCTTAATTAATGATGAGATTCTAGGACCAACTAGACCCAATTGTGATTTATAGTCCAAGTTTCATAAACTTTGGAGAAAAGTTTAGGAGAAAAGGATGGATTTTTTTAATTTGATTTTTGGATTCTTCACATCATGAAACGAAATATATACATATTGGCGTCGTCAGCTAGAACTGTCTAGACTAGAGCTGACAGCGCCAATACGCCGAAATATTCTCAATTTTTTAAGTTAAATTTATTTGTTTTCCATATTTTCCGATCATCTGTAACATCTCACAATAATATTCCACGCGAGTGTTTTCATCCTTCACCAAAACTATATATATTTAGTGGTTTGAGCCGCACCTCAACGATAAGGGTCACATAAGGGCGGCATTGAACAAGGTGTCCAAAGGGGCACTGCAAGAGACACGATTCCAAGGAGGCCATGCTGCCCTCTGTCACCAAACAGAGTGCCTTCACGGACTCCACTGGCAAGTCAGCTGAAAAAATAAGGGGCATAGTAATGACCACTGCCTAGCCCCCAAAGCGGACAAGAACCTCGAAAACAAAATAATACAACAAAGACCAGATCTAGAATAGGATAATGTCCAAATATGTGTTACTATATAATCGGCAAAGTGAAATAAAACCATGACCAGATTGTACAAAAATATATCAAGATCAGATATCAGAACTTGTAGTAAAGCTCAGCGGCTCTCAGGTACAACAGGGACTGGACCTTGTCTGGTCTAGATAAGTCAACCCACTGAGGGTGCCGATGCTGGACTCGAAGGTCCATAAGGTATGGGCAGTCCTCCAGGAAGTGGCGTATAGACAGATCAACCCCACACAACATCTCGAGCTCCTGTGCTAAGCAGATGTCTGTGAGTAAGACGGGTATGGCCAGTGGCAACCTGGTTGAAAGTTGGGTTATTAATGGGCCCACTGGTCACAAGTCCTGAAGGACACCACACAGACCAGTGACCTCACCCTGCCATTGCTGATGCCAGATGGATTTGGCTTTATGTTGCATGTAGGAGATTTGATCCTCAATGTGTATAGGCTACATATCGATGGAATTGTCACCTATGACTCTCCTCGCAAGGGCAACAGCACACTCGTTGCCATGAATACCCACATGGCTTGGCACCCACATAGAAGTTATGGTTGAGCCCAACGTTGTGGCTTTGTGTAGCAATACACATAGGCTTTATATTAGATAATCATCAGAGTATGTGTCCCTGATGGCCTCAATGGTACTTAGTAAATCAATACAGATTTCATAATTCCCAACTCCCAACAACTGGCAGTATCAAACAGCCAGTGTGACTGCCCACAGTCCTGTTGTGAACACAGACAAGACAGGTGGTAAGCGTATAGTGACGTGGAAGTTGGGGCTCCATAGAGCGGCGAACAGCAGGTTGGGGCTTTGAGCCTGCGGTGAACAGGAGAGTGTGTCCAGCATATCGCTGAATGGCTTCATTGTACCAGCATTTGAGGATGTATAGGGGTGTATTTCCCTTGGTCTCAACCTTCATGTGAAGATCTGCACACATCCCAGACCAAGGTCCAAGGTGGGGTAGGAGGCACTTCATATGGGACCAGAGGGTATCTCTCTATGCAATCCCATCTGGTGAGCTCCTGAACACGAATACCTAAGGGGCGTGTTTGTTTTTGGAGCCTAGAGTAAGTTTCATCCAGGGGCTTAGCATAAAGATGTCATGCAGAGGGTGCCCAGGGAAATGGTGCAAGCGCTCTGCATAGCAAAGTACTAGCAGATTCCGACGCATCCTGAGTGGCTGGCTATGCCCAAGCATCTGAAGGTAGATTTTAGGGGTAGCGTGGAAGGCTGCAGTAGCTAGAAAAAGACCCTTTTTCAATATAGATTCCAGTTTACACAGCAAGGGCTTTCTTGCTTACCCATAATCTATGGGTGATCGCACCACTGCTTGGAAAATCCTTAGAAGGACATCCTGCTGGGCGACCCAACTATGGTTCAAAAGAACCTTAAGCAACTGTACACCTGTGTAGCATAGCGCAAGTACTCAATATGCTGGATCCACTGCAGCTCACAGTCAACCATGAGTCTGAGGAAATATGTGTGAGTGGAGTAAAGTATTGTAACTCCACCTATTGAGAGAGGATACTCATCATACACTGTGCTTTCTGCAAAAATGTATGGAGGTAGTTTTTCTTATGAAAAACTAAAACCTCGCATCCATGCTGTTTGATAGATGGTAGCAATAGGACGTTGCAAGGTGTCACACACATTGCGGAGGAGTTTAGTCAAGTCGTTCATATGTAGTAATGGACGAATATCCTCTGAATATTATCAATGAGGCCATTTGTAGCGACCATAAACAGAGTGCAAATAAGTACTGAGCCCTGAGGGATGCCATTCTCCTGAAGATTGAGATCGGAGAAGGTGTTCTCTAGGAGCACCCTGAATTTTCAATCAGAGAGGAAGCTGTGAGAAAGCCCAGCATTGGCCCGCCTACTCCCCACCGCTGCAGCCTTCCTAAGATGTTGTGACCCCAAGTGGTGTCATAGGCTTTGGTTAGATCAAAAAACACACCAATGGCGTGTTCCCTAACCAGAAAGGTGTCCTGGATATAACTCTTAAATGCTGAGAGTTGTTCAACTGCTGAGAAGAGTTTGCAAAAACCAGCGTGATTTGGCTGATGAGGCAGTTGCTCTCAAGAAACCATATCAGGCGGTAGTTGACCATAGCTTTCAGGATCTTGCTCATGCAGCAAGTAAGGGAGATGGGTCTGTTACTGCCAGCTTTATTAGTGTCTTTTCCCTCTACGCAGAGGGATAATGACAGCCTCCTTCCAGGTTGAAGGATAGATACCTGAGGCATAAATAGAATTCAGCCTCAAGAGATTGCGCTTTTGGTCATCTGAGAGATTATCAACATTTCATAATGGATCGCATCTTTCCCAGGTGCAGTCCTATTTGCCTTCTTTATTGCTCTCTCCAACTCACCCATTGTGAATGGTATGTCAATTGAAAGATTGGACAATGGAGTGAGCTGGGGGAGAGGTGCCATCTCAACCTCAGCCTTGTGACGCCTCAAGTCATCTGGGTATGTGTGATCACTGGACACTTGGGCACAATGAGAAGCCAATGTATCAGCAACATGTTTGGGTTCCCAAGCAACTTCACCCTGAGACGGTAATAGATGGAATAGTTGGTGGTGGGAGACCTTTCATTGCATGTACCTTTCACCAAACATCTTTAGGAGGGGTACCATCCTTAATTTCTCTGACGTATGGGCGATAGGAGCTGATTTGGGTCTGACGCTTGAGCCGGCGCTCACGTGCTCTGGCTCGCTTAAATATAGCATAATTTTCAGGTGTACATCTCTGGTGGAATCTGTTTAGCGTCTGATGTTTTGCTCTGTTGGCTTCTCGAACATCCCTATTCCACCACGGAACATGGTTTTGTCCCTTAGTGGGGTTTGTTTTTGGGATGGCAGCTGATGCTGTTTCAAGGATGGCAGAGGTGAAGTTTGTAACGTCTGCCTCAATGTTTTCACTGAGGTTGACATGCACCATCAGCTCCTTATAGAGCGCCCAGTCAGCATCCTCCGATTTCCAGCTTTCCATATCAATTTTGATTGGAAATTGGTCTGAGTGATGAAACTCTGGCAATGGATTCCAAGCCAATGTAGCCCCATAGTGGGAGAGCATATAGCAAGGTCGATTGCCGACATTGTGCCACGGATAGGCAATAAGTATGTTGGGCGGCCATCGTTCAGGAGGAGGAGATTCATCTCCCTGAACATGGCTTTAGCAGTGGCTCCCTGCCTTGAGGTAGAGTCACAGCTCCATAAGGTGTTATGGATTTTGAAATCTCCAAGTACCAGCACTGCTACCAGATGAATGAGGTCCACAAAAGCGGCCACATCCCACACTTCATCAGGGAGGTAGATGGAGACTATAATTGTCAGGGGGATAGGAACTGCAACTCTGGCAGGTCTTGCCTGGAGATTTGTGTTGAATGGCACCTCCTCCACTCGCACAGTATTTCTTATCATAATCATGACGCCACCATGGGCCCTACCACCAGGCGGGGGGCGTCACATCTTTTCTGAAGGTGGAGTACCCTCGCACATGAAACCCATCTATACTGGTATCTATGCTGGTGTATGTCTGTATGTATTGTTACCTAATCACGTAAAAACTACTGTACCCATTGAGCTGAAATTGTAAATGGACATTCTTAGGGCCCATGGTTAACACATAGGTTATATTAAAATCCTCCAGACTTACTCCTTTATTGAGAACTCGTCTTTCCCTAACGACGCCGTCCGGGTGTACAACTTTGTAATTAAGGAAAAAACCTGACACGCGTCGAACTTTTCACGTCAAATGAGGATGGGTTGATTTCACGCGTACAGAACTTTCTATAACAAATTCAACGATACCAAAACGATTTTGGGGGGATTTTGGTGGGTTGAGTCGATCAGTTTTTATTCGTTAAGATAGATGTTCAAAATTGATATTCAAAATGCCTTGTTAACTGCAGTAATGTTGGTCGGAAATAATTTTATCGTAACTTTGGTTATTAATTAATTGAGTACAACTTGAAACTTGATTGCTGAAATTTGAATTGAAGCCTTTCGGGGACTGCTGGGTAAAAGTAATAAGGTGCATTTACATAAAATGACCCGTAGATGTGGGCTCGTATTGTATAGAATTACTTGAAGATCAAAGTAGGTACGAGTCGAAATAATTGAATCAAAAGTAGAACAGTTATACAGGGTGATTCCCTCGCAGATGCAAAAAAAAATTTGGGTGAAACTACATCAAAAATGGAGTAAAATGCCGCCAACTGCATATTTTTATCTCAATCCGTTTTCGAGATATGATTTTTTAAAGGTTTTTTCAGGAAAACCGTGTTTTTTCCTTTTAAACTCAAATTTCTCCACTTTACTTCATTCAATTTTAACTTTTGATCACATTTTTGGAATCAACATTAAATTTACTATAAGAATAGTGTACTTGGGTTCTTAAAAAGTACCATCCAAAGGCCCTCACATCAGCTCAAACATTGACGATTTTGAAAAAATAATATTTCTGAAAATCTTTAAAACTTTACTACTCTTTCAAAACGAATCCTGGAAACTGGCAAATCTCATGAAAACTGCTTCGTCTAATACTCTTTCCAACGGTATAATTAAGTTTACTTTTATTTTGTTATTTAGTGGAGAAAATTATGTCTTAATGTTAAAAAATGTGGGTTTGTCAATGAAATTGTTGGTTTTCTCGAAAGATGACCCTCCATGAACCTACGAGTATGGGGTCGGTTTCTATGTATTTTTTCACGCTGTATCGAATGGTAACATTAGTAGATCTCTCCAACTCCGCTATAACCGAGTTTTACACTTAAAATCGCAAATGTTTAGTTTGTTTGTTACGATTAAATGTATGTGTGTTATGGGGTAAAACTAGTTAATTAAAGTGTAAAACTCGATTATAACGTAGTTGGAAGATCTGCAAGAGTTTCCATTCGATCCAGCGAGAAAAAATACATAGAAACCGACCCCATACTCCTTGGTTCATGGAGGGTCATCTTTCGAGAAAACCAACAATTTCATTGAAAAACCCACATTTTTTAACATTAAAACATTATTTTCTCCCCTAAATAACAAAATAAAAGTGAAATTGATAATACCGTTGGAAAGCATATTAGATGAAACAGTTTTCACGAGATTTGCCAGTTTCCAGGATTCTTTTTAAAAGAGTAGTAAAGTTTTAAAGATTTTCAGAAATATTATTTTTTCAAAATCGTCAATGTTTGAGCTGATGTGATGGTCTTCGGATGGTACTTTTTAAGAACCCAAGTACACTATTCTTATAGGAAATTTAATGCTGATACCGTAAATGAGGTTGAAAGTTAAAACTGAATGAGGCAAAGTGGAGAAATCCGAGTTTAAAATGAAAAAATACGGTATTCCTGAAAAAAACTTTAAAAAATCATATCTCGAGTACGGATTGAGATAAAAATATGCGGTTGGCGGCATTTTACTCCATTTTTGATGCAGTTTCACCCAAATTTTTTTTAGCATCTGCGAGGGAATCACCCTGTATATGTAGAGACATGCTATTATTATACAAATGAGAGCTGTAATTAATGTTTGCGCATACGCAATACCGTACCATCAGTCCAACGGTATATACCATCTAAAGGGCGATGGAATTGGTCGGAGATTGTTTAGAGGTCCTTAAAAAAGGTTCCACGATCCTTGAACAATTCATCAAAATCGACCCATTAGTCTTGGAGTGTCAACTATGCATGTACAATTATTGTTATTGACATTTCATGTCTTTGCTATGGCACACAACCAAATTTTCGTTATGTTACGTTACGTAACGAAATATGCTCAATGATTATTATGATTCGTAGAAGTGAGGTAGGTAAGTACCTATATATGATTATAGCTGAAATTTGGCTATATGATTATTATGATTTGGCTGGTAGACTCCTTAGGACGTGAACAATAAGGTGCAGAGGGTTTTGATCAACTGAGTGGCTCCTGAAGCTAACTTCTTTCCTATCAACCCTAGGAAGCTGAAATTTGGCTGGTAGCCTCCTTAGGACATGAACAATAAGGTGTACAGGGTCTTGATCAGCAGAGTGGCTCCTGAAGCTTGGTATGTGGGCCCTTGAGGGACTTCTGAACACAACTGACCGATCCCAGATCAGCTGAGTGGCTCTAGAATCCAGTTTTTTCCCTAATGATCCCTCGATTCTGAGATTTGGTATGTGGGCCCTTGAGGGACTTCTGAACACAACTGACCGATCCCAGATCAGCTGAGTGGCTCTTGAATCCAGTTTTTCCCCTAATGATCCCACGATTCTGAGATTTGGTATGTGGGCCCTTGAGGGACTTCTGAACACAACTGACCGATCCCAGATCAGCTGAGTGGCTCTAAAATCCGGTTTTTCCCCTAATGATCCCACGATTCTGAGATTTGGTATGTGGGCCCTTGAGAGACTTCTGAACACAACTGACCGATCCCAGATCAGCTGAGTGGCTCTTGAATCCAGTTTTTCCCCTAATGATCCCACGATTCTGAGATTTGGTATGTGGGCCCTTGAGGGACTTCTGAACACAACTGACCGATCCCAGATCAGCTGAGTGGCTCTAGAATCCAGTTTTTCCCCTAATGATCCCACGATTCTGAGATTTGGTATGTGGGCCCTTGAGGGACTTCTGAACACAACTGACCGATCCCAGATCAGCTGAGTGGCTCTAGAATCCAGTTTTTCCCCTAATGATCCCACGATTCTGAGATTTGGTATGTGGGCCCTTGAGGGGCTCCTGAACACAACTGACCGATCCCAGATCAGCTGAGTGGATCTAGAATCCAGTTTTTTCCATAAGATCCCACGATTCTGAGATTTGGTATGTGGGCCCTTGAGGGGCTTCTGAACACAACTGACCGATCCCAGATCAGCTGAGTGGCTCTAGAATACAATACGGGGTTTTATAGGAAGGGGAAAGGGGGCGCAAAGACATAAAATGTCTCTCGTGGTTGCGTACTTGTACGAAAGCTGTATCCACCGTATGAGTTTAATTTTTCAATCTGATTACGCGGATCTTTAGATCTTTACAAGATCTATCAGTTAAAAAAAATATCATCGAAATCGGCCTAACGAGTGCCGAGATATTTGAATTATTGTTTACACACAGGTGATCATTCTCAATAATTGATATTGTGAACATGATTGCAACCGCTTGTTAATTTCTGATTGCATACAAGTCTGCTACACATACCTACGGGTCTGCAACTGAAGACATGAAATGTTCCAATGTGTTGCAGACTCGTATGCAAGCGTTTCGTCTTTACATTCTTTCTTAGTCGATTACAAAGGTTTTTATAGATGGCAGGGAAACGGTTATTTCTCAACCAATTGCAAAAGAATAGTAGAACGTCGTAGAGCGACGTTATAAGAATATCACGTTTGCGCAAGTGCACATGCCACTATCAATCCAAGGGCAATGCAATTTATAGGTCATAATTTAGGTGTTAACCCACATCTGAAATTTTTATATAAATCGGTTAATCAGTTTTGGAGTGCCTGTGTCAATCAATTTCAGTTTTGCGCATACGAAATAATTATTAGTGAACTAATCGCAATATAACTCATTGGGCATCTCCCTAGAACATATACCCAACTACCCCCTGAATTAGAACGAAACCGATCCAATAGATGACAAGATTCATGTGCATTCTACTTGTGCGAATTCATGTGGAGGCAATCAAACCACAACCACGCCAATTTGTTTCAACAAATCCTCACCGACATCGGCAACTTCTGAAAACACGGCAATTCTTTTTTTTTTTTTTTTTATTATTTTTTTTTTATTTTAAATAATATTGTGGTGAATTTCACACCACACAATTCGATGGCCTTTTTAAAGGCCACCAAACATCAGGCTAAACACTCACTACGTGAGCCAAGCTATTCAAGACGGCGAAATATGCCAGAAAAATTACCTTCTGAACAGGACAAGAAAACTGTACTAAAGAAGGTAAAAAGAAACACAAGTTTCAGTAATAAAGAGAAAATGTCCTGCAGAGAGCCAAGGACATTTTACTCGAAGTATTACAGACCAAGTCCCGAACGAGAACAAGGCAAACACTCACTGCGAGAGAGGAGTCCCACACGCCGGCGAATTGACACGAGCGACTCGCCTTCTCACTTAATGCCGGGATTTCCACCAGGAGGCACGACGCGCAGACAAGTCCGCTTACAACGCCCTTGAGGCAGACAAGGTCACAGAACATGCAATTCTATTGGCCGGCGAACACAGAGCGTTCCAGTGACGGACGTGAGAAGCTAACACTTCGCCCCGACACACACAGGGCGCGAAGAACTTCCGCCGAGTCAAACGGCCAATCACAGAGCACCTGGGCAGAGCCAGGTGTGTAAATATGGCGCCCGACGGCCCAATTGTTCATACCGATCCTGACCAGCCTACTGAGAAGACCTCCTCTCCAGAAGAAGACCTCCTCAAGAGAACCAGCTGCGATACTACTCCACTGGCGATCATTGGCTTTGGGATCAAGGCGCTCATTCAAGAGAGCAATACTACCTAACTACTCAGAACGTCCAGACCTTCACATAGGTGTCAGGTCCGGCTCTTGCATCGGCTGCGTGACCTCCCTATAAAGCCCTCGTACGAAGCCGAGGCCCTAGGCGGGAACGGATTTCGCTTCCCCCGCTCTGGACCAGTAAGCCCTCACCACCGGGTTACATTACGTGACCGCCCGAGAGGTTGAGGCCGGGTGACTATCAAGAAGGTGTGTTCACCGAGTCACCTAGTGCGAACTCCCAGGCTCGTAGGAGGCTTCACCTCCTCGTCTGGGTGACACCGCAGTGCGACCCCGTGTTCAAATAGGAGGCTTCACCTCCTAGCACCTTGGTCCACGAGCTTAAACAGTCCTTATCAGGGCTCACAGGCTAACAAACCTCCGGTCCTTTTCAGGACCTTTGCCATTCTCTAAACGAGCCAACCCACGCTTCTCTTAGAGATGGAGCAATCGCCACAGAGAAACACGGAAGCTAGCCTTCCCGTGACCGACACTCTCATACAAGTGGAATACGATGAAATCGACATGGTCGTCCCTCCTAACACAACGTCAAGGAACGACTTCGGGGGCTTTCCTCCATCACATGTCTCGATGCCATCTAGACGTCCTTTTCAGGACCTACCCGAGCCGCCTTACACAGGACCTGAAGCTGCTTACCAATACTCAATCGACCAACGTTACCCAAGAGGTAACTTGTTCGACACTCAGCTTTCAACTATACACGCTGTCAAGGAAGAACATTCCCTGCCATTCAATACCTCTTTCCAGAGGGCAGACACAATCACTCAAGGAGGTCCAACCACGTGCATTGGCCCCCTTCAATCGTCTCCCCTGACCCCAAAAGAGTCACACGACTACGGTCCTTTTCATACCCAGGTATTAAACACTATACAGGGTTCATACCCGATGAACACATCTCCACAGGCAACCCCTTTCTATGCTCAAGAAAGTGGTCCTCTCAAACACCATGCAGATTATTATTTCTCACAAAACCATCCACTGGGAGTCCCAACTCCCAGCCAAGTATATGCAAATTTACCCAAAGGGGTAACCCTGCATAACCAAACAACAAATCCACTACACTTATAATATAATTTCATAATAATATAATAATATTATAATTATTATAATTAAAATATTATAATTTCATAATTCATAATATAATATAATAATAATAATATAATTTCTTCACAGCTTGAAATTGTCACCAATTCTTCGTAAATATGTAATCCAAGTAAGAAGGAATGCCTAGAAACATCGGGCGGGCGTGTTGAAGACAAATTGACTGTGGGGGGGGGGGGGGGGGGGGGGGGGTATAACGGATAAGTACCGTAACTTCTACACTGATGATCAGATTTCATTGAAATTTTTGTAATAGTGTGGATTTAGCACTAGATGGTCCCCTATCAGTTTCGTCATGATTGAATCGGTGATATGCTCAGCGCATGCGTGAACGTAATTTTCTAGTGACAGTCATAATCCGTCAATGATTCTAGTCAGTTTTCAAGGATGATGCGGGAAAGGTCCCGTGAGCTCCCTTACATCATGATTGAATCAGCGGTATGCAGTGCGTATGCATTCATCTTTTTAGCGAATTTTTGAAGAAAATTAAGCTATTGCTCTCGCCTCAAAATTTGTAGAATGTGAATTTTTGAAAGAAAATTATGCAGAAATCCGTTTCAGGCTATTCTGAATCATATTCTGAAGTTTAACGCATTTTTTTATGTATGTATATATGTATGTATATATGTATGTATGTATGTGTGTATGAGTGTCATTCCAGACAATAACTGTCCGTAGAATTGTGCTAGAAACTTCAAACAAATTTTAAAATGTTAAGGGCACAAAACGAAAGTTCAAGTTCGTTGGCCAGCTTGATCGGATTACATCTTCGGGTTGAAATTTTCAAAAATGTAGTCAAAAATTTCAAAATAGCCTGTTTTTTGCGATTTGTCGTGCGAAATAATTTTTTCAGCATACTAACATGTGGTATATTCGGAATCAGCGTAAAATTTCCTATAAGAATATGTATCAAGTTTTCAAAAATTTCAAAGTTGAAAAATCAGTCAAAAATCGAAATAATGCCGTTCGCTGGTTGTCAAAATCGGTAATATTCTTCAAAAATTCGCTCATGGGGTCATGCTGCATGACTGGACTTTTATATTTCCTTGCCACAGCCAAAACTTCCACAATTTTGATCGGATTTCAATGAAAATTTCAGGAATTGTGGGGATTTAGCCCTAGATGGTCCCCTATCAGTTTCATCATGACTGAATCAACGATACGCTCAGCGCATCCGTAATCGTAGGTAATGTTCTTGTGACACTCATTAGTCCGTCATTGTGGAAAGGTTTTAGTCAGGTTTTCTGGTTATTGGTTGCCCAGCACTCTAACTTCATGATCATGGTGAACCGGTCATTTCTGAAATTTAATGGTGACATAATGTGAAGGTCATGAGGAAGCTTCTGTGCCATGTCCTTGGCAGTGTATTTTTAATGAAACCACATCAAATTTTAAAGTACAGACAACAAGCGCTCTTTTCCACGACAAATAGTTTTCTTTCTACGATTTTTTAAAGTTTTAGCCACAAACTACATCATCGCACCCCTCCCACCTGGGCCACCCTCCCTTCTATGTCTAATCACTTTTTTCCAAAAATTTGAAAAAGCTATCCACTCATCCAGTGACGGATTAATAGAATTTCGTGGGTGGGGGCGGTAGTCCTCTACCGGGAAGAGTCTCCCCCCCCCCCCCCCCCCCCCCCCCCCCCCACACCACCGGAAGTTTTCTTGAAAAAGACCTTGACAAACGAGCAGTATTAGAGGATTTAGACCTACACTTTATATTATGTAAAAATTAACATGAAAAACACGATTTTTATTTGCACAAATATTAGCTTGGTTACCAAATGTCCATGTACACAAACAAAAAATTAATAAATAAAAAAATAAAATGATTATAGGTAAGTAACTTTTTTGGCAAAATTATATTGCAAAATGCAGGGAATGAAACATAAAACGCTGGAGATATAAAACAAGACTACATAATAACTTCAGTCCTCGTGATTTAATATTATTTATAGATTATATATTTATATTGTAAACACAGGATTAAATAATAACACACTGACACTACCCGCGTAAATCCCCGATTGATACGCCACGGACACCGCACACAGTTTGTAGGCCTACTAAAATTCAAACGAACAGATTTGTAAATTGGCCGTGACAGATTAGTAAAACCAGTACCTACCATCCCAGTTTCTGCACAGTTCCTTCATCTACGAAAACATATTTTTTGCATGTGCCAAGTAAAGTCGGTATCTTATGAGAGAACAGCAAGAAACAGAGTGGCAAATAAAAAATACCCGTTTGAAAAAATCAGCTTTATTCACAAAACTTCGATGTTTGGACAAAAGTAAAAAAACATTCTTCTGTAGTTATCGTGTGAAAAAAAATTAAAAAATGAATTTATCGTTATCGTCCATAAAAATAAAATTATCGCCGGTGTAAGGGGCGAATGGCACTACATAATCTTCCAGGATGTCAGAAATGTACCTCAGTGTGGTTAGACTCCCTCGGGAATACACATGGAGTTCCGTTTTCGCCTCTGAAGTGATTCCACTTCAAACCATTTCAGACCCACTCCCGTAAGGCACCCTTTCAGCATTCTTAATGTTTTCCGATGAGTCCAGGTTCTCACTATTCGCTTCAGATCGTCGTGTTAGAGGGTGGAGGAGACGAGGGCAGCGTTTCGCTCAGTGCAATATTTCTGAAAGGGTGCCTTACGCGGGAGGTTCTGAAATGGTTTGGGGTAGAATCACTTCAGAGACGAATACGGAACTCCATGTGTACCCCCGAGGGAGTCTAACCACACTGAGGTACATTTCTGACATCCTGGAAGATTATGTAGTGCCATTCGCCCCTTACACCGGCGATAATTTTATTTTTATGGACGATAACGCGCGGTCACACGTAGCAAACGTGGTTACTGACTACCTCGAAGAGGTTGGCATGCGCACCCTACAATGGCCAGCTCACAGCCCCGACCTCAATCCCATAGAACATCTATGGGACGAGCTAGAGAGGTGCATCCGAAGGCGACCGAACCCTCCTGTAAACCTCCAAGACCTCAGGACAGCGGTGGTCGCAGAATGGGACCTCATCAGACAAGAAACGGTTTCAAATTTGATCAACAGCATGCCGAGAAGAATGCAGGCGGTGGTACAAGCAAGGGACGGTACCACCCAATATTTAAAAAAATTATTTTCAAAAAAAAATTTCATTTTTCAATTGTTTTTCACACGAGAATGCAGAAGAATGTTTTGTTACTTTTGTCCAAACATCGAAGTTTTGTGAATAAAGCTGATTTTTTTCGAACGGGTATTTTTTATTTGCCACTCTGTTTCTGGCTGTTCTCTCATAAGATACCGACTTTACTTGGCACATGCAAAAAAAAAATTAACTAATTGAAGCTAAGGTGAAAAAATAACAAAATATAGGGTGCGCCGGTTTTTTTGCTGTTAAGTGTACTTATGGCGCAGTTTCAATCCTGGGTGTTTTGGTTTAAAAAATTCCGAAACCACGAAAATCGATAGTAATGAATATTGCTGTTCCATGACCCTAACTATTAGCGGAAGCTACTAGAAATAAGATAAAATGAAAAGAAAAAAATCATTTTGAGGACTAATCATTCCATTGATGAAGTTAGCTAAAAAATAATAATAAGGGGATTTTGGTCTAATGGATGGTAATTTGCATTAATTTTATCCAAACCCACGTAATATAAATTTTATATTATATTAGAAAATAGGAAGGTATGAATTACGGTATGTTACTCGGGTTTCAAGTTTCACTGCCATTTTTAAATAAAACTCATTGTTTCAAATTATGCAAATTGCTACCAAAAATTGAGAAAAATCAATGTTTGCAGAGGTTTGCAGAATAAACGGGTAGAAAATTCTAATTCTGCATTAAATTCTGTAAAGAATGCTTCTAGTTTCGAGACTTGACACACCGGTACTTTTTTTTTGAGAACTTTTATTATTACTTTTTTTAATAGACTTTATTTGATCAATATTCTACCAGCAAATATGAATTAAACTATTTTTAGCCGTTTTTAGCTATTTTTAGTGATTTTTTTAGTACATTGTTTGAAATTTGACCAATTTAATGTGCTCAAAAAGTGTTGTCCAACGAACTCATCCTTTCTTTTGAAATGCTTGATTTTTTGGCGAAAGAACGAAGTTTTTATCTCAATTCTATCGAGAGTTATCGTCTAGAATGACACACACACACACACACACACACACACACACATATATATATATATATATATATATATATATACATATAAAAAAGCGTTAAAATCCAGGAATCATTTCAGAATGCCTCAAAACAGATTTCGATTAAGAAAATTTTTGAAAATTTTTATTTTAAAATTTTTGGAGCCATTGCAATAGCTTTATTTTCTAAGAAAATTCGCTAAAACTAATGAACAAATGAATTAATGAACCTTTGCGTACTAGTTTGCTGAGGTTTAACTTTGGATTTTGGAAAAATCGGGGAACTACGTATGGATTTTTCTGTAGATACTGTCATTATCTGCTCCATCATAATATTGTGAAGCCGAGCTAATAATGTTTGAACCCATCTAAGTGCGGTTAATTGAGAGATATCGGTCGTTTAGCTCCAGTGTATAAGTACAGTTGACTGATAAGAATCCTAACCCACTTGTGTTGATACTATTATTGCATGAAGTGTTGCTTCTATCTGGCTTCACCGTTGGGCATTTCGCCGAACATTGTGGTTGAATCACTGTACCAGCCCCGTGACCGAAGTTTTAAGACATCGTTTAGTTACCCATCGCTGATCCCTTTGTCAGTTTCAAATGACCGCCTTTAGCCAGTAGCTTTTCATAAATACTCTTGTATCTATCTATAAAGTTGGTTTTGTTATTATCTTATCGCGTTCTTTAGCCCGTTGGGAACAGAATCGCGAGTAACTAAAGCTTGGAGGATCGAGTTGATCACCTTTCCCGTTGAATCGATCGTAAAACCAGCGTTATGGAAAGTTTTTACTGCCAAAACGCCATTAGGAATGTACCCATCTCGATAAGATATTCGTCAGTATTCATGGATCCTTTCTCAGGTAACTTTGTTGAAACTAAATAACGAAATTGTAATTTACGTTCATTTTCACTCAGTGTGTAATTTCTCTCTAAATATTTAGCTTAATTTATTAGAATACGTACAAAAACTGCAATGATGTGCGGGTTATGACAGGCAGTACAAAGTGATATACGTATAGGAATACGATAAGGACAAATGAATCTATCTGAATATATACGATAAGGACAATAATCCTAAATCTTCAAAACAGATAAAAATACACAATTTCATTTTTCCGCCAGAATATTGAGTTAATACCAAGATTGATTTAATAGATAGGTTCTACTTACATATTTTTGAACGTTGAAAATAGGATGTTGGTTAACAAAATCTCATATTTGAGCAGTTCGTATGAAAACAATTACTACTTACATTCAGCGCAAACATCTATTTCTAAATAATATTCTGCTATAAAAATAAGTTTTTAGGATTTTCAACTATTTCGATTTAGCATCTTCACTATTCAACCAATCTTTCTATTACCTAATCCACCAAGAAAAGCAACCCTCCATCAACACTAAAGGGTAAAATTGAAGGATTGGAGTATTTCAAAATCAGGATCTACTTTCTATATAAGAATAGTGTTTTATGTTTGTTATCAATAGATATCATTTCAAAGAATCGAATGTTATCTATTCGCTTTCCCTTTGGTAGGATAAACGAACGTCAACATGACTGCGCATGGCAATACGTGTTATTACGTTATTTGGCCTAAATATAGTAAAAATCCCCTTGACAAAAATACCTATCCATGATCTTTCCTTTCTCCCATTAGGGAGAAATTTAGCAATAGGTCCCGGTTTAATTTAACAACGGTTTCATTTGTGATTTATTCCGGTTGGTGCCTATGATGTCTATTTAGTTAAACATGCCAAAGCCTCATTCTCCGCACAGTAATCATCTATAAACCAGTGACCTGCGCAGAAGGGCGGTCCAGTGTGGAAGTAATGAACCGTTTTCTAATAATTTATGGCTTTTTTATTTATTTATTTATTTTATTTATTTAGTATGGATTTTATATAAACCACTTGGTTATGAAATTGGAGAGCATTCATGAGCTTTCAAATTTAACATGAATGACTTCATCAAACAATGAATAAACGATAAATCAAACGAATTTTAGCCGTTTCTGGTAATTTTTCAACACAGAATATTGTGTTTTAGCCATGGACACGAGACTCTCTAGAACGATCAAGTTTGTCCCCCACCCTGGCAACTACTTGGAACCGTTCCCTACAAGAAGAACTGTGAGTTCTTCAATTCCGTTCAACCTGTTTAGTGGACATGTAGGTCAGAATGAAGTGTATAGTTTGGTGGTCTGGATGCTCGCAAGCTCGCATCTCAAAAATGCATAACATCAAGTAGTCAAACCCTTAGTAAAAATGCAGATTAGTTGGATATGTAGATCAGAATGAAGTGTATAGTTTCGTGATCTCATAACACGATCACATAACAGTTTAGAAAAGTAAATGTGACTTTTCATTTGTGACTCATGAGCTGCTCCGCGTTGAACGGAATTGAAGAACTCACAGTTCTTCTTGTAGGGAACGGTTCCAAGAAGTTGCCGGGGTGGGGGACAAACTTGATCGTTCGAGAGGGTCTCGTTGGACTAACTAGGCAAAAAAGCTAACGAAATCTGTGACGACAACATTCTGATGATTTCCGCTTACAAACGAGTCGTTGCTAGGGAAATGGTACTTCGTCGTTTTTCATCCCCCGAAAAACGTTGACCATTCTTTCGAAAGCTCTTGATTTATCCAACCATATTATGTTAACTACTGCGAAGTGCATGGCCAACAAGCTGAGTTACGAGCATGGTTATTTGAATAATTGTGTACACTCAGGTGATCATTCTCAATAATTGATATTGTGAACATGATTGCAACCGCTAGTTAATTTCTGATGATTTCATTGAGCTGGTGTTTCGATGATTTGATTCATAGCAGGTGATCCGAACATTGCGAGAACGGTTTGATTTGTGAAGCGGTGGTTAAATAAGCTAAGGATCGTGTAACCTGGTGTAACCTATGTAACCGAAGCTGAAATTTGGGAGGGAGGCTCAAGGGAGAATGCTGAAGACGCCAGGATGATCACTGATCAGCTGAGTGAGCTCCAAAGCCATTTTCTTTCCTATTCAACGCAGGAAGCTGAAATTTGAGAGGGAGGGTCAAGGGAGAATGCTGAAGACTTCTGGGTGATCACTGGTCAGCTGAGAGAATTCCAAAGCCATAGAATGTGTTTTAGCCATGGACTGACTAGCCAAAAAATCTATCGAAATTTCGTAACAAAATCTCTGACGACAACATGGATACCGATGATACGGAACTAAGGATCGTGTAACCTGGTGTAACCTATGCGATATTTTGTTATGACGCGGTTTATGAGTTAAAAATATTTCAAGTTATTATCTCACTATTGGAAGTTAACCAATCTTCAACCTAAGATTGAAGACGGGTCTATGTGAAACGCGTGAGCTAAAACACATTCTGTGTTTCAATAATTTCGTCCGAAGTTTTTCTCTTATTATAATCATGTTTTTGACATTTGAATACAGAAAGCCCTTTCTTCCAAACTCATGATTTCCTATGCCATGCTTGATTCGCTGACGAAAGTGAATTTCCTTATCTCAATCCGATGACCAGGTATAGTTTGGAATTACAAATACATTATGAATACGTTACAAAATTTGGGAGTAGTTTTAGAATGCTCCAAAACATATTTCAGCTACGAAGTTTTGGAAAATTTGGTGCGCTCATTCTTGTCTGTCATCATCGTTCGTTTTCATATTTTATTCGTTCAAATTCTATTTATATTTAGTCATGTTTGGTTTTGCGCCTTGAAAACTTTTTCCAGAGACTGGTGATTGGAAGAATGACTTCATTTTCAATTCGGTCATTCACATTCGGGTTAACGAAGTAAATTTGATTCATCTTATTTGTTTCATGGTGTCTAATGCTTATCTATTTATCTTTTGTTCATTTAACGAGTTTGGAGGTCAGTATATGCTGATATCCCTGCTTGTTCGTCTGACGTAACATGATAGCTTTCGAGGGAAGACATTTGTGTCTCGTTACCCGCAGGTATCTAACTAGTTCCTTTCCTGTGATCTATTTTGAAATCTTCTCTTCTGTTTAGACGGCCGCGAAGGTGTTCTAGAGATCCATCGTAGCCCTAATGAAATGTCACAATCATATCAAAGTCGACATCATGTTCTATTATTCTGGCACTCAGCCATGGTCGTAATCGCAAGCTTCGTTTCGCTCGCGACCACTGCGTAAACTCGGTTTTCCTCATAAAAAACCTCTCAACCTGTAGCCTCATGGCCGATTTAAAACATCCTTCCCTTTCAGTTCGACCCAATTCTGTTGGAAAACGAATATTTTTGGATTTTGCGCTGTCTACCCGCAGGTATTCTGTTTCGAAATGATTTGGCCCAGCATCCGACTTCCTGGATAATGCTGGATCACAATAATTTCTGTTCTAGAGTTGATCGTATTTCAGTCATTAATTAAGGAGCTGACATGGGAAAGCAGTTAAGTCCAAAAATCGAAAGAAAAATGTTTTTCGTCGAAGTGCAAGTAAACAGTCACGCCAACGGCGTGGGAAAAGCCTTAGGTCCTCCCGCCCTTGCTAGATCGCACCGTGAATAAATGTGTGACCATTGCATGGAGTTCCTATGAAATTTGATTTTTGGACTAAACTGCTTTTCCATGTCAGCTCCTCAATTATCATCCAGAAAGCGACGGTTTGATATGACACGAATTAGGGACTACTGCAATTTTTTAATCCTGTCACGTATTCCCTCACAGTTATTGCAAGGAACGTTCTCAATTCATAATACGAGAACGCATAAGAACGCAGAAAACACCATTTCTACCATTGATGAATTCATGTTGGACAGCTTCGTGAAGTCTCACACCAGGTGTTTTTCTTTCCCAGCGTCTTGAAGAGCTAAAGCGAAATGAAGCAAAAAGCATAATTTCGATTTATTTTGTTGTGAGTTATAAGATGCACTAGCGATGCGGTACAAGAGGTTGCCTATCGAGATGCCATCCTCATGCATGTGGTTGCACTCACGTTTCTCAAGAACATGCGCAAAGTTGCATCATGATCTGATTTCTAGAAGACATAATGAAGTGAGAAACACCTTGAGAGTGTTCATGTCTGCTGAGTGGAGCGACTGTATAGAGAGCCTATTATTAAAGAGACATCGTCTACCAGTCCAGGACTGCGAGGGGACCTGGCTGTGAGTGAGGCCACAGAAGATGGCGTTATTTGATGTCCAACCCCAACGCCCCCTCATAAGTGTCCCGCTCAGTCCCCTCTGTGCTGAATTCAGTGGAAGAGGAAAAGAAAAGGAAGTGTTTGGATGTGTGTGAAGCGCGACATGCTTCATTCACTTTTGGTTTGTTCGGTTGAAACTTCATTTGCCCCTCAGATGGTCAGATTGGTGAGGGTGTTATCTGAACGGCTACAAGAACAGGGTGGCCCCCAACGGGAAAAGTCAGGGAAAACCTGGAATTGTCAGGGAATTTTGTGCGACGGGAAAAGTCAGGGAAATGTCAGGGAATTTTGCAAAAAACACCAAAATGTCAGGGAATTTTTTCAATCAATACTTTGTGTAATCATTTGCAGTGTTTTTAGGAATATTTCAACTCCCAAACAATAAAACTTCAACGGCGTACTTTATCATACTACATTATATTTTATAGATGGGTAATACAAATGAAAAAAAATAATTGTCATGAGTCGTGGTACTGTTCAAAGAGTATCAACGCTACACACAGATACATTGTGACAAGGATATGTCTTCGGCTCTGCTGGTTACTACATCACCTATTAGTAAACTATGTGTGAGAAAAATCAACAGGTTATTGAACTAGGGAGCAAACCCAACAGAGTAGTGGATTGATCCAGTAAGAGTCCCAACAACGAGTTGGTGTACGTAAGCTAGGACTTCTCATGCTGGCCTATTGAAATGTGAAGCCATGTGTAATAAATTCATAGCTTTCCAACGAAAGATTTTTGTGGGATGGGAAATAAGGCACCGATTGGAAGTAGGTGGAAAAAAGCGAGACATTAATTCCAGTCGGGCGAAAATTTGGAATTACCCACAAAGCTAAGAAATATCCTTGTTAAAAACTTTTCCTTTTTTCAACACAAATGAAGAAAATTTGAATTTGATCTTCGTTTTGAAAATTGAGAACTTTGAGGGCAACGAAGTTGTTAAATATACATTTTATGACAAAAAACTCATTCTAAATTATGCAGAACAAGCTCGGATTTGGATTCTGGGTGCCCTCAAGCCGCCGGGCCTGAACTCTTATGGCTGATTCCTCCCAGAAAAAACAATTTTTTTAAATTTGGAAAAATGTTTTTTTAAATTTGGAAAAATTCTTGTTGACTCAAAATTGAACTCCAACACAACCCACAATACTTATCAGGTGATCACGACTGCCTAAACACCAACCACATAAAAAACATCTTCATTAATCTTGATAACGCAAAATAGCGAAACGTTGATTATTTCTACTCATATCTGTGTTTATATTTGTACCTATTATTCGACAAATTTATACATATATATATATATATATATATATATATATATATATATATATATATATATGAGTTTGATATTTTTTGTCAGGGAAATATGAAGTTCGGTCAGGGAAAAGTCAGGGAAATGTCAGGGAATTTTAAAATTTCCATTTTGGGGCCACCCTGAAGAAGTCTGGATGCGTCCTCAAAGTGCCATAAAACGTTGTATTAGGGCATGCATCGCCTTATGTAGTTAAATATGTGCTTGAAAGACACGGAAAAAAAGTGCCAGTCATGCAGCATGATCTTATGAGCGAATTTTCGTAAATTATAATATTGTATAATGTTAAATTGTTTTGAAATTTGAGCTTTTTGAGTGAAAGGAAATTGTTAACTATTAAATTTATGACAAAAAACGTATTTTAAATAATAATCTGCTATTCAATAAAGGGTTTTTAATTTTTAGCTTTCGATCGATTTTTTAGCAAATTTTAATTAAATTGAAGTACGTTTTTCAGCATTATTTTGTAGATAAATTTTTTAATGTTCTAATGTTGTATTTATTTGAGCAATAGTCAGCAAAAAATACCATTTTAACGATTTTTAGCCGTTTTTAGTGATTTTTTTAAACAAATTTTTTGAAATTTGACCAATTTAATGTGCTCAAAAAGTGCTGACCAACGAACTCATTCTTTCGTTTGGAAAGTTGGATTTTCTGGCGCAAGAACTTATTTTTTATCTCAATCTTGAGAAGAGTTTGTATGGAATGACATATATATACGGATATATATGTCCGTTCTGTAACGGGCTAAAAATATTTTGCTACCTCGACAGGAGTTCGAACTCGCGTCGTCACAACTACGAGAAATTATTAATAATTTCCCGCAGTTGCAACGCTCTAACGACCAGAGCTAAGAGGCCAGGGTGATCAAACCTCTTCGACTGTGAGAGATATTTTCCTGGAGCGTAACATTTCCCCGGAGTCAAATACCAGCCGTCTCGGCTGGTTTGGGGTCGGACGAATGACGAGTGAAACTGCAATCCGCTGGCTCAGCAGATGCTCGCTGGAACAAGTCAGCACTGAAGGTGTTTGGTCGAGCGAGGTCATTGTCACGGTGTGTTTTGACTCAAGTGAGTGAGGAAATGAAAGGCATAACAACAGGAAATGTGATGTTTACAGTCTTTTGGCTCGAGAGGGATTTAATTAATTATTGTTTCGTATGATTTCGGGTCCTACCGACTGCGCCACTGTAACGGGCTAAAAATATTTTGCTACCTCGACAGGAGTTCGAACTCGCGTCGTCACAACTACGAGAAATTATTAATAATTTCCCGCAGTTGCAACGCTCTAACGACCAGAGCTAAGAGGCCAGGGTGATCAAACCTTTTCGACTGTGAGAGATATTTTCCTGGAGCGTAACATTGCGTAAATGCGCTAAACAAATCACCAAAATAAATGGATATTTTTTACCAGGATTTTAGTTAAAATAGGGTTATCATCGATGAACTAGACCATTCAAAAATGGATAGACACAAATATGCTGAAAATTTTACTTAAATTTTTATTGATATTTGCTTAAAAATCTATTTAAAAAACTCGAAAAGCTAAAAATCCAAAGTTTAATTTGACTTTCAGAATATAATTTAGAATGAGTTTTTTTGTTTAAAGATTAGTAGTTAACAATTTCTTTGCATTCAAACCACTCAAATTTCAAATCAATGCAACCTAATAGGATATTTTACGAAACGCTCATACGACTGCATTCTCCGATTCGTGCTGCATGACTGGAACTTACTTTCAATCAAGCTGTAATGATTTTCGGTGCTTAATCCAAAGAAACGCCTTTTTTTGTTTGTAAAATTGGGAATAGTTGCTTCTTATGCTCAAAACATCATTCTAAGATGACTCTCTCTCCCCTTAGAAAGTGGTTTGTTGAATTTTTTCTACTGAGGCATCGTAGGATTTTTGAATGAGGTTTGCAGTCATGTTTCCATACCCGACGTCACCCGTTGTTGTTCTGATTGTTCAAACTATGCATGTGAATACCAACGAAAATCTTGGAATTCTACTGTTGTAGACAGGGTTAAGCTCTGAACATAGCGTCGCAGGTTGCCTGTATATTTAGGCTGTGTCCTACGTGGACGACCAAAGAGCGCGAGCGAGCGACCAGCGCGTGCGAGCGACCTCAAGTCGCTCGCGCGCGCCGCTATAGTGTCCACAGTAGGCGTCCACAGTACGCGTCTAGAATCGTTGCGAGGTTACCTTTGCTTCGTGCTAAGTGTAAAAAGTTTTTCTATTTTTGCGATACTATGAACGACTTATTTCTTTTAAATAATGCAGCAATGCTTTATTACTTGGCGAAAAAGAATTCGTCGAGATGGAAGCCAGTTTCGAATATTTATTCAATGAGGGAACAATACGGTGAGTTCCACAATTTGTTCCCGCAACTCAGGAAGGATGGGAGCGGCCTTTTTTGCTTACTCCAGGATGAAAATATCCACCTTCGATCATATTGTTGAACATATTGAACTAGAATTTAGTCTTCAAGTTACCAATTTGCAAAGGCTCGTAGGAGCTGAGGAAAGATTGATGTTGACAATCAGGCAAGCACAAGGCTAGAAGTAATGTTTTCCGTCCCTTTTGTCCCGTTTAATTATTTGTTAAATAACCCCCTTTATCGCATGGCTAGACATTACAATTTAATAGCAGCTGAGAATAATTGCCTTGATTTATTTTTCAATAGTTTTTCCGTATTTAAAAACTACATCATATCCTATTGTCCTAATTTTCCAGCCTAGTTAAAAGGTACTATTATTTTATCTTTTGTGTAGGTACCTATTGATTTTTTTTCTACTCTGTATAAATTTATATTTTCATTTTATCGCTTCATCTTTATCTTCATTTATATCACTTACTTGGCAACTTCAATAGATTTGCGACCTCTTCCCACGACGATTCTACCAAAAATCTGTTTTTGTACAATTTACTGCGCTTGTTCCACAACGATTCTCTTTTTTGAATTTCACTAATAAGCAGATCGCAGTCAATACCTGCCATTTCCAGGGAAAGAATTATAAAAATACGGGAACACAAACAAAACTTGAAAACACAAATATAACCTCCCGGCAGCGCGACCAGGCGAGCGCGCGACCAAAATCAAACCGGTTTGAAAATCAAACCCGAGCGTGCGACCTCATCGCGAATCGCGGCGTCGAGCGGTGGCACGTAGGACACTTCGTTTGTTTTACCTTGTTTGAAATCAGCTGGTCGCTCGCTCGCACGCGCGGGTCGCTCGCTCGCGCGCTTTGGTCGTCCACGTAGGACACGGCCTTGGGCTGCCAATACCTTTTCCGATTGACGTAGATCCTCACTTTCTCGCAACTAAATGTCTAATTTCGCTCAAATTCGGATTGATAAAAAAAAAAATAAAAAAAAATCTATTCTCACGAAAAATAAAGAGTTTCAGGGTGGCCTGAAACTCAGGGAAAACCTGGAAATTCTTTGCGTCGGGCAAAGTCTGCGAAAATTTCCATTTGGGTGCCACCCTGAGTTACAATGTTAACGTTCTTCACTAACTTCCGTTTTAGCGAATTTTTGAAGAAAATTAAGCTATTGCTCTCGCCTCAAAATTTGTAGAATGTGAATTTTTGAAAAAATTTTATGCAGAAATCCGTTTCAGGCTATTCTGAATCATATTCTGAAGTTTAACGCATTTTAGCGAATTTTTGAAGAAAATTAAGCTATTGCTCTCGCCTCAAAATTTGTAGAATGTGAATTTTTGAAAAATTTTTATGCAGAAATCCGTTTCAGGCTATTCTGAATCATATTCTGAAGTTTAACGCATTTTTTTATGTATGTATGTATATATGTATATATGTATGTATATATGTATGTATGTATGTATGTATGTGTCATTCCAGACGATAACTGTCCGTAGAATTGTGCTAGAAACTTCAAACAAATTTTAAAATGTTAAGGACACAGAACGAAAGTTCAAGTTCGTTGGCCAGCATGATCGGATTACATCTTCGGGTTGAAATGTTCAAAAATGTAGTCAAAAATTTCAAAATAGAATGTTTTTTGCGATTTGTTGTGCGAAATAATTTTTTCAGCATACTAACATGTCGTATATTCGGAATCAGCGTAAAATTTCCTATAAGAATATGTATCAAGTTTTCAAAAATTTCAAAGTTGAAAAATCAGTCAAAAATCGAAATAATGACGTTCGCTAGTTTTAAAAATCGGTCATATTTGCATGAAACATTGTCCAAATTCAGATTGAACTACTCTTATGGAAGTATCCCTGTATAACCAATCCTAGAACCATGCTGTTTAAAACGTAGGTAGTAGGCGCTTAAAAAAAAAAAAAATGTAATCACAACTGATGAGTTTACTCTGTGCATGTGTTAATAATTTGATTCCATGTTTGTCTATCAAAATCATAAACTAAAATTTCTCAACACGATCAATAGCGACTGAAATGTCGAAGATTTCCTCAAAAATTCGCTCATGGGGTCATGCTGCATGACTGGACTTTTTTTTATGTATGTATGTATGTATGTATGTATATATGTATGTGTCATTCCAGACGATAACTGTCCGTAGAATTGTGCTAGAAACTTCAAACAAATTTTAAAATGTTGAGGACACAAAATGAAAGTTCAAGTTCGTTGGCCAGCATGATCGGATTACATCTTCGGTTTGAAATTTCAAAAATGTAGTCAAAAATTTCAAAATAGCCTGTTTTTTGCGAATTGTGCGAAATAATTTTTTCAGCATACTAACACGTGGTGTATTCGGAATCAGCGTAAAATTTCCTATAAGAATATGTATCAAGTTTTCAAAAATTTCAAAGTTGAAAAATCAGTCAAAAATCGAAATAATGCCGTTCGCTAGTTGTAAAACCGGTAATACTCGTATTTGCATGAAACATTGTCCAAATTCAGATTGAACTACTCTTATGGAAGTATCCCTTTATAACCAATCCTAGAACTATGCTGTTTAAAACGTAGGTAGTAGGTAGGTGCTTGTTAAAAAAAAAAAAAAAAAAAAAAAAAAAAAAAAGTAATCACAACTGATGAGTTTACTCTGTGGAATATTCCGTCCTCCGATTCTCTCGGTCGCTCTCTTTAATGTTTCACGCTCAACTGTTTTAGGACTTGATGTAGCTTTAATACTGACTATGGCTTAGAAAAAAGTATGAGTACCTCCTAATTATTTTTAATAATTTGATTCCATGTTTGTCTATCAAAATCATAAACTAAAATTTCTCTACACGATCAATAGCGACTGAAATGTCGATGATTTCTTCAAAAATTCGCTCATAGGGTCATGCTGCATGACTGGACTTTTTTTTAAATGGGTTTCCACAACTTCGTCGCGAGTGATTTAGTTTGGATAGGTTAAGCTTGATTGTCAAGTAATCCCCTGTGTATGGGTGTATTTGTGGTCTGACCAAGCTACTGCTTATGTACGACTGCTTCCTTGTGCATAGCTTCCACCAATTCCAAAACACCCCGCCTTTATTTTCAGATAACCACTACCTACTATATTACTAATACTATATGGTACTATCTTTTCACATTTTCCTGAACCACCCCCACATCATCACATTGCAGTGATCTATACGATCATGTTATTGATAGGCACGAAGAAGCCATTTGTGCCCACCACTTGTTGGACTTTATTTTTTCATTAACAGGATTTCCTATAAAGCCTACGTTACTGACTTTTGAAATTATGCCATTTGAGTTTTGCTTAAGTTAGAGGTGCATTTAAGTGGAAAACGTAGAATATTCTGGCTGAAAAATCTCCAGCAGTTTCGTCTCAAGGTTCAATACTTTCCAAGGTTTGTGTCGCGAAAGGTTCAGCTCAGATCCTCTCCCATTTATGATGAGCATTGATAGCTAGACGTTCAAGAGCATGGTCAGGCCCCCACAAGGGTCATCTACTTAGCAGCAAAGTACTATAGTTTAGTACTTTGGTTTAGTTAAAGCGACCCATTCACGATCCTGCTGCAGGAGGTGAGGAGTGCAACAAAGTTCCCCTCTTCGCTCTCCTGCCTCAGAGTGGGTTCTCCATACACGATCCGTCATTCCCAGCTCAAACCGAAGGTTTCCCGCCAGTGTACGGCATTCTGTGTTTACCTTCTACGTTCTCCATGGCTCCAGAAGGTCTTCAGGTTTTCAGGTCTTCCGGCAGCACCTCACACGCTCGGACCTAACAGGTTGATAGGGTGGGGGACCCCGCACCTCAGGATGGTCCGATGGGAAACCCATCCGACGAGCTCTGCAGGACACCTGCAGCAGGAAGGCCTCCACACACGTCCTGCACGCCACCCGTGCAAGAAGGGAGGGAAATTTTTGGTTCCCCTCACTTCCTGCAGCAGGATCGTAAATGGGCCGCTTTAGTCCTCTGTGGCCCAGTGACTAGTGCTCTGTCTTACGAGTAGAAGGTCCCGGGGTTCGAATTTGACCGTGTACCAATTTTTATTTTTTCGTATTTCAAACTCCGGAACATATTTTTTAAACGTAATTCTGATCTATTAGTCCAACTAATTTTACAAAACGAATTGATTTTTTTGTTCTGTGATATGAGCTTGCGAGCATCCAGACCGCCAAACTATACACATCATTCTGATTTGCACCCATTTATTATTCAGAGGAACGGAGGCTGATTAGTCTACGAAAGCCGGTTTAATAGAATGTTCCTAAAGCGATAAGGAAATAGAGATGAGGCGCCTTATTGTGAACAGAAAACACTACTGCATATGTGCGCATCATCTCCAATAAGACAAATTCATTTCACCTAAACATAAGATGCTTTATCCCGAACCAACCTATCTCATCTCTTCCTCCCTATCGCAAAGTAACCTTACACATTGATAACAGTTATATTCATTTCTTGTTGGTATTCATGATTCATGAAATTAATTATGTTCATAAATGGAATTAATGTTCATATATTTTCAAAATCTGCCATTGAGAAACCTTTTCGTGAATAAGAAAAGAACTAGAAAACTTAGAAATGCTGGAAACTGAACACACGGGATTGGCGGGAAAATCCCCTTGGTGGTTCAGCGTTACTTGAAGATAAGTAGCGTCACTCTAAGATGAAATGCAAATTCTACACTCTTGACTTGATCAGGTTAGCATATGCTGTGGCTCGCCCCAGATTATAAAATCCCAAAGCACCTTATCCCAATTGAATTATCGTTTAGGAACTCTCTATTATATAGAGACCGTTTATGGTTTATACAGAGGTGATTGGGGGAGGGGGGGGGGTCCGGCCATGCTCGACATTCGTTATGATAGAATAGCAAAATGACACAAAACAAGTAGTATTTAACCTTCAGACGAAACTGCCGGGGATACTCCCACAATGGAAGTATTTAACCGAATGTTAAAATAGCTTTTGCAGACTTCAATCAAACCATTAAGGTCGTTAGGTTATTTTGTTTTGTCAGGAGAAGAGGGAACACTCTCAAAACTAGCCCATTTGTCAATTATTTGTAACTCCTATATCTCAGCAAATAATTCGTAGTTTTTGGGATCGAATTGCCATCTTGTTGTTCATAAAAATGTTTACAGGACGTAGGATTCAGGTATTATTTTGAGGAAAACTTAAAAATAGGGTAATTCCATGTCAAATCAACACACTTTATATATAAATTTTACCTCACCATATTAGATTTTGCTCAAATTTGGTATACTCATAGTAGGTGTTGAGACTAAGAAAAATACCAAATTTTAAATTTTTATCTCAAACCGTTTCTTAAATATGGCTATGTAAAACTTACAAAATTTCGCCAAAAAACCATATACGGATTTTATACTATTCGCTCTAGGAACTTTCCTAATTGAGCTAGAGAGCTGGGAGAGGTCTCATTTTGCAGCTTTTTTTATGCTCTTTCCAGTGATATACAACAGGACATAGGTTCTAATAACAAAAATTTTGTCAAAATACAAATGAAAATTTTGATTTAATTTTTTTCCAAAAAGTACATAATTTAAAATTTTCAAAATATTCCTATAAATACTTACTACTGTTGTAAACAATGTGACAAAATATAAATATGGGGTGATGATGGGTTCATTGTTTAAAAAAAATATTCCTGACACTAGTTTTCCACTAATAGCCCGGTTTTGACTAAATAATAAACATATTACGTACTTTTACCAAAGAGGTGAGCTATTTAATTAAATATATAAAGGAATACTATGTATAAAGGTAAAAAAATATCAGAAATATTAATTTAAAATACTATCTTGGTAAAACAAAACCAATAACCATAGATATACTCCAATAAAAATTAAGTTATTTAGGTTGCTTACTTTAATTGTACACAATTTAAACTAAGTTAAACAAAGCCTATTAATTAGTAAAACAATAATCTTGAACATTTCTATAACAATAAATTTGAAAAAGGTATGAAAATAGTCTACTTAAATAGTTATGTAATAATTCTGGTACAAACAGATTAATCAAAATTTACATAATATTGTACATATTTATGATGATGATTAGGTATACGAGTAAATGTAACACAATTGGTGCAGTACTAACGATAATGTTTAAACAACTATCTAGATTAACACTAACCTGAGGAAAAATTAAGTTTTGAGTTGACAGCAGTTTCCCTAAACATTATCTCAGTTTACGGAATTACATTTTGTAAAAGCCAGTTGGGTTTTCGCTAAGATCGCTTTCAGCTAGATTTATTTATTTTTTTTTTTTTTTTTACTTTTTTTACTCTTAGCTACATTTAGTTACCTACTCGTATACCTAATCATCATCATAAATATGTACAATATTATATAAATTTTGATTAATCTGTTTGTACCAGAATTATTACATAACTATTTAAGTAGACTATTTTCATACCTTTTTCAAATTTATTGTTATAGAAATGTTCAAGATTATTGTTTTACTAATTAATAGGCTTTGTTTAACTTAGTTTAAATTGTGTACAATTAAAGTAAGCAACCTAAATAACTTAATTTTTATTGGAGTATATCTATGGTTATTGGTTTTGTTTTACCAAGATGGTATTTTAAATTAATATTTCTGATATTTTTTTACCTTTATTTATAGTATTCCTTTATATATTTAATTAAATAGCTCACCTCTTTGGTAAAAGTACGTAATATGTTTATTATTTAGTCAAAACCGGGCTATTAGTGGAAAACTAGTGTCAGGAATATTTTTTTTTTAACAATGAATCCATCATCATCCCATATTTATGTTTTGTCACATTGTTTACAACAGTACTAAGTATTTATAGGAATATTTTGAAAATTTTAAATTATGTACTTTTTGGAAAAAGATTAAATCAAAATTTTCATTTGTATTTTGACAAAATTTTTGTTATTAGAACCTATGTCCTGTTGTATATCACTGGAAAGAGCATAAAAAAAGCTGCAAAATGAGACCTCTCCCAGCTCTCTAGCTCAATTAGGAAAGTTCCTAGAGCGAATAGTATAAAATCCGTTCATGGTTTTTTGGCGAAATTTTGTAAGTTTTACATAGCCATATTTAAGAAACGCTTTGAGATTAAAATTTAAAATTTGGTATTTTTCTTAGTCTCAACACCTACTATGAGTATACCAAATTTGAGCAAAATCTAATATGGTGAAGTAAATTGGGTGTGTTGAATTGACATGGAATGACCCAATATGCTATTTTAGCCATTTTTGTGTTGCCGCCATTTTATCATTCAGTTATTTCGTGATGGCACCCTATGTTTTCTTTCTCAGAATGGAGTGTATTTGCAAAATGCCATCTCAATCCTTCTCTCTCTATGTACACCCATTTTCTGCTTCGACTCCTGGAATTGAATCACTGGTATTCATTGTTATGATTTATAAAATTAACCATTCCCTGACTGCTGTATTACTGGTTTTGTCATCAGTGAATGTACCAAGTCTGAACGATGACGGCGCGGGAGGAGGTCATCCTGTGGCACCGCCCCGAACACGTCACAATCCGTTCAACCGTCCGGCGCCAACACCCCAACGCTCTGCACCTGTCCGTGTGGATGCCGAAGTCACGCGAGCCAAGTAAGAACATTTGCATTACACGCCAAAAAAGTTACCTTTCAACGGTATTTGAATAACTTAGGGCCACTTTCACCAACAACATAAAAGAGTTTAAGTTAGAAAAGATTAACAAATAATCGAGATTCCAGCTAATCGTCTTTCACCAAACCACTTTACGAGTTTAAACTCCTAACGAGGTGGCTTGAGGTTAATCTCCCAATCTCGGCCAGTTAACTCTTGCCAATCTCAGATTAGTGATAAAAATGATATCGAGCAAAATGGCCGCGCACCAACAGCTGATTCCTCATACCTCTACAGTTTGGTTCACAGTTTATTATTATAGTTTATATATAGTTTATTTTTATTGTTATTCAAGTTTTTGATGATGAATTCACGCGATTTATCGCTCGGATTAATTTGATTCCTCGGATGAGAACGATGTCCTGCAAAGACGCCCAAGGACGATCCGACGGCGCATTCCACATTTTGACGGGTTGGACGACGTCGAATTTCGGCGGAGATTCCGGCTCCCAAAACCGACAGTTTTGAAAGTCCTCGAGCTTATCGACACTCACCTGGAGTTCCCTTCGAACAGGTATAAGTTGGAAAAAGGCTTTTATACCATCAAATCGATGAATTATAATACGAAATTGATGTAGGATGGTAGTAAAATAAAGTATAATCGATGATGATTGCACGTTATAATACGATGTTGAATTGCTATCCCTTGTACAGTATGTACCTACCTACCTATACCACATAAAATAACTTATGTACATTTAAATAAGGTGATCAACCGTCCTGCTTCCTGTTGTGATTCACTGCTTTATTGTCTTGATATGTCGGACACATGGCGGGTTTTCAAACTGTCGTTTCAAATTGTCCAATTTTTCATTGGACAGTTTCCGGAATCTCCGTTAGGGAAACTCGATTATTCCAATCTTGGTTTAAACGAATTTTGGGTTGGTGAAAGACGCCAAGGTTTGATCCTCGAGATTATATTTAATCGAGTTTGGCCAATCTCCGCTTTATAAGTTGTTGGTGAAAGTGGCCCTTAGGTGGTTAATAATTGTGACAGTGTTGTTGGAAGCACGAAAGAACTGATAAGTTTGGATAATGGAGAAGCAGGAAGAGGAGGGGGCCGGTCACATCATGTGCCAAACAGGGACCAACAGTTAGGACTAGTCCTGGACCATCTCTCTGAACCTTTGAGTATTAATAAGATGGAGGGCTACTAGTGATGTTTCAGGCAGTCAAACCATACGTGCCACTACTGTCGTTTGGCTTTTGAATTGACCAGGGGCAAAATGGCCGAACACTGATCAGCTGATGTAAGATGTGATGTTGAGTTTGGTGAATGAATGGGGATTGTATACGTAGGACATATTTCTTACTTAAGATTCACATCCTAATTTTGCACCGTACATGTACACCGCTATTTAACACCATTAATATTTATTATTTTTTACACTGTGGAAATGAGTGGGAAATGACGCCAGTACACTCTAGTGGATGTTTGATGAAGTTAGATCAGCTGTTCTGTGTGTGTCCCAAAAAATTAACACCAAGATTTGGGCATCGGAACCAAAGTACGAACATACTAACATCTAGACAGTTATGTCTACATACATAAATTAATACTAAAATGTAACAATAATAAGTAATAACAAACAGAACTTAAATTACAATAAACTGCTTTGTCATTTGAATTTGAAAAAAGTGTGGCGGGAACGGGTCAATTGCAAAGCCAACTCGACTGTAGTGGCACGTATGCCTTGACAGGGAAACAGCGTGGAATTCAGAGCAATAGCCCTCCATCTTATTAATACTCAAAGCTCAGAACAGCGAACTGTTGGTCCAGGACCAGTTCCGACGCTGTCCAAATGCACGAAATGGGGCATGGCTTGAGCAGAACTGTCTAAATGTCTAAACAAATCCAAAAAGACTTGACACCATTACTGATAATGAAAAATGTGAAATCGGTTGTTGCTATTTCCACTTTGTTTTCAATAAGGGCAAGTTCAAACTCTGACACATTTGACAACAGGGTTATATAATTTACTATGGAACTTCAATTTATCTTAGGGTTCCATACTCCATAAAAATTAAAGCCCGATAACGTTTCATGTGGTGAATTGTGTAGCTAAAATCTTTGATAAGACTGAACTCCGTGACATCCTCCCAACGAGAATAGCAACTTTTTTCTCAATCTCAATAATTTCCATCAATCCTAGGATAATTAGTCACACTCTCCTCGGTGTCATTGAATAACTTGACAAATAAAATTTCATATTGTGAAAAGTAAAAGAAGCGCGTTGGAGTGGTTTGGTTATTATCTTCTGTGTTTATGAGCAATAAAATGGGAAATATGAGTCGAAATTTATTTTTCTGCTACTATCTTCAGATAATGATAAGGGAACCTATATACCTTTATGATGCAATTTCGAAATTCGTCAAAATTGTGAATATTGATATATAGCCCTAATAATCAACAACAATGTAGAAATTGCAACGATAATAGAATCCTGATTAGACACTGTAGGTGAAGACGTTTTCAAGCGTAATTAAAAGGAGAGCGATGTGGACAAAAAAAAACTCATTTCACTGCCAAGTGCAGCTCTCGCAAGCCGTGATACTTTTCTCTGCTTGTTGGAAGGAAGCCAATATCAACTTACTGCTACTTTTGATTTTAAAAATAGCTTGCAGAGATAGGGGAGGGGCTAATAATATCATTGTGTTAGGAAGAAGATGGTGACGGGCGGGGCGAGATTGATTTTATAAATGTTACCTTTATTTTTAACCGGAGTTATGATTGTTTGTCCAGCTGCTGCAGCCAGAAAGATGTAGCGAAGCTTCAACCAATCGGGTTTTGCACAACGCACTTGGAGGTTTTGGAGGGAAAATGCCCAAACCTCCCAAATCTATTGTAATGAGTAGGTTTTATTAACCTATCCAATAGCGGAAATGGTATTTTCTGTTGTTATTCAATATTTATTAGTAAATACCTATTGAGTGAATAGAGTGTGGTAATTTGCTTTCTGTGAGCTGACTCGAGTCAGGCACTGAGCCGCCATTATGGATGCAAAGGTGCCGCTACTATAATACTGGTAACTATGTTATCAGAAGTTTAGGAAGACACTTATTTTCTCCATGCTATAGGGACGTCCTTGAATACATGTAATACTTATGTCTTAATGTGTTCTTAAATATGGAGTGTCCCTAGGGCTAAATGTAGAATGTTAGTAAATATTGATTGTCAATTATTGATGATAGCTCAACACCCACACTCTGAAGTGGCGCCACACTCACTTTGGTAGCAGTTTGGGGAAGGTGGGTTAGCTGTTTCATTGTTAATTTGGGACCTGCGTGAAACACATAAATGAAACCACATTATTTTCGGATTACGTACCTACTAATTTACCTACCTTATTGCATATACAAATCTATCAACTTTCGACGGTTTTGTTTTGGCAGGACGTCGTTCCGCGACCTTCACAACATCTACAGCCGAAAAATCCTTCTCGAATTCAATGAATGGAAACATCAACAAAGACAGCTGCAACAGCCTCTTATTGAACTATAGCTTAACCCTCTTCCTTCCCCCATTTTAATATCATTTAAGTCATTATGAATGACCCCATACCGGAAAAGAATCTGAAAGTAGTCCTAAAACGTCTCTCCCATCTTAAGATTCTCATCATAATTCTCGTACTTATTCCCATTTAGTCTTCTATATGACTCGAGGTTTGTTCTGAAATTGAGACAAATCTTTTGTTTTGGTGCTTTCCATCGCTACAACAGGAATGTGTCATTAATATTTATAGAATTATCAATTCTTTAAGGTCCTCGTTGAATCGGCACCATACATGCAAGTTTTTTTTCCCCCTTAATAGTTACAGCGATTGTGACCATGTTTGAAGGAATGTTATTGAAATTAGTTAGAAAATTACTTCCAACAGAGAATCTCTATTTTTCACAAAAATAGGCCACGAACAACTCATTTCAAATATTTTATTTTATTATTTTAATTTAACGATTTAAGGAGCCGCATTTTAAATATTAGGTAACTTATTTGTTGGTTAATGTTGATTTAGAGGGTCAGTCCAAAATGGAGTTATTTCCTTTTGAATGAAAAAGGGAAGTTAGTAGTTAGAAAGACTAATTCTGGATTTTGTTTTCACCATTGATTGATATAGATTGATTGTTAGTTGATGAAAAGACCCAGAATTCCTATTATTACACTGTTACATTACAAGGGTCTAATTAATTCAGAAACGGCAATTTTCTCGACACTAAAATACAATTTCAACATTTCAATCTAAGTATATCCACCAGGAAATCAGGTGATGTTTAAGAAGGCTGCTTTTATGTACTATTTCTTTAATTGCTCATTCCCGACGTTTCGCAATGATGGGGCATTGCATCATCAGGGGATAGACATTCAGAAAGTCAAACAATCCACGTCAAATGGTTCAGGAAGGTGGGCATCATTCACCACTGCAGTCATCAACAGGTAAAATAGGGATTTGGGGATTCTCTTTGTACATAACAGCATCAGCAACATTTCATTCATTATCAAAAATCATCACCCTTAACAACAAAATTAGGAACTGATACAACATTCTTTAAGAGGAACTGCACAACACTAACAATACTGGAATGTTATAAAGCACTATTTGACTAAAATCTCTATAATTGCACAAATATACTGGAAGCACTTTGAAATAAATTTTTAATTGCTACAAGCTCACATGGCATTTTGACGTAGATTATTTGACTTTCTGAATGTCTATCCTCTGATGATGCAATGTCCCATCATTGCGAAATGTCGGGAATGAGTCATTAAAGAGATAGAAGCCTTCATAATTAGTTATAATGATTAATAAAAGATTATGATTATTATGATTAATAAAAGCAGCCTTCTTAAACATCACCTGATTTCCTGGTGGATATAAAGTTATAATTAAACATTTCAATTTTTCTTCAAAGTTTAAAGAAATAAAAATACAAACTCACCACTCTGCCCCACAGTAAGGACTAGGGAAAAGTTAAGAAAACTTAATACATGAATCGGTCATTTTACTTACAAGAGGAAAATTGTTTCGAGAATGCCCAGAATTCACTTCTTGTTTATATTGTTGAACTATAGTTGTAAAGTAAGTTACGAGACAGATTTATCATATTATTATCCTAGTTTCATTTGTACATATCATTCCATTTAAGATGTTAGTTGTCTTATTTATTTGGTGCAATCATCATGTAGCTACATTTAAAATTAAGTTATTTATTTTTGTTTACTCACAAAATCGTCTAAATAGCCAAATTATTATGCTTCCAGCATCATTAATTTTACGTATGAATGAATGGGATTCACCTTTTCATGTTTTTAATATATATTGTAAAAATACGGCTTGCATGCAAAAAAAAAAATGGCATTGCATTTTTTTTTTTTTGGTTATACATTGTAAAAATACTGTAATCAGTACTTGTGAATATTTGTTGATTAATTCTGCTGAGTTTATTCCTACTGCGGTGAATCTGTAGGTATATGATATTGGCGTTTTTAGCACACTAAAACCATATTAACTGATGACACAAGGAATAATCTACCATCCCGAATGTTCTGAAAAGTATCGATAGACTTGGAGGTGGTATAATTTCATGTATCAGAGCAAATACGAAAGAACAAGCTTCACTATCAGTATTATTAGGTTCCTCCTTGTTTTTGTTAACTTGCTCAGACTGCATTTAAAAGAGTAATATATTTTCTGAAGAGATTTTTACATTCAGTAGAAGATACAAGTAATGAGTAGGTAGTAGATTATGAATAAACGGAAGCACTGTCGTCACCTGTTAGAAATTCATGTGAACTTAATTGCTTCTTAAAGTCGGATTTTTCTGTTTCAAAGTTTAACCAAGGTTAAACGAATCGTGCCTGATATTGCAAGTTGTTAACATCCAAGAGTGTGGGGTTTCCTGACGAAAGCTTAACCGTGTTGTATGCCCTGCGTGGAAAAGTAATTTAATTTCAAGAAATTATTGTGCATCACTATATAGCATTCAACATTGTTCTTGATCATGCTGGTTGTATTGGCCCTTTTGATGAAGGAACTTAAATTTGGGAAATCTTAAGTTTTATGTTCCATATCCACACTTTTGTGAGCATTACTACGTTCAGGATGTGTAAAAATACGCCTTTATGTAGTGGAAGTTTGGGTAAATATTTGAAAGGAATACAAGTTTTAATTTATTTGCTCCAAATCTTGCAACGCTATCGCTTATTTGTTTATGCAAATAACTGAGTAAAAACTGTACAGTTATCAGAACTGAATATGTGTGGGATAGTATATCTTTCCTCTCAGTTTCGTCCTTTGTTTGGATAATTGAGAAAAAAAAAGCCATATCTACTAGTAAAGTATCTAACTAATTGCAAGAATCAGGCCTAAATTTAGTTTTTTACAAGCGTTCCCAAGTCTAGAATAATTACTGAGAAAACTTGGATGTTCCGACTTGTTCTCAATCCCCCTAGGTTTTACGTTCAAGGAAAACTCAAGCAGTCTAAGGTTAAAGATTAATTGGTCTCTGTGGTGTATGTGTAGCTGAAGCCCTTGTCTAACTTCTCAAAGAACGTAAAGGCATGAGTTCAAACTCTGACAAGGCATCAAATATTTGTGGGCTGTCACATTTGGCGCAGTCAGTAGGACACAGACTTAAATACAAAAAAATACCTCTTGAGTCAGACTGTAAACATCACATTCCCTGGCGTAGCACCTTCCACTTCCTCACTCAATTGAGTCAAAACACACTGTGACAATGACCTCGATCGATTGAATTCTTCCAGTGTTGATTTGCTGAGCTAGTGGCCTGCAGTTTCACTTTGTCATTCATCCAACACCGAATGAGCCGAGACGGCTGGTACCTGACTCCAGGAAAATGTTAGGTTCAAGGAAAACTCCGGTAGTTGAAGGTTTGCTTAACCCTTTCGATTCTAAGCCCGTATATATACGTTTTTCCATGAGTGTCTTTGCAGATCTAACCCCGTATATTTACGGGGTCCTCTGAAAGGTCTCACGGATCTATGCCCGTATATTTACGGTTTTCTGTAATGCTCTTGAGGATCTATCCCCGTACATATACGTTTTTCTCAATGCCTCACCTCGGAAGATGTTAAGCAGTAGGTAACAGCGCCCCTCCGATCACTAAAGAGACTGCACTAAACAAATGAATTCAATCAGGTGAATGAACTGGAGAAATGAATTTTTGTTTGAGGATTATTGCCGTGTGCTCTTGCTTCAACGATCAACGTTCTGAGTTCAAATTTCATATCTGCTTGCGATGTGGCATTGTGTGTTGTCCCATGATTTGAAATTTATCATACCTTGAAAAACTTTTAAAATTTATGCTTAGATTTGTTTTAAATATAACCTGAGTGAAGAAAAATTTCAAAATTGTGGAGAAAAGTGAAGAGTGGTAGGTAGTTAGATACTAGAAAAAAATTCAGGGATGGAAATTTTTAGGTAGGCAAGTAAATTTTCTCCAACATTTTTTATTTGTTTACCCGTTCTTATGTTTATAATACATTATAGATGACATACAAAATTAAAAAATGAATAACCAACGCAAAAAAGTATTCAGTACAGCAGTGCAGACTGAGCGTCAAAGCATGTAGAACCAATAAATCAGCGCCTGAGAAGAATCAGTGTTGGCGAGCTACTCACGCGAGGTTAGGATGTAGAAGCAAAAGGGTTAATTAGTCTCAGTGGCGAAGATTGCTAATAAAGTACCTGACTTTAAAATTAACTTTATCCCAAAAAATTAAAGGCATGAGTTCGGATTCTGTCGATACATCAAGTATTCAGTATTTTCCTCTTGAATAATTTCATTGGCCCGCTGTTTCTTAACATATTTACATGTTGCCTGTACTTGTATTATAATGAACTTTACATTTCCATTGAAAGTGTTGAAGATGTATTTTATTTTGTAGAGCTCTGATTCAACACGGAAAATACGTAATGATACAATTACATACTGATTATTATTTGTATGGCTTGCAACGAGTAGGTACTTTTCATACTTGCAACTTCTTGTCACCTAAGAATTTCCCTTAATCCATCGTCACCATGAATGTGTACAATAAATCTTGTTCTCCATGGTTTCATTAGGTTTTCAGCTGAGGACGCTGAAATAAGAGTACCTAATGCAATATTTGGTTCCTCATACAGATAAATAAAATGTACTAATGCGTTCATTGTCTTGCCATTTCATGTGCAAAATAAAAGCTGGAATCTTCATGAATGCTCTAGTTTCTATTGTAAGTACCTCCAGTTATGTTTTTCTGCCGTTTCACAAATGGAAGTTTGGCTGAGGCGAGCTAATACGGTTTATAGAAACAGCCATCTTTTGGTATGCGAATTTGGTGCCTACCTACTGTTTCGTTTAGGCTCTTATTACACTAGTGACGTTTTTCCTGATGGCCTATGCTTGATCTGTGTAGCGGAGAAATTGAAACTTTTTACCGTCCTTTTTTGTACAAACTAAAAATCAAAAGACTTCGACATAGTTAGGTTTTAAATTGTAAGATATATTTATTAGCTTGGAGACAATTTAGCATGTTTTTACCAAATATCCAACGTTTCGGTTAACGACTCTAACCTAATTGATTTTCACATCTCATATAAACAGTGGCGTAGCTAAGTAATTTCTCATGGAAGGGCAACGGTCAAGGACTACATTTTATTTTATAGTTTTAATATTCATTTCTATAAACTATCAAACGTTCATATAAATAGATATTCAATGGTTTTTCATAATGATTCGAAATCACGTACGCTTTCATATTCACAAACCTACCTATGTATTATTAAAGCATACCTAATACTATTTAGAAAAAATATTATCCAATTAAATAATAATCAAAACGTAGAAAACTGCGATAAATACGAATACCTGCGGATGAACTGAGGACCACTTGGTTTATATACTATTATACTAGACTTACTGCCTGCAAAATCATATATTTATTTATGTGGCCGTTTCTCACTTACAGGTCTGTGCACAATAAATTGTTACCTACTTGTTGATCTGGACAATATCACACAATAAATTGTATTATAAAAGTATGTACGCGGAATAAAAAACGGGGCATGAAACTGAGAACGACAACAAAATGTAAACAAAACAAACTGAAACCAGCAATCTGCTAGATTAGAATAGAAATACCTACTGCTACAATTGATTGTTTTAATCTTTTCTATTAGGGCCCCCGCGCACTGGCAACTTTTTCTAGGCAACTTATTTAGTCGCTTCGAGGAAGTTGAAATGAATCACACAGCCTTGAATGCAGCCCCGCGCACGAGCAACTTTTTAATCACGACAACTAAAAAATTGCGTCGAGACCTATTCGACGGGTGAGTAAACAATCGCCGGGGAAATGAGTCACGTTGATTTCTACCTACCCCCGCGCACCGGCAACTGTTTAGTCGCCGGCGGGACTTCGCATTGTCAATTTTGTTTTCCATAGTTTGTTCAATTTTCAAAGATTTGTACCAGGGCGCAGGGCGCCCATCTGAACAGATTATGTCACCAACTTCATGAAACACCATTCAAGATACGTGTCTTCATTTTTAAACATAAACTTATCCTGTTATTTTGAGAGAACTACTTACATATACCTACAAAAGTAGACTTTTTCGATTTGATTTTACGATTACTTTTCTCAGTTCTTTTCATACGCTTCAAAAATATATTATACTTTTTCTCGTCAAATTCAACTTTGAAAATGAAGTAATAAAATTATATTCTTTCCATTTTTTCAAATTATAAATCATTTAAATGCTAGTTGTATTTATTTTATCAGGTACCTACTTTACAGTCACGGCCAATCTTTCTTGCGGTGGTACAGCCTGTCGGAAGGACGTATCCCGGTACCTACCTACGTTACACGTGATCCGAGAGCTAGGTACCAATAATTCATCAAAACTTTCTCTTCTCATTCTGAAGTAATTAAAGAACTTATTTGGATTTTATCTATACTGATGATTGGATGGACCCAAAACGTTCTTGTCATCAGCTTCTTCCTTCTTTGTCTCAAAATGAGCGCACAAATACATGCAGCTTCGTCGAAATTCATTGTAGAGACTGGCCTGAAAGGCAACTATTTAGTTACCAGTGCGCGGTGGTGGGTACTCCCCGGCAACTAAATACTTGCCAGCGATTAAAATTGCTGGTGATTAAAGTTGCCAGTGCGCGGCCGGCCTTAAACTAATTCAATGACCACAGAAAACTTCCATTTTTTTTTCTTTACGAGTATTTTAACTGTGATTTAATCCGTAAATGGTAAAATACAAACGATATACCAACAATAAAAAATTAATAAAAGAATACGGGAAACAACCAAGCTTGATCAAGTAGGTAGTGAAAAGTAGGGGAAGTTCGTAGGAGAGTTTGGTGGATACTGAACAATGGATATTTTTCTAGGGAAAAATCGCGTATGGGCTAGCCCCAGAAGGTAGTGGGGAACGACTTGATTTCAGTTTGCAGTATCCACATTTCCGTTTCGTTGACTAGGTGATTTTACTCCTCTTTGAGGGGCTGTAAAATATCCACTCAATTTTGCCCTTATACAAACGAACCTAATAAAAATTCCTTTATTTCTAAGGGCGTCTATAGTTGCTAGGCAACCGGATCCGTATAATAATAGTAGTAATTGTGTTTTACTAATTACATTCTCCAATTGAAGGTGTTATGTACTGAAGTTAGAAGTGTAAAATTATTAATTATGATTGTATCCTTATACCACTTTTTTTTTTTTTTTTTTTTTTTTTTTTTTTAAGCCACTGAGGCCGCAATGGCCTATTGTAGCTGGAGAAGGAGGCCGTACCTCCTCCTCATCCCAGACACTAGATCTGCCCGATACCGACAGCCCTGCCAAACCAAGCACTGTATGCCTGGTTCCGGCACTAATGCCCGCCATCTGGGACCCCGAGTGCTCCACACTCGGTAAGTTACTGGGTCGCAGCCCCAGTCTGGCTTGGCACCATATCACCAATACCAGCCACAGCTGGGAAGTCAATCCTTCCCCACCACGTTTTGGCAAAAGCGAGGAGAGTCTTAATCTCCCCTGTCTTAATGTCTTGGGGATCGATGGAGGTTCTGCCCTAATTCAAAAAGCGATGTCTTGTCAATATAGGGCAATGGCAGACCACATGACTTGCCGTCTCGTCTTCCGCCCCACAAAAGCGGCAGAGAGTGGAGTCTGATTTGCCCATTTTATGGAGATGGTATCTAAGTGGGCAGTGCCCAGTTAAGAGCCTCACAACCATACGCAGCTCCCTTCTCCCCAGGCTGGGCAGCTCCTTAGCTCTCTTCCTAGAGAAGTGAATAAATTGTTTCGCCTGCCTCAGGCACTTGACATGGAGCCAGTGGGCAGTCCTCTTCTTACTCTCCCATTTGGTGAGTTCTCCAAGGAGAAAGCTCTCCGTAGTGGCCAGGAAGGGTTCTGGGCTCACAGGGAGAGAAGCAGCACCCTTCCTAACGAGAGCGTCAGCTTGTTCATTCCCCTCCACCCCCTGGTGCCCTGGGCACCACAGCAAGGTAACCTCATTGTTCCTGGCAAGGGTCTTGAGGTTAGTCAAGCACTCCCACAACAGCTTCGATGAGATGGTGAAAGAAGCTAGTGCCTTCAAGGCTGCTTGACTATCTGATAAAATGTAGATTTTTGCTCCATTCACTTGACAACTTACCAGACTGTCAGCGCAGGAGCTTATCGGCTAGCCTCAGAAGGTAGTGGGGAACGACTTGATTTCAGTTTGCAGTATCCACATTTCCGTTTCGTTGACTAGGTGATTTTACTCCTCTTCGAGGGGCTGTAAAATATCCACACAATTTTGCCCTTATACAGACGAACCTAATAAAAATTCCTTTATTTCTAAGGGCATCTATAGTTGCTAGGCAACCAGAGCCGTATAATATATAATTAACCGGGCCGTATAATAGTAGTAATTGTGTTTTACTAATTATATTCTCCAACTGAAGGTGTTAGGTACTGAAGTTAGAAGTGTAAAATTATTAATTACTAGAGGCCTGTTAAGGCTTGGAAAGCCCTAATCTAGAACACGATCAAGATAAGCACAGAGACGAACGGCGACACTTGGGGCCGTCTTACACTGAAATCGGTCCGCGAAGTTCTTCACAATTTCAAAGATCGTTCGGAAATTTATATAGCATTTCCAAGCCAAATGAAACCTTTTCCAAGTCAAATGAAACCTTTTCCAAATCAAATGAAACCTTTTCCATATCAAATGAAACCTTTTCCAAACCAAATGAAATTTTTTCCAAATCAAATGAAACTTTTTCCAAACCAAATGAAACCTATTGAGAAAAAAGTCCAATCATGCAGCATGACCCCATGAGCGAATTTTTGAAGAAATATTTGATATTCCAGTTGCTACATAAGAGTAGTTCAATCTGAATTTGGACAATGTTACCGGCATGTTTGGCAAATAATACCGATTTTTACAACTAGCGAACGGCATTATTTCGATTTTTGACTGATTTTTCAACTTTGAAATTTTTGAAAACTTGATACGTATTCTTATAGGAAATTTTACGCTGATTCCGAATATACAACATGTTAGTATGCTGAAAAAATTATTTCGCACAACAAATCGCAAAAAAACAGGCTATTTTGAAATTTTTGACTACATTTTTTGAAAATTTCAACCCGAAGATGTAATCCGATCATGCTGGCCAACGAACTTGAACTTTCGTTTTGTGTCCTTAACGTTTTAAAATTTGTTTGAAGTTTCTAGCACAATTCTACGGACAGTTATCGTCTGGAATGACACATACATACATAAAAAAATGCGTTAAACTTCAGAATATGATTCAGATTAGCCTGAAACGGATTTCCGCATAAAATTTTTTCAATAATTCAAATTCTACAAATTTTGAGGCGAGAACAATAGCTTAATTTTCTTCAAAAATTCGCTAATGAGAGAACTGAGGTACCTAGATAGGTAGGTACCCTGCAAGTTGCAGGTAGATGCAATTGTACCTATCATAGAAAGACGTTGACAAAATGAAAATTCGATGAATTTCAGGCATAGGATTACCGAAGTGGATCTCACCTTAGTAGAATAGGAAACAAGTAAGTTTGAGAAATTTCTGACTGTTGAATGTGAGTGGGTACCTACCTATCTAGGTACCTCAGTTCACTCATTTTCTCAATAGGTTTCATTTGGTTTGGAAAAAGTTTCATTTGATTTGGAAAAGGTTTCATTTGGTTTGGAAAAGGTTTCATTTGGTTTGGAAAAGGTTTCATTTGATATGGAAAAGGTTTCATTTGGTTTGGAAAAGGTTTCATTTGGTTTGGAAAAGGTTTCATTTGACTTGGAAAAGGTTTCATTTGACTTGGAAAAGGTTTCATTTGGCTTGGAAATGCTATATAAAGATGATTGTATCCGCATACTACGAACTCCTGCGTCCTCTGCAATTCATGGAGGGGCTTCGCCCACCCTGCCACTCCTCAAACTACGCTACTGTATATAAATATTTGCATTTGTAGGTATTTTAATGAACACTCATCTTGTGTGGCATAGAACCCCTACAACCACCGATGTTTTACGCTGAATCAAACAGCGACATCTTAATTATTCTACTACGGGGGAAAAAAGTTATCCCACCGAGTATCTATAGGTAGGCGACAGAAGTTTAGTTTCACTTTCGGAGGATGAAAAAAACAATTATTCCATTCACATTTCATACCATTTGTACATTTCTGAACTATTTTGGCTTCTTGTCTGTCGGTCTGTATGAGTTTCTGTCAGTGTGTTCGCAAATCCTTGTAATAAGCTACAGTAATAAGTTAATATTTTATTATTTTTTTTCGGGGGTGTATAAATTTTATAAATGGAAGGTAGGTAGTGACTGGGGAGGAGGGGGGGGGGACAATAAGTATTTAAATTAATCGTTGACCATCTGAGGTACAGCTGCTCCATCTTCCAGCCCCAACGGTCGAACCTTCCTTCGAGACCCTCTTATACGAAGTGAAACAGCCCGAATTATGGCAAACTGAACCTTCACTTTAACCCATCCTGAGAGTTGTGAGTAGGGACGGTTCCATTTTTCGGCCAGGACGTATGCTGCCCGTTTCAGAAAAACAGCAAATTCCTTGTGAAGGGCACCGTCACATGAGCAAACTAGGGGTGTGAAAGACCCTCGGTGGTCTTCTGCAGCTCGATCGTATTCCATATGTTTTGCATTTGCAGCTGCTCTTGATGTTTGATTCCAGTCTTGGGAGAGGTAGGAGGCAGCGTCAGCATTAACTATGCGATTATCAAAAAACGCTGGTCTCCCACTCTCCCAGACACCATTCACCATAACATCACCCACTAATGCTGGCTGTCCGTTGGCTGGCTCTTGCATTACTGGCTCAATCAAAGCTCCCCCCCAGGCAAGGTTGGCTATTCCTGCAACAACGTCTCGTACTTCGTCATGCCCCCTCTTTACCATTCCTCCTTTCTTACAGTTGAGAGCATGTGAGAGATCAAATGCCGCTTCACAACCATCGCATCTCATTGGGAGATCTTGGGGGGTATGAGCATATCTTAAGGATATAGCGTCTCTGAATTGGGTTGCAGACAAGTCAAACCCATCTGCCGCTGTTGGTATCATGGAAAGCCACTGCGATGCTTCACTCACTCGCCGAAGGACTCTCTGCTGGTTCGGCGCCAACCCTTGAAGCATCTCTTCCCTCCGTTGTTTCAGAACGGCTTCTCGTGCAGCTTTTTCTTATTTTATCACTGTCGATACATAATTATTGTGATCATTGTAATTTAGAAAGCTGCCGGTGCAAATGGATGTGGTAAGGAGCTCACACGACCTCTCGGACGTTCGTGTAAGAGCTACAGTAATTGTTGTAAGCTCTGTTGTAATTTCTACAGCTTCATCCCATTTTAATGAAATTTTCATGATGGTCTCATATAAGTTTTATTGTTCACAAATCAATACTTGCGCATGTGTAAACGTAGTATCCATTTAGCATAATTTGCTCGAGGCCCAGTCGTTTGATTTCGATGTAATCACATACCGATTTCAACGCGATCGTATTATTTGAAGCTGCTGCGCGTGAGCATATGTGAAATTCATCAATCGCCATTTTAGCGAATTTTTGAAGAAAATTAAGCTATTGCTCTCGCCTCAAAATTTGTAGAATGTGAATTTTTGAAAAAAATTTATGCAGAAATCCGTTTCAGACTATTCTGAATCATATTCTGAAGTTTAACGCATTTTTTTTATGTATGTATGTATATATGTATGTGTCATTCCAGACGATAACTGTCCGTAGAATTGTGCTAGAAACTTCAAACAAATTTTAAAATGTTAAGGACACTAAACGAAAGTTCAAGTTCGTTGGCCAGCATGATCGGATTACATCTTCGGGTTGAAATTTGGAAAAAAGTAGTCAAAAATTTCAAAATAGCCTGTTTTTTGCGATTTGTTGTGCGAAATAATTTTTTCAGCATACTAATATGTGGTATATTCGGAATCAGCGTAAAATTTCCTATAAGAATATGTATCAAGTTTTCAAAAATTTCAATGTTGAAAAATCAGTCCAAAATCAAAATAATGCCGTTCGCTAGTTGTAAAATTTCTCTACACGATCAATAGCGACTGAAATGTCGAAGATTTCTTCAAAAATTCGCTCATGGGGTCATGCTGCATGACTGGACTTTTCTCAATTTGATCTCGCTCAAATTCAGAGGGTATTTTGGAAATTACGATTTGATTATCCTATACGAGTTTCATCACGATCGTATCTGCTGCTCATTGGACGAATCTAAAATCCTCGTAACGCATGATTTATACCGTTTTTATCCGATTTCGATGACATAAATAAATATTTATTCGTCCTGTCACATAGTAAAAATACATTATGTATATCACATGTTGGGCGAAACGTCAAAAATAACAATAGGTACAAACGAACAATTCAAGAGGAAAGCAATTTTTCAATAGAAAAATCAATCAATAGAAAAATTGCCAGACGCATGTAAAAGTCGAAATTGTTTAGGAATACCAATGCGAATGAAAATTTTTATTTTGGAGTGTTTTTTCACTTCGCCTTTCAAAAGTTTCCGTTTCCGTTACATTGGTGTACTTGAAAGCGATATAAAATTTAATAATTGCTGAATCCAAGAAAAAAAAAGTCCAGTCATGCAGCATGACCCCATGAGCGAATTTTTGAAGAAATCTTCGACATTTCAGTCGCTATTGATCGTGTTGAAAAATTTTAGTTTATGATTTTGTTAGACAAACATGGAATCAAATTATTAACACATGCACAGTTGTGATTACATTTTTTTTTTTTTTTTTTTTTAAACACAGAATGTGTTTTAGCCATGGACTAACTAGCCGAAAATGGAACGCGGGATGGGAACGAAATGTGTGACGGATGATTTTCACGTACAACCGAGCCGTTGGTAGGGAAATGGAATTTCCGCCATTTTAATCGCACAGAAATCGTTCACCATTCGTTGGAAAGCTCTTGATTTATCACGAATTTATTTCGTTTTTTTTTCGTAGTTTCATACTATAACTATATAAATTGATGTTATAAATGAATAGTAAACAATGACGCTTGTTTGGTTGTCACTTGGTTGCGCGACAACGCAAACACATTCTGTGTTTCAATAATTTCGTCCGAAGTATGTAAATAGAGGTAACCGGGGGTCCAGGGGGCTTGCCCCCTGGCGAGGCGCGGAGCGCCGAGTTTTTTTTTTTTTTTTTAACAAGCACCTACTACCTACGTTTTAAACAGCATGGTTCTAGGATTGGTTATACAGGGATACTTCCATAAGAGTAGTTCAATCTGAATTTGGACAATGTCTCATGCAAATATTACCGATTTTTACAACTGGCGAACGGCACTATTTCGATTTTTGACTGATTTTTCAACTTTGAAATTTTTGAAAACTTGATACATATTCTTATAGGAAATTTTACGCTGATTCCGAATATACCACATGTTAGTATGCTGAAAAAATTATTTCGCACAACAAATCGCAAAAAACAGGCTATTTTGAAATTTTTGACTACATTTTTGAAAATTTCAACCCGAAGATGTAATCCGATCATGCTGGCCAACGAACTTGAACTTTCGTTTTGTGTCCTTAACATTTTAAAATTTGTTTGAAGTTTCTAGCACAATTCTACGGACAGTTATCGTCTGGAATGACACATACATACATATATATATACATACGAGTACATACGAGTACATACATTAAAAAATGCGTTAAACTTCAGAATATGATTCAGAATAGCCTGAAACGGATTTCTGCATAAAATTTTTTCAAAAATTCACATTCTACAAATTTTGAGGCGAGAGCAATAGCTTAATTTTCTTCAAAAATTCGCTAAAAGCAAGGGTTGCAGTCAGATCGTTCACCAATAATTATGTATCCACACAATTAAGCGCGTAATAGTACGAATGAAAAGCATCATGTCAATCATTAGTGAGCGATGAAATTGGTGAGGAATTCCCTCATGTTAACCATGTCTCAGATTACACCCTTCATCAAAGTTTAAGTCACTCTCTTCTCTTTGTATTCCACAAATAGCTGTAACGGGTTAAAAATAACTCCAGCTTGGAAACATAAGAGGCAGAAACGAGTGAATATTTACGTAACGCGAGAGTGCGGTGGGAATGGATTAGCGATGCTGACGGGGGCTGTAATCTATGATAAGTTCTCTATAGATAGAAGTTTCAAGGTGGTGGATCTTGAATTATAATTTCAAAGAAGGATCTTTGTATCAATGTGAAATCAAATAGTTTAGCCTCAGTTATCTTTTTTGTCCTCGTAACCACCCCCAAGGATCAAATCTAGAGCCAAGTTGATCGGATCGAGTTAAAAACACTCATAAGATTTGACGTAAAAGAATATGAACGAATTTCAATAATTTTTTTGGAACCTTGGGTAGGGTTAGAAATGACCTAGGTAGTGAAAACATATTGTTAAGTAATGCGTCTAGTACTTATAGAGGTCCTTTACAATGAGAAAGCTTTACAAGAGAATGCTGATAAGTATAGGTAGGTAGATACCACCTACCTACATACATTCATTCTACTCCATTATTCAGCTTTTTCTACCCTCCGTCCCCCATTAAAAAAATTCAACGAGTTAGAGATCAACTAAACCAACTTCAGGGTCGGAAAAAAAATGAATTAAAACCGCTGCAAATTATTTCACAAAGGTTTATTATTTTTTCAATTGAGTATGATCATAGTTTTAGTTGGCTTGCGTACGTCATAAGGCCCATCCAGACTCCTCGGCGTGTCCTATTTCGAGTTGCCACAACCTATACTTATATAAACTTTGAAAATAGAAACAAATCATAAAATACGTTATAAAAACATTTCATGGGATCTAATCCTTTCACAGCGAGCAATTCAGGAAGTATTTCTCTTTTGTTCTTTCGCGTGGTGCCTACGAAAGTGAGTTAACATTTAGTGAGCTCCTCCGCTAATTCGTATGACGTGAACCAATCATTTGCAGTCACGCTGCGATTGGTATTTTTTATGTTTTGTAACAGAGTTACCTCCTGAGAGGTCCATCAAGCTCCCGTCAGAGCTCCAGAGATGGCGTTGTCGGCATCCCGTTGAGGAATCAATGGGAAAGACGCGCTGTTCTCGCTCATTCTAGACAGCTGGTTTGGCGTCGGATGATTTTCTGGTGACAGGAATATCAACCTTCCCCGAACATGGCTTATTAAAAGCTCATTAGTAGGGGTGGTATCTCTCTGACGGGATGCCTCTGTTACCTCCTCTACCTGTTTTATGAGGATTTAGGCCCCCATTGCACCTCTGGGGGGGGCACCTAAATTCCTTATATGGTAGCAGAGCGTGGTTTGGATTATGCACGGCTGACGCCTAGTAGTCCAATCCACTATTTTTGGGGCGTTAATGTTTCAGAAGAAACATGGCCCGGGGTTCCAGAAGGAATTCCCATTATCACCCTTTGGTATATAAATAATTTCATTGGTCTTTGAATTATAATTTCTCTCTTATTCCCTTTTTATATTTTATACCATTTCATATTTTCTTTCAACCATTTTATATTTTCTTTCAATGATATTTTCTTTCAATGATATTTTCTTTCAATGATATTTTCTTTCAATGATATTTTCTTTCAATTTTATGCCACCTGAGTGCACAATTCAAGTCCCCTAAGTTGGGCAAATTCATTTTATACTATTTTCTTTCAATTATTTCGCCACCTGAGTATTGCTATATGTCAATTACCAGGTTAGTGCGCCATTCAAGTCCCCATAGTTGGGCAATTTAATTTCTAAGTCCCCAATGTTGGGCAAATTAATTTCTATAAATATTTTGATTTCCTAAGGTATAAGTCTCCATAGTTGAGCATCCGTTTTGTCCCGATTGTTCAATGAAGATACTTCTTATGAAGCTTCATTGACAATCCAGTTTTAATTTCTATTCCCCCATCCAAAACGCCAATGCAGCTATTTATGATTGAATGAGCATTAGTTCTCAGCTATTCACTATTCCACCCAACTACCATACTTGATCTTCAATCAAGTATGTCTTTAAGGGGAGGAGTGTAACAGAGTTACCTCCTGAGAGGTCCATCAAGCTCCCGTCAGAGCTCCAGAGATGGCGTTGTCGGCATCCCGTTGAGGAATCAATGGGAAAGACGCGCTGTTCTCGCTCATTCTAGACAGCTGGTTTGGCGTTGGATGATTTTCTGGTGACAGGAATATTAACCTTCCCCGAACATGGCTTATTAAAAGCTCATTAGTAGGGGTGGTATCTCTCTGACGGGATGCCTCTGTTACCTCCTCTACCTGATTTATGAGGATTTAGGCCCTCATTGCACCTCTGGGGAGGGGGGGCACCTAAATTCCTTATAGTTTTCACAACAAAGAACTCGTTGGACACTGAATCATCGTTAGGCAAGATTTCGTCCACCACTTCACTGTCTAATTAATCAGCTCTTGTCTCTCCAACTCTGCTCTGATTAGCTCCTCACCAATGAAACAAGGACCTCCCCGAACTGACATATTTTTTTCACAAAACGAGAACGAGATAGAAATTAAAGTTCCATTCAGGTTGAAATTTACCTATCCAAAATATGTACTAGTATGCACAGAAAACGACTGGTTCACATTCCCAGTTTTTTCCATGGTGCCAACAGGAAAACTAAGTAACCCCTACGTATGTATGCTCAAACGATTGAAAATTAAGACAAAACATGTGTGAATGTGCCGAAATTTTTTAACACAGAATGTGTTTTAGCCATGGACTAACTAGCCGAAAATGGAACGCGGGATGGTAACGAAATGTGTGACGGATGATTTTCACGTACAACCGAGTCGTTGTTAGGGAAATGGTACTTCGTCGTTTTTCATCCCACAAAATTCGTTGACCATTCGTTCGAAAGCTCTCGATTTATCCAACAATATTATGTTAACTACTGCGAAGTGCGTGTCCAACAAACTGAGTTATGAGCATGGTTATATAAATAATTGTTTACACACAGGTGATCATTCTCAATAATTGATATTGTGAACATGATTGCAACCGCTTGTTAATTTCTGATGATTTCATTGAGCTTGTGTTTCGATGATTTGATTCATAGCAGGTGATCTGAGTATTACGAAAACGGTTTGATTTGTGAAGCGGAGGTTAAATAATTTGAATAGGTAATTTCTATACTTTACACTCTAGGAAGCTGTAATTTCGTTTGTAGCCTCTTTAGGACATTTACTTGACGATGCTCAGGGTCCGGATCAGATGTGTGGCTCTTAAAGCTAATTTCTATGCTTTACACTCTAGGAAGCTGTAATTTCGTATGTAGCCTCTTTAGGACATTTACTTGACGATGCTCAGGGTCCGGATCAGATGTGTGGCTCTTAAAGCTAATTTCTATGCTTTACACTCTAGGAAGCTGTAATTTCGTATGTAGCCTCTTTAGGACATTTACTTGATAAATCGCTCTTGATTTATCACGAATTTATTTCGTATTTTTTTTTCGTAGTTTCATACTATAACTATATAAATTGATGTTATAAATGAATAGTAAACAATGACGCTTGTTTGGTTGTCACTTGGTTGCGCGACAACGCAAACACATTCTGTGTTTCAATAATTTCGTCCGAAGTATGTAAATAGAGGTAACCGGGGGTCCAGGGGGCTTGCCCCCTGGCGAGGCGCGGAGCGCCGAGTTTTTCACAAAACGAGAACGAGATAGAAATAAAGATCCATTCAGGTTGAAATATACCTATCCAAACTATGTACTAGTATGCACAAAAAACGACTGATTCACATTCCCAGTTTTTTCCATGGTGCAAACAGGAAAACTAAGTAACCCCTACGTATGTATGCTCAAACGATTGAAAATTAAGACAAAACATGTGTGCCGAAATTTTTTTTTCACGGAAGTCCACGTGGGGTCCACTCAGACCCCAACAACGATTTTCATCAAACAGAAATGAATTTAAAAGGTACACTCTCCTGGAGGACCATAGCTACCTCACCAACCTCTCGAGCAGTACTGAGTAGGAAGCTACTTGAGAAGCAGGCAGTGAGGGGCAAAGTGGCTATAAGGGAGGGGGGAAAGGTGCGCATGGGGCCCACCTGGACCCCACGTGGTCGACGTTGGGTTTAGAAAGTAAAAGTAAAAATTCCAGTCATGCAGCATGACCCCATGAGCGAATTTTTGAAGAAATCTTCGACATTTCAGATCTTCGACAAGAGATTGGGTCTGCGTGCTAGTACGTACATAAATAGAACTTCTCCATAATTTCATGGCTGATAATTTCTAAGCCACAGTCAGTGTTTGGGAATGACGTCGCGTCTTAACGTGACTCCTGTATCTCACGTTACTCCAAAAATACAAGTTCATTATACAACTCGAACTCGCTTGGTCTTTTGTCCCGCTCCGCTATATTTTAGTTTAATAATTTATTTAGTGAATTTATTGCAAAAGTAGTTCACAAAACATGGTGTCAGGTGTTTCCGCGTGCCGTTAAGGTAGTTTGTTTCGTTCGCCGTTCAGTTTTCTCGCCGTCAGCGCAATTTTTGTTTCCGGCGCAACGTGGTGTTGTTTACGTTCGCTTATCAGCACAATTTCGGATCGAATTTCGGTAAGTTTAGTAAGCAGAACATCTTGAACGTTGCCAAGAAATGTCGACAAATATCCCGCTGCCGTCCCGGATGTCGCTGGAAGGTAATGCAGTTGAAAATTGGAAGTTTTTCAAAGACGAATGGGCTAACTATTTGATTGCCTCCGGACTTGACAAAAAGGAAGAGCCGATCCGCATTGCGACTCTGAAATGCTTGCTTGGGCGTGAGACAAGTCAGATTTTAAGAAACCTAAAGCTTGCCAAGGACAAAGCGAACAAAATAGACGAAATTATCAAGGCACTCGATGGACACTTTTTGCCCTCCGTAAACGTGATTTACGAGCGTTATATTTTCGGTTCAGCTGTACAGAATCCGTCCGAGTCCATTGATTCTTACGTCGGTCGTTTGCGTCAGTTATCCTCAACGTGTGATTATAAGTACTTGGAGGACGAAATGATTCGTGATAGATTAGTGCTTGGTATACGAGATGACGATACCAAAAAGCAGTTGATCTGTGACCCTAAGCTTACCCTAGAAACAGCAATCAATACCTGTCGAGTGAACGAGCTAGCTAGTAACCAGATGAAGCAGATGGTCTTCGAACAGGTAAATAAGCTTAGTTTTCGTCATAACCGCAAAAATAATTCACGAAGTCATCGCAAGTCCGAACCACCTCCATGTAAGTACTGTGGTACTGTTCATAAGCATGATCGAAAGTCATGTCCCGCCTATAGACATCAGTGCCAAATCTGTTCCAAGTACAACCACACGGAGAACGTTTGTGGATCTGACAAGCAGAAAAAAGGCAATACAAAGCGCAAAGTAGTAAAGAAGCTGGACGAAGATTCAGGCGAAAGTGACGAATACGATTCTGCGTCAGATGAAGCTCTGCTGATAGAATCCGTCAGCAATCTCAATACTTCCAAACCGAAGAGAGTATGGCTAGCTACACTCGATTTCTACGCTGGAAAGCACGTGAAAGCAGTAGATTGCCAGCTCGACAGCGGCGCCACAGTAAATGTGGTAGAGGCCAGAATTCTTAAGCAAATTTTCGGGAATAGGATCGAGATTCAGCCAAGCAAAACTTTAATTCGAGTTTTTGGAGGAGGAATAATTAAGCCAGTCGGAGAAATCAGCCTGCCAGTCGCGAGCAAACACGCAAAATGCATTCTCAAATTCCAGGTCGTGGGAAAGCTAAAATCTACGAAGAAAGAGTTGCCCTTGATTTCCGCTGATAGCTGTGAGGAGCTAGGTCTCGTGAAGCTGACCGAAATAAAGCAGATGAAAGAAGCTATATCATCACCCGCTGAGGAGATCTTAAGCAAATATAAAGATGTCTTCTCTGGGATTGGTTGTCTCGAAGGAGAGTGCAAGTTAAGTGTGGACCCGACGTATCATCCTGTCAAGCAGAAACCACGCAGGATCCCGGTACCTTTACGCGCCGAACTAAAAGAAAAGCTTAATGATATGGTTCGGAAGGGCATCATAGCAAAAGAAAAAGGTCCCACTGATTGGATAAGCAACATCGTATTGGTGAAGACACCAAAAAAGCTGCGTATCTGTTTAGATCCAATGCACCTCAACCAAGCCTTGAGACGAACAGAATACGAAATTCCTACCATCGAAAGCATAATGCCAGAGCTCAACGGTGCACGATTTTTGACAGTCGTTGATACCAAGGATGGTTTTTGGAATTTAAAATTATCAGAAGAAAGCTCCAAATTGACAACTTTTTGGACGCCTTATGGTAGATTTCGGTTTTTGCGTTTGCCATTCGGACTCGTAGTTTCCAGTGATGTATACCAATGCCGTCTACACGAAGTATTCGCTGATCTCAAAGATATTGTGATCATCCAGGATGACATTTTGGTTATCGGCAGAGGTAAAGATGACGAAGAAGCATCACGAAATCATGACATCGCGTTTGAGAAACTACTAGAAAGAACACGCAAAGTAAACCTGAAATTCAACGAGGATAAAATAAAATTGAAACAAAAGGAGGTAAAGTACATGGGACATATCCTTGGGAAAGACGGTTTACGACCAGATCCGGCAAAAGTTCAAGCCGTCGTGGATATGAAATACCCGACTGACGTCACTGAGGTCAAAAGTTTCATTGGGCTCGCAACATATATGTCCAAGTTTGTTCCTCATCTCTCAGCCATTTGTGAACCTCTTCGTCAATTGACTAAGAAAGGTCGAGAATGGGAGTGGGGAGAAGCTCAGAAAAAGGCAGTTGACACAGTCAAAGAATGTATCGTGAAAGCCCCAGTACTTGCGTACTTTGATCCGAATAAGCCAATTACGATCCAATCAGATGCGTCACAAAAAGGTCTCGGTTGCGTATTACTTCAGTCAGATCGCCCGATTGCATACGCATCAAGAAGCCTCACTGATACCGAACAGAGCTACGCACAGATTGAGAAAGAATGCCTAAGTCTCGTTTTTGCTTGTTCTAGGTACTCAGGGTACATCATTGGATGTAAAAAACTGATTGCGCAGACCGATCATAGCCCACTTGTGAATATCTTTAAAAAACCTCTCATTGAAGCACCAATCAGGTTACAGCGAATGATGTTACGCCTACAGCGCTTCAACTTGGATGTCAAATTCCTCAAAGGTTCGAAAATGTACATCGCTGATGCTCTTTCACGGCTACAACTCGTATCAACGGAAGATCCTCTTTTAGAAGAAGTCTACCAAATGGACAAGATCTACGAAGAATTGGAATCAATCAAGACCTCTGCGAATATTAATATTCTTCAGGAAAGCCTTGAAAAGGTGAAGATTGAGACCACCAAAGATGATGTCTTACCGTTACTCGCATCTGTCATCAAAGATGGTTGGCCTCACAAGGAGCGACTATCTTCTTGCCTACACGTCTACTGGGATTTCCGTGATGAGTTGAGCATTCAAGATGGAATAATCTACAAAGGAGATCAAATAGTTGTCCCGCAATCTCTGCGACCCGAGTTTATTCACAAGATTCATCTCTGCCATATCGGAAAAAATGCATCGCTTCGACGGGCAAGAGACACTTTATTTTGGCCTTTCATGAGTTCTCAGATCAGAGACACCCTCAAGAATTGTGAAACGTGTCAAGAATTGGCTCCGAATCAACCTAAGACGCCAATGCAGACTCACAGAATCCCTTCACTGCCGTGGGAACGTGTTTCACTGGATGCATTTGAATTTGAAAAACGCCAGTATATCCTAATGGTAGATTCATACTCGGATTTTTTCGAAGTCGAACAAGTCCCCGACATCAAAAGTTCTACGATAATCGAATTTTGTAAGACGAATTTCGCCAGGCATGGAACACCACAGGTTCTCATCACTGACAACGCACCACAGCTGATTGGGAATGAGTTCAGGAAATTTGCAAGCGATTGGGAGTTCTTGCATTCAACATCAGCGCCACTACACAGCCGCGGGAATGGAAAAGCTGAAGCCACTGTGAAAATTGCTAAAAACATGCTTCGGAAATGCTCTCGTGATGGCACAGATTTCCATGCAGCATTGTTGGAATGGAGCAACACGCCAACAGTAGGAATGGATTTCAGCCCTGTACAGAAATTGATGTCAAGAAGAACTAGAACGCTGATTCCGTCGTCAAATAAACTTCTGATTCCCGAAGTCGTCCCAGAAGTCCAGGAGATGATAATCACCAAACAAAAAATCGCCAAATTTCATCATGACAAGACCGCCAAAATTCTACCCAATCTCGACATTGGCCAGGAAGTTTTCACCAAACCTCAAATGGGGAAAGTATGGAACAAAGGTGTTGTCGAGAAGAGCCATGGAAATTCGTATGACGTCAGCACTGATGATGGTCGAACTTACCGTCGTGACCGTACCTGGTTAAGACCCTCAACGTCAGGAGCAGCACAACCTCGTAAATCCGTAGTCATCCCGAAGTCTCCAGAAAAATCACGGTCACCCCAGAAAATTCAAACCAGCTCAGTCGGAACATCGCCCATCAAATTCAACTTGTCTCCAAAACTGAAAACGAATACCAAAAAACGTTTATCTCCGAAACCCGAACCAAGAAAATCTCTCAGAGAAGATGGACAATCCAAAGATACTCTCCCTGGTGGCTCTAAAGATTTCGAAACGATAGCTTCACGTTTTGGTAGACGCTACAAACCCACTCGTAAATTCTCATTTGATAGTGATGATTCTGGTGCAAGTGACAAAAGCTCAAAGAGCTCAAAACAAGGAAAGAAGTGAAAAGAGAAATAATTCAAAATTTGTGAAATAGGTTATAGAAATGTTATGAATTTATTTGCATGAGGTTCTAGTCCTGATATTTGAAATAATTAATGTCTATTGTTAATAATGTTGTTTATTTGAATGTTTTGATACCTACTTGAAATTTAAAATCATGATTATATTTATGCTTGTAATTTATTGAATTTGAATCTAAGCTAGGAGTATTTATAATGAGATCGAAATTCAAAAGACTGAAACGTAAATCAAATAACTATCTAGTCTGAAAAGGTTCAATTTTGAACACAATATTCCTGTCGTTGAAATAAATAAAAAAAAGAAGGGAATTGTTTGGGAATGACGTCACGTCTTAACGTGACTCCTGTATCTCACGTTACTCCAAAAATACAAGTTCATTATACAACTCGAACTCGCTTGGTCTTTTGTCCCGCTCCGCTATATTTTAGTTTAATAATTTATTTAGTGAATTTATTGCAAAAGTAGTTCACAAAACAGTCAGTATTAAAGCTACATCAAGTCCTAAAACAGTTGAGCGTAAAACATTAAAGAGAGCGACCGAGAGAATCGGAGGACGGAATATTTCACAGAGTAAACTCATCAGTTGTGATTACATTTTTTTTTTTTTTTTTTTAACAAGCACCTACTATCTACGTTTTAAACAGCATGGTTCTGGGATTGGTTATCCAGGGATACTTCCATAAGAGTAGTTCAATCTGAATTTGGACAATGTTTAATGCAAATATTACCGATTTTTACAACTAGCGAACGGCATTTTTTCGATTTTTGACTGATTTTTCAACTTTGAAATTTTTGAAAACTTGATGCATATTCTTATAGGAAATTGTACGCTGATTCCGAATATACCACATGTTAGTATGCTGAAAAAATTATTTCGCACGACAAATCGCAAAAAACAGGCTATTGTGAAATTTTGGAATACATTTTTTAAAATTTCAACCCGAAGACGTAATCCGATCATGCTGGCCAACGAACTTGAACTTTCGTTTTGTGTCTTTAATATTTAAAAATTTGTTTGAAGTTTCTAGCACAATTCTACGGACAGTTATCGTCTGGAATGACACATGCATATATATCTATATACATACATAACAAGTTCCAGTCATGCAGCATGATCGTATGAGCGAATTTTCATAAACTATCTATCGTACTATAGTATGTTAAATTGCATTGAAATTAGAGCAATTTTAGTTGACGAAAATGGTTAAAAACCAATTTTATGGCAAAAAACTAATTCTAAATAAAATTTTACTGATTCAAAAGGGATTTTTGATTTTTAAATTTTTTTGCAGTTTTTATAGATACCTATTTTAGCAAATTGTAATGACATTTAAGTACGTTTTTCATCATAATTTTGAGCAAAACTTTTTAATGTCCTAGTTAATCGTTGAAAATTTAGTTTTGACTAAAATTCTGCAAAAAAAAAAAAAAAAGAAATTTAACAATTTTTGGCCGTTTTTAGCCATTTTTAGTGATTTTTTGGGTACATTTTTCGAAATTTGACCAATTTAATGTGCTCAAAAATTGTTGTCCAACGAACTCATCCTTTCTTTTGAAATGCTTGCTTTTTTGGCGAAAGAACGAAGTTTTTGACATTTTCATGTCTTTGCTTTGGCACATAAACTAAAAAAACGTCACAGAAAATAATTGCTCACGAAAATTGCTCACGAAAATTGTCCCAAGTGGCCACAACGATGATTATGACCATCAGAAATGACGTTTTTACCTACTGATCCCACGATTCTGAGATTTGGTATGTGGGCCCTTGAGGGACTTCTGAACACAACTGACCGATCCCAAGTCAGCTGAGTGGCTCTAGAAACCAGTTTTTTCCCTAATGATCCCACGATTCTGAGATTTGGTATGTAGCCCCTTGAGGGACTTCTGAACACAACTGACCGATCCAAGATCAGCTGAGTGGCTCTAGAATCCATTTTTTTCCCTAATGATCCCACGATTCTGAGATTTGGTATGTGGGCCCTTGAGGGACTTCTGAACACAACTGACCGATCCCAAATCAGCTGAGTGGCTCTAGAAACCAGTTTTTTCCCTAATGATCCCACGATTCTGAGATTTGGTATGTAGCCCCTTGAGGGACTTCTGAACACAACTGACCGATCCAAGATCAGCTGAGTGGCTCTAGAATCCATTTTTTCCCCTAATGATCCCACGATTCTGAGATTTGGTATGTGGGCCCTTGAGGGACTTCTGAACACAACTGACCGATCCAAGATCAGCTGAGTGGCTCTAGAAACCAGTTTTTTCCCTAATGATCCCACGATTCTGAGATTTGGTATGTAGCCCCTTGAGGGACTTCTGAACACAACTGACCGATCCAAGATCAGCTGAGTGGCTCTAGAAACCAGTTTTTTCCCTAATGATCCCACGATTCTGAGATTTGGTATGTAGCCCCTTGAGGGACTTCTGAACACAACTGACCGATCCAAGATCAGCTGAGTGGCTCTAGAATCCAGTTTTTTCCCTAATGATCCCACGATTCTGAGATTCGGTATGTGGGCCCTTGAGGGACTTCTGAACACAACTGACCGATCCCAGATCAGCTGAGTGGCTCTAGAAACCAGTTTTTTCCCTAATGATCCCACGATTCTGAGATTTCTTATGTGGGCCCTTGAGGGACTTCTGAACACAACTGACCGATCCCAGATCAGCTGAGTGGCTCTAGAATCCAGTTTTTTCCCTAATGATCCCACGATTCTGAGATTCGGTATGTAGCCCCTTGAGGGACTTCTGAACGCAACTGACTTATCCCAGATCAGCTGAGTGGCTCTAGAAACCAGTTTTTTCCCTAATGATCCCACGATTCTGAGATTTGGTATGTAGCCCCTTGAGGGACTTCTGAACACAACTGACCGATCCAAGATCAGCTGAGTGGCTCTAGAATCCAGTTTTTCCCCTAATGATCCCACGATTCTGAGATTTGGTATGTGGGCCCTTGAGGGACTTCTGAACACAACTGACCGATCCCAGATCAGCTGAGTGGCTCTAGAAACCAGTTTTTTCCCTAATGATCCCACGATTCTGAGATTTGGTATGTAGCCCCTTGAGGGACCTCTGAACGCAACTGACCGATCCCAGATCAGCTGAGTGGCTCTAGAATCCAGTTTTTTCCCTAATGATCCCACGAATCTGAGATTTGGTATGTAGCCCCTTGAGGGACTTCTGAACACAACTGACCGATTACAGATCAGCTGAGTGGCTCTAGAATCCAGTTTTTTCCCTAATGATCCCACGAATCTGAGATTTGGTATGTAGCCCCTTGAGGGACTTCTGAACACAACTGACCGATTACAGATCAGCTGAGTGGCTCTAGAATCCAGTTTTTTCCCTAATGATAAGGAAATAATAAGAAAACACACATGAAAATGTCCCAATGTGTTGCAGACTCGTATGCAAGCATTTCTGATGATTTCCGCTTACTTTACTAAGTTTACATCAAAATTATGGTTTAACTTAGAGTAATTTTCCTCTTACAAGGCAAGTTTCATGTTTATCTTCGTCATTTAAGTTCATCATTTTAGACGAATTTGGTATAATCGGCCAACATAGATTTGGCATACATTTTCAAATTACTACCCACACTTTTGCTTGTCACTAACAAAGGTTCCATGACTTACCTAAGGTACTAAGGCTTTGAGTTTAATAAATAGTAATATTTGGTGTTGATTTGAACCTAATAGCAAGCTAAGAAAAGCACTAAAAATTATATATTATCTCAATTCTATCGAGAGTTATCGTCTGGAATGACACATACATATATATATATACATATAAAGAAGCGTTAAAATCCAGGAATCATTTCAGAATGCCTCAAAACAGATTTCGATGAAGAAAATTTTTATTTTAAAAATTTTGGAGCCATTGCAATAGCTTTATTTTCTAAGAAAATTCGCTAATTGACTACCTTACCTACACCGTTGGAAAGAGTAGGTATTTATTAAATGAAGCAGGTTAATCCCAGGGAGCTTTTAACTCATACATGTTCAGCATTAGGTCGACTCTATTCCTGTCAAAAAACTTTTCTGTAGGTTTCTGGTGACTTTTTGAACACAGTTTTTTGCACAAAACGGCCCTGCGAACTCATCCTTTAAGCTCATGAAGTAAGAGTAGACACCTAATTGATTATTTTTTAAGGCGAAGGAACGGATTATTTATTTATGTTGATGCTAAAGAGAGATATCGCCTAGAATGTAACACACACGCTTTTTGTTTTCTTTCAACAAAACTCCTTTCAAAGGCGGAGGGGGCGCACCTTTAAACAGAAAATAAACGAAATAGAGAAGAGGACGCCTAGGTTATATAAATAACAAACGATTCCTAGATTTCAACACACTTATACAAGGTGGAAAAGGATAAGTCGAAACTTTTGTCTGATAAACTACACCGAAAGTTTAGTACCTATAACACCTCAAGGAAAAGTTTCCTATCTCAACCTGTTTGAAAAATTTTACAAGGAATCCCGATTTCACTTCATAAAGTCACTACTTATCAACTTAGGGTACCTACCTACCTTATTTCCATTTTCCCCTCATTTTCGGATTCAGCACTAAATTGTCTATAAGGACAGACGATTTTTATATTTAACACCATTCAGACTAATTTATTAACAAAGCAAACATTAATTCTTTTCGCAAAAGTCCCAGCCATTCAGCGTGATCGTATAAGCGAATTTTCGTGGATTATCGTATTACATTATGTTATTTTGTTTTGAAATTTGAGCTCTTTGAATGCAAAAAAATTGTTAACCAAAAATTTTATGGGGAATAAACTTGTTCTTAATCATAATATACGATCCAAAACAGATGTCGGATGTTTAGCAATTTTTCAGCAAATATTACTAAAATTCAAGTACGTTTTTCACCATTATTTAGTGAATATATTGTTTAATGTTCTAGTTCATCGTTGACAAACTTCTTTTGACTAAACTTCTGATGAAAATATAAATTCAACGATTTTTAGACGTTTTTAGTGATTTTTGAAAATTGACCAATTTAATGTGCTCAAAAAAACTCATCCTTTCGTTTGGAAAGCTAGATTTTTTGGCGCAAGAATGGAATTTTTATCTCAATCCTAAGGAGAGTTAGCGTCTGGAATGGCACACACACACATATTTGTTTTTGTTTTTAAGAAAACTCCCCTCAAAGACGGAGGGGCCACGCCATTAAGAGAAAGAAACGAAAAAACTAAATTAAAAAGTGGGGAGGACGCACAGGTTTACCCGACGCCGGCCCTAGGGATTAGGGAAGTTGAGGATGATGGAGGAGGGAGAGAGGGATGAAAGGATGTGCCCCTATAAAAACACCACCAGCTAAGGTAAGAGCCACGAAGGATGCGGGTGGTGATACCACGGAGCGCTCCGTGGCACTTTTCCCGCACCACACCCCACGGTCACGGCCATGACCTTGATGTTATTAGGCACCACTCTTTTCAGCTCAGATATTGCTTGCCGCAGGTCGTTCCTATCATATTTACTTATTTTAGCCCTCCATGTCTGCTCCATGTCCCTGCTGCCACTGACAACTTGGACATCCAGGATTATGGCAGACCCATCGGGTTTGATGGCAACGATATCTGGCTCCTTGCCCCGGTCACTCGACATATGGTACAGTCTCTCTCTCCCCACATCCCAGCCGCTGGATGATAAGGCACCTGCTATCTGCTTGGCAACCGCATCATGACGCAGAATGCGGCCACCATGAGTCCGTGGACACTGCTGCACTACAAGATACAGGTTCTCATTTTTACCCCGACAGGCACGGCAAAGGGTGTCTACTGTCCCACGACTACCTCTAGAACCTCTAGAATCACCGAGACGGCGGACGGCGTGAAAATGTTGGTAGTCGCGGGCCCCAATGCCCTCTGAAGCCCATTCAACCCACTGGGAGGAAATGGGGGATTCAGAGCACTGTCGGAGTTCTTCTGTACCATCCACTGAATCATGCAGAGCAGCAGCGAACTCAGCAGATGAGCAGAACAAATCATAATATCTTGCAGTGTAGCCCCCGCTCAGTACAGAATTAATTTTTGGAGCAACTGCTTCGTTTCCTGTGAAAATGCGTTAAAAATATGTACACATAGGTATACTATATTTCGAAATGATGAATGGTGCTTCAACTTGGATTATCACCCCCCTTCTTTCTTTAATTCCAATTAACGTCAGAGTGCAATTACCCCAAGTTACAAGCTTTTTCATTACATAAATAAACGTGATGTTAGTCGCTGCAAGTGTGACCACGGGAAGGAATTGAATTGTTGCATTGCATTCGTTCCCAGAAGGTAAAAACCCCATTAATTCCCTAGAAACCGCAACGGGGTTTACGTCACTACAGAAGCAAGAACCCCAAGGTGCAAAACAGGTGGGGGAACGCGGGTGGTAGCGAGTTACGCCAAAACTTGTTAGTCGTGTCAGTGAAACTCGCCCGTTGGGTGGATTAAAATAAACGTCGCCATTCTCTAAATGAATCTGCTTTACGATGCGGGGCCATTCATTACTAGGGGAAGAGGGGATGGCGTATATTTATTTCTCGAGCATTCGCCCTGAGGCCACTATTGTTGTCAAACCAAATAGGTCGCTTATATTATTTCACAGGGTGGCTGCCATTCAGGAAAACCTGAAGAAGTCAGTGACTTGTGAGTGGTCAATTGAGTAGACGAAAATTGTGGTACTCCTACTCGATCATGTTCAATTAGTTCATTATTCGATGTCTGCCCTACTTAGGAAGCAACTGATCAGTCCACATTTCTTCTCAGAAGCAGCAACTTTCTAGCAGAAGTTTGGTATTTCATAGGTATGACAACCTAGCAGAGGAATTTTTATACTCGTACTCTGTCTAGATGTTTCTGATCTCATTAATTTGTTATTGATGTAGATATACCTATTGCATTTTTGACATTTTATTGCAAGGTAAATAACATATTAAGGTAATGGATACCATTATGTTTAGTAACTATGTATCAGCTACGGGAAACGAGAGAATAAAAGATACAAAATTTATAATTTTATCATTATTGACATCTTATGTCTTTACTTTGGCACATAAACGAAAAAAGGGTTAACAGAAAGCGTTAAGTAAAAGCGTTACGGTTGGTTTTCTAATGATTTCCGATAACAACCGAGTCGTTGCTAGGGAAATGGTACTTCGTCGTTTTTCATCCCACAAAATTCGCCGCTCTCGATTTATCCAACCATATTATGTTAACTACTGCAAAGTGCGTGGCCAACAAGCTGAGTTATGAGCATGGTTATTTGAATAATTGTGTACACTCAGGTGGTCATTATCAATAATTGATATTGTGAACATGATTGCAACCGCTTGTTAATTTCCGATGATTTCATTGAGCTGGTGTTTCGATGATTTGATTCATAGCAGGTGATCCGAATATTGCGAGAACGGTTTGATTTGTGAAGCGGTGGTTAAATAATTTTGATAGGTTATTAGCGAATTTTTGAAGAAAATTAAGCTATTGCTCTCGCCTCAAAATTTGTAGAATGTGAATTTTTGAAAACAATTTTATGCAGAAATCCGTTTCAGGCTATTCTGAAGTTTAACGCATTTTTAGCGAATTTTCTTAGAAAATAAAGCTATTGCAATGGCTCCAAAAATTTTAAAATAAAAATTTTCTTCATCGAAATCTGTTTTGAGGCATTCTGAAATGATTCCTGGATTTTAACGCTTTTTAGCGAATTTTTGAAGAAAATTAAGCTATTGCTCTTGCCTCAAAATTTGTAGAATGTGAATTTTTGAAAAAATTTTATGCAGAAATCCGTTTCAGGCTATTCTGAATCATATTCTGAAGTTTAACGCATTTTTTTATGTATGTATGTATATATGTATGTATGTATATATGTATGTATGTATATATGTATGTATATATGTATGTATGTATGTATGTATGTGTCATTCCAGACGATAACTGTCCGTAGAATTGTGCTAGAAACTTCAAACAAATTTTAAAATGTTAAGGACACAAAACGAAAGTTCAAGTTCGTTGGCCAGCTTGATTGGATTACATCTTCGGGTTGAAATTTTCAAAAATGTAGTCAAAAATTTCAAAATAGCCTGTTTTTTGCGATTTGCCGTGCGAAATAATTTTTTCAGCATACTAACATGTGGTATATTCGGAATCAGCGTAAAATTTCCTATAAGAATATGTATCAAGTTTTCAAAAATATCAAAGTTGAAAAATCAGTCAAAAATCGAAATAATGCCGTTCGCTGGTTGTAAAAATCGGTAATATTCTTCAAAAATTCGCTCATGGGGTCATGCTGCATGACTGGACTTTTTATATGTATATATATATATATATGTGTCATTCCAGACGATAACTCTCGACGATAGATTTGAGATAAAAACTTCTTTCTTTCGCCAAAAAATCAAGCATTTCAAAAGAAAGGATGAGTTCGTTGGACAACAATTTTTGAGCACATTAAATTGGTCAAATTTCGAAAAATGTACCCAAAAAATCACTAAAAATGGCTAAAAACGGCCAAAAATCGTCAAATTTCTATTTTTTGCAGAATTTTAGTCAAAACTAAATTTTCAACGATTAACCAGGACATTAAAAACTTTTGCTCAAAATTATGACGAAAAACGTACTTAAATGTCATTAAAATTTGCTAAAATATCTATAAAAAGTGAAAATTCGCTCTTACGATCATGCTGCATGACTGGAACTTTTTATTTTTCTCCGACGTTTATCCCCAGGAACTGGGGCTTCTTCAGGAAGATGATGAAACTAAATTCAAAACATCAAATTTTAAATTGTAAAATCTCTATTATTTTTCTTTACAATTTTAGATTTGATATTTTGAACTTGGTTTTATTATCTCCCAGTAGAAGCCCTACTTCCTGGGGAGAAACGTTGGGGAGCAAAAAGAAACCAATTTAAGGGGACATAAGATACTTTTTTTGAAGTTTTGAGATAATTTAAACTGTCTAAATAAAGAATGTGGAATATTCCAGCTGTATCGGTGTGGCTGCTTGATCCTGCGATCCTTCGTAAGCTCTCGGCCTCTTTCGGGACCAAACGTGTTTTAACCGCGTCGGATGGTTGGCCAGGGGGGCCGCCATGGTGGGTGGGGCCAGGGTGGCCGGGTGGCTCCTGGCCAAGCGGGTGAGGGTGACTTCCTACATTCTTCGCTCCCGATTGTGTTCCTCAATATTCGTCAATCAAAAATATGTACCGAGAATGGTGGTGAAGAGGGATCCGGTGGTGAAGATGGTACAAAGACCGATTTCCAAACAAATTTACATTTGGCGGGAAAAGGGGGGTTCCCAAGCAAAATGGCCGACAGGTTTGTGTCAAGGGCACTAGGGAGCAGCATCTGAGCGGTGGAGCACCTTCTTCTCATGTACTCTTTGACGCTGATAACACTATTAGTGATAACGTGATAATCAAGGTGAACTTTGTTTTCTGCCAAACTGCTCCTGGGGCTGCGACAATTGAACAGCGATCACCAAGTAAGTGTATTTCCTTGGTTACACATCTATTCGGGATTGGAAATCCGTCAAGAAATCCAAATTATCTCTTCAAGAAAAATTCCTGAAGCCAAAATTGTAAAAAATTAAGGTGGTGAAGATGGTGCAGTCGTTTTCTTTGCTTACCTACGAGTAGGTATGTTGAAAAGACTGATTCGTACCATTTGAAGATATGTAGATACCGTTTTGTTGTTCCTGGGGAAGTTACCCAAAAATCCTTTAACTTGATCGAATTGTTTGCTCAATAAAGCCCCTTTCTGTGTTTTAAACACATTTTTTGCTAAAGAAAGGCCTTTTAATTTTTTTCTTGCCTTTGATTCAACCGTAAGGCCGTATCACACTAGCATTTTTTCTGCGTTTTTAACGCAAAAACGTGAAGAAGAAGAAGTGCGTTTTTCCAAGGTCAGCTTTTTCGACCATTGCGCATCCTGGCAGAGCGTTTTTAAACTCACTTGGGAAAATTAGAACACGTTCTAATTTTTACCTTGACGCAAGAAAAATGCTAAACATAACCCTTGGGGAGGTTACAATTCAATGAAAAACCCCTAGGAGCCCTAACCTGACAGATTTAATAAAAACGCATTCCGCCAGAATGCGCTGTTTTTGCAGTTATTCCTCTTCAACATTCACTACTGACCTTGAAAAAACGCAGTTTGCCTTCTTCACGTTTCAGCGTTTAAAACGCAGAAAAAATGCGGAAATAATGCTAGTCTGATACGGCCTTTAGACCTTTTTAGTCCCATTTTTCCATCATTCCTCCACTTGTAGAAAGAAAGTAGATGTTAAAAACGATGGTGAAGTTGGTACAGAAGCCTCTGAAACCTGGTTGGAGGTGTAAAATGACGGTGTACCATCTTAGGAGTGTCTGGAAATGGGATGCCAGCGACGCCGCTTGCGCGTTCTGTCGAGAGTTTTTGCAACTTCCTCTTATCTCTACCTACGAACTCCGTTTCTTTATCATCTTGCACTCGCAGTCTCCTTGTCCTTGTGACAAAGTTCAACAGCCTCGTGTTTTTAGTTTGAGTGTTAGGGGTTACTGTTACTATTTTACTTTTATTTTTTTACAATTATTACTACTACTGTTACTGTTACTATTTTCCAAAAGTTTTTTCATTTCCTGTTTATTTAGACCATTTGAAAGAATAAACAATGAAGAGAAAAATTCTAGCCTCGGAAATTCGATGCTTGGGTTCTTAGGGGTTAAACCCAATGTTCGTGAAGTTGAAAAATTAAATATTGGGATGAGATGTGCTTTTTCATTCACAAGTGGAAGCTACGATAGTTCCCTCTCTAATTGAGTTCTTGAATGTTTTAAAATACAGGGTGTCCCACAACCTACCTCCTCCTTATCAACCGTAATAAATGAGTTAGAAGAACAATTCAAATGGTAACCCCCTTGTTTTATCCGTAGATCTCGAGAATGTTCTTTAATACTGCCTCCCAATTTCAACGTTATATTTCTCCCATTCAAAACATCACTTTCTCATTTTGAAAATATGATTTGGGCTCTTCAAAACTCCCTCTTTTTTACTGTTATAATTTTAAATATCCCAAGTATGATTAACATGATTAATTATGGTTTTTAAAATTGAGGGTGCAGTAGTTAAGTTTTTTACTTGGCAAAAACTTCACTGCTGCTCCCCAGGTTAACAACTAAATTAACAACACTCAAAAAATTCCTCCTATACACATGATTCAGATCAATTTTCCAAATAATCCATATTTTACTAAAAGGTCTGATTTAGGATATATTTTAAGATATGTATTGTGGTACTAAAACTGCGAAGTTCAGCTCTGAAAGTGCGAAAATTGTGAAATAATTAATTTTCGAAGATAGGTAATAAACATGAACCTAGGAGGGAAATGGACTGGGTATTGAAGAGTTGACACATCCCAAGCATGATTAACACTAATTAATTGTGGTTCTATAAAATTGGGGGCAGTAGTGAAGTTTGCCTAGTGAAAAACCTTACTACCGCCCCCTCTTTCAAACAGCAGAATAATACAATAAAGATCTGTCTGATGAAGCAGATATTCGCTATCGAAAGTTAAGGGGTTGAGAATCAAAAACTTGATAAAGTACCTATGGCTGGACTCCTACCCGTCCGATTTCAAGCGATTCTGGGAACCACCCCCCCCCCCCCCCCCCACCTGTGATCTATTTATGCAACTAACCTATATTTTACCAAAACGATTGATTTAGGATATCACTCTATTTTTGAGATCCAGACCACCAAAGAATACACATCATTCAGATCAATTTATCCTAAAATATATCCTAAATTAGTCCTGATCCAAAATCTTCTTTTAATGAGCACATTATTATTTAGAATAAGTTTTCTTCGACAATGAATTGGTAGTTTGCAATTTGATTACAATCACAGTGCTAAAATGTCTAAACAATTCAACGTAATTAAACGAAAATTCGATCTTACGATCATGCTGCATGACAGGAATTTTTTGTTATAAAATTTGTCTTTATTCATTGTTTAAAGGATATCAGTGATTCAGTATGGGTACTGATATGACAGAAAATGAAAAAAAAGTAAATTAAAAACAGCGTGTATTCGAAATCAATCCTTCTATTAATATATAGATTAGTTGGATAAAGAGATTGGAGTTGAGTTTAAAAGTATATTTCGAAGGTGAAATTAACAAAAAGTTTATGGGTTCCGGATTGGAATCGAACCCGACACCTCTTAAACAGCAGTTGGAAGCATTAGCCACTCGGCTACGCCGATGCTGATAACTATAATACCATGATTGCCAGGTGTTAATTGGGGGGGAGTTCGGCAGGACGGAGATAGTAGGTGGGTAGGAACGCTGTAGGAAGTAGTTGCAAAAACTCTCGACAGAACGCGCAAGCGGCGTCGCTGGCATCCCATTTCCAGACACTCCTTACCATCTTCACCACCAAAGTGTGGGAGAAGATAGTACAACTTTAACCCCCCACCCTCGAGCTTGCAATTGATGAATTTCAACAACTCAAACGTGGTTCGAAAGGTTGATAGTTTAAGTTACTTCAGTATGAAGTTCACAAAAAAATTGTGGCTGGAAGAGGTGGAAAACTATCAAAACTGTACCCACTTCACCACCATTTACGGTACCTATGTAATGATTCGTTGACTTTCGGTAATGTAATGCCAGTTTGGCTACTGAGTACAGATGGGCCAATATTTTTGTGCGCGCGACCAGAACTGGTCGGGTCTAGGCGAGGGGGTTGTCGGGGGTACTTTTGTGAAAACATCCGCGCGGACGTTTTTAGTTCGGGTAATAGCGAAACGTCCGCGCGCACAGAAATACAATGCGGAGAACAACAGGCTATGTTTTTAGTGCGGCTAATAGCGAAACGTCCACGCGCACAGAAATATTGGCCCATCTGTAGGACTATCCCTACCTGCCAATCACCGAGCTTGATCTTTGAGCGATATGTCAAATTCTTCGAGTCTTCTTCAAATTTGTAAAAAGCAACTCATTTCTCGACTTGTTCCCAACAATTAGGTAATTTCTTATGCACGAAAATCTGTTTTTGTCCAAAAATGAAATATCATGTTTCACTATTCACATCATCAATACCCCCAAAGAGTGTAGTAAGCCTGAAAAGTTTTCTCTGAAGAGCTTAAAAAAATTTGTCTCTATAAAGCAAGCATTGCTCAACAAAACGTTTCATTTTGTCAGGCACATTTTCAATTTAAATTTGGGCACAGCGTTTTCTTGGGTTATCGAAAAGTGCTTCCCTTTGAACTCATAATTTCTTATTGTGGTGTTTGATGATTTTTCTGTTTTTTATTACGATCCCAAGATCAGTTATCGCCTCATAAGACACATACTTATATACTTATACATTATGGGTTCCCCGAACGTGGTACGTGTAAAATCTAATTTGAACACATAATTAAACACACAAATCCCATGCATGCATTCCTGTACTACAGCTAGTTGTCAGTATCTAACTGGTGAAAAGAGATCTAGTCTCCTGGAATGACGTTAAAAAATCCATTTTTGAGCTTAGATTTATACCCAAAACCAACAGCACAAACAGTCTTTTTTTCTTCCTAATTAAAAATTAACTAAACGATCCCTCTCAACCCAGTGAATGAGAAATACTAAAATGACCGTAAAAGCGTCAATTTGCCGTCATTTTACTTGAGATATCTCGGTAGAGACCATGTGAATTGAATACAGTGGAACCTGGATAATTCGAACTTCTTCAATTCGAATATTTCTCATGCTCCCTAGCATTTTGTATTTAAACAATGCTAAAAAATCTTGGATAATTCGAATTTTGTTTTAGATACCTAATTCGAATTTTTGGCGTGCTAATTAAGGTTTAAATTTTAAGCTGAGACTCAAAATAATTGTAAATTTATTGGGGAAAACCAGGAAAGCGCCAATTGCCTAAATATATAGTAGGAAAGCGCCAGTTCTGGCTTTTAAAAGTTATAGGAATGCGCCAGGTGAAGTTCAAGGACTTCTCCAAGCAAATATCACTGTTATGCTAGTTTAATAAATGTAATAATTAGAAGAATATTGTACATCGGTCGTCACAAACTTAATGTCTACTTGTTTATATTGGGTTCGGTAATAACATCCTACCAACTTTCAGAAATTCAAGTATGGTGATGTTGCCGTTCTTGTATTCTTCGTATTTACTTTGGATGCAGTCAATTTGAAGCGCCTTTTTTTTTAAGTTACTTTTCTTCCTTTTGTGCCCTTCATTTTTAGGTAGGTTTCACTCTGAAGTTTTATGAGTGTTATTATTAATGTGTGTATTGAGGGCTTTGGGCTGTAAAACATGTCGTTCAGGTGTCGATGGTAGCTCTCAGCTGCGTTTGTTGTTTTGGGATCGTGTGAGTCTGATACAGGTGCACTCCAAATCGCCGGTGGGAAGGCAGCTTCTTTCGAAATATAATTATCGAAGACGTAATCAGCGAATTTCAAAATCGGTGTTCCTACTACGTCAGGTGCCTCAGAGATGAGATCACAAAATGCATCCTCTCTTTTCAGCCCCAGTTCAACAATTTTCCTGTGCCATGCTTGGCCAAGGTGAAATCGGCAACCTTTTATGATACACCCTGGAAATACGACCCGTACAGACTTGTGCGCAGCCGCTTCAAAGTCCAAGATAATCGTTTCCGGGCGTAAGTCCTTATTCAACATTGAACGAGACATTGACCGTATTTGGTTCCACATTTTCTCGTAACACTCAGCTGTTTTTGAAGGTAAAAAGCAGAACACTAATGGTAAATATGCTGAACCAGTGAACGAATGGATTGTATATAACTGGTAAAAATGTTTCGGGGCAACATAAAATGTACCATCAGCAAGCATGATTTTGTGTGAGGACAAAAAGTCCAAGTTTTGAGTAGTCGTCAAAATTACAATGTTCTCATGAACGTAACAAAACTGTTCCCCCGTATTCGTTAATATGTGAGCATCACGAAGATATGACAGGGCTTCCTCAACATTTTTGGGGTTTTTAGGGAGTTTTTTGCGACGTGTTTCGTACATAGCTTGACGTACACTTGGCACAACCTCGTGTGTAAGAGATTGGTTGGAAGTATCGTGTAATACTTGCCTTATGATTTTTGCCGGTTTCACTTCCAACATTTCCATTGCCTTGCGCTTGCAGGTTTTCCGCAGTTCATTTCTGTCGATCTGTCGGTTAGAGAGCTCGTCGTGAGAATGAGAGTGTACTTCCTTCACTACACTATTTACACCGGAATCTGTATAAATTGTACATGAACACTGTCGACGCGTGCACCGCCAACGAACATTTCCGTCTTGCAGGTCGCGAACTCGCCTAAACGTAAAATTACAGTATAGCCAGTGGCGTAGCAAAGCAATTTATCACGGAGGGGCAACAACAACAGCCAAAGATTATAGGTATATGTAACTATAGTATAAAATGTGTATGGTGGGTACTACTAGTCACAAAGAGGGCATTGTAGCATGTATACAGGGTGTCCCACAGAAATGTTACCCCCCCCCTCATTTCCCCTGAATTCAGCGTAAGTAGACCTCAGGAAAAATACTTTCGCGTGCGCCACTTGCACCAGAAGTTTAGCAATTAGCAAAGTACTTAAATGTAAAATCACCGAAATTATACCTTATATCTGCACAAAACCGAAAATCCAAATTTAAAGTCCTTGTTAAAAAGTCCGGGTCATATAAAATCAATGGAAATCTGATATATAATAAATTATAACAAAGAGGAGAATGTAAGAAGTAGATGGGAAAGAGCGTTATGCTTAGTACGACGCACAATAGGTATTTATTTTGTACTTTGTCCCGAACGAACCTTGAAGTGACAATCGGTATTTTTACCCATCTGATTTCGCAGAGGAGAAATGCCTCCCTCGATGCCGATGCCAGAAATAGTTTATTGCAAAGGTTCATTGTTGAAAAAAATTAAACGAAAACAATCACTTTAGAATTACCTAATTTGAATTTGAGTCTTAGGTACCTACCTACCTACCGAGAGAAAATGAACATAAAAGTAATCATTATGTAGGGAGACACATTGTATTATTTTTACAGCATAACCTTACGTACCTTAAATTAAGGTAATTAACCCTTCTTTTGATGGACACAAAAAGAACATTCTTACCAAACTAAATCTGTCTTTATTATGAGAAAATGCTCATGAACTGGAGCACAAGGCTTGTCATTGACTTACCGTTTCCAATCCAATCGTCTTTGTAGATCTTAATGTATCCCTCCAAGGGGTTCATAACTCGTAACTTTAGCACTCACTTTTACACTAATTACGGTTCCTTTCATGTTAAACATTGTATGACAATTACCACGGAATAAGATACAGGATATAGGGCATCAAACGTTTATGAGAGACTCACAAACGTAAACAAACTGAAGTAAAATGATTTTATCGGTTGGTTCACATATCGATTCTTTCAATCGTTTTCCATTCGACTATGGATATTTCAATCACCACAGCACAGACATTTTTTAGTCCTTGTAAGATTCTATTAATTTTATTTTACCGTTATTCCTACTGGGACTCATACCAAAAATCAGGGAGAATTGAAGACTTTTATGAGTAAGAAAACTTATTGATGGTAAGAAGGACGCAATCGATGCTACTGCATTGAATCGATCAATCGAACGTGAATCGGAGGGCAGTAAAGGTGGGGAAAGTTAGGGGCAGTGAGAGGGGCAAAATGACTTTTGGCTTCCAGGGGGAAATGAGGATGGGCCAGCCCCCCCTCAGGAGAGGGGGAACGACATAATTTCACCACTGTTTCACTTTATAGTATCCAGCATACCATTTATTTTTACTGTAGTTATTTCGCTTCTGTTGGATGGGCATTATGGGCAATTATATTATCCACGGCGTTTGGCCTCCCTGGAACCAGCCTTGGAGGAGCGTTCCTAGTTAGCCTTGAAGTTGCTAGGTAACTGGACCCACATAACAGGCGTGCTTTGCGGGTTGCGTTCTCGAACTTACCGTAATTGGTACTGACGTTAGTAATGTGAAATTATTAATTATTGTTCACGCAGCATCCGTTTCAAGAAGAACTTCTACATCCTCTGTGATCGTGGGGGGGCTCTGCCCACCCTGCCCCCTCCTCAAATTACGCCACTGAGTATAGCAAACCATCGTTTTCTTTGTTGGTTGATATTTTCTTCAACTCCATAACCAAAAACCTCCGGCCGACTACTCTGTTAAACAACTAATCTCAAGAGCACGTTTATCGGCTAACTGACCTTATCGAATTTCTTGTTTTGACAAGTGCGGAGTGAGTCCGGAGTTTGACCGTCGTTATCCCACTGGCGCTTTCCTATAACGTTAGCTGGCGCTTTCCTTACACTTCATATTGGTAAATTTCAAGGGATTGGCGCTTTCCTATTGCAGCCATTTATTGGAAAATACATTTTAGTAACGATATTCGTCAAAATGCATGCAAGTCATTGCCATCGTACAGTCTGATAACTCCCCTTCCCCTCCCCCCGCCGAACGGCAGAAGAAATACCTAGCCCGGTGAAGTTAGCAACGGTTTTTCAGCAACGGTCCATAATTCCGTTAATATTGGTCGAATTGAGTCCAAATTTCGCACATACACTCAGTACCCAGACTCGCACCCTCGAATGAGGTCGGGCACGGCGTACCTACCTCGGGGGCGGCTGTGGAGGCGGCTGGGGGCGGTATTACGCACTTCCCGTGGATGTGCCGCTAAAATAACTATCAGAATCGGATTCAGCACCCTAAAAAACCCCTATGGCACTATTTTCGTATTTACTCGCAGTTTGGGAGAAGGGGAAATTTTGGCATATTAGACTGGAGGGGCACGAACAAGCGGACTAATAGCATGATAGCGTCATACCTTAAATATTGGTCGAATTGAGTCCAAATTTCACACATACACTCAGCACCCAGACTCGCACCTCCGAATGAGATCGGGCACAGCGTACCTACCTCGGGGGGCGGCTGTGGAGGCGGCTGGGGGCGGTGAAACGCACTTCCTGTGGATGTGCCGCTAAAATAACTATCAGAATCGGATTCAGCACCCCAAAAAACCCATATGGCACTATTTTCGCATTTACTCGCAGTTTGGGAGAAGGGAAAATTTGGCATATTAGACTGGAGGGGCACGAACAAGCGGACTAATAGCATGACAGCGTCATACTTCCAGCAACGGTCCATAATTCCGTTAATATTGGTCGAATTGAGTCCAAATTTCGCACATACACTCAGTACCCAGACTCGCACCCTCGAATGAGGTCGGCACGGCGTACCTACCTCGGGGGGCGGCTGTGGAGGCGGCTGGGGCGGTATTACGCACTTCCCGTGGATGTGCCGCTAAAATAACTATCAGAATCGGATTCAGCACCCTAAAAAACCCCTATGGCACTATTTCGTATTTACTCGCAGTTTGGGAGAAGGGGAAATTTTGGCGTATTAGACTGGAGGGGCACGAACAAGCTGACTAATAGCATGACAGCGTCATACCTCCAGCAACGGTCCCATATTCCGTTAATATTGGTCGAATTGAGTCCAAATTTCGCACATACACTCAGTACCCAGACTCGCACCCTCGAATGAGGTCGGGCACGGCGTACCTACCTCGGGGGCGGCTGTGGAGGCGGCTGGGGCGGTATTACGCACTTCCCGTGGATGTGCCGCTAAAATAACTATCAGAATCGGATTCAGCACCCTTAAAAACCCCTATGTCACTATTTTTGTATTTACTCGCAGTTCGGGAGAGTGGGAAAACGGGGGTCGAGTGGGGGCGGCTGGGGCGGTTATGAGGACTTCCTATGATCATGACGCAATACCAACCGTCAGAAATCTACCTACATATATATATCTGTAATCTGTGTTGATTCTGTTCACTTAGATGATAGGTATTTCACCTACCTACCGGTGCCGAGTGCAGCTCACGCCATGGATCACGTACCTACTTACAAGAACTTGGACGTTTCTTTGAATGCCGAATTGATGTAAGTGATTCATTCTTCAACTCTTTGAATGTGTTGGAATCTTTTATAATGGCCGAGAGACTTAATTCAGGGAAACAGGCCAAAATATCATCCTTTTTTGAAAAACAATAGATCGCTTTTTATGGTTGCAGTTAAATTCAGTACCATTCCATGTGTCTTTATGTTTATTGTTCAATATTCCTTTATACATGGTTGGTCAATACAGTATTCAATGTTATTGTATGTACTTTCCTTCGTACTGTAGTTTGTTATAAACGGATGCACTTGCGTTTTGGAAAAGTCTTCTTGAAATTTGAAAAACCCATTTAGATTATTCGACTTGGGGAATTTGCAATTTAAAACAGATTAACAGGGATAGAGAAAACGTATTTGTTTATTCCTGGCGTCATTTTTTATACTATTTCCTATTCAACCAAATATATTGAATGAGATCCGAGGTTGACGAACGGGGAGGGTCGTACAGCAGTTGTTTCCAGGAGTTCATCAGAACGACCTATCGTTGGGTCTATTTGTGGTCCAGAGGCACCAGAAAGCTTTTCGAGGCTCGTCAAAGGCTCAGTTCGGAGGGAGAAATAAAAGCCCGAAGGAAGCCTGCTCTAAATATAGAGCCCCTTTTTCCACTGAAGGGGTCGATCATCTTTCCTCGGAAAGCCCGGAGACTTTTCGGAAACAGCTATACGGTACGGCCAGTGGAGGGAGCTGGGGCTCCGGGAGAGAGGGGATTGACGCCAAACTTCGACGCCGAACAGGATTCGTCTCTCCACATCTTGTGCCGCAAGTCTTCAACCTCCAACAACAGAAACATGGTAAGCCGCATGCGAAATACATTCAACAATGAAAATAACAAGTTCCTCCAATACCAGAGCTTCCTACTATTCATCCACATTGTTCTACTTGCCCTGATCTTCGATCATTTTCAAAGAGTACCTATCTCCCTTTTCTCTTCATCGTCTACTATTTATCATTAATTGGTTCTTGTGTTTTATTTACCAGCGGCAAGAAGATTTTTTTTTTTTTTGTGTGCACAACTTACTAACTAAATTATTTTATATAAAACAATCAAGTCTGCATTATTTTCTTGTTATAGAAAAATTTGGCTTTTCTGTTGTGTCAACCAAAACAAAATAAATAAATAAATAAATAACAATAACTAATAATCTCAGAAGAGTTGTTGAAGACTTCTTGTGATAATCATCCATAATTAAGGTAATTGAAAGGAAACACCTTTAGATTATCACATACTTATTGCATTGAGCAAAAACACAAAGCTTTTAAGCTAAATTTAAGCCATTTTCAGGCACACACAACAGAAACAAAATTTAGTAGCTTTCCTCCTGTGTTTGTTTTTGTTGTGTGTGCCTGAACATGACTAAAATTTAGCTGAAAAGCTTTGTGTTTTTGCTTAATGCAATAAATATGCGATGATCTAAAGGTGTTTCCTTTCAATTACCTAAATTAATGATAATAACTGTTCGATAGAATGGTAACGCTACAAATTTGTATTATGGTTGTCAATACGGATGTGGCATTCAAATAAGACGGAGTCAACTGAACACTGGTTGTCACATAGAAGAAAGAAGATCTGAAAAAATGAGTTTCCACTAAATTAAGCAATGAGATAATGTCAACCCTAAGGTACAGAATTACCAACTTTCACAATTTTAATTTAACAAAAATGAATGAATGAATGAATGAATGAAATCAAAATTAATAAACGGACACTGTCCTGATATGTAACCCCTTCAAATTCAGTTTTTATATTATCTAATAGAAAGGGTCTCGCTACCTAAGTGCCATTATGAATATTTTAATAAAAGGTTATAGTAGAATTTTCTTTGAAAATTAAGCTACTGCAATGGCTCCAATAATTATAAAATCAAATTTTTTGAAATATTCCTCCATGTAAATCCGTTTTGAGGCATTCTGGTATATATATATTATTGAGGCATTCTGGTATATATATATATGAGTGTGTGTGTGTGTGTGTGTGTGTGACGTGAGTGTGCGCACGCGTGCGTGCGTGGAGTCATTCCATTAAAAACGGCTAAAAATCGATCAATCATTTAAATTTTTTAGTAGAATTTTAGTAAAAAAAAAAAGTTTATCATTAATAAACTAGAACACTAAAAAAATTGGCACATAATTATAATGAAAATGTAGATAAATTACAATAATATTTGCTAGTAAATCGAAAAAAAACTGCATATAAAAGCTAAAAATGCAAAATCATTTTTGAATCACTGAATATTATTTAGAATGAGTTTTTTTGGTCATAAAATTGGTAGTGAATCAATTTCTTTGCACTCAAAGTGCTCAAATTATAATGTGCTAACAATTTATTGTTAAAAATGCCAAGGATCCAACATCTCTGTGTAAGTAAATTGCAGATTATTATTGTGAGCAAATTTTGCTTTTCTTCATAAATTTGTTAGTTACGAATTTCCCTGCACTCAAAGTGCTCAAATTTCAAAACAATTAAACATGAATAAGAGCAATAATTTAAGAGAATTCGCTCATATGATCATACTGCAAGACTAGAACTTTTTTATTTTTATGAGTATTGCAAGTAGAGCGTGTGTGTACTGTAATCGGGCCGCAACAGCTTCTAGGGTCGAAATGTGCAGCCCTGAGACGAACATTATCTTCTCGAAAGGAAAAAGTGCAGACTTTTTGCTTCAGTTGCGTGGGTAACCGAGAAGTCCTTGTTTCCTACACCAATGCACAACCTCGATATAACTCAATAGTTAAAGTATTAAATAATAAAGAGGACAGTTTTGGGATCTTGAGAGTCGGTCAGGCAATAATAAAAATCAAGTCTTCAAAGCCAAAGTTTCGATGTATTTATACATCATCATCAGGGCTCGGAGAATTCATGCAGGTTTTACATATCGTGTACATCACTTTAAGAAGTAGGGTTTTTCATATAATTTTTGATTTGTCACATGTTTTCACTAATCAATGTATGTGCACGACATGAATGTTGTTGCAAACTACAAGATGTCTTTGTAAAAACCTGCATAAATTCTCCGAGCTCTGATGATGATGTATAAATACATCGAAACGTTGGCTTTGAAGACTTGATTTTTATTATTGCCAGACCGACTCTCAAGATCCCGAAACTGTCCTCATTATCACGTAGCGGTCAAGAAACTAAACCATATTATTAAATAATAAACACAATTATTTCGGTCATTCACTTTTCCAAACGGGTTTCTCAATAATTCAAAAACTCGAACAATACCATAGCAAGTGAAATTATTAACTGGGGTAATCTATGATGGGTATAATGTATAATGAAGGTACAGAAGATGAAAGGTTGCTGGAACAAACGTAAAATAGAAAGGACAGTTGAGAAGAAGAAGATCACATTGATTGATACACATTAGTTTGTGCTCATCTTGTCTCAAATAGGTACATAACTATTGTTCGCAATCTGTAATCATCAAATTCTTTTATTTTCCCTAATATTCTAACGTTACGATCCATAAAAATATGTAGGTAACCATGTTACGTAACCGATCTTCATTCCAAATCACCACTTTCAATCTTTCATATTAGGTACCACTCATTAAAATCTCCAACAGAATATATAGGCAATCTTTTGTGCTTTCGTACCAGTTTGCTCAGTCTATAATGTTTCTTCCACACAGGATGATCTGCCACCAGAACAAGTCGCCGTGCTGAGGAAGGCCTTCGACGCCTTTGACCGCGACCATTCAGGCTCCATCCCAACCGATATGGTGGCCGACATCCTCCGTCTTATGGGTCAGCCCTTCAACAAGAAGATCCTCGATGAGCTCATCGAAGAAGTTGACGCTGACAGTGAGTATTTCAAATACCTACCAACCAGTTGATATTTCTCAATTTGCTGTCTTTCTGCAAAGAAGCCATGTGTTCATATTAGCATAGAGCTTAAGAAATTCCTACCTACCTATTCATTCTTCACTTTGCCAACGCACCTAAAGATTTAGAGGAAGTGATTTGATCTATTTTCTGGAACACTTGCAAACAAAGTTCGTATTCAAACTGAAATCATGTATGTCAGAGCAATTTGTGTAAATATGTATATATAATTATGTATGAATTAACAGGATAATAATAGGTAAAATTGTGTTCTTCTACTTTCATCTCAAATGACTCCAACAATTTGGATGAAATTTGAATGAGTAAAAGGTAAAATGGCTTTATTTAGTAAAATGGTAGGTACCTACCCAATACTCCTCAAGCAGCCCCATCACCACATTGGGAGAGCACCAAAGTGGCGCAAAACCACCAATATTAATGGATTTACGCCGGTAAAGCCGCTCTATGTTGTTAAAATTATGTGAAGCCTTTGTGTATCAGATTCCTCTTGAGACACGCACAACATTTATTGTTTGTTGATTTACCAATTTAATAAGCTATTGATAACTATTAATCCAAACATTCTATTCATCACAACAATTCCGTACAACATTTGTTGCAAATTTTAGAATGAAATATTTCCTTGGATAACAGTGTCAGTAACTCTCTGGAGGTAATTGGACTAGTAGGTACATACAATTAAAATTTCTAAACGTTATCTACTTGATCTAAAGCGTTACTTTAAACGCCCCCTATTAACGAATCACAAACAAAAAATTATAAAATCATAACAATAAATACCTGAATGACAAAATAATGGATAAATGAGTGAACCAAAGGGATGAAAACCTATCCCTTAAAACAGGATTTGTAGGTATACCAAAAACACCTAGTGTTCTCAAACCACTTGCCCGCATACACTCTAACTTTTAGGTCATTAAGTAATTGACTTTTAGATAGGTACCTACTAATAGATACGCCCCACGAAGTTCAGTCCAATCTTATAAGAAGCAAGAAAATATTGTTACAGCATTCCAAGAAAAATAGATCGATATAGAACATTGTCGTGGATTCATGTTGTTATCTGTTGAAATTAAGAAAAAAGGTTATCAAGAATTGCGAACCATTTTCTGCATAAGTAAATAAGAATTGTTTTGTAGATAACTAGGTACCTACCTTAAACTAGTCAGACACCTATGCAGTTATGAAGAAAAAGTTAGCTTCTAGAAGAAGCCTATTTCTAATAGAGAGATAATGTGCCAAAATAACAAAATATTGAAGATAAAATGAAATCCATGTTTAAACTATGGAGTTGGCATCAGAGGTACCAAGCTAGCAGTCATTCACAGGATGTTATTGACTGAAATCGTATCCCCAAGTTATGCCGTCTCAATTTCGGGCCATTCGACAAGGTTTTCACGAGCCGTGATGAGCGTAAAAAGCGCAGGAAACATTCATTTGAATGGCAGGAATAAAAAATGGGCGATGGAGTTGGCAAGAGGAGCAGCGGTTTCACGGAGGTAGAGCCCTCTAATATACGAGCGCCGAGTCAACGCACATTATAAACTTGGGCGAAATTGTTTACGAAATAAATTAAATTTAGTGTGAACGTGAGGCAACAGAAAGTGGGTAATGTCGCTGACACTGAGTGGGAGATAAGCATCGGGAAGGGATGGAAATAGACCAAATGTCTTTTCTATTGAAAAAGACATAAGACGCGTGCTGTGGGCAGGGCACTGTCACTCAGTAGCTAAAAACGTACGAGGAGAATCGGATTTTTTATTCCGATGAGGATTTTAAGAAAAGCGTTGACTCTGGGACTGATGTGATTTTATTGGACAGGTCTTGAATTCCACTGCAATCCTCGAACCCGTGAGCTGCAGGGTTTAGCCTTTCAAAACGGAAGTTAGTGAAAAACGTTGTCTATTTCCATGAAAAATAAAGAGTTACAATGTTAGTAACGGATGCATTGCAAGTAACGGATATGGAGGAGATCTCGTGGATACCATATGGGATAAGGTTCTAAGGGAAAAGAGTAGGGAAAAAGTTTCCAATCTGGCTCGGAAAGATGTAGGTAACTTTAGAAGAAAAACAATGGATAAGTTTGCCTTATTATGGGAGAATTTCTGATAAAATTGGCAAAAGTCTATCATCGAGAGGTTACAAAGTAGGTTTTAAAACATAAATAGTCTTAAAGCATTACTAGGATCCGTTAAGGACAAAATCAATGTTCAGGATAAAAGTGGGGTTTATAAATTAAAATGTTCTTGTGGCTACGAATATTGCAGTCAGACTGGAAGGAAATTTTGGGAAAGAACATACGAGCATCAGGAGGATTTCAGGGAAAATAAGAGTAAGTCTACATTTGCGAAACATCTTAAGGAATCCAATCATAGTTACAATTTTGATTTGACGCGTTTGTAGAATTTCTTCATTTTTGCCCAAAGGGAGATATGTTGAATGTACTTGAAAAATTCGAAATTATCAAAAGTGACAGATCTGGTAAATTTTTAAATGAGGATATACCTGAATATATTTCACCACTGATAGGTCCATTTCTATAAAGCTTGGAATTATCCCTTCACACTGTTGAAACCATAATTAGTTATTTCCCCCTTTCACTTCATCTGTTTAGCTATAATCCCCCTTCACTTTGTATGCACTTAATTGGTTGTACCTCCTGCCCCTTTCCTTTCTCTCGACCAATGGGATTCAATCTCCCTACACCTGTGACTATATAAGCTGTGTCCTTTCTAATGTGTCTTCAGTTATTGTTTGTTACTGATGATGGCCTAACCGTCGAAATCGATTTAACATTGTAACTCTTTATTTTTCATGGAAATAGACAACGTTTTTCACTAACTTCCGTTTTGAAATGGGTTTCCACAACTTCGTCGCGAGTGATTTAGTTCGTTCGGCCTTTATTATTAGATGACCCAACCGTCCCGCCAAACGATTTTTCCTTCTTTAGTCCTGCTTTTTGAGATGAAGTCCGCTTTCTTTGTTGGGCGATTACCTTCGAATCGCATTGCTGCTGCATCTTATCGCACCGGGTTCCCATCACTGAGAGCTTAGAAAGTTTTCAAACCGAATTCAAGAAACTGCGGACACCTGGATATTTGAAATCGAACGCGGAAGCGACGATTACACAGTTCAACTCGTTCCAAGCAGTGAGTTCTTGAACTGATAAATTTCAAGAACGCATTCTCATCATTTATTTCGAGACTGATGATTTATTTAGACTCAAGAACTGATTAAGTGCTTGGAACAAAGCTAATATCTTCATTAAAATGTTTACACCGACATGTTTCAGCATGTGTAGTTTAAACGAGAAAACTAAAATAGCAACTAGCCATATTGGCTGAACATCATCACATTTTCGCATCTAAAAATTGCATTGGGATTCATTGTCATGTTGATGATGTTTAGTCGTTGTGGCATGCGAACGGTTGGGGTAAAAAGGGTAGGATCCGAATGATAGAAACGAAATTGATCAAAATCCAGCAGTAAAACTAGGAAGTTTTTAAGTTGCCAACTGATTAGGAGCAGTCCAACCCTAACGTTTCACTCTTTGGGTTGATTGAAAATGACGAAAAGAGTAGGTACATTCCCATACTTGAGCAATATTTGATTATTTAGCCCAATTTTTTTAACTTCGGTAGCTTGGAAGAAAAGCAACAGGCTAATGTGACGCGTTTACCTTCATTTCAATTTTTTATTGAAATTTAAACGAACAAATTTAGGAGATTATTTTTGTTGGCCGCTTATAAAACGTAAATTACCTATTGAAATTAATCCTTAAGGTTCGTAAACCTTCAAGAATTAGATGCAGCACACTAAAGCTCTCGCGTCAATGGAATTGGATAGATCAATAACATCTATAAAATAAATTATTTAATAATATGAAGAGTGCAGAAATGCTGAAAATTAGGAATTTAGATCATTAGAATTGTTGATGACTTTCCTTAGGTGATGGTGGGGGGATGCACCCGGGGCTAGATGTTCCCGATTGATGAAAACGGAATTCGTCGGGTTCCAGAATCGCGTGCTATACGATGACAATGAATTTAAATTACAATTAAAATGTATAGGAATAGTTTTTTAAGGATTCAACGTTTGCGGACAATTTTAATTTACTGAAATGTATAGATTTAAAAAAAATTAAATTAAATTTTACGATCAAGAGTATGTTTACGCGTAATCAATAATTTGCGTCATATAGGTAGGTATAACAAAGTGTAGCAATCTACAAGGAAAGGTAATTATTGCAACAAACTTACTCACCAGAGTCGTTGAATTCAATTCCAGAGTCAGGAAGACTGGAGTTTGAAGAGTTCGTGACGTTGGCAGCCAAGTTCATTGTAGAGGAAGATGATGAAGCTATGCAGAAAGAGCTGCGAGAAGCGTTCCGTCTCTACGACAAAGAAGGTGAGTTATTATCTCAATGAATCTAGAGAAGTCTCAGTTGGAGAACTATATTTTAGGCAAGAGATCATCAGGAAAGAACTCAAAAGCACAAGAATCTACATATTATAGCCCCCACTGAAATCTCAATCATTTGTAACTGAACCCAAGTTTGAGATCACCAAGAGTTGCATTACCTACTCAACGAATAGGAAAAGGGAAGACGAAATGCGAGTCAGAACTATTATGTCTAAACACTCCAGGGTTGGCCAAGTGACATTTTCAAAAAACAATAACTACCTACTAAAGCTTTTCTGTTAAAAAACCTCCATTCATCGGTTCTTTCACTGGTCACCTCACTAGACCTTACGAAAAGAACACGTCTTAATCGAAATTCTCGGCCTTGGGGAACTTATCTTTGATATGCCTAGCTAATACGCCTGACAACATCCTCCACTTTCCACTTTTAATAACACACCAAGTTGAGATAGGGAATACTTTCACAATAGACTCAACTTTATCACAGTGACCAGGGTTCTACCCCTAAACCTTAGGACAAAAAACCTTGATATGATTGCCATTTACATATATTCAGGGTGGCCCCCAAATGGAAATTCTAAATTTCCCTGACCGAACTTCAGATTTCCCTGACAAAAAATATCAAATTCAATTTTTTTTTTTTTCTCGTCATTTTATTGTACCTTTAATGCTTCTAAAACGAAAATCGTATAATTTAAAGAAAGGAAGAAAAAAAAGTCCAGTCATGCAGCATGACCCCATGAGCGAATTTTTGAAGAAATCTTCGACATTTCAGTCGCCATTGATCGTGTTGAGAAATTTTAGTTTATGATTTTGATAGACAAACATGGAATCAAATTATTAACACATGCACAGAGTAAACTCATCAGTTGTGATTACATTTTTTTTTTTTTTTTTTTTTAAGCCCTTACTACCTACGTTTTCATCAGCATGGTTCTAGGATTGGAGAGTAGTTCAATCTGAATTTGGACAACGTTTCATGCAAATATTACCGATTTTTACAACTAGCGAACGGCATTATTTCGAGTTTTGACTGATTTTTCAACTTTGAAATTTTTGAAAACTTGATACATATTCTTATAGGAAGTTTTACGCTGATTCCGAATATACCACATGTTAGTATGCTGAAAAAATTATTTCGCACGACAAATCGCAAACAATTGGCTATTTTGAAATTTTTGACTACATTTTTGAAAATTTCAACCCGAAGATGTAATCCGATCATGCTGGCCAACGAACTTGAACTTTCGTTTTGTGTCCTTAACATTTTAAAATTTGTTTGAAGTTTCTAGCACAATTCTACGGACAGTTATCGTCTGGAATGACACATACATACATACATACATATATACATACATACATACATATATACATACATACATTAAAAAATGCGTTAAACTTCGGAATATGATTCAGAATAGCCTGAAACGGATTTCTGCATAAAATGTTTTCAAAAATTCACATTCTACAAATTTTGAGGCGAGAGCAATAGCTTAATTTTCTTCAAAAATTCGCTAAAAGAACAAAAAAAAAAAAAAAAAATAGGTAGTACTTATATGTAGTCTACTTATATTCAACAGTTTCATTGCCCTCGAAGTACTCAAATATCATAACAATTTACCTTAAATCTAATACGATAATTACGAAAATTCACCCATACGATCATGCTGTATGACTTTTTATTTAATATTTTATGGTCTCTCAATTAGTGATCTGAAGCTACGAGCTACGAATTACTGAAGCTCGTATTTGTTGAAGTATATTTTCCTTCTTAGCTCTGGGGATAATTCAAAATTATCGTCCGACAGCAAAAAATGTCACGCTTTTTTTCGCCTACTACCAATCGGTGGCAGAGAATAATAAGTGGTGAGTTCACCACAGGTATAACTTCCTGATTTCCCCAAACAAAAACATCGTTCGTTGGAAAGTTGCTCTGTGAATTTATAACACATGACTCCACATTCCAATGGGCCAATTTCTCCCTCCTTAGCCATCCTGAGAAGTTCAAGCTTATGTATAAACACTAGTTTTTGGACCCTTACTGGATCAATCCACTATGCCAGGGAAGCCAATGGCATATCATTTCACTTTTTATGTGCGTGTTGCGTTGTTACTTTTTAACAATTTAACCACAACTCCTGATAATTATTATTTTTGTCATTTGTATAACTCACCTATGAATGTAATAGTAATGTAATGATAAAGTACGCTATTGAAGTTTGATTGTTTAGGAGTTAAATATACTTAAAAAAGGAACCCATAAAAACAAGTTCTTAATGTAACTCTTTCTATTTCTCATGTTCTCGGTTAATTTTATTGTTGTTTCAATATTTGGTAGTTTCTTGGCAACAGTAAATTGAAACAAAATCACATTGTTTTAAAATCACATTGATAATAACTTAAATTAAATTGACAAGGAAAATCATTTAATATTTTATTGACCCTGGATTCGTTGTCATTTTATGCAGACGTTCAATAGTATCCTTCTCCTCCCTCCTCCTCCTCCCTCACTCCTCCTCCCTCCTCCTCCTCCTCCTCCCTACAATACACAACACTTGTAAGGTGTCCCATATTAAATTTCAAATTTTCGAAAATTTATAGTATAACTAACTTTTTCTTCGCGAAAATTTGATAGATTAAAATGTACGCCAGTATGAACTCGTGTGCAAAATTTCAGATCGATTGGATATCGGGAAGTGGGTTAAAAATCGATCTGAAATTTTGTCTCAAGAAGAGAATCGAAGTTAAAAGAAAGAGTTAAAAAACGCTTTAAATAATTACAGCAAGTTTTTATTTTAAAAATTCCCTGACATTTGATAGTTTTTGCAAAATTCCCTGACAATTCCAGGTTTTCTCAGACTTTTCCAGTTGGGGGCCACCCTGTATATTATTTTTCTACGAGCATTAAAGCAAAGGATCAATAGGCTGTCTTTAGAAGGCTTCAATCTGCTTTTAAAATGTTGTCTTTGTTCTTCCATTCCAAGACTTCAGTAGAAAAACTGGAAAACGTTCACAACCGATCCACTTCACTTCAGCCACCCCCCCCCCCCCCCCCCCCCTCCACCAACTTGGGTAGTTACCTAGTTCAACTTTACGACCACTAGTTATACTACACTGGAACACAGCAGGTGGCTTGACATAACCTCTCATAACCGGCTTCATTTGTACTTTTTCCCTCGTACCTTCAAGAAGAGGAAATCAATTAATTGCCATCAACGCTTCAATTTGCCATGTAGGTAATTTCTAACTCGAAAGCGGCCCCTACACGGTCAATATAATAATAATATTGTCAATACCTTATCACATTGACAATAATATTATGTAGGGGCAAACGTTAATATTATTGTCAATAATCAGATTTTGCCACGCTCCTGGGGCATGCAAACAGGGATGCACTCCCTCATGTTTGTGTTCTGTCGACAGTGGTTCAACCATCAGTAATAATTTTGTAAACGTCTGTTAGTTCATTCGGAAGTAATTGTGAAAGTCTGCAGTATCTGTCAAACTTATTTCTCGCAGTAATTCCAAATGAGAATATTTTTCCCACTTTTTCAACATGAAACATTGCGATAGCCATAACTATGGCTACACAGCCTTTTTTCCTGTTGTCCATGATTATTCACTTCAAAAAAGACACAGGGTTTGTTCGGACACGTAGTTCCGAACCAGTTCGGAATTCATCTAGTTCGGAATCGAACTGCAAAGGGAGGGGATGGGAACCGGTTCAGAACTCTTAGTTCTGAACTCCCAGTCCGAACGCCATTTCGTGTAGTTCGGAATTGATAACCTGATAACCTCTCCGTCTTTTTCCCAAAACGTGGTTACATGTTTGTAATTTGTGTTATAAAAACTATAACTCAATATTTTTTTTATATCAGGTCTGTTAACCGTCTGTTAATGTTTATGAGGCCTGTTAGTATCTTGTGATACTACATTTAAGCAGCAATACCTAAATTGTTATTCAATAAAATGTTTTGAATTTAATTGCGTACTTTCATGTTCAATGTATTTTCGCCCAAGGTTTGACTTTGATGTGTTTTGAAAATGGCTACTGAACACATAAATCTGAACTAAACCTCTTTATCATTAGTTGAGAGTTGCCCTGTCAGGAACTGAACTTGACCTCGGTAACTCCTATGAATTTCATTGATATCCCTCGAGCTGTTTTGGAGAATAGACCAAAAAGTGCTAAAACCGATTATCCCCCCCCCCCCCCAAATTGGCCATTTAAGAACTTTTTTGCTAATTAGGTAAGTACCTACCAGTCTTACGGGATGAGGGGAACTGAATATAATTTGCACCCAGAAGAATAACTCCTATGAATTTCATCAAAATCCCTCAAGGCGTTTAAGAGAACAGGCAACAACTGCTAAAAAAAAGACGTTTTTCACATACTTCGATTTGTTAACCCTAAAATAATAATTTTAGGCTATTTTAAGTAGGGGTATAGAAACCCATCTCTAGAATCGGCATGTTTTTATGTCGTACCGTAAGGTCGCAATCGTGTACCTACACGAGTTACTTACAGTTGTATGAAACGTTAAGGGCAAGATAAATTGAAAAGACATCAGATAAAAACGTGAGCGCGAGAACGTGAATTAAGAAGGCTGATGACAACTTGAAAGTTTGGCGGGAGGTACGTGCATACGGGGCGGGGCAAGCTTGTTTACTGCGCATGTCTAGAACTATTAGTTCTGGAAAAAAGACAGAACTGGTAGAACTGGTTTGGAATGGTAACGAACTACTACGTCCGAACAACGAACTCCTAGTTCGAGGTCTTCCAGAACTGGTTCTCGCGTTGTCCGAACACTGAACAGCCAAAAGTGGGCGTGTCCAATTACGGACGGTTACGAACGGTGTCCGAACAAACCCACAAATTCACTTGTCGGATTGGCGGGAACAGATGTACTAAGCACGTTTTATTGACAAGAATATTGACCGTGTAGGATTCGACATTATTGATGAGGATATTGAAGTGAAAAAAGAACGTCGTCAATAATATTGACAATACTGATATTGTCAATATTATTGAGCGTGTAGGGCCCGCTTTAAGGTTGCCTTCGTTCTTAAATTTGTATTATTTCTTAGTGGTTTTCACCAGGCAAAGGGACATCAGTGAAAGAAGTCGAAAATTTCCACAACCCATCTCCATCACTTCAGTAATTGTAACTTAGGTTACTTGACTTCGGCTAACGGCTGAAACATACGAGAAAGTTCTACCAAGTTACTATTTTCAAGTCCAAAAACATGATAAAAAACCGCCGAGTTGCAAATATGGCATAGAGCCATTAAGCCAGCATCTTTTATTTATGTATGCCTTCATGATTCCAATCTCCTAGAACATTTAGATGCACTACATGTGATTAAGCGTTCAAATTACCTACACATTATCCAATTCTTAATAGGTACCTATATTAGAAGTAACTACGTTTCTTAGAAGTCACCAAATTTCGCTCAATCTAAACCGAAGGTTATACCTCTGGGCGGATTCTGCGACCTTCCTCAACTGTTTCTGAGGAAAGTTAATTATCGCTTCTGTCCCATAAAGAATCTTGGGACTTTGCCAGTGTTAGAGCGGAGATTTCACAAGAAAACGCGGCGTTTGTAAATGACTGCGATCCGTTTCAGTGGACGATTTTTTTCTCCTCCCGTTCGTTAGTGGGTTGGTGGATCAAATTTTACCTAATAGCCCGCATGATGGACTCCTGGAATAAGCTCGCCGTATCTTCAGATCTTGTGTGGTCCGAAGACTTTGAAAAATTATGCTAATGATCGCTAATCTTAGCTGACTGTTCTCCTAGCAAAGAATTTAGCGAAAATGTGTTTGCCGCAATGCCTACTTAATAACTATACGCGTAGTGGAGAACACTCAACAAATAATTACAGGAAGATCTGTGCGAAGGCTTTAACATAATTAGCAATATGTTTGTGGGGGGAGGGGGGACTCTATTAATGCTAGAAATACTCAGTTGAGTGAAGTTGGTCTACAATAAAGAAGCTGGAATAAGAATGGTTGGCCGTAATAATTGAGAAAGTTTTACTGTCCACCCAACCTGTTTTTTTTTGTTTTTTTTTTCAATAACAAAGGCTCATTATTGGAAATAACAAACCAAGAATGAAATTAAAATTAAGCAAATGCCTTTAGAAAGTATCATCCACATATCTGTTTCAACCTTCGATTATATTCTAGGCTGAAGCTTCGCTATTCCCCACTGAGCCACGTGGGGTTGTTAAAAAACCGTGATCGTTACTTATTCTGTAACGTGATAAGTCAGAGAAGTTTTTAGAAATTATTCCAATGATGATCGATAACTACCACCACATCCATGTGATTATAAACATTTTGTAGGAACCTATGTAGATATGTAGGTAGGTATATGGACCACGACTGAAGACAAAACAGTGTGGCGGGATTGATTCAAGTGATCTGAAGGCTCTTTGCAATCAATACGCTGGCAGATCTCTTCATCCCAGTAGACTTGTGCCTTTCGTTCTTTCAGGTTATATTCTTATTTTAATCTCTTCCTGGTAAACAAGGTTCAAGTCCCTGATTCACAAATTATCACCTCATATATGCTACATTAGGGTGGTTCAAAAAAAAAAAAGTTCTGGGATTTCTTGTCCCCGTTGCGTTTTTGCTTCCTCGGTATGTCAGGATGACCCTCCTAAATTATTAGCAAAAAATATTAACCCTAACCACTTTACCTGGGTCGATTTTTATCAGTTATCGACCGCTATCGTAAACCAACCTTTAAATTGGTGCCGAGGTGATAATTTGAAGGACGGATTTCAATTTTTTTGGGTCAATTTATGGGTTTTTGCATGCGCTGAACACGATGAACTTATTTTATTTTACGCTCCGTCCACTAGTTATCCGGTAAACTGGCAGAGGGAACTGCTTGAAGATAAGTAAAAATCGAAAATTTCACCGAAAATGCTGTGTCCTGGTTAAGAATTGTACTAGAAACATGCTATTATGGTCGGAGAATATGCTTTGGCATGTTCTGAACATGATCCCGTTTTTTACTATACTTTTCCGCCGATGATTGCTCCGTTTATTGGCCATAAACCTCAAATTAATTGTAGGGTAATAGACAAATTCACCCTAATTTCACCGGAAATTATGTCGCGTTGATAATTTTTTTGAAGGTCCCAAAATACCTTGTATCGATAAAATTTGGTATTTTCCAGGATACTCGGTACAAAGCCGTTGGTATTTTGGCAAGGATTTGAACCGGCATTGTACTCATTCGCTTAACGACCCGGTACCATTGTACAAGCTTTTACACGTGAACGGTACCGCTGACAATAGCTAACCCTACGTTCAAACGATCCAATCACAGTTCATACAATTCAGAACTACGAATTTGACACCGGAAAACCGATAGAAATTAAGTAATTTTACAGAAAAATGGGGAAATGAAGCTATTTTCTCCATTTTGCCGCTATATTTGGCAAATAAGTACAATGCCGGTTCAAGTCCTTGCCAAAACCAACGGCTTTGTACCGAGTATCCTGGAAAATACTAAATTTTATCGACACAAGGTATTTCGGGACCTTAAATTATCAACGCGACATAGTTTCCGGTGAAATTTGGGTGAATTTGTCTATTACCCTACAATTAATTTGAGGTTTATGGCCAATAAACGGAGCAATCATCGGCGGAAAAGTATAGTAAAAAACGGGATCATGTTCAGAACATGCCAAAGCATATTATCCGACCATAATAGCATGTTTCTAGTACAATTCTTAACCAGGCAACAGCATTTTCGGTGAAATTTTCGATTTTTACTTATCTTCAAGCAGCGCCCTCTGCCAGTTTACCGGATAACTAGTGGACGGAGCGTAAAATAAATAAGTTCATCGTGTTCAGCGCATGCAAAAACCTATAAATAAATAAACCCAAAAAAATTGAAATCCGTCCTTCAAATCATCACCTCGGCACCAATTTAGAGGTTGGTTTACGATAGCGGTCGATAACTGGCAAAAATCGACCCAGGTAAAGTGGTTAGGATTAATATTTTTTGCTAAAAATTTAGGAGGGTCATCCTGACATACCGAGGAAGCAAAAACACAATGGGGACCAGAAATCCCAGAACTTTTTTTTTTTTTTGAACCACCCTAATGCTACATGTGCATATATGCTACATTGGTAGAGCACCTTGACCTAGCAGTTGCATATCGCGTGGTAGTTTTATATTCCAGACCCATCAGAGATATTCTTTTTGAGAGGGCGATCCCTGGGACAATGCCAAACCAAACGTCAACGCCATTATACCACTACAGGTTCGGTCCTATAGTAAAACTCATTATTAAAAATGTCTTCAAGTTCTTTGTGAACAAAAAGACACATTCTGAAGTCAACCAAATGCAGAAGCTTGTTGTGTTTTGATGGTTTCATACCCCTCGAACAGAGTAAGTCTGCGCGAGGAAAGCTAACAGAAAAACTTTAAAATATCTTCTGCAATTGAGCTTGTTTCCTCCTAATATTTTCAGAATGAATGGTGCACAAGTTCAAATATGTTGATAGCAGTAGAGCTTTCCAGACAATATGGTTCGACATGAGTCAAAAAATGCATTACCTACTCTTAAGTAGTTGAGCTTAGTTCGCCCAGTTGACTTACCTAAAAAGAAAAAGAAAGAAACTCTGCATAAAATACCTATCAGAGTATTCATCACATCTCATTTGTCAGCATTTTAGCTAATTGAAGCAGAGAATGAGGAGAGCATAACTGAATTTTCTGTCCAATTCTTTAGCATGAAACCTATATATTTGAAAAGTCGTTAAGTTTGGATATGTTAGGTTCTTATCAAGGTTCTTACTCAGGCCCAGACACTATAGGTTTCCCTATATTTATATTCACAGGTAACGGATACATACCGACATCCTGCCTTAAGGAAATCCTCCACGAACTGGATGAACAACTAACCAACGAAGAGCTGGACATGATCATCGAGGAGATCGACTCTGATGGATCCGGAACTGTCGACTTCGACGGTGAGTGAGGCATTCTAATCACAAAAAAATACTTATTCACCAACAGTGCGGTTATAAACAACAATTCAACATTTTACAGTAAAAACAAACGTCAAATGCAGCATTTGTGTGACGTAGAGTCACTTGCAGATCTTTTTCTTCTAACTTATTATTACCCTGGGTGTGTTCCGTCTCAGCTTTCCCTACATTGGAGGCAGGGCATTATTTGCACGTCACTCATATAAGTGCATTGGTGGTTGGCATTTTTTGTACAAAGTTTGAAAAAACTATCTGGGTAAAGGCAAAAGGGTAAACCGTACGTAGATACAATCAGTTCACAAAATGAGATTTTTTAAAAAGGCGTTTTTCTCATCAAAACCGAAATGTTGTGTGTGGGAGATGTGGGGGTGATCTGCCCATATGTACCTCCGAGTCCCGCATAGGCACCCTCAGTGGGTTAACGTTCTATCTGGACCAGACAAGGTCCAGTCCCAGTTATTCTACCTTACAGCCTCAGGCCTATACTACAATCTGTGATACATGCATCCAGTCATAGTTTCATTTCACTGTGCTGGTTAAGTAATAGTTATTTAATTACCTATTTATAGTCGGGTCAGCGTGCGAAGTTACGTGAGATGGTACCCCCGCCCCATCACCAGATGGGCCGTGGGAAGAGGGGAAGTAGCAGTCTGATACCCCTTCCCTACCTCCTCCTCCTCCGATCCACCACCCACTTCCCGCTCATACCTATTAGGGCCCTTCACACCTACACTCAAGAGACGACGACTGAACGGGACACTCAAGTCTCGAATCAAAAGTATTAGTGTGAACGGCACTTCTGCGTGGACCTTGGAACGGAGCTGGCGTGCGGGGGGCTTCGACGGTTTTGAGCGAACTCCAACCAAACGTCAACAGTGTCAGTGTGAATCACAGTTATGCGTGAGGGTAGAAGTGGGGTTAGAAACGTAGATCGCCGCGTTCACGACACCATCCCTAACCATCCCCAAATTTGATCAAATTTCTAATATGGGGCATGGAGTTGATGTATTTTTTCACGCTGAGTCGAATGCCACCAGCCCCAGCTCTCTAGGATCAATATTAATCGAGAAAAAGCGATTTTTATGTTAAAAATCCCCAATTTTGATCAAATTTCTAATATGGGGCATGAAGTTGATGTATTTTTTCACGCTGAGTCGAATGCCACCAGCCCCAGCTCTCTAGGATCAATATTAAGCGAGAAAAAGCTATTTTTATGTTAAAAATCCCCAATTTTGATCAAATTTCTAATATGGGGCATGAAGGTGATGTATTTTTTCACGCTGAGTCGAATGCCACTAGCCCCAGCTCTCTAGGATCAATATTGAGCGAGAAAAAGCGATTTTTGTGTTAAAAATCCCCAATTTTGATCAAATTTCTAATATGGGGCATGAAGATGATGTATTTTTTCACGCTGAGTCGAATGCTACCAGCCCCAGCTCTCTAGGATAGAACTTCTTACTAAAGCCATATCAGGATAGCATTGATGACGCTTGGGCGTGTGGTGAAAAATTTCCAATTTTTCCTCCTTCCACACGCCACTTAGGAGTGAGGTTAAAACTGGAAGTTTATGCTTTACACGTACACTTTTGAGTGGACGAACCTAGGTGCCGCTGCCTAGGCTTTCGTGCGGTTAAGAATGTGGTGTCCAAAAACAACACACTCTTGCGTGGCCCACTCTTGAACGGCAGACGCCTGACCGACAGTTCTGAGCGCACGCAAGAGCGGGAAGACAAAAATTTGGAGTGTAGAGTTTTAACCACACTCAAACTTCGACTCAAGAGTGTCCCGTTCAGTCGTCGACTCTTGAGTGTACGTGTGAGGGGCCCTATAGGGCATGCAGACGGTGGGGAAGTGTTAGATGAGTATAGAGGGGGTAACGGACTGCGGTCAGCTGATTACCCCCACCTCCTTGCCTTCACGTAACTTCCTACGCTGACCCGACTGTAGTCTTAATTGTATGATTTTATTTTTAGATTTTTATTTTTATTTGCTGTAGGAGTTAAACAATGGTTATCGCCACAGAGTAGAGTAGGAGTTATCGCTGAACTCCTTGTGGCAGAGTATGACGATGTCTTTCTTTGTTGAATATTGTTTTCCCTCCTCCGACCAGTGGAAACTTGCAGTGTCCTCTTAAGCCGAGTTTACACTAGCGAAACTTCCTCGCGAAAGACTGTTGCGCGAGGGTGTTGTGGGAGGGAGGGGATATGGGGGTATACTCACCAGTGTAAACGTTCCGCGAGTAATGAACCACGAGGATTGCTTGAAGCTCATCGAGCTTTACAAAACCTACGATTTTTTGTGGAATCCGAAGAACAGGTTCTATTTTAATCGCAACAAAAGAGGATGCTAGGATGGAAATTAGTACCAAAGTAAGCTTTCCTGGTTTTGCTGTGAAAGCGAAGAATTGCTGTGAAATCGTGGGTACTTATGCGGACGAAGTTCTTAGTAGTAGGTGTGTTCCAACCACCCCTCTGAGTTCATGAACTCGTGAGTTCATGAACTCAGACGGGTTCCATGAGTTCATGAAACTTTTAGGTTCAAGAACTCGTCGGTGGGAACAGTGTAGTTCACATGACAGTCAATGCACTAACTAGCGCTAGCGTCGTCTTTAGTAACGTGAACACCTCGTCATCGAAATCCTTTGAGCATTTTGAAGAAAAGGCCAAAAAGGTGGAAAAAAAACAAACGGCATTTTCAACTTTTTTGAAGTTTATTTGCTAATTGCCCCCTCAGACTATTTTCCTAGGTATGAAGGGTATGGGATATCATTCCTATCCAGAAGAAGAGTAACTGATGAGATTTTCATCAAAATCCCTCGAGCCATTATTGAGAAAAGGCAACAAAAAAAAGTGCTAAACGACGTTTTTTCAAGTAAGGTAGGGTGAGCCAAGTGCGCCAAGAAAAACATTAAGTAGTTTGACTTTGCCTGCCAATTACCAACTAGGTACCCTTAAACAAATGTTTTCTATCTATGTGTAGACAGCTGATAAAAGAAAACTGACGGTGGTAATAATTATTCGATGGAGCAAATTGAAAAAGAGATGTGAAAAACGATAATACAACAAGCATCAAGCAGGCTAATGACAAGGCATTTAGCGTGAAGGTTCGCAGTGAAATGAGATTTTTGGAAGGTTACGAAAGGTTTCCTTCAGTTCAAGTTCTCAACCCTATCCCCGAGCAGGTCTGAAAAGTTCATGAACTCACTGAACTCAGTTCATGAACCCGATGCGGTGGGAACACCGTAGCGAGTGTTGAGTTCCTGAACTGAAAACGGTTGGAACACGGTTCACGTGCGCATACGGTTCGGCGCCGAACCAGTTCCGAAAAGTTCATGAACTCGCGGTGGTTGGAACACACCTAGTATCTTCAGTAGGTTCCAGTGCCATTTCTCTCATGAGGGAGTTTCCATATTGACATCTTTTTAGAAACAATTGCTTACTCCACCATCGTCGAGGGCGGCAATTCTTCTTCTTCTTCCTCCCTTTGTTGAGCGAAAATGCCATCGTCATTATGGCAAATGCGGCCGCAGCAACTGGAGGGACGACACAAGTTTCCATGATCACTACAAAACCAGAACTGAGGCTTGTCGAAGGCGGCTCACCCTACTCGCGCAACGTCTCTCGCTCTGTTTTGGGAGGTGCGAAATTTCTCTCGCAGCGAGGAAGTTTCACGAGGGAGTTTCGCTAGTGTAAACGCGGCTTTAGAAACGTTATTCAGTGCTCCTAATGACCCTTCTGATTGTGGTGCGGCTTAAATTATTTGAAAGGAGTTTTCCCTTTCAAAGCCCACGATTTCCAGTTCTCATTTACTAATTGTTACTTTTGACAGTATTTTCGAAAACAGCGTTAAATTTACCATGAGCACTGCTAATGTACTTCGATTCTTAAAAAGTATCATCCAAATACGATAAATATTGCATCAATAACGATGTTTATAGTGAAAAGTTCATGTCCATATGTGTTGTGTGTGTGAGAGTGTGTGTGTGAGGGGGTCGTGGGTGTGTGTGTGAGAGAGAGAGTGTGTGTGTGTGTGGCTCATGTCTCCTTCACATAATTTAGACAAAAGGTTAATGGAGAATTATTCTCAAAACAGTTTTTATAAATCGAAAATATTGAGCATGTCATTTAGTAATGACAATGACTTTTCTATTCATAAATAAGGTGCATAACATTATTTTATTATTTTTATCTTTTATTGCATTTAGATTAACACACAATGGCAAAGGTGACCATACGGTTGGAAAGCTTATGAAACGAAGAACTTTCCATGAGATTTGATAGTTTCCAGATGTTACCAGAAGAGTAGTAACGTTTCAAAAACTTTCAGACATTTTATTTAAATTCAGAAAAGATTTCTGTGAGCTGGTGTTATGGTCTGTGGATAGTAGACGTAATTTTAAGAATCGAAGTACACTTTGTTAGTAAGAAATTGAACGCTGATTTTAAAAATGTGGCCAAAAGTTGAAATATAACACACAAAAAAAAACCGGCATTAAACATTCTCAATTAAAACAAGGGCTCCATTTATCGCCATAAACGCCAAAAATCTTAGAAAATATTATTGGCAGAATATTATTCAACAAAAGCTTCTACCTAAAAAATTAAATAAATAATTAAAATTTGACATACCTACTAGCAACAGTTGCTAGCCTTAACATTGAATGTTAAGAATGAACGTGCAAAATTTGAAAAAATTAAAATTGTTCATGTTAGCTCTACTCTTTTTTAACTTCATTGTTGTATCCCTCAGGGTACGGTCTTGGGACCGTTATTATTTTCAGCATTCATTAATAACCTCCCGTCCGTATTGAAACATTGTTCATACATGATGTTTGCCGACAATTTCCAAATTTATATCAGATGCCGACTGGAGGAGATTGTCGAAACAGTTAGCAAAGTCAATACTGAACTAGGCCGCATTTCTGATTGGGGTTAAAGCAATGGTATATTATTAAACCCAAAAAAGTCCCAAAGTATAGTAATATACAAGAACCATGTTCCTACGGACCCAATACCTCCCATTCTGATGAACGGCGTCACTGTTCCCTTCTCGCCTTCAGTTCTCAACCTGGGAGTCCATTTCACCTCTCGTTTGACCTGGAACGTCCATGTAAACCATATTTTCAGACGAGTGCACGGGGCCTTACACTCACTGAAACGCTTAAAAAAATTCACCCCTCCTGAACTTAAGAGAAAACTAGTGGTTGCCCATGTTATTCCATTTTTCCTCTACTGTGAGACCCTGTTTAGCCCTTCCCTCGACTCTAAATCGAAACGTCGACTTCATGTTGCATTCAATTGTGTCGTTAGATATGTCTATGACATCAAGTTCGCGACCATAGGTATTTCCCAACGCAGAAGTAGCATATTAGGATTGGGAATATTCGCTTACTACCAGCTCAGGCACTTGCTTTTCATTTTCAAGATCATCAAAGGCCTTGTGCCAGACTATCTATCATGTCTCGTGCCATTTCATCGAGATCAAGCGCACTCAGGATTGTGCAGCATAGGTCGAGAGCCATAAGCCAGTCATTTGGTTTGGTGGGTGCGAGGTTATGGAACTCCTTAACCCTCCGAGTTCGTTCCCTTCCCTCCATAAACCGGTTTAGAAACGCTGCTAAGAATTACATCGCCCAAAACAGCTAGCTGGCCCATTCTTTTTAGCGAATTTTTGAAGAAAATTAAGCTATTGCTCTCGCCTCAAAATTTGTAGAATGTGAATTTTTGAAAAAATTTTATGCAGAAATCCGTTTCAGGCTATTCTGAATCATATTCTGAAGTTTAACGCATTTTTAGCGAATTTTCTTAGAAAATGAAGCTATTGCAATGGCTCCAAAAATTTTAAAATAAAAATTTTCAAAAATTTTCTTCATCGAAATCTGTTTTGAGGCATTCTGAAATGATTCCTGGATTTTAACGCTTTTTTATATGTATATATATATATATATATATGTATATATATATATATATATATATATATATATATATATATATATATATATATATATATATATATATATATATATGTATATATATATATATATATGTATGTGTCATTCCAGACGATAACTCTCGATAGAATTGAGATAAAAACTTCGTTCTTTCGCCAAAAAATCAAGCATTTCAAAAGAAAGGATGAGTTCGTTGGACAACACTTTTTGAGCACGTTAAATTGGTCAAATTTCAAAAAATGTACTAAAAAAATCTCTAAAATGGCTAAAAACGGCTAAAAATCATTCAATTCATATTTTTTGGTAGAATATTGCTCAAATAAAGTTTATTAACTATAAAATAGAACATCCAAAAATGTATGTACACAATTATGCTGAAAAATGTACTTAAAATTCATCAAAATTTGCTAAAAAATCGATAAAACCTGCTAAAAAAGCTAAAAATTCAGAACCTCTATTTGAATAGCAGGTTATTATTTAGAATACGTTTTTTGCCATAAAATTAATGGTTAACGATTTCCTTGCACTCAAAAAGCTCAAATTTCAAAATAATTCAACATTATACAATACGATAATTTACGAAAATTCGCTCATACGATCATGCTGCATGAATGGAACTTTTTAAATGTATGTATGTATGTATGTATGTGTCATTCCAGACGATAACTGTCCGTAGAATTGTGCTAGAAACTTCAAACAAATTTTAAAATGTTAAGGACACAAAACGAAAGTTCAAGTTCGTTGGCCAGCATGATCGGATTACATCTTCGGGTTGAAATTTTCAAAAATGTAGTCAAATATTTCAAAATAGCCTGTTTTTTGCGATTTGTTGTGCGAAATAATTTTTTCAGCATACTAACATGTGGTATATTCGGAATCAGCGTAAAATTTCCTATAAGAATATGTATCAAGTTTTCAAAAATTTCAAAGTTGAAAAATCAGTCAAAAATCGAAATAATGCCGTTCGCTAGTTGTAAAAATCGGTAATATTTGCATGAAACATTGTCCAAATTCAGATTGAACTACTCTTATGGAAGTATCCCTGTATAACCAATCCTAGAACCATGCTGTTTAAAACGTAGGTAGTAGGTGCTTTAAAAAAAAAAAAAAAAAAAAAAAAAAAAAAAAAATGTAATCACAACTGATGAGTTTACTCTGTGCATGTGTTAATAATTTGATTCCATGTTTGTCTATCAAAATTATAAACTAAAATTTCTCAACACGATCAATAGCGACTAAAATGTCGAAGATTTCTTCAAAAATTCGCTCATGGGGTCATGCTGCATGACTGGTTTTTTTTTCTATTTATTTTATTAATTTTTTTTTTTTTTTTTTTTTTTTTTTTTTTTTTTCTGTAGATATATGTGCATACCTATACATTTTGTTCTATATCTGTTTTTTAATTAATTTTCGTGCTTTTACACAACTGTTACTTTTATTTCTGGGCACAACTGTTTACGAACAACCTTTCTTTTTTTGTAAATAATGTACTTTATGAGGGGCGAAAGCCCTATGTACAATAAATTATTTTACTTTACTTTAAAAATATAGTGCACCTTTTTCCCCAAAAACTAATTCTACTGTCTGTTCACAGAATTCATGGAGATGATGACGGGAGAATAAATTGAAGGCAAAATCGTGAAAATGGTGCATTTAACCCCTCAGTGAGACTTGGCATACCTAGTGGCAATATTTCCATCGTGTACAAACCAGGACGGAATCAGGAACTTGTTTTGTTATTTTTACTTTTTATATTGGAGGATATCAACTGTTGTCACAAAGGAATTTCAGTTTTCTAAACCATTATTAAATTAATTTATAATTTTTTTTTACTCACGAACTTGTTTTTGATCTTATCCCGAGCCCCCGCATCGTCCTCAACATGAAGTCGAGGAAGAGCGACAACAAAAGATAGATAGATAGATAATTTTTATTTATTTACTTACATAGATATAAACATCCATAAGTAAAGGATTTGGCACATTTTTGGCGCGTGAGAACAAAATGACATGTTACTGAGGATATAAATTAAAAAGAATTTTCTGCAAAACCATCAAAAAATGAAACAATACTTTCAGCTTTCTGAATTGACTTCTGTTTGTATTAACACCTTAACTCTTCACAAATTAACACAAGTTATCTTTGTGACATCACAATCATCAGGTTAATTAAGTATAACCAAGTACATTTTTCATTCAGGCACCAAACAAAGATTACTATAATTATATAAATATTCAAAACTCATGATGATTATGTGCACTCAAAAAAATATATATATCCGAGAGGAAAATATAAGAAAATCTAGGCTGGAATTGCTTATCAAATACAAAAGAATCATATCAACGATTAATTTATCTCAAAAAATTGAGAAGATCACACAGAGAGAATTAAGTTTCTAATTGCAAGGCTCTCCAATAGGAACCGACCCACCCTAAACATTACATATTTATCTTCGGTGTTTAGGATCAACTTTCGCTGCATGTATGGGGAAAGTGGAGTTCGCAGCAAAGGCTGAATAAATTTTATTCTGGCAGAAGACAACATTGGGCACATTATAACAAAGTCCAGTTATGCAGTATGACCCCATGAGCGAATTTTTGAAGAAATCTTCGACATTTCAGTCGCTATTGATCGTGTAGAGAAATTTTAGTTTATGATTTTGATAGACAAACATGGAATCAAATTATTAAAAATAATTAGGAGGTACTCTTACTTCCGTAAGAGTAGTTCAATCTGAATTTGGACAATGTTTCATGCAAATATCACCGATTTTTACAACTAGCGAACGGCATTATTTCGATTTTTGACTGATTTTTCAACTTTGAAATTTTTGAAAACTTGATACATATTCTTATAGGAAATTTCCGTACAATTCGCTGATTCCGAATATACCACATGTTAGTATGCTGAAAAAAATCATTTCGCAACAAATCGCAAAAAACAGGCTATTTGAAATTTTTGACTACATTTTTGAAAATTTCAACCCGAAGATGTAATCCGATCATGCTGGCCAACGAACTTGAACTTTCGTTTTGTGTCCTTAACATTTTAAAATTTGTTTGAAGTTTCTAGCACAATTCTACGGACAGTTATCGTCTGGAATGATACATACATATATACATACATACATACATACATAAAAAGTCCAGTCATGCAGCATGACCCCATGAGCGAATTTTTGAAGAAATCTTCGATTATTATGATTTTTGACTGATTTTTCAACTTTGAAAATTTTGAAAACTTGATACATATTCTTATAGGAAATTTTACGCTGATTCCGAATATACCACATGTTAGTATGCTGAAAAAATTATTTCGCACAACAAATCGCAAAAACAGGCTATTTTGAAATTTTTGACTACATTTTTGAAAATTTCAACCCGAAGATGTAATCCGATCATGCTGGCCAACGAACTTGAACTTTCGTTTTGTGTCCTTAACATTTTAAAATTTTTTTGAAGTTTCTAGCACAATTCTACGGACAGTTATCGTCTGGAATGACACATACATACATATATACATACATATATACATACATACATATATATACATACATACATACATACATACATAAAAAAATGCGTTAAACTTCAGAATATGATTCAGAATAGCCTGAAACGGATTTCTGCATAAAATTTTTTCAAAAAATCACATTCTACAAATTTTGAGGCGAGAGCAATAGCTTAATTTTCTAAGAAAATTCGCTAAAAAAAAGCGATAAACTTCAGAATATGATTCAGAATAGTCGGAAACGGATTTCTGCATACAATTTTTTCAAAAATTCACATTCTACAAATTTTGAGGCGAGAGCAATAGCTTAATTTTCTTCAAAAATTCACAAAGCGGACACTTGTAGAGTGGATCAAATCTCACAACATGGCCCTCGAAGCAAATTCTAGCACTATGCCTGCCCATCAACCTGAACTGGGAACACAGCCTTGTCAGTTGGATTGGCCAACCCGCAGTGAGATACCTCTGAGCCGAACCCGGACTCAAACTCAGTAGATCAGGACCCGAACACAAATATCTGGAAGAGACAGAGACCTCAAAATCCTTCAATAACAGCCAATCTTTAATCCCCTGCACTAAAGATTTAGAATCTAAATTTTGGAGACGATCCATGAGTGTTACGGGGTCAGACAGCATAAGGGAGTCGTTGTTGTTCTCTGAGAGGACAACCGCCAACTGCTTAAACCAGTTGAAGCGCATATCAGGATCAGTACGAGTTGCCAATTCTACCATTCTTTCCAAACAGATCCTAGGGATCCTATGGGATGAGAGCCACAATTTTTTTTTTTTTTTTTTTTTTTAGCGAATTTTCTTAGAAAATAAAGTATTGCAATGGCTCCAAAAATTTTTAAATAAAAATTTTCAGAAATTTTCTTCATCGAAATCTGTTTTGAGGCATTCTGAAATGATTCCTGGATTTTAACGCTTATATATATATATATATATATATATATATATATATATATATATATGTGTCATTCCAGACGATAACTCTCGATAGAATTGAGATAAAAACTTCGTTCTTTCGCCAAAAAATCAAGCATTTCAAAAGAAAGGATGAGTTCGTTGGACAACACTTTTTGAGCACATTAAATTGGTCAAATTTCAAAAAATGTACTTAAAAAATCACTAAAAAAGGCAAAAAAACCGCTAAAAATTAACAAATTTCTATTTTTTTAGCAGAATGCTACTCGAAAAAAATTAATCGAACATGAACTAGGACATTTAAAAATTTAAGCACAAAATTGTACTGAAAAATGTACTTAAATTTCATTAAAATAAGCTAAAAATCGATAGGAACACTTGAAAAAATTGTAAAAATCCACAAAATCGTTTGTTCATTGGAATATTACTGACAAAAAGTTAGTTTGCTATAAAATGTATAATAAAATTTTTATTTGTCCCCAAAGTGCTCAAATTTTAACAGAATTTAACATAAATGTAATACGACCATTTATGAAAATTCGCTCATACGATCATGCTGCATGACTGGAACTTTTTTTTATATATATATTTTTTTTCTTTTAGCCAATTTTTGAAGAAAATTAAGCTATTGCTCTCGCCGCAAAATTTGTAGAATTTGAATTTTTGAAAAAAAATTATGCAGAAATCCGTTTCAGGCTATTCTGAATCATATTCTGAAGTTTAACGCATTTTTTTTATGTATGTATGTATGTATATATGTATGTATGTATGTATGTATGTATGTATGTATGTATGTATATATGTATGTATGTATGTATATATGTATGTGTCATTCCAGACGATAACTGTCCGTAGAATTGTGCTAGAAACTTCAAACAAATTTTAAAATGTTAAGGGCACAAAACGAAAGTTCAAGTTCGTTGGCCAGCTTGATCGGATTACATCTTCGGGTTGAAATTTTCAAAAATGTAGTCAAAAATTTCAAAATAGCCTGTTTTTTGCGATTTGTTGTGCGAAATAATTTTTTTCAGCATACTAACATGTGGTATATTCGGAATCAGCGTAAAATTTCCTATAAGAATATGTATCAAGTTTTCAAAAATTTCAAAGATTAAAAATCAGTCAAAATCGAAATTTCTTTAGTCGAAAAGTTCTTTAGTTGTAAAAATCGGTAATATTTGCATGAAACATTGTCCAAATTCAGATTGAACTACTCTTATGGAAGTATCCCTGTATAACCAATTTTAGAACCATGCTGTTTAAAACGTAGGTAGAAGGTGCTTTAAAATAAAAAAAATGTAATCACAACTGATGAGTTTACTCTGTGCATGTGTTAATAATTTGATTCCATGTTTGTCTATCAAAATCATAAACTAAAATTTCTCAACACGATCAATAGCGACTGAAATGTCGAAGATTTCTTCAAAAATTCGCTCATGGGGTCATGCTGCATGACTGGACTTTTTGATCTTATCCCGAGTACCCGCATAGTCCTCAAAATGAAGTCTAGGAAGAGCCACAACAATGCTCTACAGTTAGTTATGGATTTTTGCCTTGTCCTTCGTAGGTTTAGGTGTTAGAGGGTAGAGAATTTTTCATAGGCTTCTCAAATAATGTGGTTTATTCGTTAGCTGAGCGCTTTCACCGTTTTGTGGCCTCATCAGAGCTTATTTTTGATTGGTTCATGTTCAAATATAAGCTTTTTAGTCCCTCTTCAACATCTCAGTGATAACCTGTTGTATTTGGAGGTGTTGTTTATAAATGTCAAAGTTTTATCGCTTCCGATTGTGCACATCTCTACAAAAATTTTGAATATTTCTCAATTTAATAACAAATTGATCCCAGGAAATCAAACTATACTTATAAGGCCATAACTAAAGCCTAGTACGCACTGGGATTCATTGTTCGGACTCTTTGTTGCAGACGCTCGGATTCATGTCTCAGATTCTTTGCCCCGCGACATTGTCGCTCTGCAAATCGTGTACGCATCTAGTTTGAATCTGAGCCGTGTCGAACGACGTCGCGCTTTCGGGGATCGCAGTTGTAGTGGATTTATATATGTTCTACTTGGTGTAGGTAGACCAAGTGGGACGTTGTGAAAAGTACCCGTATCTTGGTTATGCGGGTTAGTCCCTGCATTATTTCCGAAGGAAAGGTGAGCGAAATTGTCAAGGACATTTTGCTGGGTGGTTGAAACTCGTGGTTCGTTCATTGTTAGGCCGCGAGGGGCGCCAGGTTCGGTTCGAGCTGTTTGGAAATGCGTATTCGGGTGCTGAACCGTTGTGTAATATTCCGGCCTTAGATTTACATCTGTAGGAAGGACGGAATGTGTTTGATTGAAGTACTGGAAAGTACCGTTTGGTCCGTGCGGTGTGTGCAGGAGAGGAGTGTGTTTAACACTCGGATCGACGGTGCGATCGTGAGATGAATATTTAGTATATTCATGGGTAGAACCGTAAGAACTACCTTCCGAGAGATTCTGAAAAGAATCCTCGATCCCTTGCGTGTGCACGGGAGTAGCTAACAAACTTTCTGAGGGTTTATTAGGTAAAGCTGCGATCTCGTCAAGAGGTGCGAGCTTTGGGCGTGGAGCTGGCCCGGGTAGTTTGTCACTACGTTTTGAGTGAGAATCGAGTTTCGGATAAGGAGCTGGAGCAGGGCCGACGCCTGTCCCCTCGCCAAGTTCTTTTCCCTCGAACCCGAGGAAATAAGATGGGCTTCGCTCCATCGAGATATCCGAGTGTGTTCACTCGATAGAAACAAATACCTTTCCGTTCGGATGAAGGATTTATGTAGAGGAGGGACTCGCTCGACAAAGCTCTATTCCAGCTTGATGTCGGGGTCCTCTCCGAGCCTTGATAAAGGCTTCCTTGGACGGTAAATTGGAGCGTATGAGCTGTGCAATTTCCCGGCGTACCCCTCGGGCAATCAAGAGCCGAAGGCTGCGAGATTCGGGTGATACGGCTCAGGCCTCCCTGCGGACGCGACGTTTTAGACGAAGTCTTAAACGTGCCGGGTGGGGCCCTGACTGGAGATCTACGTTGGGCAATGAGTAGTGCAATGACTAGACTCGTAGATGCCAAGAAGATCGAGAGAATCTGTGAGGAGGAGAAGATATGCCTTTCTGAGTCTTGAAATGCGTGTAGAAACTTCGTCGAGAGATGAGAAGAGTCGTCAGCGAGAGCAGAAGGTGGAATGAATACGGAAGGCTCCGTGCGGGGTATTTATAGGGAGGTGACCGCCTCCTGCCGCCCCCTGGTTGGTTCGTTTAATTTCATTAGCTCGCCAGGTGTTCTCTTATTGGCTCGCATAGAGTTTTCTCAGAATCTGTGAATATGATAGCTGAGTTGGTTTGCCAGCCTTGTCCTTGTATTTCTTAGAGGTCGATTGCTTATTTCCTTGGGCTGTTGTTTTCAAGACAACTTTTGTGGGTTGTCCTGACGAACCCTTCTCCTGCAGTGGGTGTTTGGCTTGTTGCTTATTTGTGAATATTTCGTTCGTGAGTGAATATTTCGCATATTCTCTCGGGCGAAATATGTTATTTTGTTGAGTTGTAACTCGACGTCTTTTATATGTACTTGTATCGTGAGTACTTCTTTTTGGTAGCCCTGAAAAGGGCTGTTGAAAGGTTGTGGTGGAATTCACCACAGCAGTAGCACTTTACATAGCTCTACGGACTTGTTAGAGATTTATTTTAATGCTATGTTTTCTGAGTAATTTCATTTTTAAGATATGTTTTCTACCTTCAAACGACCATAACTCCACTTGAGATCACTGTAAAATCAAAAATATGACCACCGTTGGAAACAGCGTTAATTGGATAATCCAGCTATTTGATGTCAAATCGATTTTATAAGACGACTTAATAAGTTAGTAAAAAGTTCCAGTCATGCAGCATGATCGTATGAGCGGATTTTCGTAAATTATCTTAGTATATTTTGTTAAATTGTTTTGAAAATTTAGGATTTTAACTAGGAAGAAATGTTCACTACCGATTTTGTGGCAAATAAATTTGTCCTAAATAATTTTCGGCAATTCAAAAAATGTTTTAGCGAATTTTTCGAAAAAAATGAAGCTATTTTTGATTTTTAGCTTTTTTTTAGCTGTTTTTATCCATTTTTGACAAATATTAATGAAATTTAAGTAGGTACCTACTTTTTTCAGCACAAATTTCTTGTTTTTCTAGTTTATTGTTAATAAAGTTCTTTTGACTAAAATTCTGCTAAAAAAAAAAAAAAAAATAACAATTTTTACCCGTTTTTAGCTACAAGCATAACAACGATAACTACAAAGCGATAACAACGAAGATACACCGGTGAGAGGCCCACTTTGTTCGATATTCACGTACGCACTGACTCAATGTTGCGCGACATTGTGTAAAGAATCCCATTCCGTATGGGATTCAAAAAATACTAAAACGCAACACACGAGATGCAAGACGCGCGCGTTAATCGACGGTCGCGGAGCGTCCCGGATGCAAGAAAATGAGTCCGAGACGCAGCTCCGTGACAAAGAGTCCGAACAAAGAATCCCAGAGCGTACTAGGCTTATGTTCCTCCACACAAATTTTCACATCTACTTCGTTTTAACATAATTTTCGTAAACATCACTGAGATGTTGAAGAGGGTCCAAAAACCTTATATTTAAACATGAACCAATCAATAATAAGCTCTGATGAGGCCACAAGACGGCGAAAGCGCTCAGCTAACGAATAAACCACATTATTTGAGAAGCCTATGAAACATTCTCTACTGTAACGGCCCAAAAATATTTGATACCTCGACAGGAGTTCGAACTCGCGTCGTCACAACTCCGAGAAATTATTATTAATTTCCCGGAGTTGCAACGCTCTAACGACCAGAGCTAAGAGGCCAGGTGACCAAACCTCTTCGACTGTGAGAGTTATTTTCCTGGAGCGTAACATTTCCCCGGAGTCAAATACCAGCCGTCTCGGCTGGTTTGGGGTCGGACGAATGACGAAGTGTAACTGCAGGCCGCTGGCTCAGCAGATGCTCGCTGGAACAAGTCAGTAGTCGAGCGAGGTCATTGTCACGGTGTGTTTTGACTCAAGTGAGTGAAGAAGTGAAAGGCATAACAACAGGAATGTGATGTTTACAGTCTTTTGGCTCGAGAGGGATTTAATTAATTATTCGTATGATTTCGGGTCCTATTTCGGCTGCGCCACTGTAACGGCCCAAAAATATTTGATACCTCGACAAGAGATCGAATTCGCGTCGTTACAACAACGGGAAATAAAATTTCCCGAAGTTGCGATGCTCTAACGATCAGAGCCATGAGGCCAGGGTGACCAAACCTCTTCGACTGTGAGAGTTATTTTCCTGGAGCGTAACACTACCCTCGAACACCTAAACCTGCTCTACAGTTGGTTAATACGGATATCCAAGAACTAACACATCCCGGGATCTTGTGATCCTCATTATTCAGGCATCATCTAATCTATCTAATCACGTATGTTCCAAGTAATTTGTGCTACATTTATTGGTTTTTCTTTCAAGTTTCAAATTATTGATTGGGAAGGAATTTGACGTGTCGCAGACTAAGTTAGTTGCATATTTAAGGATTAGAATCTGATGGTGAAAAACCCTCTCTAATACAAATTTACCGAACATAGGGCAAAGTGGGAAAATGAGCCATTCGATTCAGACTTCAATTCTAAACAAAGTCCCACTAAATCATTACTCATGGACCATTTCGAAAATTGAAACGTCGAAAATAAAAATGCTAATAGCGTCCCTTGTGGAAATTGGTGAAAGCCAAGGTTACACCCTGCTTATAGGGCGATACTTACTGTGAATTTTAGGGATCCCCCACTATTATTTACTGCCATCGAATAGCCTTTCTATATAGCATCGATTCAGCCTCCCAACACATCGATTTGCTCATTAGCGAATTTTTTAAGAAAATTAAGCTATTGCTCTCGCCTCAAAATTTGTAGAATGTGAATTTTTGAAAAAAAATTATGCAGAAATCCGTTTCAGGCTATTCTGAATCATATTCTGAAGTTTAACGCATTTTTTAATGTATGTATGTATATATGTATGTATGTATGTATGTATGTATGTATGTGTCATTCCAGACGATAACTGTCCGTAGAATTGTGCTAGAAACTTCAAACAAATTTTAAAATGTTAAGGGCACAAAACGAAAGTTCAAGTTCGTTGGCCAGCTTGATCGGATTACATCTTCGTGTTAAAATTTTCAAAAATGTAGTCAAAAATTTCAAAACAGCCTGTTTTTTGCGATTTGTCGTGCGAAATAATTTTTACTAACATGTGGTATATTCGGAATCAGCGTAAAATTTCCTATAAGAATATGTATCAAGTTTTCAAAAATTTCAAAGTTGAAAAATCAGTCAAAAATCGAAATAATGCCGTTCGCTGGTTGTAAAAATCGGTAATATTCTTCAAAAATTCGCTCATGGGGTCATGCTGCACGACTGGACTTTTTTTTTTTTTTTAATCAACTGAGCTTCTGAGCGCCAAAATTGAAAAAGTTCCAGTCAATCCCTTAGTATAAATGCAGATTAGTGGACATGTAGGTCAGAATGAAGTGCATAGTTTGGTGATCTGGATGCTCGCATCTCAAAAGTGCATAACATCAAGTAGTCAATCCCTTAGTGAAAATTCAGATTAGTTGGACATGCAGGTCAGAATGACGTTTTAGAAGTATATTTCGGGAGTTGTACGAGAAAAAAAAACCATTCATCAGGTCTCGCACCCACGACCGTTATCCTAACCAATGAACTGCGCCACAACTATCGTTTCAGGAAACAATCACAGTACTTCACCACTCAGTAGGAAATGCTTTTGAGGGAGGTCTCCAGAGCGCTCTGAAACGACTCCTATCACTGCATCTGAATGCATTGATGTGTTAGGAGGCCGAATCAATACTATCGAGACTATTCGGTGGAGGATCCCTGAACTTGAGTGCCGCTGAGATGCAAATCTTATGTTTGCCCTCTGCACCCCTCCACGCCCCGGCATATTGGGAGCTGGGTACCCGGGGAACCGGCGATTCCTTCCCGTCAAAGTGAAAGTTGGACCTTGCGACCCGAGGGAGATGGCGATTCCTACCGGTGTGAGGCCGGCCAGTGAGCCGTGGTTCGGCGATTCCTTCCCCTCCAATCTCAAAGTGATAAGGCCCTTCAGGAGGATTTAATAATATTTTGATATCTATTTATTTAAAAAATCGCATTTATGTAGTTATTTTGTCAATATTTCTAAAGAAATCTTGTGTTCTGTCGCTCAGGACCAAATGTAGGACACTTCCAACCCTTCCGAAGTCCACTGATGAGTTGTTGTCTACTCTTCCTACAATGAATATCCACACTGCCAAAGGAGATTACTTCTTGTTAGTGGTGAATGAAACGTAAAGGTGAAAATGAAACTTTCATTCACCTCAACCCCACTCATCGCTTGGCAAACTCCCGTCGATTACCCTTACCACTTTGCTAAAAGGGTCAGTGTTAAATTTGGGTGGATTTTTGAGCAATGAAATTGAGACGTGAACTTTACGACGGATTTTTTATTTTGTGATTATTGTGATTTTAATACTTGGTGATACGTGGTGATTTGGGTTTTAAGTACTTAATTGTTCAATTAAGGGTTTAGTCCTATAAAGAGTTAATTTTTACTTCAAAACTAACCGACACCTGGCCGGGAAGCAATTGAGTAACAGGAAGGAATTGCCGATTGCACGGCGGAAGGAATTGAGTAACCGGTAGGAATCGTCAACACTTAGAGGGGAAGGAATCACCATGCTTTTTGGAGGTCGGGAAGGAATCGCCGGTCCCCGGGGTACCCACTCTTTGTTTTACCATGTGCGGCTACTATTCTTGCTCTCACTTTCCTAGTTTTTTTTTCTTCACACTTTTTCTATATTTTCCTACTAAAAATTGTGTTTTTTCGTTTCATTTTTGATTTTTCGGTCATTTCGTCGGTCGTGAGATTTGATATCAAGTGTCGGAACCAATGGAAAATAAAAAAGCTCCAAGTCACGGGGAGGTTGCATGGGGTCAGCATCGCGTCCACAAGTAAATCACCCGAGGCTGGTTTTTATGCAAGTCCGTCTCCCGAAAGCGATCAAGACTTAATTATACATATTTCTTCGTCTCTCCTGCGAGAAAAATCGAGGAAGAAGGCACACAAAGGGACAAGCTCCAACTTAGGCCTCGCTCTAACTCGAATGAGCCCTCAGACCAGGGAAGGGCTTGCAGGTGGAAGAAACGATCGAGAAGGTCTCATTCTACATCATACAGAAATTTGTATGAGACTGCAACGGGGATTACGAAAAGTCCGACGTAAATATTCGTCATAGTTTTCCACATCCTCGACGTCATCAATGGGGGCTGCTTCCCCCACGCTTTTGGCTTCATCATCTGACGAGTTCAACAGCCTCCCGATTTTCAGCCAACGCAGGCTCCGTCAGGCATTCCGGCCCTTCCTTCTCATCTAAAGGACATTGTGAGAGTAGACAACATGCCGGCGTTAGTTCCAACTTTCTTTCACCCTATGGTGAGCGAGAAAGGGTGACAGAGGATGCAACACGGGCTAAACCTTACGCTCTATGCAGAGCTCCAGCAAAGTATAATCCTTTGGTCCATGCTCTGAATTCGATTCCCCCGAAGCTGGATTCTAGCCTCTATCCTAGTCGGTTAGTCACAGACGACAGGCTCACAGGCTTTGTTTGCCGTAGTCTTAGCCATAAATGTCGCTATCCCCAACTAGATCTACAAAGTTCTTTGAGAGGTTTCCAATTTGGTGAGGATCGGGAGAACCAATAATCTTCGGCTATTTTTTGAGGAATCCTATATCCTATAATAATGCTAGTGTTTGTCGATTCACAACCGCGGATGGACTGTCATCGACTGTTCCGATCTTAGTTAATCAATTAATTTCTGATTAATTATCGTGACCCCTCCAGCGGCACGAATTTCTTCTATTCCACAATGAAGGACAAAATAGTGGTTGCCATGAGAAAAGGACTAGAAAACGCCGAATATGGCATCCATACTGCATACACATACTGCATTGCTATTGATAAGTCTTATTGTTTATTTTTGTTTTCCAATCAATGAGAATTGATATTATGACGTAGTCCCAGGTGCTGTCGGTTCAAGTGCCTCTCATGGCCAACCTTTGCAGGTGACCGTAAAAATAGATTGTTACAACAGTAAATGAGTCGGCTTGGAAGTCCCATGTGCTGTTGGTGCAGCTGTAGCCGAAGCACTCAACCTCGCTCCAGTCCCCTTCAGTACCGGAGGCTGTGCGCAGGATTTCTGGATGTTTTTTCAGAAAGAAACCTCCATGGACATTGAAATTCCCTTAACCCAGTCTGTCTCCTTCGACGAATTAAATAAATTTTTGAATCTGTTTCATTTTCCCTAAATATCAATGTAATAAGTAACTACCTCGTTTTTATTGACCTTCGAAAGGAAAAAAATCATTCAATACATCTCCAATTCAAGAACTTCTTACTGTTATGTCTTCGTCACTCATAAATTCGTTTAAATAGAATTCAGTAGTAGGTATATTATTGCAGTAGCTAGCACATAAAACATCACATTTCGCGGGACGTCAAGACCTATCATATGCTCCGAAAATTCGTTTCGAGTAAATTATATTTTATGCGACAATAACGACCTAGCATTTTGACAGGACTGGATGATGCAACATTTTTAGCACTGGTGTACTTAACTCGAAATATGAAACCTCCGTTTTTTCCAGCGTATACATCGGAATGAAATATGTGTTTTATTTTCAGCTGGACAAGATCCAACTAAGTATGTTGTTCCGTTATTCAAAAACTCTAGTTGAGTACATCATTTCGGGAAAAGGCGTATCTGATACAAAGTGGGAAATGAGCCAAGCCATTCAAAACGTCTGCTGTCACTCTAAACAAGCAATGGAATGCTCCATCAGGCTTTTTGTTGTAGAAGAACAGGTCATAAAATAGGTAATAAATCATATTTCAAGGCGGAAACTGGGTTTAGATATATACGGCAATTTTTTTTCTCATAAGATCATACTGCATGACAAAATCACGCTTCAGTTTCCACAATAGAAAAGCATATTGTACCAGCTGTTGCTAACATGTGATAAATGAATGCAAATAATGAAAGTCCAGTCATGCAGCATGACCCCATGAGCGAATTTTTGAAGAAATCTTCGACATTTCAGTCGCTATTGATCGTGTTGAGAAATTTTAGTTTATGATTTTGATAGACAAACATGGAATCAAATTATTAACACATGCACAGAGTAAACAAACTCATCAGTTGTGATTACATTTTTTTTTTTTTTTTTCTTTTTTTTTTAAAGCACCTACTACCTACGTTTTAAACAGCATGGTTCTAGGATTGGTTATACAGGGATACTTCCATAAGAGTAGTTCAATCTGAATTTGGACAATATTTCATGCAAATATTACCGATTTTTACAACTAGCGAACGGCATTATTTCGATTTTTTAACGAACGGCATTATTTCGATTTTTTACTGATTTTTCAACTTTGAAATTTTTGAAAACTTGATACATATTCTTATAGGAAATTTTACGCTGATTCCGAATATACCACATGTTAGTATGCTGAAAAAATTATTTCGCACAACAAATCGCAAAAAACAGGCTATTTTGAAATTTTTGACTACATTTTTGAAAGTTTCAACCCGAAGATGTAATCCGATCATGCTGGCCAACGAACTTGAACTTTCGTTTTGTGTCCTTAACATTTTAAAATTTGTTTGAAGTTTCTAGCACAATTCTACGGACAGTTATCGTCTGGAATGACACATACATACATATATACATACATAAAAAAATGCGTTAAACTTCAGAATATGATTCAGAATAGCCTGAAACGGATTTCTGCATAAAATTTTTTCAAAAATTTACATTCTACAAATTTTGAGGCGAGAGCAATAGCTTAATTTTCTTCAAAAATTCGCTAAAAAGGAAAAAAGTTCTTGAGAATAAACTCCATACCCGACTAAAATTTAAATGTCTGACAGAAAGAAATCAACAGGAAATGAAATGAACTGAGATGAAGTTAATCAGGCCTTTGTATTTCATTAAGTCAGTCAATAAATACGTTAGGTACTAGAATAATATAAATCTCAACATCAAAATATAAAGCTATCTCAGGCACTACGAAACAAAGGTACATCAAGTTGGTAATAGTTTTAAAACATTGGTGAATAATGAAAGATAGATACACGAATTCTGACGAGGAGATGAAAAATTGATTTAAGTACAAAAAGGAAAAGAATGAATTCTTATCAGATAACGTAATTAGATCAACTATTTGGAGAGGTGGCCGCTTACACTCTCCAGATATTTCAGCAAACCTCAGAAACCATTGTCAGAATATACCTTATTAAGAGATGGACAAATTAACTTTTACTTCAGGACAGAGAATGTTTGATAGCATTTCAACAAAGGCGTGGCACACTTACCAAGGAAGGACTATGAGTCTATGCAGAGTGGTCCACCAGACAAAGACCCCCTCTATAACCGTAGTTTCTGGGGTAAATTTTTTTTTAATCTGCATTTTTTTTTTTTTTTTTTTTTTTTTTTTTAAGGATCTTAAGCTCAAGGATTTTTTTAAGGAGCTCATTTTGCGCATTGCGCTCGTGTGCAATTGAGATCAACTTCGTTATTTCAAATGGGAACCCCATTCTTGACATCAACTTCATTATTTCAAATGGGAACTGTAGTGGATTTATGTATGTTTTACTGGGAGTTTGTATTCCCAGTGGAATATCTCTAGCCACGTTGGACATGTGGTTGTACGGGCTTGACCCTTGAAAGGGGTCTTGTGAGAGGTACGAAAAAGTTGTTATCTTGTATCTTGTTATCGTTGTTATCTTGTATATCCTTGCGTTCGGAAGGATAGGGTGTGTGTGAGCCACGGGTTAATGTCTCTCCGAATAGGTCTGTGCGACGCTGTTCTTTTGGAGTTTCCCCGATTTGAGAATGGGAAGTCCCGGACCTTATGTGAAAATTTTCCCGTCCGTTGATAACGGAGGTCTGAAGATACTGAAAAGTACCTTTTGGCTCATGATGGAGATAGGCTGATGAGTCCTGAAAAGGACCGCTATCTTGCTTGCACCCGGTCGCCAAGGACGGGTGTATTTCCGATAGTGAATCGAACTCACAAGGGACCCTATTTGTAGGGGTTTGATATTGCTGGGCCGTGTAGCTTACATCTACGGGAGATGTGTACGATTGTGCCGCAGAATATGCTCGAGCCTTCTGTGTTTCAAGAAGGTGAGTTTGGACAGATTTTGTTGCTAGTTCAGCGTGTGAACCGCTTTGTTTTAGCCCAGCGGAGAAGGTTTGACCTTGCCCGTTAGCGTAGGCAGTGCCACGATCGTGGAATGCGGGAACTACGCCCGTACTCCTCGCGGGGGGCTGTGCGTGGAAGGGCCAGTGGGCCGTGAAACTGGAGTTTCAGCCGCGCTGTCTTCATATGTATCTTTCAAAAGGCGAAAACTGGGTAATCGCTCCAAAGATTTTTATTTATTATTTAGATCTGAAAATAACTAAACTCGGGGACTCGCTTTCAATTAAATTGAAGGGTCCTCCTGGGGTCAACTACTTATCGAACGAGTGAAGCCCGTTCGATGAAGTAGGTCTGCCGAACTCGGATGATCAGGCGCTGCGGGCTTTCTTGAGATCGCCCGGCTTGTCCCAGCGGGCGGTTCGCAAATAAATCTACGAACCCGGGTGGCAAGACTTTCTGGAACTAAACAGCGTCGTCCGTTTAGGAATGCTGTTTAGCGTCTCGGCTTTATACGAGACTAGAGTAGAGAGCAGTACTAAGTGTAAAGCTCGATCTACTCGGAGTTCTTGTAGTCTGGAAGGTGGAAGAATCTCGTGTCGTAAATCTCGTTTTCAACTGGCTTGAAAACCTCGCCTTCAATCAATCCCAATGGAGTTTCAATCGCAGTAGGCTGGAAGGCAGAGATTCGTCAAGAGGCAGAGTGAAGTGTCAAGATCAGAGGTAGAGATCGGTATGTCATACTGGGGCTGGAGCTGCTATATTTATATCAATCGGGGAGCCGGAGACGGCGTCTGATTGGCCGCTCCGTTTGATCGAGCGCGCTCGAGGTGTCCCGGGGGCGAAGCGTCTTTTTCCCCTCCTACTCGGTAGGGCGCGCTTGGCTCGCTTTGCCCTTGGTTAGCGGTTTCAATTTCGCTTGTTAAAAGGCAGTCCGACGTCTTTTGTAATGTATTATTTGGTGGTAAATTCACCACAGGAACCCCCACTTTTTATGGTAGATTTGAATTCTACGTGAAATTTTATGAAGAAATGCCCCATCACTCGATTTTTCTAGTGCACGCAAACGGGCGCAATTCAGCTCCAAAAGTACGCAATTACGCTCTAAAAGTGCAATAAATGTAAAATACTGAGTTTTGGAAAGTACTCAATTGAGTGCAGGTTTTTCCTGAAAATGGTTTCCATTGCTAAGACTTGAATAAGTTATGATTTCAAGTTCCGAAGTCATCGTGTTGTGCATTTTATTTCAAAACTAAATGGTAACTAGAACCATTTTACTCGATAATTAAAGCTTGCTATTAGCATGAAATTAATAGTAGGCAATTATGTTTAGTTATACTGTTCCGCGGTGTGCATAGAAACAATACAAAATAATATTTGACTTATTGTTAGTCGTGCTACAGAACGATTATTCAACAGCTACACACATATAATTGTAACAGTCAATGAATAAGAATCATAAATGAAATGAAAATACACGGGAAAATATCTGATGACCTACTTATTACAAAAATTAATAATTGTTCCGTACTTATTTACAATCTATTCGATGAAAAGGAGAAAGACATTTTTTAACAATGGCAGATACTGTAAGTAGATGCCTACGAAAGGCAGTTAACCAATGCAGTAAGAATGGTACTTTGTTACTTCTGCCGTGAACGTCTGATACTTACAAAATGGAATTATTCAAATAGTGATCCAACGACAAAATACATCACAAAGGTTTTCTATCACAAATATGGGACCAACGAAATTCATTCTAGTGAGCATTGCATTTAGATATAGGTTAAGTAGTAGGTAGACCAAACTAAAAGGGCATTATTTCAAGCGCAAAAGCCCAAGGTTGCCAATCTTATGGATTCATTCGTATATATGTTCCCATATTCACATATCAATCCAAAGTTAGCGAATCCTCTAAGTTAGGGAAGAAGATCCAAATATTGGTTATGTTGAGCTCACAAAATCAGGGAGTAGGAAGGTTGGCAAACCCGAAAAAGCCGCTATTATTTGAAGAGCAATGAGAATGGAACGTGGTTTCAATAGAATTAATAATCAATAGAAATTAAGTAGACAGCTAGATTTACATGGAGCGGAGAGGATGGACAAGTAAATGAGAGAAATGCACTTTTCATCAGTTTTCGGAAGGGTGGCTAGCATTGGTAGAAAAAAAAAGTTTTCTACATGCAGTGATATTAACAATCAGTACATCCAATCATCTTCTGGTTCAAAAAACGTCTTCAATTATAGGGGAGATTACAGAGGCTATGATGAAATATCTGTCTAGTCTATACTTCGTTGAAAATGTAAACAATATCCAACATGTGACAGAGTTCCCCCGTCGGGATCTCAGAGAATGCGCTGTCGTCGTTCTGTTGGTGAACAACGGGCGTCACACGCCTTTTCTCGTGTTTTTGAGAAGCTGAGTTTGGCGTTAGATGGGTGATCCAGGTCCCTGGAAACCAATCTACTCCGGACATAGCTCATTAATGCTATTAGGGGCCGTTTATCAATCACAAATAAAACCCAGGCAAACTCTAGGTAACTAGCAGCCTCAGATAACATCTCGTTGGCTGTTTATCAACTCACATTTATCCGCAAGGTACCGCTATCTGCTTGGTATCCTTACCTGAGACTCACCTCCCTCAGTTAGCGATTTATCTTGTGGGTAAAGTTATGTGGAGAGGTTATATAGCTTGTACTAATAACAATATAATCTATATAACAATAAAATAAAGTCATATAAGATAGTCATGATGTATAATAACGAAGTTGAATTGATGGATTCGGACTTTTCGGATGAGATCATTCAATTTTTGGAATATGAACGGAGACCGTGCACGGTCCGGCCACGCCCGGATTATTTTAATGAACTTGACGATGTAGATTTTCACACACGTTTCCAGTTGTCGAAAGAAACTACTATGTTTGTGCTGCGGTTGATAGAAGGTAAAATAGAATCCCACAGTGATAGGAACAACTCTATATCGCCTATCACAAAACCATCCTCACAACCGTAATAAAATATAAATGAACTGTTTTTACAAATTGGTCTAAAATATATTTATATTACCCGCTCCCTAACCCACCGTGATGAAATTTTTGTTTACTGAGAATGATTTCTATAGAGACCAAATTATATCGAGCAAAATATTATAAAACAAAGGGGGGGGGGGAGAGAATAAAATACATTTAGAAACAATCGGTTGAAAATAGCGTAAATACTACAGTTCATTCCCCCCTCCATCATTCCTCCTCACAAAAATCCGTCCACAAATTGAAATCTCCGATTTTTAGCACATCCAAACGAAAAAAGCATGATTTATCGGGATTACCCTCTCCTTACACCTCCATCAATAGTAAATTTGAAACTTCCAAGGTTTATTGCATAACTAGACTGAAATCGGGATCGAACAAAAACCAGTCAAGGAAATCAAATCAGAATATGGAAACATTACGGTATATTTATATCTATTACCCGCTCCGTTCACCCCTTCCACAATTAACTTTTTATTTCCTAACATAATTTTCTTAAAAATAATTCGAAATCTTAATTCATCACATAGGAGATCACATGGGAGATGAAACGGAAAGGACAGGAGTGTTGTTGTTGTATTGTACTATACCTATCTACTTTTTACCGATAGACGTCACGTAGAACTAAAAATACCAGTGTTGTAAGGCTGTTTTGTGGGGAAATCATTGTTGTAGTAGTGGTACCCCTTTTTCCCTCAGACGAAGTTATCTGAGCAGTTAGCTATCTATAGGTACTACCTGAGGGGATAAAGTTGATTGATAAACGCCCTACGAAATTTGTTCGAGAGGTTGCGGTAACCTCTAGGTAACTACCTGAGGTTTGTCTAGAAGTTACCGCTGTGATTGATAAACGGGCCCTTAGTAGGAGTGGTAGCTCTCTGAAGGGATACTGTCAACCTCCTCTACCTTTTTATCGAGGATTTAGGCCCACATTGCACCTCTGGGGGGGTACCTAAATCCATGATATGGTAGATAGAGCGTTTCTCTATCTATTACATGGTAGCAGAGCGTGGTTTGGATTGTGCACGGCTGACGCCTAGTAGTCCAATCCACTATTTTTGGGGCGTTAATGTTTCAGAAGAAACATGGCCCGGGGTTTCAGGAGGAATTCCCATTATCACCCTTTGGTATATAATTAATTTCATTGGTCTTTGACTTATAATTTCTCTTTTATTCTCCTCTAATATTTTCAATTTCATACCTATGGTATACCTGGCCTTTGCCATTTTTATTATTATTCTTTATACCCGGGCTTGGTTCCCAATTATTCAAGGGCATTGTTCCCAATTATTCAATTTCCAGGGCTAATACCCAATTTAAGTCCCCAATGTTGGGCATATTAATTTATATCTCTTTTATTTTCCTTAAGGTATAAGTCTCCATAGTTGAGCCACCGTTTATTCCCGATTGTTCCAATCTTTGATTGGGGGTTAATTACCTAATGAATACTTCTTATGAAGATTCATTGACAATCCATCCTGTTTTAATTTCTCTTTTCCCATCCTCAATCGCCAATGCAGCTATTTATTAATGAGCATCAGTTCTCAGCCAGTAACTATTCCACCTAGTTAACATACTTGATCTTCAATCAAGCATGTCTTTAAGTGGGGGAGTGTGACAGAGTTCCCGTCATAAAGTTCCCGTCGGGATCTCAGAGAATGCGCTGTGTTGGTGAACAACGGGCGTCGCACGCATTTTCTCGTGTTTTTGAGAAGCTGAGTTTGGCGTTGGATGGGTGATCCAGGTCCCTGGAAACCGATCTACTCAGAACATAGCTCATTAATGCTATTAGTAGGAGTGGTATCTCTCTGACGGGATACTGTCAACCTCCTCTACCTTTTTATCGAGGATTTAGGCCCACATTGCACCTCTGGGGGGTACCTAAATCCATGATATGGTAGATAGAGCGTTTCTCTATCATTACAAACGACAGCTGTTAATTATACACCTGGAGGGGTCAATTTCCCCCTTCGCCGCACCGAAACCGAGGTTTATTGTGCGGTACTCTCCCCTGTTTCCAACCTATAGGTTCTGGAGCCAATTCCCCTCCTCCACCAGACTAAGATTTCCACCCACAAGGTTGTCTACCGATACTATTTCCCCTGGGTCAAGGGTCCCAAATGTTCTGAATCGTTTAGGTTCAAGTGCTGGGCATTCAAAGAGAAGATGAGAGGCGGTTTCTTCCTCCTCTCCATACATTCTGCACACTGGATCATCTGTGTAGGCACCAATCCTGTGCAGATGTGTCCTGAAGCACCCGTGCCCAGTCACCATTCCCACCAAGAGTCTTATTTTCCTCCTCGAGAGATGACTCCTACGATGGCAGGGTACGTTCATTACCAGTTTTCCATGTTTCTGTTCTGGGGTGCTATCCATAACCGTAGCGTTTTCATCATTGAGTACCTATGCATTGTCCAAGTCAACTCATGGCCCTCAGTTTACCAAAGGACTACCTCAAAGGTAGCTATCGGTGTGTGGATAGGCCTTCCATCCTTGGATAGTCCTCAGGCAACCTCGAGTTTCACTAAAATACTATCGGTAACTGTTGAAAAAAGTGAACTATTTCACATAAACAAGCTCCCCCTCGACCTCTCAAAACCCCAAATGTCCGGAATTTTCGCTTTATTAAGTTATTTTACACTCCATTCAACCTGTCAAGAACAACTTTAAATATAATCCTTGATAATTGTTTTGTTTTTGTTCTCTAAGCCTGTCCCAAGAAAAGTTTTATCGAAAATTTTGGAAAAATTGAACGTTTTCCGGCAAACTTGTAAAACTGACTCACAAATGAGACATCCCCTTAACAATTTTTCGATCAGATTGAAAGCAAAGGAAATTATCGACCAAAACGAAACAGTTCAGGTAGAACGGGGCCTTAAGGAGCGACTTTGTTTGATTTACCGATTACCTACCTAGTGTGAGCATGTACAACTCATCAACAATCGCCTAATTGCATAGAAGCAAACATATGAACAAGGACTCACCAAGAGAGTTCGAAACATCAAGTTTACTGAAGCCCATAAAAAAAACTCCTTAATCCGTATTCAACTTACCAATTCCACAACGTAATTATCATTGTGACGCTTAAATAATATTTGAGGCGAGTAGTTTCAAAACCGGCTCAATCCACATTTTTTCGAAATACACTTTTTTCCAATTTCTTCAAGTTCACGATGCACTCTATCACCCTGTGAAGTCTTATGGACCAAATCCGCAAAATCGATAGAAAAACCCCACTGAAGTGGTGGTTTCGCGTCAAAACTGGCTCAATCCACGCTTCTCAGTTGAGCCCCTAGGAGCGCGCCTGCCTTTGGCGTTGGACGTTTTTGTTCTGGTGTACACAGTTTCACCCATTTTCCCGCTATAAACGCTCTTTTTTTTTTTTTTTTTTTTTTTTTTTTTTTTTTGCTTTTTACTGTTTAATATTAAATTACTCAATATTCTATAATTTTTCGGGGTTTTGTAAAATAAAGAATTTATCAAATGTTTATATAAGCCTGGTTTCTAAATAGGCTGATGCTATGCAGTCGTCTTTTTTGCAACCAACATACAAGCTTCTTACCATATAAATACCGAAAATATGTGATTTCCGACATGAATAATAGAATTTTAGAGGACACTCTTAGGAATATGGCAATAAAGCTAAGTCAAACTACCCGAATTTCATCAAAACCGGCTCAATCCAAACTTTGATTTTGAATTTTGAGGAACCCAGACCATTTTCAAAGTCAAAATTTGTGATAAAACACTCTAGGGTCCAGTTTAGGCAATGAAATTGAACTAACGTGGTTAAAATGGAGTGCTGTACAGGGAAACGTTTTTTGTGTTTCCTGAAAATTTTTCAAGTATGGATTGAGCCGGTTTTGAAACTACTCGCCTCATTTAGAAGATGGACCTACAAAAATAATGTTATTTTCCAGTTCAATGATGAAAACAGAATCAATGATGAAATTATTTGTATCATATAAAGTTTTTCGAGGCGGATTTACATCATAAGGTAGGTATAGCTCTCAACCTCACTCAACTCGTGTT